>LR738715.1:441233807-441257654 GCA_902687465.1 Secale cereale
ATGAGTATGGTGAATGCCTTGTCAATTTAAATGAACCATGCGATGAGCTATCCACTACTTTGATCACACCAACTATTTTAGAGGAATATGTTCGTGATTTGACTCTGCCATGCGATCAAACAATTGTGAGTGAACCAATTGAATTAACTATTGATGCGAAAGAACCATTTGAATCAGGGAATAAATCAGATTTGGATCAAATACGTGTGAAAATAGTTGTGCCAATGTTTAATCATTTTGATATGACCTCTAATCTTGGTGATGGTTCATCAAGGTTGGGATGGTTTAATGATGAGCATTGCCAATCTTTTGTAACGATTAAGAGCTTCACTTATATGTGCAAATTGAGTTGCAATATTTTCATGCCTTCTACTTCTTGTGATAATATTTTGGCATTATATTTTATGAACTACGAAAGTTACTCATCTATACATGTGTCATATGTGCGGAAATTAAGGGAAGTAAAAATGGATGACATATACATATACAACATGTACACCTTGTCTATTTTCTTACCCACATTTCAGATTAAGCAATGCCGAGGACGGCTTTATTTTCAAAAAAGGGAGGATGATGAGGACATGCCTACCTTGGATACGACCAAAAATATTGCATACATGTATATTTGTGAGGTGATTTCTAATGCAAACTATGCAACAATTTATTTATGTCATCCAGAACAAAAATACTTCACAGACTTTTGTGCCATGTCTAATTCCAGGTGTATGGGACATTTGTACAATCCATATATGAAGATAAGGGAAAAAGAGAAGTTTAGGTGCTGTTTAAAAAGTTCTCTCACGTCACTTTTGGGCCAAGAGAAGATAGAGTCCAAGTCTCTCACGTTCTGCATCCAGATTCGGACTGCACAGACATACCTGACTCAAAACGGCAAGAACTCCTTCATACGGACTCCGAATTGGGTGATTTTTTTTTGTTGGAAACTAGATTTCGTACACTTTCCAAGCCAATTGGAATCACCTTCAAATTCATCCGGAGCGCTGAGATACCGATGAAACAATCTGATGCTGCAGCAGAATCCGAGTCAAACTACAAGTCCAAAGGTGTTACATCACTTCCACTTGGGCCCATGAGCCTTGTACGACCTAGGGTTAGTTTTAGGCTGTCTTGGGACGTCCTTCCACCTCCTTGGCCGCCACCCCTTGCTCCTATATAAGTAGATCCATCTAGTTGATTTTTCTTAGGGATTTGTTTAGTCAAAAGTTAGCCATTGCAACTTCGTGTACTTCGTTTGTGTCCAACGACCAGACCAAGACCGCTTACGGATCCCCACCTTTATCAATACATCATTTATATTTGCAATATTCAGATTGCTTTATCATATTCTTGCTTGTTCTTCGATTGCATGCAGGAATAGACCTTCGTGGTCAGGCTGATCGTGCTTCTGGCATTGTCAGTAACCCCTGGAGATTGGTTTAGCGATTGCTAAGGCGCAACGTTGTGCACGTTTGTAGTCGGATCGTCAAAGTCGTCTCCACCAAATCGATAGTTATCATCTCATCGAAAGATCGGGCCCCTCGCCTCTATTACAACTCCATTGGAGCAACTCCATAGGAGGCATGGATCAATAACAACAAGCTTCACCAAACTAAACATGCTGATAAAAACCTGACAGCTAAAATTTATAGCAAGTTGAGAGCAAAAAATAAATAAGCTACAGCAGGTCATATGAGCAAGTAAGGGCATGAATGGATAGACAATAACATGGACAACAAGACATGATCATTGGCCACTCTAAAACAAGCATGGATTTGAGTGGGGCATCAAGCAAACATAACATCAGGTTATAACAAATTCCAGACTTAGCAGTTTTTTCAGTAAGTATAAAACAGCAATAACAACATGGCATGTTTACAAGCTTGTTTAAGTCACCTCAAGGCATATCAAGGAAAGTGGATTGCACCACAGCAAAGACCATATGATTGTGCTTCTAAAACATATAGGCATGTGGCATGAAGACAAACACATCAATAGCAAAGAGCAAGTGAAATCAGCATCTCATAACAAGTCTCAGCACTTAACAGCCAAATGCACTTTTGCGACAAAGATTAACATGTCAAGATGGCACCTAACATGAATGCTACAGCAACCAACATGTAGAGCACTTCACAATGAACATTTTGACATATCATATGCTCCGTTTGGATAAACATGCACCAAGTTATCATATCTCAAACATGGCATCAAATTAACAAGTAACAACAGTTTATAACAAGTAGCACTCTTGCAACAGAGATTAGGGCATCTATATGAACTCAAACAAGCATGGCACAATGGAACAAAGTGAAGATCATATCACCACGATCATTTTGACATATCATTCACTCAATTTGGACATACACACAAAAAGTTACATCCATGCAAAGATGCAACAAAAATTACACAGTTTAGGGACTTAGAAGAAAAAGACCTCCGGGGAAATGGACATTGTCCGTGTCAGAGTGGACATGTCCGTCGGTGCGGCTGGACGCGGGTCCCACTAGTCGGTGACACAACGGAAGAGGAAGCGGACATGTCCGGGCTCCTCCCGGATATGTCCGTCGGTGCGGCGACGCGGGCCCACTGGCAGTGGCCCAGAGGCGGAGCGGGTCGGAGCGGGAAGAGGGGGTCAGGTTTGGGCGACAGTTCGGTCGGAGTCGGGCCGACCCGGTTCGGTTGGACCCGAACTAACCGGGCGATCCGGCCGGTCCAGGTGTCGGCGACCGGCGGGCTGGACGGCGACGGCCGGCAGGGTCGCGGGGCGTCTAGAGGCAGATCCGGCCATGGAGAGGAGCTCCGGTGGCCGGCGGTCGGAGACGATGCAAGCGGGCGACGGTGCTCGAGGAGGGGCGTCGGAGAGGCGGGCAGCGCCAGATCGGACCTGGCGGCGGAGCTCGGCGGCGATCGGTGACGGGATCCTGCGAAGCTGCGAGGTCTGCACCAGATCGAGCGCGGGGACGAGGCGACGGGCGGCGGGCTCCTGGCGCGGCTCAGGCTTGGAGACGGAGGGAGCTCGGGGCCCGACGGCGGGACGACGGCGACGGCCGCCGGTGGCGGTGACGCAGCGAGGCTTGGGAGCTCGAAGCGGGAGGCTGCGGGGAGGAGCGACGCGCTCGGGCGGCTCGGGGCCCGGAGCGACTGGCGGCGGGCCGCGGCCGGGCCTGGCGCGGGGAGCCAGCCAGGGGTGCGGGGCGATGTGGCCCCTCCACTTGGCGCAAGGGGTTGGCCAAGGGCTGCCCAGGTGGCGGCGCTGGCCACTGGGAAGGCGCCACGTGGTGGAGGAGGGCTGGATCTCGCCGGAATTTGAGGGGGAAGGTGGCTGGCTGCACGGATCCCGAGGTGGAGGGAGGCTAGAGGTTGGAGGAGACTAGGGAATGCTAAAAATGGACTAGGGGGTGTCCATATATAGACATAGGGGCTAGGGTTTGGGGGTTTGAGGCCATTTCGGAGCCATCGGATCACGATCCAACGGCATCGGAGCGGAGGGGGACTAGGCTAGGCCTAGTGGGCTGTGAAGAGGGGTCTCGGGCTGCGAGGGGAGAAGGGAAAAGAGGCCCGCGGGGTTTTCGGAGACCGAAAACGTCCGACGTTTTGTCAGGCTACTAGTGCCGCTATATTTAACGGTTGGGCCGTCAAACGGACTCCGAATGCGATGAAATTTGGCAGGCGGCCTGTCTACACTATAATAAGACCACATACCAAGTTTCAACCCATTCTGAGAACGTTTTTTGGCCACTCATAAAGTAAATATTCGGAGGCACCGCGGGCGCATGCAAGTGTGTCTGAGCTCAGAATGGACAACGGAGAGGATGGGCGCACTTGGACGGATGCAAGTTTTGAAAACATGCTGATGCAACACACATGATGACATGGCAAGATGCAACACGCAAACAGATGACATGGCAACGATGACGAATAACTGGCTGACACCTGGCGCACCGGTCTCGGGGTGTCACAGCGGTTGTTCCTGATCAACACGCCTTGATGTTCTTCCTGATCAACACACGAAGAAGCGTCAAAAGTGTGCGGTTTGTCACCTCCGTTTGGCCGTCGGTTTGTGGATGGTATGCCGAAGAGAAGAGGAGCTTGATGCCGAGTTTGGCCCATAGAGTCTTCCAAAAGTAGCTCAAGAACTTGACGTCCCGGTCCGACACGATCATCTTGGGCACTCCATGTAGACGGATGATTTCCCTACAAAAGAGATTCGCCACATGTGAAGCATCGTCGATCTTGTTACAAGGAATGAAATGAGCCATTTTAGAGAATCTATCCACGACAACAAACACGGAATCTCTTCCATTTTGAGTCCTAGGCAATCCAAGTATAAAGTCCATGCTTATGTCTTCCCATGGGTGGTATGGAATAGGAAGTGGCATGTAAAGACCATGAGATTGAGCTTTTGACTTAGCTTTGCGACATGTAGAGCATCGGTTGGTGAGGCGTGAGACGTCACGTAGCATCTTGGGCCAAAAGTAGTTCTTGGAGAGCGTAGCAAATATCTTGTCGCGTCCAAAGTGTCCCATGAGTCCTCCTCCATGAGATTCCTGCAAAAGGAGCAAACCAAGCGAAGACTCGGGAATGCAAAGTTTGTTAGCTCTCATAAGATATCCATCCTTGATGTAGTAATGTTCCCAAGAAGTGTGAGTCAAACACTTTGCATAAGCATTTGCAAAGAAAGGATCATGCTCATATAAGTCTTTTATCTGCTCAAAGCCAATAACATTCAACTCAAGTTTTGTGACAAGCATGCATTTGTGGGAAAGCGCATCCACCACAACATTTTCTTTGCCTTTGATGTACTTGATGACGTAGGGAAAAGACTCGATGAACTCACTCCACTTAGCATGATGCTTGTTCAACTTAGTTTGACCCTTGAGATACTTGAGTGTCTCATGGTCCGTATGAAGAATGAATTCATGAGGTCGAAGGTAATGTTCCCAAACACGCAAAACTCTCACCAAGGCATACAACTCGTTATCATAGATGGGGTAGTTAAGTTGCGCTCCGGATAGCTTCTCTCTAAAGTATGCAATTGGGCGCTTTTCTTGCATGAGCACACAACCTATGCCGGTACCACTAGCGTCACAATGAATCTCAAAAAGGTTTATTAAAGTTTGGTAGGGCAAGAAGTGGTGAGTGGGTGAGCAAGTCTTTGAGCTTAACGAACGCGGTGTCTTGCGAAGGACCCCAAACAAAGGGTGTGTTCTTCTTGCTCAAGGCGTGTAGAGGCATAGCAATTGTGCTAAAGTCCTTCACAAAACGTCGATAGAAACCGGCTAAACCAAGAAAGCTACGCACTTGTTGGAGGTTCGTTGGTTGAGGCCAAGTTTTAATTGCTTCAATTTTAGTTTCATCAACGTGAACACCTTGGGAAGAAATGACAAATCCTAAGAAAATGACCTTGTCAACGCCAAAAGTGCATTTTCCCATGTTAGCATATAAGTGCTCTTTTCGAAGGGTTTGTAAAACCATACGGATGTGTGTCACATGGTCCTCGAGAGACTTGCAAAAAACGAGGATGTCATCAAAATAAACCACGACAAAGACGCCTATGTAGGGTCGTAGAACAAAATGCATGAGACACATAAATGAACCGGGCGCTTCCGATAAACCCATTGGCATGACAAGCCACTCATATAACCCAAACTTGGTTTTGAAATCCGTCTTCCACTCATCACCCTCTTGAATGCGAATTTGGTAGTAACCACTTTTAAGATCAATTTTCGAAAAGATGGTGGCACCACATAATTCATCAAGCATGTCGTCTCAGCATGGGATAGGGTGACGGTATCTAATGGTTATAGCATTTATCGGGTGACAACCGGAGCACATGCGAAAACTTCCATCTTTCTTAGGCACGAGAATAACCGGAACGACATAAGGACTCAACCTTTCACGTACATGACCTTTATCGATGAGTTGTTGTACTTGCCGTTGTATCTCCTTTGTTTCCTCGGGGTTGACGCGGTAAGGAGCCTTGTTCGAAAGTGGTGCGCCGGGTATGAGGTTGATGCGGTGTTCGATTCTGCGAAGTGGAGGTAGACTCGGAGGTAGCTCATCGGGGAATACGTCCGAGAATTCCTGCAAGAATTGAGACAACACTAAAGGTGGAAGTGGTGAAGTGTTTGTAGGTTTGGCGTCCCCTTTGCATAAAAGCACAAGGTGAAAGACACTCGAGGGGTTCTCACACACTTCTCTCATCTCACTTTTGGTGGCGAATAGCACTAGTTGTTTCTTGTCACTCATCGTGGAGTCGCTCATGTTTGGCTTGTGGCTCTCACTCTCCTTTTGGTGGCTCACTCTCTCACCACTCTCCCCACGATGGTTGGTAGGTAAGTGTTTGTCAACGGCTACTTGACTTGGCGACATTGGGCGTAGCACGAACTCCTTTCCTTTCATCTTGAAGCTATAGTGGTTGGTCCGTCCATTGTGTGCAACTCCACGATCATATTGCCAGGGTCGGCCAAGAAGAAGGTGGCACACGGACATAGAGACCACATCACACTCAAGTGTGTCCTCGTAGGCGCCTATCTTGAATGAAACTTGCATGGTATGCTCGACTCGAAGAGTGCCGGTGTCGCTAAGCCATTGGACCTTGTAGGGATGAGGGTGCTTCAACTTCTCCAAGTTTAGCTTGTCGCATAGCTCTTCGCTTTCCAAGTTATGACAACTTCCTCCATGGATGATAACCTTGATGGAGCATCCATTGATGCCGGCCTTGGTGTGGAAAATGTGACATCGTTGGTCATCATCTTGTTGATGTTGCACTGTCAAGACCTTGGAGACAACGAGATTGGGACTCGAGTCATTATCGCAAAACACTTGATGGTATTCATCTTCATTCACTTGTCGATGCATAGCTACATGTTCGAGGGCTTCCATCTCATCATCGCTCATGGAGTCATAAGAACCGTCATCATTGATGATCATGGTACGAACAGTCTTGCACTCAAATGACTTGTGGCCTCGCCCTTGGCACTGGAAACATTTGATGGAGCTCGTCTTGGAATTGTCCTCGGTTGGAGTTGTAGATGATGAAGCTCTTGGCTTGATGTTGTTTGTAGAAGGTGGATGACTTGATGTAGTCACATTCTTGTAGCTTGACTTGTCACCGAAGTTTGTAGATGGCTTGGTAGAGGTAGGAGGAACCGAAGTCGTTGAAGCTTGGTAGGAAGAGCCGAAGTTCTTGGAGGTGAACTTGGAGTACTTGTAGTCCTCTTGAACTTGTCGCTCCGCTTTGGTGGCTTGGTGTACTAGCTCGAGGAGATTGGTTTATGGTTGAAAGTCTGCAATCTTCTTGATAGGATAGTTGAGTCCATTCAAAAATCTCCCCATCGTTTGTTCTTCATCTTCCGTGATGTTTGCTCGTATCATGGCAATCTCCATTTCCTTGTAGTACTCTTCAGCGAACTTGGTACCTTGCTTGAGGAGTTGTAGCTTCTTGAACAAGCCACGATTGTAGTGTGTTGGCACGAAGCGTGCTCTCATGACTTCCTTCATTTGAGCCCAAGTAGTGATGGGAAGTTCGCCTTTTGCTTCTCTTCTCTCAATGATTTGCTCCCACCAAATGAGCACATAGTCTTGGAACTCAAGGGAGGCCATTGCAATTTTCTTCTCTTCATCAAAGTTGTGTAGGCGAAAGATCTTGTCAACCTTCAATGCCCATGAGAGGTAGTCTTCAGGATCAATGCTTCCAGAAAACTTTGGCAAGGTGAACTCAAGCTTGCCGTAGCGATGCTTTTGCTTGCCTATTGGGAGGGCGTTCTTGATTAGGATGGTTGTCAATCTCATGTTGCTCTTGGTGGAGTAGATGTTCATTGTCATGGTGTACTTACCGAGCTTGCGGTTCTTGTTGAGGTTGTTTCTCTTGTCGCGCTTGAGTTGGAACTTCTTGTTGCATTCGTGCTTGGTGGGGCCTCTCTTGCATCTCATCGTGAAGGAAATCCTCTTCTTGACGAGTGTGTCGATTGCGAGTTGCCACATTGCGATGTGAATCACGTAATGCTTGTTGTGCCTCAAGAGCTTGAGCTTCTCGGCGTTGTTATGCTTGACGATGAGCCACGGCATCTTGTTCTTCTTGGTGTTGACGTGCTCGCTCTTGTTGTTGTTGGCGTAGTCTTTGCCGTTCTTGTGCTTGCTCAACTGTAGCTTGGTTTTGACGATGTCGACTTGTTCCTTGGCTTCTCCATGGTTTGACTCACACTTCTTGGGAACATTACTACATCAAGGATGGATATCTTATGAGAGCTAACAAACTATGCATTCCCGAGTCTTCGCTTTGTTTGCTCCTTTTGCGGGAATCTCATGGAGGAGGACTCATGGGACACTTTGGACGAGACAAGACATTTGCTACGCTCTCCAAGAACTACTTTTGGCCCAAGATGCTCCGTGACGTCTCACGCCTCACCAACCGATGCTCTACATGTCGCAAAGCTAAGTCAAAAGCTCAATCTCATGGTCTTTACATGCCACTTCCTATTCCATACCATCCATGGGAAGATATAAGCATGGACTTTATACTTGGATTGCCTAGGACTCAAAATGGAAAAGATTCCGTGTTTGTTGTCGTGGATAGATTCTCTAAAATGGCTCATTTCATTCCTTGTAACAAGATCGACGATGCTTCACATGTGGCAAATCTCTTTTGTAGGGAAATCATTCGTCATGGAGTGCCCAAGACGATCGTGTCGGACCGGGACGTCAAGTTCTTGAGCTACTTTTGGAAGACTCTATGCGCCAAACTCGGCATCAAGCTCCTCTTCTCTTCGGCATATCATCCACAAACCGACGGCCAAACGGAGGTGACGAACCGCACACTTTTGACGCTTCTTCGCGTGTTTATCAAGAAGAACTTCAAGGAATGGGAGCAATGCTTGCCCATCGCCGAGTACGCCTACAACCGTGCAATACATTCGAATACCGGCAAGTCCCCTTTCGAGGTTGTCTACAGCTTCGACCCGTTATCCCCAATTGACATTCTACCTCTACCTCTACAAGAACTCATCAACTTGGACGCAAGTGCTCGAGCAAGCTATCTCAAGAAGGTGCATGAAGATACAAGGGCAACGATCGAGAGGCAAGTACATCGCCTAGCGTCCAAGCTCAACGCCAACAAGAAACCTATGGTGTTCCAACCGGGAGATCTTGTATGGCTACATCTTCGCAAGGACCGTGTCCCCAACAAGCGCAAGTCCAAACCACTACCTCGGGCCGACGGACCCTTCAAGGTGCTATCACGCTACAACAACAATGCCTACAAGATCGACATTCCACGCGACAAGTACAATGTGAGTGATGTCTTCAACATCAAGGATCTCTCCACTTTCCATGGTGATGAAGATTTCGATCCGAGGTCGGATCTTTCCCAAGGGAGGGGAGATGATGCGGAGCATCCCAAGGTCATCCCCATGGACCTACCATCGTCTCACCAAGTGCCAAGTGGACCCATGACACGCGCTCGAGCACGAGCTCTCGAGACCGAGGTGACTTCACTCCTCTCTCTACGTCGTTTCGATTCACACGAGACATGGTTGCTACTCTCATCCGAAACACTATGCATACTCAGGCACCTCGGGAGCGACCATGGAGAAGCCAAGGAACAAGAGGAATCGAAGAAGGAAGAAGGAGGAGAAAACAACCAAGACTCAGACAACCCGGATGGTCCGGACGAAGACCCGGATGATCCGGACAGAGCCCAGATGATTCAGACCAATGTCCGGACGATCCGGATAATGTGCCCGCGGACACCCGAGAGCTCCTCGCTGAAGGCGGATCATCCAGCCACGCCTGCACATCCGGACCAGGACACGGACATCCGGACCCCCCGCTACAGAGACGACACGTCCGGATCATCCGGACGCCGCCCCGAATGATCCGGACCACCGAAGCCCGGATCATTCGGACCAACATCCGGATCATCCGGACAGTGTGTGCGTGCATGACTTTGGGCCGAGGCCCATGTACCCTTCGCCCCTCCTAGCCTATATATGTCACTCCACCCATACTATCTAGGGTTAGCTTTGTGTTAGCTCATCTAACAACCTTAGTGGTTCCTCTCCTACGAGACCGCGGCCTCTTCGGAGAAGATCCACCCGGATTCAATACCTCCTTTACGGAGAAGAACATCAAGACCTCCTCACGAAGATGGCTACCGCCACTTGTATCGTCCTTAGTTGATCGTGTATCGTGTATCACACTTTGTGTACCCGGATCTAGCATTTGTGTGACCTAAGCTTGTTGATCTGAGTGGTTTCACCTTGTCTCTCTTGTGTTTTTCCTCGTGCCCCTCGTGTTCTTCCTCGGGCTCCCTCCTTTTCATGAAAGATCGGCCACGTAGGGTTCCTCCCTACATCAAGTTCCGAAGGTGTATCCATAGGGTCCATCTTCAAGGTCGGTCCTCCATCTCGTAGATGTATCATGTAGACAACAAGAAGGAAACAACAATGAAAGTATGGTCCATCCAATGTGCATATCTAAGGATGGCTCCCAAAGAAGGAATTCACATTATGTATGTTCTCGAAGGTGTTGGTGTCGCGGAACGTGTATGCCTTCACATGCTCAAGATGCCTCGTGATGGTACCGTCTTGTGAATCCTTCAAAATGAAAGAACATGACAAACACTCGGAAAAACAAATGAGGTTAGCGGACTAGCAAAACATATCATTCGTATGGTACGATACCCAACAAGTGTTGTCATCATGTTTATCATAAGAAAGGACAAGGTAATGTGGCATTACATGTAAGCATATAATGCGATAACAACCAAAAGCATTAGGCTCAAACAAACAAGCATGCATCACAAGTATGGTGTCGAAGTCTCCAAGATCAACAAACATAGAATTGTTGCACTCGATACAAGTGATGAGAGATGCAACTAATGGAGACAAGTGACAATGATCAAGATATATCATGTGAGTGGCATGAACATATATGTCATCAACCCAAGAAAGCAAGTAAGAGTGGAACATGGATGATGCAACATAGCAAGCAATCATATCGATCAAGTCAAACAAGCTAGTAGTGCGAAGATGCAACATACTAGAGGTAATCATGGCAAGCATGTCATGTGTGCAAATAGTAGGCATGAATAATGCACATGGCATAGCACAAGCATGAAAGCAAGATATGAGGAAAATAGGATCAATGTATTGGCAAGAGGTCATATGTAAATAGCAATGGTACATCATGACTCTCCCAACACAATAAGCATCAATAGCATGGGGCACAAATAAATCATGGCAATAGCTACAAGTATCTCCACCAAGCAGGCAAATACACATAGTAGTAGAATTGTGAATCATGGGTAAATGCAAGCAAGGGTCACAATTGCATGGCAAAGTCATAGCAAGAGGCATAGCATGCAAAGTGAACACGATAGATTGGGCATAATGTAACAAGTGGTAAATAGCCCAAAATCGTGTGAGAGCCAAGTAAAAGAGATGGGCGTAGTGGTTGCGTGAAGATAATGGTGGTAAGGACAATCCACGGGATCCCAAATAGTCGTTGCTCTCAAGAGCTCGTTTTGTCAACTCATGGGATTGTGAGGTTGACAAATGTTCATGAGTACCTACACAAAACAAAGAAAAAGGAAAAATTGCGTGTGCGTGATATATGTACACATCATCCATCATGATGCGCACATGCATGTGTTGGTTAGCACATAATAGCCAATGTTCAAATAAATGAGATGCGTGATATAGAAAAATGTCATCCATCATGAGAGGTTTGTTGTTATGTATGGCATAATGGAGACTCAAATTGTTTAATTCACCATGAGAAGTATGTAGAGCATTGTTATTCATGGAATGCATATCATGCACACAATCATGGCAATCATGCAAGGTATGGAATGCATCAAGATCTCCTAGTATGTATGAGGAAACTATGCGGGTCTCCTCATGAGCATTAATGGAAACATCACATGGAGAATATTGATAGCACCCAAAACAATGCATATCTGGAACAATGTGTTCATGGCATGGCATAGTAGATGAATTGCGCAAATCACGTAAAGGAAGCATGGCAATATCATCGAATGAAAAACAAAAGCCAATGACCATCATCTTGTCATCTATGCCATAAGTGCAAATAGATTTACTTTAACGGGGCATGCATAGTCACTATGTTGAGATTGAAATGATACAATATGTGAGATCTCACTCATAGCATATGACAAGTTCAAAGGATTATCGAACATGATGTGACCAAAAGAATTTTCACATGATATCCTATGGAGCATAGCATCACAACTAGGCAACTCAACATGCTCATCATCATATTCATCATAAATAGGTAAGTCATGACATGATGAGTTCGCACTAGCATGAAACATGGGAATAGGTGTGTCAACATCATGCAAGCAATCATTCTCAAGATAGTCCACTAGTGGGACGTGAGAAGCACCATCACCTATGTTACCTTTGGAGCTCCGCTCCTGTGTTGTAGGTGAGGTGGTGAAGACCAAGTAGCAGTCATTGTCATCTTCATGGAACCATGTGTGTGGTGCATCTTCTTACACCATGGCCATAGGTTTTTCCATTGGAGGGATGGACTCGTCGAGGGTAGGCATGTCCTCATGTAGGAGACCTAGCACCAAAGAAAACACACTCGGAGTAGAGGTTAAGTCGTTAGAAATCATAGTGGCCTCACATGCCCTCTCAACTACCTCACTCACTAAGTGTTGTGGCTCACTCACTCCCTCTTGGACGCTCTCACTCGTATGTATGATGGAGTAGGTCCAATAGTCTCCATGCTCAACTTCCTCATCTGTAACGCTTCCAAAGATGAATGCCGTAGGGTGTGGCAAACCATCACGCTCCTCCGAGGTCAAAGAGAAGTTCTCATGCTTGCTCACGTAGCTTGACCCGGAGTACGAGTCCAATATGGGCGCCGTCTTCATGGTGTCGAAGAGGTTCATGCTGGTCGCCTTGGTCGAAGGGGATGGCCCATGCTCGACCGTCTTGTCGCCGTCGCTCGTAAATGATCGCCTTAATGATGAAGACGTCGATGTAGGCGAACTCATGGGAAGTAGGCGAAGATGACGTACGTCCAAAGGCGAAGATGCCTTGATAGCACTTGGCGAAGATGCCGAAGTGATGGTTGTAGCTATAGCTCCGTCTTGGGTGTGCTTGTCTTGCGGTCTTCTCTTTTGCTGTTGAAGCTTGGTCTTGGCGTGATGTAGAACTTCTTCGGACTTGTAGGTATGCGTTTGTCGAGCATCTTCATGATGATGATGTCGTTGTCGTGCTTGAGCTCTTGGTAGATGTCATTCGTCGTCGTCGTGCACATGATGCTTGGAGGTGACTTGCCCTTCATGACGATGTCGATGGTCGCCATGGCGGTGTGGACGTGGAAGACTTGCATTTGCATCATGTTTGCGTTCCGAAGACTTGTGACTTGAACGTCGCCGTCGAGAGGATGATGAAGGGGAAGAAGACTTGTAATCGACCACCAAGTGTCGGAGCTCCGCCATTTGTTTGTTGAAGGAGACACACATGGTGTCGAAGGAAGCCATTGTCCTTGTCTCGGAGTGTCATAGTTCGATGGCGATGTTGCCCAAGCGCTCTTGCATTGCTCGTTGTAGTCCGAGGTTTGCTCGTGGATGTAGTTGTTCGCGCCGTCGATGTCGAAGACCGGAGATGAAATGATTTGCCTATCCATCACAAGACGCTAGCAAGTATGAGTGGGAGAAAGAGAAGAACTATACCAAATGTACCTTGACCGATGTTGAAGATGGAACAATGATCACTCAAATGTGGAACAAGGAAATAGCACAATTGGTACCAATTCTTGTCGGTTTCTCACACCTACACAAGTAAAGCTTATGGTGGAGCTCGGTGAGGATAGTGGCACAAAACATTGATGTGAAATGTTAGCAAGAGTCAATAATGTTGAAAAAGATTCACAAATTTGTAAATGTAACAAGTAGACCAATAGCAAGGAGTGGCACACGGAAACACATGCACGGATAGATAAATGTGGTTGTGCAACCAAGGGTTGAGCGGAAAATGTGGAATCCACGGAAAATGCTCTTGTCGCACAACACTAGAGATATGCAAGCCGATTGCTCAATAGGCGGATACGAACTTGTGCACTACCTATATCAGACAAAATGTAGCAACTTCCTATCACAAGTATGCTATGTGTATGATGTTCTGGTGCTTTTAGCACAAGATGATACAAGATGATCGGATATGGCAATCTTATATGCAATGTGGTATGATGCTAAGTGATAGAAGCGAGGGGCCCGATCTTTCAATGAGATGATAACTATCGATTGGGTGGAGACGACTTTGACGATCCGACTACAAACGTGCACGACGTTGCGCTTTAGCAATCGCTAAACCAATCTACAGGGGTTACTGACGATGCCAGAAGCACAATCAGCCTGACCACGAAGGTCTATTCCTGCATGCAATCGAAGAACAAGCAAGAATATGATAAAGCAATCTGAATATTGCAAATATATATGAAGTATTCATAAATATGGGGATCCAAAAGCGGTCTTGGTCTGGTCGTTGGACACAAACGAAGTACACGAAGTTGCAATGGCTAACTTTTGACTAAACAGATCCCTAAGAAAAAGCTACTAGATGGATCTACTTATATAGGAGCAAGGGGTGGTGGCCAAGGAGGTGGAAGGACGTCCCAAGGCAGCCTAAAACTAACCCTAGGTCATACAAGGCTCTTGGGCCCAAGTAGAGGTGATGTAACACCTTTGGACTTGTAGTTTGACTCGGATTCTGCTGCACCGTCAGATTGGTTTGTCGGTATCTCAACGCTCCGGACGAATTTGAAGGTGATTCCTATTGGGTTGGAAAGTGTATGAAATCTAGTTTCCAACAAAAAAAGAATCACCCAATTCGGAGTCCGTATGAAGGAGTTCTTGCCGTTTTGAGTCAGGTATGTCTGTGCAGTCCGAATCTGGATGCAGAACGTGAGAGACTTGGACTCTATCTTCTCTTAGCACAAAAGTGACGTGAGAGAACTTTTTGAACAGCCCCTAAACTTCTCTTTTTCCCTTATCTTCATATGTGAATTGTACAAATGTCCCATGCACCTGGAATTAGACATGGCACAAAAGTGTGTGAAGTATTTTTGTTCTGGATAACATAAATAAATTGTTGCATAGTTTGCATTAGAAATCACCTCACAAATATACATGCATGCAATATTTTTGGTCGTATCCAAGGTAGTCATGTCCTCATCATCCTCCCTTTTTTGAAAATAAAGCCGTCCTCGGCGCTGCTTAATCTTAAATGTGGGTAAGAAAAAAGACAAGGTGTACATGTTGTATATGTATATGTCATCCATTTCTACTTCCCTTAATTTTCGCACATATGACACATGTATAGATGAGTAACTTTCGTAGTTCATAAAATATAAAGCCAAAATATTATCACAAGAAGTAGAAGGCATGAAAATATTGCAACTCAATTTGCACATATAAGTGAAGCTCTTAATCGTTACAAAAGATTGGCAATGCTCATCATTAAACCATGCCAACCTTGATGAACCATCACCAAGATTAGAGGTCATATCAAAATGGTTAAACATTGGCACAACTATTTTCACACGTATTTGATCCAAATCTGATTTATTCCCTGATTCAAATGGTTCTTTCGCATCAATAGTTAATTCAATTGGTTCACTCACAATTGTTTGATCACATGGCAAAGTCAAATCACGAACATATTCCTTTAAAATAGTTTGTGTGATCAAAGTAGTGGATAGCTCATCGCATGGTTCATTTAAATTGACATGGCATTCACCATACTCATGTGGAGGCGGAAAATCGGTACCTTTGTCATTACCTCTTATGATCAACTCAGATGATGTAGGCACTGTCGGAGGTGATGTGTCACATGGTGGAGGTGATGTAGTCCTCACAACAACGGATGTGTCTGTCATAGTACGCATAGTAGTGGAAGGAACAACCGTATCATTTCTTGGAATGTGCACCTGGCGCTTATTCTCCTTATGGACAATACGTCGTTTTATTTCCTGTTCAGCACTACAAGCAAGACGAAACAAATGGTCCATAGGATAACACTCTTCATGAATTAGTAACTCCTGAATATCACGATTTAATCCTGCCCAAAATCTATCCATAAAATCGTCTTCACTTTCTTGTAAAGAGGAATGTAACAAGGTAGTTTGTAAATCATCATAATATTTCGTTACGGTGTCACTACCTTGTTTTAAATGTTGCAACTTTGTAAGCATGTCACGAGTATAATAAGCAGGGACGAATGTATGTCGCATGGCAACTTTCAAATCAATCCAAGTAGTAGGTATATAATTAGGGTGTAACCGACAATATTCACTCCACCAAACTAAAGCATAACCAGTGAAAGAACCAACCGCAACCTTAACTTTTTTACGTTCATCAAAACTATGGGAAGCAAATATATTATTGATGTCAAACTCCCATTCAATATATAAGGCAGGTCTAAAACGGCCATTAAACGGTGGTATAGAAACATTAACCTGATCATGTGCATTTGGATGTTTGTGCACCTCTCGTGATGGTTGTGGTATGTCCTTAGGTGGTGGCACATCTCCCGCGATCGACAAAGCCCATGACTTGACTCTGGATCCTGTCATGATTAGTAGAAAAAAGAAACAAAATTCGAGAATAATGTTCCTATGAACTACTAGGATGTGGTGGTAAAGCGCTCACAGTAAAGCAAATATCAATATCTTACAAGTTCTTACCATGCAGCAAGTGGTGATAGGCAACCAGCGGTGTCAAATAACTCCAAAGATTGAGTAAAGCGATTGCCAGGTGAACGTACGTAATACGGTGTAGAAATATGTGGAGCTGGGTTGGCTTTATATGGTAGAAAAAGATTAGCAATAATCAATTCAGAGATGCAATGTTGAATAAACGCTCAACGACGGTACTGTGCTGGTCCTAGGCTAGACCGGACTAGAGACGCGAGCCTAGAACACTAATGAGGTCACGGTGTAGCACAACTAGCATCAATAAAGGATACGAAGTAGCTCTGAACAGCAAGATATAAGTGAAGATCACAACGGCAGTAAAGATAATGATGAAAACAACTGCCAAGCAGAATATACAACAACTCTCTCTCCAACTTTCTTTTTCTTCCTTTTCTTTTTCTTTTTTCTCACACTTTTTTTTCTTTTTCTTTCTCTCCTCTTTTTTTTTTTACTTTTTTTTCTGTCTTTTTTTTTCTTTCTCCCTCTTTCCCAGAAAAACTAGATAAGATGCAGATTGGATCAAGCAAAGATGCGAACGACTTCAAGTATGATTGTGACAATGAACGATGGGTAGAACAAGGTGGAAATTGATGGATGAGGTGGTGGACAGCGGAAGGGATAACGATGCAGCGGCGACGTGACTAATGTGAACAGAACTCGAAACTCTAACGAACTAGACACTAAGACCAGCAACTCGACACGACGATGCAACCGATAATTCAATAATGCAAACAATGAAAAGAAAATTGCAAAGGCTCATATTGGTTCGGATGGGATGAACTAACCCTAATTTTTTTTTGGCTTTTTCGTGGACTGTAGGTATGAAGAACAGACTCGATCTAATCTACGAAAAACTGTAAAATCTCACCGAGCAACCTGGAAATCTGATTCCACTTGATAGAAGCGAGGGGCCCGATCTTTCGATGAGATGATAACTATCGATTTGGTGGAGACGACTTTGACGATCCGACTACAAACGTGCACGACGTTGCGCCTTAGCAATCGCTAAACCAATCTCCAGGGGTTACTGACGATGCCAAAAGCACAATCAGCCTGACCACGAAGGTCTATTCCTGCATGCAATCGAAGAACAAGCAAGAATATGATAAAGCAATCTGAATATTGCAAATATAGATGAAGTATTCATAAATATGGGGATCCAAAAGCGGTCTTGGTCTGGTCGTTGGACACAAACGAAGTACACGAAGTTGCAATGGCTAACTTTTGACTAAACAAATCCCTAAGAAAAAGCTACTAGAAGGATCTACTTATATAGGAGCAAGGGGTGGCGGCCAGGAGGTGGAAGGACGTCCCAAGGCAGCCTAAAACTAACCCTAGGTCGTACAAGGCTCTTGGGCCCAAGTAGAGGTGATGTAACACCTTTGGACTTGTAGTTTGACTCGGATTCTGCTGCAGCGTCAGATTGGTTTGTCGGTATCTCAACGCTCCGGACGAATTTGAAGGTGATTCCAATTGGGTTGGAAAGTGTATGAAATCTAGTTTCCAACAAAAAAAGAATCACCCAATTCGGAGTCCGTATGAAGGAGTTCTTGCCGTTTTGAGTCAGGTATGTCTGTGTAGTCCGAATCTGGATGCAGAACGTGAGAGACTTGGACTCTATCTTCTCTTGGCACAAAAGTGACGTGAGAGAACTTTTTGAACAGCCCCTAAACTTCTCTTTTTCCCTTATCTTCATATGTGAATTGTACAAATGTCCCATGCACCTGGAATTAGACATGGCACAAAAGTCTGTGAAGTATTTTTGTTCTGGATAACATAAATAAATTGTTGCATAGTTTGCATTAGAAATCACCTCACAAATATACATGTATGCAATATTTTTGGTCGTTTCCAAGGTAGTCATGTCCTCATCACTATGGCTCTGCTTATAAGCTTCTTTGCTTTTCCCTTTTTGCTTAAAAGCTTATTCTCTTTTTTTATGGCCACGATGCGAAATGCACAAACCAAGATCACAATTGTGTATATGCGGGAACAATCTTGTGACACAAGGGATGATATGATGATACCAAGATGATATGGAATGTATACAATGGAAGCGCGGGTTGATGATCGCTAATGTGCACAAGTAACGTTGCCGGCAATACTCAAAGGCTAGTCTCGATAGGCAAGTGACGCAAAATGGGCTAGGGGTTAACAATGCAATTGCAAGGGGGATATACAATGATGTCGTCAAAGTTACCATCCGATGATGATGAGAGGTGGTGTTCTTGATGTAGACCCGTTCTTAATTAGCCGAAACACCTTAGGAAACGAAAAAACTACAACTCAAAATCTCAAGGACAAATGTCAAATGGTGGTAGGGGAAAGCGGTGGTGGTTATGCACTCGGCAAAATGGAAGTGGAATGATGGGTTAAACACGTTGTCAGAGTTGAAGTGACCGTCCCTAAGTAGCCGAAACACCTTAGGAGACACAAGCCACAACTCAAACAAGCTCGAACAATATTGGGTTAGGTTTGGGTGGCGAACATTTATGGTGGGCAATGTGTATGCGGAAGTGGTGGTGGTGGTTGATGAAGAAGCAATTGTCCCTAAGTAGCCTAAACACCTTAGGAGACTCAAATCACTACTCAAGCAACCACAAATGCTATGGTGGACAAAATGGGTTAGGTTGCGGAAGGTTATGGTGGCTATGCGGATGATATGGTGGAAGGCCTAGGCAAAGATGCCAAAGTTCCAACATTTTGATGGAGTCAAATGATGGTGGTAGTATTTTTGTGGGATGGGGGATGTCAATAGCTTGAAAACGAGCTAAAGAACGTTGAAAACGGACTTCGGATGAATTAGTTATGGCCGAAACAAGAATCTGTCCGTGTCAGTTTGAGGTGAAACCGGATGATCCGGGAGTTTCTCCGGGTGATCCGGGCTTAGTCCGGATGATCCGGGTATTCTTCCGGATGATCCGGGTTCGTCTGCTCCGGTTCTGTTCTTTCGTGTGAGGGGGGTATCCAGACATCCGGGAGGGTGCCCAGCTGATCTGGGAAGAGTTCGGATGATCCGGGTGAACTTCCGGATGATCCGGGTAGGTCAAACTGCTCGGGATTTTCTTTGAGGGACGATTTTTTGGGAGGAAAAATGATGATTTGGGGCTCAAAATTGTGAGGATTTCGTGGAAGGAATGTGGGGAAACTTGTGGAGATGCTAGATCCACTTGAAACCAAGCGAATCCATGGATCAAAGTCAACAAAATCTCGTCAAACCAACTGATCACAAAAAAAATTGGGGCTATTTTTGGTGGGGAATTTTCGAATTTGGGGAGGAACACAACAAAACAAGGCTCCAAATTCGTGATGAACCAAGGCTCATGATACCATATGATGCGGGGTCAACCCGTTCTAGACTGATCTTTCACGAAATGGAGGGGATCCCACGAAGAACACGAGGGGGAACACGAGGGGAAACACGAGAGAAACACTCAAACCAACTAGAACAATTCACACATATGCTAGATCCTCGATACACACAGAGATACAAGATCCATGATCAACAAGGGACGATACAAAGGGTAACCGGTTCTTCTCCGTGAGCAGGCCTTGCGGAATCCCGCGGGATCTTCTCCGTGAAGGAGGTCTTGAATCCGTGTGGATCTTCTCCGTGGAGGCGCCGCAGTCACTCCCAAGGAGATGAACCACTAGTGGATGAGCAAAGCTCTGTCTCAAATGAGCGAAACCTAAGCTAACCCTCAAATGGAGGAGGAGTCATATATATAGGCTAGGGGGCGAAGGGGTACATGGGCCTCGGCCCAACTCGCACACGCAGGTGGGTGTCCGGATGATCCGGAAGGTGGCCCGGATGATCCGGGTGTCTGGGGTCCGGGTGACCGTCCGGATCATCCGGAGGTGTCTATGCGCAGCAGATGGCCGGGATGATCCGGGGCCTGGTCCGGATGACCGGCTCCGTCCGGATGATCCGGGGCCTGGTCCGGATCGCCCGGCTTCGTGGGCAAGCTTCGGGTGCCTCGGGGCATATTACCCGGATCGTTCGGGTGTCGATCCGGATCATCCGGGCTTGGTCCGGATCGTCCGGCTGGGGGTCCGGATGATCCGGGCAAGTCCAGTCTTGCTCCGATTCTTCTCCGTCTTCGCGTATGCTTCTCTCCTTAACTGCTCCATAGTCTTCCTCTTGGTTCCAGGTCATGCATAGCACATATGTTTGAGGTAGTAGCCATGTCTCACAAGTGGAAAGTTATGGTTTGGAGAGGAGTGAGTCAACCTTGTTTCCAATGGTGGGTACTTGAGGTCCAGTCGAAGTGAACATGGGGATGATCGTAGGATGCTCTGCATCAACGATGCACGATCAACTAAGGACGATACAAGTGGCGGTAGTCATCTCCGTGATGAGGTCTTGATGTTCTTCTCCGTAAAGGAGGTCTTGAATCCGGTGGATCTTCTCCGAGGAGGCCGCGGTCTCGTAGGAGAGGAACCACTAAGGTTTTGGATGAGCTAACACAAAGCTAACCCTAGAAAGTATGGGTGGAGTGCAATATATAGGCTAGGAGGGGCGAAGGGGTACATGGGCCTCGTCCCAAAGTCATGCACGCAGGCACTGTCCGGATGATCCAGATGTTGGTCTGGATGATCTGGGCTTCGGGGGTCCGGATGATCCGGACGTGTCGTCTCGGCAGCGGAGGGTCCGGATGTCCGGGTTCTGGTCCGGACGTCCGAGTGTGGCCGGATGATCCGGGCTGGAGTCCGGATGATCCGGCTTCAGTGAGTAGCTCTTGGGTGTCCGCGGGCACATTATCCGGATCGTCTGGATGTTGGTCCGGATCATCCGGGTCTTCGTCCAGATCATCCGGGCTGTCTGAGTCTTGGCTGCTTTCTCCTCCTTCTTCCTTCTTCGATTCCTCTTGTTCCTTGGCTTCTCCATGGTTGCTCCCGAGGTGCTTGAGTATGCATAGAGTTTCGGATGATGGTAGCAGTCATGTCTCGTGTGAATTGAAACGACGTAGGGAGAGGAGTGAAGTCACCTCGGTCTCGAGAGCTCGTGCTCGAGCGCGTGTCATGGGTCCACTTGGCACTTCGTGAGACGATGGTAGGTCCATGGGGATGACCTTGGGATTCTCCGCATCATTGTCTTTGCAAATTTTTGTTGTAGATCAATGGCTCGCGCAGTAGCTCCCCTGAATTTTAATGCGTTCCTAGAGAAAGCTAAGCTGAAATATGATGGAAGTAACTTTGTGGACTGGGCCCGTAATATGACGATTATCCTCACGACTGCCAAAAAGGTTTATGTCCTTGATGCACCGCTTGGTGCGCCACCTGCTCCTGCGTCTGTGGACGTTATGAACGTCTGGGAGTCACATGTTGATGACTACTCAATAGTTCAATGCTCCATGTTGTATGGCTTAGAACCGGGACTTCAAAGGCGTTTTGAACATCGTGGAGCATATGAGATGTTCCAGGAGTTGAAGTTTATTTTTGTGAAAAATGCCCGAATCAAGAGGTATGAGACCTCCGATAAGTTCTACACCTGCAAAATGGAGGAGAACACTTCTGTTAGTGAGCACATACTCAGAATGTCTAGGTACTACAACTGTTTGGCTGAGTTGGGAACTGGCTGAGTTGGGAACTGAGCTCCCGCCTGAGGCGATCACTGACAGAGTTCTTCAATCGCTGCCACCTAGCTAGAAGAGCTTTGTGTTGAACTATAACATGAAAGGGTTGAATAGGTCATTCTCCGAGCTGTTCGCGATGCTAAAGGTCGCTGAGTCAGACATCCAGAAGGAGCATCAAGTGTTGATGGTCAATAAAACCACTAGCTTCAAGAAGAGAAAGGGAAAGAAGGTGAGGTGTTCAAAATCCAATCGTGCTCATCTTCATCATGATGGGACCATGTGGGTGGTGCATCTTCTTCCACCATGGCCATCGGGTTGTCCATTGGAGGGACGGACTCATCGTGGGTAGGCATGTCCTCTTGTAGGAGACCTAGCACCGAAGAAAACACACTCGGAGTAGTGGTTAAGTCGTTAGAAATCATAGTGGCCTCACATGCCCTATCAACTACCTCACTCACTAAGTGTTGTGGGTCACTCACTCCCTCTTGGATGCTCTCACTCGTACGGTTGGTGGAGTCACTCATATCACTCCTGCGGTGGTGGCTCTCCTCACATGGGAATTGGGCCATCTCGTCATATGTGGATATCGAAGAGGTGTAGGTGCAATAGTCTCCATGCTCAACTTCCTCATCCGTAAAGCCTCCAAAGATGAATGCCGTAGGGTGTGGCAAACCATCATGCTCCTCCGAGGTCAAAGAGATGGTCTCATGCTTGCTCGCGTAGCTTGACCCGGAGTAGGAGTCCAATATGGGCGCCGTCTTCATGGTGTCGAAGAGGTTCATGCTCGTCGCCTTGGTCGAAGGGGATGGCCCTTGCTCGACCGTCTTGTCGCCATCACTCGTAGATGATCGCCTTGATGATGAAGACGTCGATATAGGCGAACTCATGGGAAGTAGGAGAAGATGACGTACGTCCGAAGACGAAGATGCCTTGATAGCACTTGGCGAAGATGCCGAAGTGGTGGTTGTAGCCATAGCTCCTTCATGGTGGTGGTTGTCTCGCGGTCTTCTCTCTTGCTCTTGAAGCTTGGCCTTGGCTTGAATTGGAGCTTGTTCGGACTTGTAGATATGCGCTTGTCGAGCATCTTCATGATGATGGTGTCGTTGTTGTGCAAGCTATTGGTAGAAGTCGTTCGTCATCGTCGTGCACATGATACTTGGAGGTGACTTGCCCTTCATGATGATGTCGATGGTCGCCATGGAGGTGTGGACATGGAAGACTTGCGCTTGCATCATGTTTGCGCTCCGAAGACTTGTGACTTGAACGTCGCCACCGAGAAGATGACAAAGGGGAAGAAGACTTCTAATCGACCACCAAGTGTTTGAGCTCCGCCATTTGTTTGTTGAAGGAGCCGCACATGTCGTCGAAGGAAGCTATTCTCCTTGTCTCGGAGTGTCGTAGTTCGATGGCTATGTTGCCCAAGCGCTCTTGCATTGCTCGTTGTAGTCTAATGGTTTGCTCGTGGATGTAGTTGTTCGCGCCGTCGATGTCGAAGACCAGAGATGAAATGCTTTGCCTATCCGTCACAAGACGCTAGCAAGTATGA
>LR738715.1:441266366-441355451 GCA_902687465.1 Secale cereale
CCTTATGTTATTAAACACAAGAAGGGAAAAGAAAATGTTATTGCTGATGCATTGTCTCGTCGTTACAAGATGGTAAACCTGTTGCATATTTTTCTGAAAAATTGAGTGGGCCTAGTCTGAATTATTCTACTTATGATAAGGAATTATATGCTCTTGTTCGGACTTTGGAGACATGGCAACATTATTTATGGCCCAAAGAATTTGTTATACATTCTGATCATGAATCTTTAAAGCACATTAAAAGTCAAGCAAAACTGAACCGTAGACATGCTAAATGGGTTGAATTCATAGAGACTTTCCCTTATGTTATTAAACACAAGAAGGGAAAAGAAAATGTTATTGCTGATGCATTGTCTCGTCGTTATACTATGCTTTCACAACTTGACTTTAAAATATTTGGTTTGGAGACCATCAAAGATCAATATGTGCATGATGCTGAATTTAAAGATGTATTGCAGAATTGTAAAGAAGGGAGAACATGGAACAAGTTCGTCGTTAGTGATGGATTTGTGTTTCGAGCTAACAAGCTATGCATTCCAGCTAGCTATGTTCGTCTTTTGTTGTTGCAGGAGGAGCATGGAGGAGGATTAATGGGACACTTTGGCGTGAAGAAGACGGAGGACGTACTTGCTACACATTTCTTTTGGCCAAAGATGCGATGGGATGTTGAGCGTTTTGTTGCTCGCTGCACTACATGTCAAAAAGCTAAGTCACGACTCAATCCTCATGGTTTATATATGCCTTTGCCTGTCCCTAGTGTTCCTTGGGAAGATATATCTATGGACTTTGTTTTGGGTTTACCTCGAACAAAGAAGGGGAGGGATAGCATATTTGTTGTCGTGGAAAGGTTCTCGAAGATGGCACACTTTATACCATGTCATAAAAGCGATGATGCTGCTAATGTTGCTGATTTGTTCTTTCGTGAAATTATTCGCTTGCATGGTGTGCCAAATACTATTGTTTCAGAACGTGATACTAAATTTCTTAGCCACTTTTGGAGATGTTTATGGGCTAAGTTGGGGACTAAACTGCTTTTTAGTACTACTTGTCACCCCCAAACTGATGGTCAAACTGAAGTAGTCAACAGAACTTTGTCTACTATGCCATGGGCTGTTTTGAAGAATAATAAGAAAATGTGGGAAGAATGCTTGCCTCATATTGAATTTGCTTATAATCGTTCGTTGCATTCTACTACTAAGATGTGCCCTTTTGAAATTGTCTATGGTTTCCTACCTCGTGCACCTATTGATTTGTTGCCTCTTCCATCTTCGGAGAAGGTTAATTTTGATGCTAAACAACGTGCTGAATTGATCTTAAAAATGCATGAGTTAACTAAGGAAAATATTGAGCGCATGAATGCTAAATATAAACTTGTTGGAGATAAGGGTAGAAAATGTGTTGTCTTTGTACCTGGAGATCTTGTTTGGTTACATTTGCGTAAGGATAGGTTTCCTAATTTGCGCAAGTCAAAGCTAATGCCACGTGCTGATGGTCCTTTCAAGGTGTTAGAGAAAATAAATGATAATGCATATAAACTTGAGCTACCTGCAGATTTTGGGGTTAGTCCCACATTTAACATTGCAGATTTGAAGCCTTACTTGATAGAGGCAAAGATGAGCTTGGGTGAGGAAGATTTTGGGGTTAGTCCCACTCATCATTACTTGGGTGAGGAAGATGAGCTTCCGTCGAGGACGACTTCAATTCAAGAAGGGGAGGATGATGAGGACATCACTAACAAGGTTACACCCACAGCTCCAACTGACACATATACAGGACCAATTACTAGAGCTCGCGCACGCCAATTAAATTACCAGGTACTTTCGTTTCTTGGTAATGAATCTAATGTTCATGAGAATATGATGCTGCCTAAATTGGATACATTTGTCTTGCTTACAAATGAAGGGCCTAGCTTGGACAAGAAGGATGAACATTGGAGCAAGATCAAGCATGTAGATGATGGCATGCGCAAGGGGAACAAGAATGGAGTTTCAATTGATGATTTCAGGACTTTGAAGCCACCATAATGAGTGCGAGAAGCCTTGGACGAAATATACAAGATGCCACTTCATAAATTTCGTCAAGAGGCTATTATAGGTGCTGCGTCACCTTATTATTGGGCCAGGCCCATGTAATTTCGAAATACTTGAGTATAGGCTGTTTTTAGAGTCCGTATGTGTGGGGAAACAAGAGTTAGGGTTGGTTTCGGACCCCTCCACCAAGGGCCACGAAATTCCCCCTCTTTCCCTCATATATACAGCCCTTAGGACGTCGTTTAGACTTTGGGTTTTGTTTAGATTAAAGTTCGCCATAGCAGCAACTTCGCGTACTTCGTTTGTGTTCAACGACCAGACCAAGACGTCACAGAACCCCACTTGATCAATAAAGCTTTCCTCTTGAATTCGCAATATCCAGATTGCAATCTCAGTTTCTTGCTTGTTCTTCGTTTGCCTGCAGGAAACAGACCTTCGTGGTCAGGTTGATCGTGCTCCGGCGTGGTCAATAACCTCTCGGAGTTGGTTTAGCGATTGCTAAGGCGCGACGTCCACGCACGTTCGTAGTCGGATCGTCAAAGTCGACTTCATCCAAACGATAGCCACCATCTCATCGAAAGACGGGACACCTTTGCCTCTATCAAAAACAAGGCCAGAAAACGGTGGGGGGGCTCCAAATTCGTGAGAAACCAAGGCTCATGATACCATATGATGCGGGGTCAACCCGTTCTAGGCCGATCTTTCACAAAATGGAGGGGATCCCACGAAGAACACGAGGGGGGACAGGAGGGGAAACACGAGAGAAACACTCAAACCAACAACAACAAGTCACACATATGCTAGATCTACGAAACACACAGAGATACAAGATCCATGATCAACAAGGGACGACACAAAGGGTAACCGGTTCTTCTCCATGAGGAGGCCTTGGGGAATCCCGCGGGATCTTCTCCGTGAAGGAGGTCTTGAATCCGTGTGGATCTTCTCCGTGGAGGCGCCGCAGTCACTCCCAAGGAGATGCACCACTAGTGGATGAGCAAAGCGCTGTCTCAAACGAGCTAAACCTAAGCTCACCCTCAAATGGAGGAGGAGGGGGTCTATTTATAGTCTAAGCCACGAAGGGGTAAGTGAGGGGCGAAGGGGTACACGGGCTCGGCCCAAGTCACGCGCACAGGCGGGTCTGGATGATTCAGATGGTGGCCCGGATGATCCGGGTGTCAGGGGTCCGGATGATCTGGGCGACCGTCCGGATCGTCCGGCTTGGTGAGGTTGCTTCGGGTGCCTTCGGGTGCATTTCCCGGATCATCCGGGTCGGGGTCCGGATCGTCCGGGCTAGGGCCAGATCGTCTGGACGGCGGTCCGGATCATCCGGGCATCTTCTGTCTTGCCCTTCTTCTTCTCCGTCTTCACGTATGCTTCTCTCCTTCGACCATACTTTCTCCTTAGCTGCTCCATGGTCTTCCTCTTGGTTCCTGGTCATGCATAGCACATATGTTTGAGGTAGTAGCCATGTCTCACATATGGAAAGTGAAGGTTCGGAGAGGAGCGAGTTCACCTTGTGTCCATTGGTGTATGCTTGAGGTCTCATCGTATGTCCTCTTGGGGCTTGGGGAGTAGTCGTAGTGTACATGGGGATGGCCATAGGATGCTCCGCATCATTGATGATGTGGAGCATCCTATGGACATCACCATGCCAAGAGTCCATTTGGCAAGTGACACGTGCGACATCTACTTCACATACACTAACGCTGCGTTTGGATGTCCGTATTAGGGTCTCGAATTGGATTTGGTATTCCCAATCCACCAATTCGAGCGTTTGGCATGCGCACGGAAACAAGGGCCTGAAATCAACACAATACAGCGACGAAATCGAGCCCACTAGGCGAGGCCTCGCACGATATGGAGCTCAACCCATCCGATTTGGCCTGAATTGGATGACCCCGCACAAGAAAACAATTCGAGGCCAGTCTTTTTTCTCTCCACGCTCGACCGAAGCAGACACTTCCCCACCCCGCGACGAGAGGAGGCGGTGCCCAGGAAGCACCTGACGACAGCGTCCAGGAAGCACCCACCGACGCTTCTCCTCCTCGTCGGCCGTTCTTGTCTTCCCCACCGTCGGTCCTTCTTCTTACCCCGCTGCCGGTTCTCCTCCTCGTCCTCGCCGCATCTCCTCTACCCATGGTCGCCATGGCCTGGCCCTCCCCGTCTAGCCGCCGCACCTCCTCTTCCCGTGCACCAGACGATGTGCCTCCCACTGGACCCCCTCCTTCTATGCCGTGGTCTGCAGGCCCACGCGTATGTGCAGGGACGAGGTGTTAGCCACACTAATCCTGCTGCTTGTTTCAGTTAGGTTTGTGTTAGTTTTCTTTAGTTTCGTCAGAGAATAACAAGTGCAGGTCGCGCTATTCGTCCTCGTGGGACAGCGTGAGATCATGGTGGATGGCCGTTAGCTCAAATTATGGCCGGTATGTTTAGTTGTTGTAACAGCCTAGAAATAAACAGAGAAGAAAACTCTGCATCAGTTGCACGCAGCGCCAAATTCTCTTGTGTTCGAGCGACTAAAGAAATAAACAGGCTGTTATCTCCTGTGTTCGAGCGACTAGAGAAACGAGAGAGATGCTAGCTTAGCTGCAACAACATGAAGCACGTGGGGATACTATTCAGAGAGAAAGAGATGCTTTGGGTGACTGGATATCTATTGCTGCTGGATTTTATTCAGAGAGAGATGGGTATTATTCAGGATACTATTCAAATAGAGAGATGAGACACGTATCGTCATGCAGTTCTCAATTTTTTTTAATTTTTATTACTCCCTTCGTTAACTAATATAAGAACGTTTAGAAAGTAATGATCTAAACGCTATTATATTAGTTTACAGAGGGAGTACTATACAGCCATTTGAATATAGTCACACATTGTACAATTTTTGATATGATGTATATAGAACCAAACACTATACAATTCCATAGTTTGCCATCCAAACAAGATTTGGTATTGGAACCTCACCAAGATTCCATCAACCAATTCCATGAGCATCCAAACAAGTGAATTTGTATTCATGTCTATTACAGTTTACTCACTGAATTGGTATTGAAACCAATTCAATACGGAGGCCTTCAATACAGACATCCAAACGCAGCATAAGGTGAATCATCTCCTTTATACGTGCTCACTTGACCCCTTCGAGGATGGTATACTACTTGACACTTCTTCCATGTGCATGCATAGGTGATGCGGAGCATCCTAAGTACATCACCATGTCAAGAGTCCGTTTGGCAAGTGACACGTGCGGCCTCTACTTCTCATACATAAAGGTGAATCATCTCCTTTACACGTGTTCACTTGACCCCTTCGAGGATGGTATACTACTTGACACTTCTTTCGTGTGCATGCATAGGTATTGTCGGAGCTTCACGGACGACGAGGAGGAGTGCAAGCGCCGAGGAACACCTACGCCATCAGCGAGGGAAGCATGGAAGCGAAGGCGGAAGAAGACGGAGCGGCTGAAGTTACAGCCGCCGGACATTCGGCGCCAGCCCGGACATCCGGCCTTCAGCCCGGAAATCCGGCGCCAGCAACAGAACCGCACCCGAGACTTGCCCCGCTAGCCCGGACATCCGGCCAACCGCCCCGGACATCCGGCGTCTCATGAGAGCCCCGACATCCGGCCCCCAGCCGGACATCCGGCGCCTGCCTGCGCGCATGGACAGGGCCCGAGGCCCATGTATCCCCCCATCTACTTACCCCTTCGTGTACTAGACTATATATACTCCTCCACCTCCACCATTTTAGGGTTAGCAATGGTTTAGCTCATATGAGAGATAGAGCTTTGCTCATCTGATGTAGGGTGGAACCCTAATCAGCGGACCTTTCACGTTTTGGAGGGTGGCACACGAATGAACACGGGGAAAACAAGGAGAAAGACGGGGAAAACACAAGAGAGGACACTCAAATCAACACGAAAGCAATCACACAAGCGCTAGATTCGCGATACAAAGTCGAGATCCATGATCCAAAGTCAACAACGGTGATACAGATAGTCTTCTCCCGGAGGAGGTCTTGATATCCCAGGGGATCTTCTCCGTGAAGGAGGTCCTGAATCCGTAGTGGATCTTCTCCGTAGAGGCGCACCGTCTCGTGGGAGAAATCCACACAAGTATGAGAAATGAGCTAAACCACAGCTGAGTCTAACGGAGGGGAGTCAACAGTATTTATATTACACGGGTAGGCGCCGTCGGGGCGGACGTCCGTGGGTTACCGGACGTCCGGTGGTTCCGGAGGGACCAGACGTCCGGTAATCCTCGGATTTCCGCTAATTAGCTTCTGTCACCGTTGTCACGGACGTCCGGTGGCTTCCGGTCATCCGGTGCCTGGGAGTCGCCGGTCGTCCGGTGCAGGCCGGACGTCCGGTGCCTGTAGCATCTCCAGCCTTCCTTCTTCTTGTCTCGTGTACTTGTCGAGCCTGTCCTCTTGAGCATCGTGTAGAGCTGTCCCGCGGCCTTCGTCCAAGCACCTGAGTATGCATAGAGTCTCTGATGAAGGTAGGAGCCGAGTCTCAAGTGAATCCGAAAGATGTAAAGAGAGGAGCGAGGTCACCTCGGTCTCGAAAGCTCTTGCACGGGCTCTAGTCATGGGTCCTTTGGGCACTTGGTGAGGTGAAGGAGGGTCCATGGGGATGACCTTGGGATGCTCCGCATCATCTCCCCTCCCTTGGGAAAGATCCGACATCGGATCGAGATCTTCATCACCATGGAAGGGAGAAAGATCCTTGACGTTGAAGATGTCGCTCACGGAGTACTTGTCTCGAGGAAGGTCGATCTTGTAGGCGTTGTCGTTGTAGCGAGCTAGCACCTTGAAGGGTCCGTCGGCGCGAGGTAGAAGCTTGGACTTGCGCTCGTGTGGGAAGCGGTCCTTGCGAAGATGAAGCCAAACAAGATCTCCCGGTTGGAACACCATTGGTGCCTTGTTGACGTTGAGCTTGGTGGCGAGACGTTGGACTTGGCGCTCGATTACCACCCTTGTATCTTCGTGCACCTTCTTGAGATAGCTTGCTCGAGCACTTGCATCCATGTTGATGCGCTCTTGTAGCGGTAGAGGTAGAATGTCCAATGGAGACAATGGATTGAAGCCGTAGACAACCTCGAATGGCGACTTGCCGGTGGTCGAATGTCGTGCTCGGTTGTAGGCGAACTCGGCGATGGGCAAGCAATGCTCCCATTCCCGGATGTTCCGCTTGATCAACACACGAAGAAGAGTGGAGAGCGTGCGGTTCATCACCTCCGTCTGGCCGTCCGTTTGTGGATGGTACGCCGAAGAAAAGAGGAGCTTGATTCCGAGCTTGGCACATAGTGTTTTCCAAAAGTAACTCAAGAACTTGACGTCCCGGTCTGACACGATCGTTTTGGGCACGCCGTGTAGACGAAGTATTTCCCTACAAAAGAGAGTTGCAACATGTGAAACATCGTCGATCTTGTTACAAGGAATGAAATGAGCCATTTTGGAGAATCTATCTACCACGACAAGCACGGAATCTTTTCCATTTTGAGTTCTAGGCAAGCCAAGTATGAAATCCATGCTTATGTCTTCCCATGGATGATATGGAATAGGAAGAGGCATATAAAGACCGTGAGATTGAGCTTTGGACTTAGCTTTGCGGCATGTTGAGCATCGGTTGGTGAGGCGTGAGACGTCACGAAGCATCTTGGGCCAAAAATAGTTCTTAGAGAGAGTAGCAAACGTCTTGTCGCGTCCAAAGTGTCCCATGAGTCCTCCTCCATGCGATTCCTGCAAAAGGAGCAAACGAAGCGAAGACTCGGGAATACAAAGTTTGTTAGCTCTCATAAGATATCCATCCTTGATGTAGTAATGTTCCCAAGAAGTGTGAGTCAAGCACTTAGCATAAGCATTTGCAAAGAAAGGATCATGCTCATATAAATCTTTAATATGCTCAAAGCCAATCACATTCAACTCAAGTTGTGTTACAAGCATGCATTTGCGGGAAAGCACGTCCGCCACAACATTTTCTTTGCCCTTGATGTATTTGATGACATAGGGAAAAGACTCAATGAACTCACTCCATTTAGCATGACGCTTGTTCAACTTAGTTTGACCTTTGAGATACTTGAGTGTCTCATGGTCCGTATGAAGAATGAATTCATGAGGTCTAAGATAGTGTTCCCAAACACGTAGAACTCTCACCAAGGCATAAAGCTCTTTATCATAGATAGGGTAGTTAAGTTGCGCTCCCGATAGCTTCTCGCTAAAGTACGCTATTGGGCGCTTTTCTTGCATTAGCACGCCACCTATGCCGGTACCACTAGCATCACAATGAATCTCAAATGGTTTGTCAAAGTTTGGTAGGGCTAGAAGTGATGCGTGCGTGAGCAAGCTCTTAAGCTCATTGAACGCGGTATCTTGCGAAGGACCCCAAATGAAGGGTGCGTTCTTCTTGCTCAAAGCGTGTAGAGGCATAGCAATGGTGCTAAAGTCCTTCACAAAACGTCGATAGAAACCGGCTAAACCAAGGAAACTACGCACTTGCATGAGGTTCTTTGGTTGAGGCCAAGTTTTAATTGCTTCAATTTTAGTTTCATCAACGTGAACACCTTGAGAAGACACGACAAATCCTAGAAAGACAACCTTGTCAATGCCAAAAGTGCATTTCTCCATATTAGCATATAATTGTTGTTTGCGAAGTGCTTGCAAAACAAGTTGGACATGGTCAACATGGTCCTCAAGCGACTTGCTAAAGACGAGAATGTCATCAAAGTAAACCACGACAAAGACACCTATGTAGGGTCTAAGAACAAAGTGCATAAGACGCACAAAAGTGCTGGGTGCTTCCGATAAGCCCATTGGCATAACAAGCCACTCGTATAACCCGAACTTGGTTTTGAAAGCAGTTTTCCACTCATCACCCTCTTGAATGCGAATTTGGTAGTAACCACTTTTAAGATCTGATGAGGACATGACTACCTTGGATAGGACCAAAAATATTGCATACATGTATATTTGTGAGGTGATTTCTAATGCAATACATGCAACAATTTATTTATGTTATCTCACCCAATTCGGAGTCCGTATGAAGAAGTTCTTGCCGTTTTGAGCCAGGTATGTCTGTGCAGTCCGAATCTGGATGCAGAACGTGAGAGACTTGGACTCTATCTTCTCTTGGCCCAAAAGTGACGTGAGAGAACTTTTTGAACAGCCCCTAAACTTCTCTTTTTCCCTTATCTTCATATGTGAATTGTACAAATGTCCCATGCACCTGGAATTAGACATGGCACAAAAGTCTGTGAAGTATTTTTGTTCTGGATAACATAAATAAATTGTTGCATGTATTGCATTAGAAATCACCTCACAAATATACATGTATGCAATATTTTTGGTCGTATCCAAGGTAGTCATGTCCTCATCAAGATCAATTTTTGAAAAGATGGTGGCACCACAAAGTTCATCAAGCATGTCATCTAAGCGAGGAATAGGGTGACGGTATCTAACGGTGATAGCATTTATCGGACGACAATCGGAACACATGCGAAAAGTTCCGTCTTTCTTAGGCACGAGAATAACGAGAACGGCACAAGGGCTTAGACTTTCACGTACATGACCCTTGTCGATGAGTTTTTGCACTTGCCGTTGTATCTCCTTTGTTTCCTCGGGGTTGACGCGGTAGGGAGCCTTGTTTGGAAGTGGAGCACCGGGTACGAGGTCGATGCGGTGTTCTATCCCTCGGAGTGGAGGTAGACCCGGTGGTAGCTCATCGGGAAAGACGTCCGAGAATTCCTGCAACAATTTAGACAACACAAAAGGTGGAGGTGGTGAAGTGTTAGTAGGTTTGGCTTCCCCTTTGCATAAGAGCACAAGGTGGAAGACGCTCGATGGGTTCTCACACACTTCTCTCATCTCACTTTTGGTGGCAAATAGCACTAGTTGCTTCTTGTCGCTCATCGTGGAGGCGCTCATATTTGGCTTGTGGCTCTCGCTCTCTTTTTGGTGGCTCGCTCTCTCACCATTTTCTCCACGATGGGTGGTAGGTAAAAGCTTGTCGGCGGCAACTTGACTTGGAGACATTGGCCGAAGCACGAATTCCTTGCCCTTCATCTTGAAATGATAGTGATTCGTCCGTCCATTGTGTGTGACTCCACGATCATATTGCCATGGGCGTCCAAGAATAAGGTGGCACACGGACATGGGTATCACATCACACTCGAGAGTGTCCTCGTAGGCGCCAATCTTGAAAGAGACTTGCACGGTGTGCTCGACTCGAAGAATTCCGGCGTCGTTGAGCCACTGGACCTTGTAGGGGTGAGGATGCTTCGTCTTGACCAAATGAAGCTTGTCGCATAGCTCTTCGCTTGCCAAGTTGTGGCAACTTCCTCCATCGATGATAACCTTGACGGAGCGTCCATTGATGCTGGCCTTCGTATGGAAAATATGACATCGTTGGTCGTCATCTTGTTGATGTTGGAGTGTCAAGACTTTGGAGACAACAAGGTTGGGGCTTGAGTCATTGTCGCAAAACACTTGATTGTCTTCTTCTTCATTGACTTGGCGATGCATAGCGACATGCGCAAGTGCTTCCATCTCATCATCGCTCATGGAGTCATAAGATCCGTCGTCGTTGATGATCATGGTGCGAACGGTCTTGCACTCAAATGACTTGTGGCCTCGTCCTTGGCACTTGAAGCATTTGATGGAGCTCGTCTTGTTATTGTCTTCGGTAGGAGTTGGAGTTGAGGAAGCTCTTGGCTTGAAGTTGTTGGTAGAAGGTGGACTACTCGATGTAGTCGCATTCTTGTAGCTTGACTTGTCACCGAAGTTTGTAGAAGGCTTGGTAGAGGTAGGAGGAGTAGCCGAAGTCGTTGAAGCTTGGTTGTAGGAGCCGAAGTTCTTGGAGTTGAACTTGGAGTACTTGTAGTCCTCTTGAACTTGTCGCTCCGCTTTGGTTGCTTGGTGTACTAGCTCGAGGAGATTGTTGTATGGTTGGAAGTCCGCAATCTTCTTGATGGGATAATTGAGTCCATTCAGGAATCTCGCCATAGTTTGCTCATCATCTTCCGTGATGTTTGCTCGTATCATGGCAATCTCCATCTCCTTGTAGTACTCTTCAACGGACTTGGTTCCTTGCTTGAGGAGTTGGAGCTTCTTGAACAAGTCGCGGTTGTAGTGTGTAGGCACGAAGCATGCTCTCATCACTTCCTTCATTTGAGCCCAAGTGATGATAGGAGGTTCGCCCTTGGCTTCTCTTCTCTCTATGATTTGCTCCCACCAAATGAGAACATAGTCTTGGAACTCAAGTGATGCCATTGCGATCTTCTTCTCTTCATCGAAGTTGTGAAGGCGAAAGATCTTGTCAACTTTCAATGCCCATGAGAGGTAGTCTTCGGGATCAATGCTTCCGGAGAACTTTGGCATGGTGAACTTGAGCTTGCCATAGCGATGCTCGTCATTGTTTCCTTGCCTATTGGGAGGGCGATCTCGATTTTGGCGGTTTGCCATATCTTGTTGCTCTTGAGGATATAGATGTTCTTGTTGGGGTTGTTGCTCTTGCCGCGCTTGAGGAGGAGCTTCGTCTTGCCTTCTTGCGTGATGGCGCCTCTCTTGCATCTCATCGCGAAGGAAATCCTCTTCTTGACGAGTGTGTCGGGTGCGGGCTGCCACATTGCGATGTGCATCTTGTAAAGCACGTTGCGCCTCCATAGCTTGAGCTTCTCGACGTTGTTGTGCTTGGCGGTTAGCCTCGGCATCTTGTTCTTCTTGATATTGACGTGCTCGCTCTTGTTGTTGTTGGCGTAGTCGTTTTCGTTCTTGTGCTTGCTCAACTGTAGCTTGGTTTTGACGACGTCGGCTTTCTTGCTCATCGAATAGCTCTTGAGAACTCTTGTCATGTAGAGGATGTCGATGGTCATGTCGAGCTTGACGTGCGGCTTGACAAAGAGTGTTTGACGTAGGTGTACTTGAGTCTTGCGTGGAGTCGGTGTGTCGACTTGAGCGGCTTCGTCTTTAAGAAGATGTTGAGGAAGAACGTCGGTTGATGATCAATGTCCGGAGCTCATTGTAGTGAGTAGACATGTTGGTGTTGATGAGGTCGATTTGCTCCTTGGTACTTTGTTGGAATTGGCGCGCGTCCTCGGCGACTTGACCAATGTACTCTCGCATAGCTTCACTCTCTTGATGTAGAGCTCGTTGGACACCGAATAGATGTAGTTTGGTGACGTAGTTGTTCGCTTCTTGAGGATCGTCGAAGATCGGATTGGTAGATGAACTTGGCCTATCCATCATCACAAGCAAGTATGTGAGTGGGAGAAAGGAGAAGACAATATCAATGTACCTTAACCGAGGTTGAAAATGGATCAATGATCACTCAACAATGTAACCCGGAAATAGCACTATTGGTACCACTTCGTGTCGATTCTCACACCTACACAAGTAAAGCTTTGAGAGGAGCTTGGTTAGGATGTGGCACAAATTCAATGCAATCGTCAAAGTGACTCAATGATGTTGAAAATGGTTCACAATTTGCTCATGCAACAAGTAGATCACTAGCAAAGGTAGCACACGGAACACACGCACGGATAGATAAATGTGGTTGTGCAACCAAGGATGAGCGAAAATGTGGTAAACCACGGAAAATGCTCGTGTTGCACACACTAGAGAGACGCTAACCGATTGCTTAATAGGCGGATACGCACTTGTGCACGACCTATAAGAGGCAAAACGTAACGACTATCTATCACAAGTATGCTATGAGTGTATGATGTGCCGATGCTTGAGCACAAGATGATGTTGCTATGATGTATGATCTCTTAGGATGCAAGGCGTATGATGATATTGTATCTTTGCTTTGATTGGCTCTTTTGCTTAGAAGCTTGTGAGCTCTTTCTTTGGGCACATATGTATGCTTCTCGTATCAAGGTAGCTATTGTGTATGTGGGACACTCTTGCGGCACACAGAGATATGCAAGATGATGTGGTGGTACTCACAATGATGATACCAAGATGATGTGGTATGCAATATCTATGACTATCACTAATGTGCACAAGTGTCGTGGCCCGGCAATACTCAAATGGCTAGTCTCAATGGGAAAGCTACGCAAGGATGGTTCATAGGGTGGCAATGCAATTGCAAGGTAGGATGAGTGAAGTGTCGTCGATGTTACCGTCCTTGCCGAAGTTGAGCGGTGGTGTTGTCGAAGTCTTGCCGTCCCAAGGTAGCCTAAACATCCAAGGAAACGGTGAAACCACAACTCAAGTATCCGAGGCAAAGGGAGACACACTTTTCAAACTCAGAGCGGGAAAGCGATGGTGGTTGCGGAAGGTAGATGGCAGTTGCGGAAAGTGGAAGGTATTTGCGGGAGGTGGGTGGTAGCGGAAGGTGGAACGGAACTGAACAAGTTCAGCTTCGTCAGGGTCTGTCGGACGTCCGGCAGTTACCGGTCGTCCGGTCGGTCTAGATGGGTTGGACGTCCGGTGGAGACCGGAAATCCGGTAAAAGCTTCTGTAAGCGGGGTGCCGGTCATCCGGTGGTTAGCGGACGTCCGGTGTCTCAAGAGGTGCCGGACGTCCGGTAAACGTCGGATGTCCGGTAGGTCTGGGAGCGGTTGGTGGGATCCGTGGCGAAAATGATCAAACGTGGTCGGATTTGCGGTGGAAAAGGTGGAGAGGATGGGGAAATGCTAGATCGACACGTGGCACAGCAAATCCATGGAACAAATTCAACAAAATCTTGCCAAATCAACAGATCACAAAAAAATTTTGGGGCTCTTTTTGTGGGGATTTTTCGAAATTGGGAAGAACACGACAAAAACAGGCTAGAAAACAAAGTGTAGGGCTCCAAAATCGTGATCAACCTTGCTCTTGATACCAAGATGATGTAGGGTGGAACCCTAATCAGCGAACCTTTCACGTTTTGGAGGGTGGCACACGAATGAACACGGGGAAAACAAGGAGAAAGACGGGGAAAACACAAGAGAGGACACTCAAATCAACACGAAAGCAATCACACAAGCGCTAGATTCGCGATACAAAGTCGAGATCCATGATCCAAAGTCAACAACGGTGATACAGATAGTCTTCTCCCGGAGGAGGTCTTGATATCCCAGGGGATCTTCTCCGTGAAGGAGGTCCTGAATCCGTAGTGGATCTTCTCCGTAGAGGCGCACCGTCTCGTGGGAGAAATCCACACAAGTATGAGAAATGAGCTAAACCACAGCTGAGTCTAACGGAGGGGAGTCAACAGTATTTATATTACACGGGTAGGCGCCGTCGGGGCGGACGTCCGTGGGTTACCGGACGTCCGGTGGTTCCGGAGGGACCGGACGTCCGGTAATCCTCGGATTTCCGCTAATTAGCTTCTGTCGCCGTTGTCACGGACGTCCGGTGGCTTCCGGTCATCCGGTGCCTGGGAGTCGCCGGTCGTCCAGTGCAGGCCGGACGTCCGGTGCCTGTAGCATCTCCAGCCTTCCTTCTTCTTGTCTCGTGTACTTGTCGGGCCTGTCCTCTTGAGCATCGTGTAGAGCTGTCCCGCGGCCTTCGTCCAAGCACCTGAGTATGCATAGAGTCTCTGATGAAGGTAGGAGCCGAGTCTCAAGTGAATCCGAAAGATGTAAAGAGAGGAGCTCGGTCACCTCGGTCTCGAAAGCTCTTGCACGGGCTCTAGTCATGGGTCCTTTGGGCACTTGGTGAGGTGAAGGATGGTCCATGGGGATGACCTTGGGATGCTCCGCATCATCATCCATCCCGGATCTACTCCACGAGACAGACCGCGGCCCCTCTACGGAGAAGATCCACCTTGGATTCAAGACCCCTAAACGGGAAGATCCTTCACGGATTCAAGGCCTCCTCTTGGAGATGAACTCTACCCATGTATCTTTCCCTTTGTTGTTCATGTATCTTGTGATCTTGTGTGTTTGATTGTCTAGTGGATGTGTGATTAGACTTGTTCTTGAGTGTTTCCCTCGTGATTTCCCTTTGTGTTCTTCGTGTTCATCGTGGGATCCCCTCCATTTCGTGAAAGATCGACCACATAGGGTTTCACCCTACATCATATGGTATCAAGAGCATAGGTTGATCACGAATTTGGAGCCTCCCCACCGTTTTCTAGCCGTGTTTTGTTTTCTTCTTCCCCAAATTCGAAAATTCCCCACCAAAAATAGCCCCAATTTTTTTTGTGATCTGTTGGTTTGATGAAGTTTTGTTGATTTTGATCCATGGATTTGCTTGGTTTCAAGTGGATCTAGCATTTCCCCAAGTTTCCCCATCTTTCCTCCACAAAATCGCTCAAATTTCGCCCCCAAAATCATCAAATTCCGCCCCAAACGAGTTTGGAAGTCCCAATCCCGATCTGGAATTGTCGGGCCGGACATCCGGGCCATCGGGCCAGACATCCGGCTCCTGGAGAGCAAAATCGCACAAGTTTCTGGACATCAGGTCCCGGAAATCCGGACCCGACCCCGGATGTCCGACCCCTGGGATTTCAGCCACCCGTGTTTCACCGTTTTGTCCATAACTAATTCATCCGAACTCCGATTTCGACGTTCTTGAGCTCGTTTTGAAGCTCTTGACATCCCCCATAACACAAAAATACCACCAACATTATTTGACTCCATCATATTTTGTGGATTTTGGCATCTTTGCCTAGGGCTTCCACCACATCATCCGCTACACCACCACCGACTTCCGCAACCAAACCACTTTGTCCACCATAGCATTTGTGGTTGCTTGAGTAGTGATTTGAGTCTCCTAAGGTGTTTAGGCTACTTAGGGACCATTGCTTCTTCATCAACCACCACCACCACTTCCGCATAACCTTGTCCACTATACATAGCCAACCCAACTTAACCAAATTTTGTTCGAGCTTGTTTGAGTTGTGGCTTGTGTCTCCTAAGGTGTTTCGGCTACTTAGGGACCGTGACTCCAACTCTGACAACGTGTATAGACCATCATACACAACCACCACCGCTTGTCCGCTACCACCATTTGACATTTGCCGTTGAGATTTTGAGTTGTGGTTTTTCCGTTTCCTAAGGTGTTTCGGCTAATTAGGAACGGGTCTACATCAAGAGCACCACCTCTCATCATCGACACGGACGGTAACTTCGACGACATCTTTGTATATTCCCTTTGCAATTGCATTGTTAACCCCTAGCCCATTTTGCGTCACTTGCCTATCGAGACTAGCCTTTGAGTATTGCCGGCAACGTTACTTGTGCACATTAGTGATCATCGATCTGCCCTTCCATTGTATACATACCTTATCATCTTGGTATCATCATATCATCCCTTGTGTCACAAGATTGTTCCCGCATATACACAATTGCTATCTTGGTTTGTGCATTTCGCATCATGGCCATATACAAAAAAAAGAGAATAAAGCTTTTAAGCAAAAAGAGAAAGACAAAGAAGCTTGTAAGCAAGAGCCATAGCATCGCATCATATCATATCATACTTGATCATCTTGTGCTAAAAGCACCGGAACATCATACACATAGCATACTCGTGATAGGAAGTCGCTACATTTTGTCTCATATAGGTAGTGCACAAGTTCGTATCCGCCTATTGAGCAATCGGCTAGCGTCTCTCTAGTGTTGTGCGACAAGAGCATTTTCCGTGGATTCCACATTTTCCGCTCAACCCTTGGTTGCACAACCACATTTATCTATCCGTGCGTGTGTTTCCGTGTGCCACATATTGCTATTGGTCTACTTGTTTCACTTGTAAATTTATGAATCTCTTTCAACATTATTGACTCTTTCTAACATTTTGCATCAAATTTTTGTGCCACTATCCTCACCAAGCCACTCGAAAAGCTTTACTTGATAGGTGTGAGTGAACAAGTCCGGTACCAATTCCACTATTCTTTCATTTCACATTGAGTGAAACGGGATACATCCTCAACATTCGGAAAAGGTAACTTGGTATTGTTTATCTCATCTCCTACTCACCTTTTCTCGAGTCTTGTGATGGATAAGAAAAGCATTTCATCTACTTCGGTCTACAACAACAACGACAAGTTCGATGCCATGACGAACAACTTGTGCGCCAACATGAATGCTCAAATGGAGGAGCTCAAAGCCCTCATCAAGAACCACAAGAGGTCTCCCTCATCTTCGAGAAGACGCTCTAGTGCACATCCTTCTGAGATGCCATCTTCGGCGAGATCACATCGGCATCGACACCATCAACGACAAGAACGTGAAGGTCAAGAGCTCAACACCAACAACCGCTCAACGACTTCACCGTACACCTTGGCATCTTCGCCAAGCGACTTCAAGGCATCTTCGCCTTTGGATATGCGGCATCTTCGCCCACAAGCACCTCAAGCTTATGATCAAGAGAAGCTCCCCAAGATCAAGTCCGCGACTACCACGAGCTACTACGACCTCGACAACGACCATGAGATTCCTTTCTATGGGACTCAAGACCCCGAGGAGTATCTCAAGTGGGAGCGTAAGATGGACGACTACCTCAAGCTACATCAAGTTCCCTACGAAGATCAAGTGAAGTGCACCACAAGACACCTCCATGACAACGCATCCACATGGTGGCTTCACACACCTTCGACGAGCTTCAACATGAATTGGCCCAAGATGAAGAAAGCTATGCGAAGAGAGTTCGTGCCTCCCACCTACACGGAACAACTTCTACGCCAATTGGAGAACACCATTCAAGGATCCAAGTCCATCGATAAGTACTTCAAGGAGATGAAGAATGCCTTGCGACGTGCCGGCGTGGACGACCCCATTTCAATGAAGCTCCACTTCATGATGGGATTGCACAATGACGTCTACAAGACTATCTTCTTCGAGAACTACAAGTCCCTCGACGACAACTACATTGGTGCTCTCAAGGCGGAACAAGAACTAATGAAGGCCAAGGCTTCTCCACCGCAAGCAAACTTCTCGAAGACCAAGCTCCAAGACAACGAGCATGAGGGCAGTACCACCACGATGTCCAAGCCCAACGAGCTCCAAGACGATGCTCCCAAGTTCTACTCCACCGCCATCCATCTTTGTGGCATTGATGATGCCGAGTCTACTTCAACTCTTTTTCAAGACGGTGCGGCGACGACTATGACTACGGAGCCATTCGAGGACCAAGCTTTGGAGGCGAACGACATGGTGACGAGCAAGGATGATGCTTCCATCTTTGGAGGCGAGAGTGATGATGTGCCATCTTCGGCCTTCATCCACAACGACGATGAGGAGATGGTTGAGCATGGGATTTTCCCTTCGACCGAGGCGATGTATGATGATTTGAGTGACCTGTGCCACCATATTGAGAGTGAGAGCGAGTTCACCACTAGCCCCATATATGATGAGCTGCCCCAATTCCCATGTGAGGAGAGCCACAACCCCCACCACTTGAGTGAGATGAGTGACTCCATCATATGTGAGCTTGAGTGCACCTACCTTGAGGGAGTGAGTGAGCCACCACATAGAGAGAGTGAGATAGTTGACAGGTCATGTGAGGCCACTTTCAACACTAACGACTTAACCTCTACCTCTATTGTGCCTTCTCATTTGGTGCTAGGTCCCACATATGATGACGCGCCGATTCTCGACGACTTCGTCCTTCCATTGGACAAGACGATGGCCATGGTGGAATATTATGCACCCCCCACATGGTTCCATCAAGATGAAGATGATGACCACCATTTGGTCTTTCCCACGTCACCTACACCACATGAGTGGAATGAGAAAGGTAACAAAGGTGAAAGTGATGCTCCCGTCCCACTAATGGACTATGTTAACTTTGATTGCTTGCATGATGTTGATCCACCTATTGCCATGCTTCGTGCTAGTATGATTTCCCCATTCCATTATTTACCCATTTATGATGAGTTTGATGATTGTCATGTGGAGTCTATTAGTTGTGATGCCATGTTGCATAGGATTTCTTGTGATAATTCTCTCGGTCACATCATGTTTGACAATCCACTTGACTTGTCATATGCTATGCATGAGATCAACAATATGTCATATTTGCAATCTCATCGTAGTAACTATGCATATGCCATTAAGATAAATCCAATTTGCACTTATGGCATAGATGACAAGCCCATGGTTATTGGCATTAGTTTTTCTTGTGATGATATTGACATGCTTCCTTTGCATCATATCCATCATATGCCATGCTGATGTAGGGCGGAACCCTATGTGGCCGATCTTTCACGAAATGGAGGGGATCCCACGATGAACACGAAGAACACAAAGGGAAATCACGAGGGAAACACTCAAGAACAAGTCCAATCACACATCCACTAGACAATCAAACACACAAGATCACAAGATACATGAACAACAAAGGGAAAGATATAGGGGTAGAGTTCATCTCCAAGAGGAGGTCTTGAATCCGTGAAGGATCTTCCCGTTTAGGGGTCTTGAATCCAAGGTGGATCTTCTCCGTAGAGGGGCCGCGGTCTCTCTCGTGGAGTAGATTCGGGATGGATGAGCAAAGCTCTATCTCACGTATGAGCTAAATCATTACTAACCCTAAAATGGTGTAGGTGGAGGAGTATATATAGTCTAGGGTCATGAAGGGGTAAGTGAGGGGCGAAACGGGTACATGGGCATCGGCCCGGATACATGCACGCAGGCAAGGCCGGATGTCCGGGGCTTCGGGGCGAGCCGGATGTCCGGGGTCACGGCCGGATGTCCGGGCTGAAGGGGCTCGGTCCTGATGCTCTCTGGATAGGAGGGTCCGGATTTCCGGGAGGAGTGCCGGATGTCCGGCCGTTGCTGAAGCGCCGGATGTCCGGCCTTTGGCCCGGATGTCCGGCCGCTGTAGTATCAGCAGCTCCGTCTTCTTCCGTCTTCTCTTCCAAGCTTCCCTCGCTGATGGCGTAGGTGTTCCTCGGCGCTTGCACTCCTCCTCGTCGTCTGTGAAGCTCCGACGATACCTATGCATGCACACGAGTGGAGTGTCAAGTAGCAAACCATCCTCGAAGGGGTCAAGTGAACACGTGTAAAGGAGATGATTCACCTTTATGTATGAGAAGTAGAGGTCGCACGTGTCACTTGCCAAACGGACTCTTGACATGGTGATGTCCTTAGGATGCTCCGCATCATCCCCTCCCCCTTGGAAAAGATCCGACCTCGGATCGAAAGCCAAATCACCATGGGAAAGAGATGGCGTCGCCATGTCGAAGCGGTCGATCACCAAGCACTCATCATCGTGAAGCTCGAAATGGGCACTCTCCAATGTCGCACCATCTAGTGATTCCTTCAAAAGGAGCAAGGACAACAAACACTTGGAAAAACAAATGTGGTTAGCATTAGTGCAAAACCAAGCATTCAAGAGGTGATTCACCCAACAAGTGTTGTCATCAAGTATATCATGTGGTGTGACAAAGGATTGTGAGATGGCATGTAATCATATGAATTGAGCGCAATCAAGGTCATCATGGAAACAAGCAAGTAAATGTGAGGTAGAGATGCACATATGTGTGACAAGAGAGTAAGCATCTACCTCAAAGTCATAGCAAGCATGCATAAAGTGCTCAATGAAAGGTCTATGGTAGGCATAGGAATCAATCACAACACCAAATAAAATGAATTGTCTAAACACAAGGGTCAAGTGCAAGACAATCCAAGCATAATGCGCATAGGGTGTAGTGAAAATCGAGTGGTACTCAACACAATAGAAATAGCAATTGTTCATCATGTGTGAGGCAAACAAGTCAATCATGTGACAAGCAATGGGACATGGCATATGTGAAGAGATGATAGTGTTGCAACCAAGCACATGATAGGAGCAAGTAATCCACAAGTCGGATGCAACACACAAGGCATATATATCATGACGCATGGCAAAGTGGCAATGGCAAGTCGAAGAAAGATCTCTAGCATGTGTGCAAAGAGTGATGGTGCAAGCAACACAACCAGTATGATCCACAATGTTCATGCTCATGGATTGTGGTTTCTCGAAAGAGAAGGATATCACCTTGAGAGTGTGTCCTTGTGCGTCCTTCACAATGCCGAAGCACAAGCAAGTGAGATGTAGAAGCGTCGGGAACGAAGGAGGTTTGCTCTCAAGAGCTCGAATGGTCAACTCACATGAAGTGGAAGTCGACACGAAGTCCAAGTATCCTACAAATGCACACAACAAAACAAAGAATGTATGCACATGGTAGATAAACACATCATCCATCATGATGGTTCTCTTCTCTTGCACATAACCATTAGGAGTAAAAGTGCATGAATAAGATGATGCAACAATGGCTATATTCATGGCACTAGGCATATGGTGCAAAGAGGTAAGACAAGCATGCTTCACAAGAAATATGCCAAAATCTCCAAATAAATGCGAGAATGCTATGGGGGCAATCTCATTGGCAAGACTAAAATCATGGTTGCGCTCAATGCATGGACAATCATATAACATGAGAGAGGCAACATCTAGAGACATATGACAACAAGCAATATCAATCATGTCGTGCAAACTAGTGGAGCGAAGATGCAACACACTAGATGAGTTCATAGTAATCATGTCATGTGAGCCAATAGTAGGCATAAGCAATGCACACGTCATATCACAAACACGAGCACATATCAAGATCAAAGCATCATAATAGGCATGGTGTGCAAAGTAATCATGGCAATAACAAGTGATATCTCCACCAAGCTTGCAAATACACATACAAGTATGAGAATCAACCATCATGTGTAATGCAAAGTATGGGTCACAAATGCATGGCAAAGGCAAAGGGATTGACATATCATGCAATGTGAACAAGGCAATATGGGCAAATGATACATAACGAACAATTAGCCATAACCATGTGAGGGCCATGTAGAAGAAATGCGCGAATTCTTTGCGCGAAGGGAGCGGTGGGAAGGGTAATCCACGGAATCCCAAGTCATCGGTGCTCTCTAGAGCTCTTTTCGTCAACTCGTGCGTTTGTGAAGTTGACGAGTATGGATGGGTACCTACACAAAAGAGACACAAACCAAAGAAATTGTGCGTGTGGTAAATGTACACATCATCCATCATGATGTGTATGTGCACGTATGAGTTAGCACAAGATAAGCATCGCTCAAAGAAATTTGATGCATGGTATAAGAACATGTCATCCATCATGAATGAATAGTTATTGTGTATAGCATGATGTGGATGCAAATTGAGCATACAATTATATGGCACATCTATAGCATGTTCATTCATGGGGAGCATATTGTGCACACAAGCATGGGGATCATGCAATGGATGGGTTGGGTCAAAATCTCCTAAAATGTATGAGGAAACTATGGGGGTCTCCTCATAAGCAATATCGGAAGCATAATGTGGAGAAGTGGAAAAACATCCAAAACAATGCATGTCGGAAGCTAGGTAATCATGGCATGGCATATGATGGATATGATGCAAAGGAAGCATGCCAATATCATCACAAGAAAAACAAATGCCAATAACCATGGGCTTGTCATCTATGCCATATGTGCAAATTGGGTTTATCTTAATGGCATATGCATAGTTACTATGAAGAGATTGCAAATGTGACATATTGTTGATCTCATGCATAGCATATGACAAGTCAAGTGGGATGTCAAACATGATGTGACCAATAGAATTATCACAAGAAATCCTATGCAACATGGCATCACAACTAATAGACTCCACATGACAATCATCAAACTCATCATAAATGGGTAAATCATCGCATGGGGAAATCATACTAGCACGAAGCATGGCAATAGGTGGATCAACATCATGCAAGCAATCAATGTCAACATAGTACACTAGTGGGACGAGAGCATCACCTTCACCTTTGTTACCTTTCTCATTCCACTCATGTGGTGTAGGTGAGGAGGGAAAGACCAAATGGTGGTCATCGTCTTCATCTTGATGGAACCATGTGGGGGGTGCATCATATTCCACCATGGCCATCGTCTTGTCCATAGGAAGGACGAAGTCCTCGAGGATCGGCGCGTCATCAAATGTGGGACCTAGCACCAAATGAGAAGGCACAATAGAGGTAGAGGTTAAGTCGTTAGTGTTGAAATTGGCCTCACATGCCGTATCAACTATCTCACTCTCTCTATGTGGTGGCTCACTCACTCCCTCAAGGTAGGTGCACTCAAACTCGCATATGGTGGAGTCACTCATCTCACTCAAGTGGTGGGGGTTGTGGCTCTCCTCACATGTGAATTGTGGCAGCTCATCATATATGGGGCTAGTGGTGAACTCGCTCTCACTCTCAATATGGTGGCACAAGTCACTCAAGTCATCATACGTCGCCGTGGTTGACGGGAAAATCCCATGCTCAACCATCTCGTCATTGTCACCGTGGATGAAGGCCGAAGATGGCACATCATCACTCTCGCCTCCAAAGATGGAAGCATCATCCTTGCTCGTCACCATGTCGTTCGCCTCCAAAGCTTGGTCCTCGAATGGCTCTGTAGTCGTAGTCGTCGCCGCACCGTCTTGAAAAAGAGTCGAAGTAGACTCGGCATCATCAATGCCACAAAGAGGGCTGGCGGTGGAGTCAAACTTGGGAGCATCGTCTTGGAGCTCGTTGGGCTTGGACATTGATACAGGGTGGAACCCTAATCAGCAGATCTTTCACGTTTGGAGGTTGGCACACGATGAACACGGGGAATCACAAGGGAAAGATGGGGAAAACACAAGAGGAAAACACTCAATCAACACGAAAGCAATCACACAAATGCTAGATTCGCGATACAAGGTCGAGATACATGATCCAAAGTCAACAACGGTGATACAGATAGTCTTCTCCGTGAGGAGGTCTTGGAATCCCGTGGGATCTTCCCGTTAGGGGTCTTGAATCCAGAGGTGGATCTTCTCCGTAGAGGCGCACCGTCTCGTGGGAGAAATCCACACAAGTATCAAATGAGCTAAAACCACAGCTAACCCTAAACGGAATGAGGAGAGGAGTATATATAGTCTACGGGGCGAATGGGTACATGGGCCTCAGCCCAGGGGATGCGCACAGGCATTTCAGGGGCCGGACATCCGGACGGCGGGCCGGATGTCCGGGGCTTCGCGGGGCGCCGGATGTCCGGGGCGGGGGCCCGGATGTCCGGGCTGGGGCGGTCGAGCCTCGGGCGCTCTCTGGACAGAGGCGCCGGATTTCCGGGCCCGGGGCCGGATGTCCGGGCCGTGCTTGGCCGGATGTCCGGGCCCTGGCCGGATGTCCGGGCCCTGTAGCTTCTGCTGCAGGCGGCCTTCTGTAGTTGAACGCCCAGGGGCCGGATGTCCGGGCCAGGGGGCCGGATGTCCGGGGCCTGGAGCTCTCTTCTGCCCTTCTCGATGCATTGACTCGTTCATGAACTTGATGACTTGTCCATCTTCACGCCCATCTCCGATGTGGTCTTCCTCACACCTGAGCACACACAACACGTCCGTCTGAGGTAGCGACCATGTCTCGCAAGCATTATATGGAAGTAGGGCTAGGAGTGACGTCACCTCGGTCTCGAGAGCTCTTGCCCGGGCTCGAGTCATGGGTCCTTTGGGCACTTGACGAGGCGATGAAGGGTCCATGGTGATGGCCCTAGGATACACCGTATCATCTCCCCTCCCTTGGGAAAGATCCGACCTCGGATCGAAATCTTCATCACCATGGAAAGGAGAGAGATCCTGTAAGGGTCCGTTGTCGTGAGGTAGAAGTGTGGACTGGGGCTCATGTGCGAAACTGTCCGTGCGAAGATGTAGCCAATTAATTTCTCCCGGGTGAAACACCATTGTTGCCTTGTTGACGTTGAGCTTGGTGGTGAGGCGATGTACTTGTCTCTCGATTGTTGCCCTTGTTTGTTCGTACACCTTCTTGAATATTTCGCTACAAAAAAAGAGTGGCAATATGTGAAGCATCGTTGATCTTGTTATCGGGAGTGAAATGAGCCATGTTAGAGAATGTATCGACCATGACAAGCACGGAATCTTTTCCATTTTTAGTCCTAGGCAAGCCAAGTATGAAATCCATGTTTATGTCTTTCCATGGATGATATGGAGTAGGAAGATGCATGTCAAGACCATGAGATTGAGCTTTGGACTTAGCTTTGCGGCATGTCGACCATCGGTTGATTATGCGGAAAACGTGACGAAGCAGCTTGGGCCAAAAATAGTTCTTAGAGAGGGTAGCAAACGCCGTGTCTCTTCCAAAGTGTCCCATGAGTCCTTCTCCATGAGATTCCTGCAAAAGGAACAATCGAAGCGAAGACTCGGGAATGCCAAGTTTGTTAGCTCTCATAAGATATCCATCCTTGATGTAGTAATGTTCCCAAGAAGTGTGAGTCAAGCATTTAGCATAAGCATTTGCAAAGAAAGGATCATGCTCATATAAATCTTTGATATGCTCAAAGCCAATCAAGTTCAACTCAAGTTGTGTAACAAGTAAGCATTTGCGTAACAAGCATGCATTGGCGTGAAAACTTCCATGCTTCGTAGGCAATAGAATAACCGGAGCGGCACAAGTGCTAAAGTTGTCACGTACATGACTTGTGTCGATGAGTTTGGGTACTTGCCGTTGTATCTCGTGGTTGACACGGTAGAGAACCTTGTTGGGAAATGGTGCACCGGGTACAAGTTCGATGCGGTGTTCTATCCTGTGAAGAGGAGGTAGAACCGGTGGTATCTCATCGGGAAAGGCGTCCGAGAATTCCTGCAACAATTGAGACAACACAAAAGGTGGAGGTTGTGAAGTGTTAGTAGTTTTGTCTTCCCCTTTGCATAAGAGCACAAGGTGAACGACGTTCGATGGGTTCTCACACACTTCTCTCATCTCACTTTTGGTGGCAAATAGCACTAGTTTCTTCGTGTAGCTCATCGTGGAGTCGCTCATATTTGGCTTGTGGCTCTCGCTCTCTTTTTGGTGGCTCGCTCTCTCACCATTCTCTCCACGATGGGTTGTAGGTAAAAGCTTGTCGGCGGCAACTTGACTTGGAGTCATTGGTCGTAGCACGAATTCCTTGCCCTTCATCTTGAAGTGATAGTGATTCGTCCGTCCATTGTGTGTGACTCCACGATCATATTGCCATGAGCGTCCAAGAATAAGGTGGCACACGGACATGGGTATCACATCACATTCGAGAGTGTCCTCGTAGGCGCCGATCTTGAAAGAGACTTGCACGGTGTGCTCGACTCGAAGAATTCCGGCGTCGTTGAGCCACTGGACCTTGTAGGGGTGCGGATGCTTCGTCTTGACCAAATGAAGCTTGTCGCATAGCTCTGCACTTGCCAAGTTGTGGCAACTTCCGCCATCGATGATAACCTTGACGGAGCGTCCATTGATGCCGGCCTTCGTATGGAAAATATGGCATCGTTGGTCGTCATCTTGTTGATGTTGGAGTGTCAAGACTTTGGAGACAACAAGGTTGGTGCTTGAGTCATTGTCGCAAAACACTTGACGATCTTCTTCTTCATTGATACGCCGGTGGATGGCCAAGTGTTTGATGGCGTCCACTTCGTCGTCGCTCATCGAGTCATATGTGCCGTCGTCGTGGAAGATCATTGTTCTCTTGTTGGTGCACTCGAAGGACTTGTGACCACGGCCACCACATGTGAAACATTTGATGGAGCTTGTCTTGGGGTTCTCTTCATTTGGAGTTGTAGATGATGTAGCTCTTGGCTTGAAGTTGTTGGTAGAATGTGGATGACTCGATGTAGTGTCATTCTTGTAGCTTGGCTTGTCGCCTAAGTTTGTAGATGGCTTGGAAGAGGTAGGAGTAATATCCGAAGTCGTTGAAGCTTGGTTGTAGGAGCCGAAGTTCTTGGAGTTGAACTTGGAGTACTTGTAGTCCTCTTGAACTTGTCGCTCCGCTTTGGTTGCTTGGTGTACTAGCTCGAGTAGATTGTTGTATGGTTGGAAGTCCGCAATCTTCTTGATGGGATAGTTGAGTCCATTCAAGAATCGCGCCATAGTTTGCTCTTCATCTTCCGTGATGTTTTGATGCAGGGTGGAACCCTAATCAGCGGATCTTTCACGTTTGGAGGTTGGCACACGATGAACACGGGGAAAACACGGAGAAAGATGGGGAAAACACAAGAGAGAACACTCAAATCAACACGGAAGCAATCACACAAGTGCTAGATTCGCGATACAAGGTCGAGATACATGATCCAAAGTCAACAACGGTGATACAGATAGTCTTCTCCCGGAGGAGGTCTTGGAATCCCGTGGGATCTTCCCGTTAGGGGTCTTGAATCCAGAGGTGGATCTTCTCCGTAGAGGCGCACCGGTCTCGTGGGAGAAATCCACACAAGTGTCAAATGAGCTAAAACCACAGCTAACCCTAAACGGGATGAGGAGAGGAGTATATATAGTCTACGGGGCGAATGGGTACATGGGCCTCGGCCCGGGGGATGCGCGCAGGCAAATCAGGGGCCGGATGTCCGGGCTACGGCCCGGATGTCCGGGGCTTCAAGGGTCGCCGGATGTCCGGGGCGGGGGCCCGGATGTCCGGCTGGGGGAGGACGCGCCTCGGGTGCTCTCTGGACAGAGGCGCCGGATTTCCGGGCGCGGGGCCGGATGTCCGGGCCGTGCCTGGCCGGATGTCCGGGCCCTGGCCGGATGTCCGGGCCCTGTAGCCTCGGCTGCTGTTGGCCTTCTGTAGGTGACTGCCCAGGGGCCGGATGTCCGGGCCAGGGGGCCGGATGTCCGGGTCCTGGAGCTCTCTTCTGCCCTTCTCGATGCATCAGCTCGTCCGTGGCCTTGGGGACTTGTCCATCTTCAAGCTCTTCTCCGAAGTGGTCTCCTTCACACCTGAGCACACAAAGCACACTCGCTTGAGGTAGCAACCATGTCTCGCAAGATTCATAAGGGAGTTGGGCTAGGAGTGACGTCACCTCGGTCTCAAAAGCTCTAGCACGAGCACGTGTCATCGGTCCTTGAGGCACTTGAGGGGGTGAAGGAGGGTCCATGGTGATGGCCCTAGGATACACCGTATCACAATATCAATGTACCTTAACCGAGGTTGAAAATGGATCAATGATCACTCAACAATGTAACCCGGAAATAGCACTATTGGTATCACTTCGTGTCGATTCTCACACCTACACAAGTAAAGCTTTGAGAGGAGCTCGGTTAGGATGTGGCACAAATTCAATGCAATCGTAAAAATGACTCAAAGATGTTGAAAATGGTTCACAATTTGCTCATGCAACAAGTAGATCACTAGCAAAGAGTAGCACACGGAACACACGCACGGATAGATAAATGTGGTTGTGCAACCAAGGATGAGCGAAAAATGTGGAAAACCACGGAAAATGCTCGTGTTGCACAACGCTAGAGAGACGCTAACCGATTGCTTAATAGGCGGATACGCACTTGTGCACGACCTATATGGGCAAAACGTAACGACTATCTATCACAAGTATGCTATGAGTGTATGATGTGCCGATGCTTGAGCACAAGATGATGTTGCTATGTATGATCTCTTTGGATGCAAGGCGTATGATGCTATTGTTTCTTTGCTTGGATTGGCTCTTTTGCTTCAAAGCTTTTGAGCTCTTTCTTTGGGCACATATGTATGCTTCTCGTATCAAGGTAGCTATTGTGTATGCGGAGCACTCTTGTGGCACACGGGGATATGCAAGATACCAAGATGATGTGATGTTACTCACAATGATGTGGTATGCAATATCTATGACTATCACTAATGTGCACAAGTGTCGTGGCCCGGCAATACTCAAATGGCTAGTCTCAATGGGAAAGCTACGCAAAGATGGTTCATAGGGTGACAATGCAATTGCAAGGTAGAATGAGCGAGGTGTCGTCGATGTTACCGTCCTTGCCGAAGTTGAGCGGTGGTGTTGTCGAAGTCTTGCCGTTCCAAGGTAGCCTAAACATCCAAGGAAACGGTGAAACCAAAACTCAAGTATCCACGGCAAATGGAGACAAATTTTCCAAACTCGAAGCGGGTAAGCGATGGTGGTTGTTGCGGAAGATTGGTGGAGGTTTGCGGAAGAATGGGTGGGTTACCGACCAAAACTGGCGGTGGTGGAGTGTAAGGTGGGGTGTAGTGGTGGAGGAATGGCTGCGGGAGGCCGGATGTCCGGGCCAGGGGCCGGATGTCCGGGCCGGGCCGGATGTCCGGGGCACGAGCCGGATGTCCGGGGTGCCCGAGCCAGGAAGAACTCCTTGCAACCGGTTGTGTTTGGGGAAAAATTCGGCGGATTTTGCGGATGAAAATTGGGGAAAAGTGGAGGAAAAGCTAGATCCACACGTGGCACAGCAAATCCATGGAACAAATTCAACAAAATCTTGCCAAATCAACAGATCACAAAAAAAATTTGGGGCTCTTTTTGTGGGGAAATTTTCGGAATATGGAAGAACACGACAAAAACAGGCTAGAAAACGAAGTGTGGGGCTCCAAAATCGTGAGAAACCTTTGCTCTTGATACCATATGATACAGGGTGGAACCCTAATCAGCAAATCTTTCACGTTTGGAGGTTGGCACACGATGAACACGGGGAATCACAAGGGAAAGATGGGGAAAACACAAGAGGAAAACACTCAATCAACACGAAAGCAATCACACAAATGCTAGATTCGCGATACAAGGTCGAGATACATGATCCAAAGTCAACAACGGTGATACAGATAGTATTCTCCGTGAGGAGGTCTTGGAATCCCGTGGGATCTTCCCGTTAGGGGTCTTGAATCCAGAGGTGGATCTTCTCCGTAGAGGCGCACCGTCTCGTGGGAGAAATCCACACAAGTATCAAATGAGCTAAAACCACAGCTAACCCTAAACGGAATGAGGAGAGGAGTATATATAGTCTACGGGGCGAATGGGTACATGGGCCTCTGCCCAGGGGATGCGCGCAGGCATTTCAGGGGCCGGACATCCGGACGGCGGGCCGGATGTCCGGGGCTTCGCGGGGCGCCGGATGTCCGGGGCGGGGGCCCGGATGTCCGGGCTGGGGCGGTCGAGCCTCGGGCGCTCTCTGGACAGAGGCGCCGGATTTCCGGGCCCGGGGCCGGATGTCCGGGCCGTGCTTGGCCGGATGTCCGGGCCCTGGCCGGATGTCCGGGCCCTGTAGCTTCTGCTGCAGGCGGCCTTCTGTAGTTGAACGCCCAGGGGCCGGATGTCCGGGCCAGGGGGCCGGATGTCCGGGGCCTGGAGCTCTCTTCTGCCCTTCTCGATGCATTGACTCGTTCATGAACTTGATGACTTGTCCATCTTCACGCCCATCTCCGATGTGGTCTTCCTCACACCTGAGCACACACAACACGTCCGTCTGAGGTAGCGACCATGTCTCGCAAGCATTATATGGAAGTAGGGCTAGGAGTGACGTCACCTCGGTCTCGAGAGCTCTTGCCCGGGCTCGAGTCATGGGTCCTTTGGGCACTTGACGAGGCGATGAAGGGTCCATGGTGATGGCCCTAGGATACACCGTATCAGACATCGTGGTGGTACTACCCTCATGCTCGCCGTCTTGGAGCTTGGTCTTTGAGAAGTTTGCTTGCAGTGGAGAAGCCTTGGCCTTCATAAGTTCTTGTTCCACCTTGAGAGCACCAATGTAGTTTTCGTCGAGGGACTTGTAGTTCTCGAAGAAGATAGTCTTGTAGATGTCGTTGTGCAATCCCATCATGAAGTGGAGCTTTATCAAAATGGGGTCGTCCACGCCGGATCGTCGCAAGGCAATCTTCATGTCCTTGAAGTACTCGTCGATGGACTTGGATCCTTGTATGGTGTTCTCCAATTGGCGTAGAAGATGTTCCGTGTAGGTGGTAGGCACGAACTGTCGCCGCATAGCTTTCTTCGTCTTGCGCCAATTCACGTTGAAGCTCGTTGAAGGTGTGTGAAGCCACCATGTTGACGCGTTGTCGTGGAAGTTTCTTGTGGCGCACTTCACTTGATCTTCATAGGGAACTTGGTGTAGCTTGAGGTAGTCGTCCATCTTGCGCTCCCACTCGAGATACTCCTCGGGGTCTTGAGTCCCATAGAAAGGAATCTCGTGGTCGTTGTCGAGGTCGTAGTAGCTCGTGGAAGTCGCGGACTTGAGCTTGGGGAGCTTCTCTTGAGCATAAGCTTGAGGTGTTTGTGGGCGAAGATGCCGTATGTCCAAAGGCGAAGATGCCTTGAAGTCGCTTGGCGAAGATGCCAAGGTGTACGGTGAAGTCGTTGAGCGGTTGTTGGTGTTGAGCTCTTGACCTTCACGTTCTTGTCGTTGATGGTGTCGATGCCGATGAGATCTTGCTGGAGATGGTAGCTCGGAAGGATGTGCACTTGAGCATCTTCTCGAAGATGAGGGAGACCTCTTGTGGTTCTTGATGAGGGCTTTGAGCTCCTCCATTTGAGCATTCATGTTGGTGCACAAGTTGTTCGTCATGGCATCGAACTTGTCGTTGTTGGTGTAGACCGAAGTAGAAGAAATGCTTTGCCTATCCATCACAAGACTCGAGCAATGGTGAGTAGGAGATGAGATAAAGAATACCAAGTTACCTTTTCCAAATGTTGAGGATGTATCCCGTTTCACTCCATGTGAAATGAAAGAATAGTGGAATTGGTACCGGACTTGTTCACTCACACCTATCAAGTAAAGCTTTTCGAGTGGCTCGGTGAGGATAGTGGCACAAAAATTTGATGCAAAATGTTAGCAAGAGTCAATAAAGTTGAAAGAGATTCACAAATTCGCAAGTGAAACAAGTAGACCAATAGCAATATGGGTGGCACACGGAAACACACGCACGGATAGATAAATGTGGTTGTGCAACCAAGGATTGAGCGAAAAATGTGGAATCCACGGAAAATGCTCTTGTCGCACAACACTAGAGAGACGCTAGCCGATTGCTCAATAGGCGGATACGAACTTGTGCACTACCTATATGAGACAAAATGCAGCGACTTCCTATCACGAGTATGCTATGTGTATGATGTTCCAGTGCTTTTAGCACAAGATGATCCAAGATGATCGGATATGGCAATCTTATATGCAATGTGGTATGATGCTATGGCTCTTGCTTACAAGCTTCTTTGCTTTTCTCCTTTGCTTAAAAGCTTATTCTCTCTTTTTTTTTGTATATGGCCACGATGCATAAACCAAGATAGCAATTGTGTATATGCGGGAACAATCTTGTGACACAAGGGATGATATGATGATACCAATATGATATGGTGTGTATGCAATGGAAGGTGGATCGATGATCACTAATGTGCACAAGTAACGTTGCCGGCAATACTCAAAGGCTAGTCTCGATAGGCAAGTGACGCAAATGGGCTAGGGGTTAACAATGCAATTGCAAGGGAATATACAATGATGTCGTCAAAGTTACCATCCGTGTCGATGATGAGAGGTGGTCCTCTTGATGTAGACCCGTTCCTAATTAGCCGAAACACCTTAGGAAACGGAAAAACCACAACTCAAAATCTCAAGGACAAATGTCAAATGGTGGTAGCGGACAAGCGGTGGTGGTTGCGGAATTGTTGGTGGAAACCCGGTCAAAATGGGTTATGGTGGTGGAAGTGTAAGATGGGCTATACACGTTGTCGGAGTTGAAGTCACGGTCCCTAAGTAGCCGAAACACCTTAGGAGACACAAGCCACAACTCAAATAAGCTCGAACAAAATTGGGTTAAGTTTGGTTGGCTATGTATAATGGGCAATGGTATGCGGAAGTGGTGGTGGTGGTTGATGAAGAATCAATGGTCCCTAAGTAGCCTAAACACCTTAGGATACTCAAATCACTACTCAAGCAACCACAAATGCTATGGGGATCAAAATGGTTAGGTTGCGGAAGTCGGTTGTGGTGTAGCGGATGATGTGGTGGAAGCCCTAGGCAAGGATGCCAAAATCCCAAAAATATGATGGAGTCAAATGATGATGGTAGTATTTTTGTGTTATGAGGGATATCAAGAGCTTCAAAACGAGCTCAAGAACGTCGAAATCGGAGTTCGGATGAATTAGTTATGGACAAAACGGTGAAACAAAAAGTCTGAATTCCCAGGGGTCGGACATCCGGGGCCGGGTCCGGATTTCCGGGACCTGATGTCCAGAACCGCGCGGGATTTTGCCCTCCAGGAGCCGGATGTCCGGCCCGATGTCCCGGATGTCCGGCCAGTGGCCCGGATGTCCGGCCCGAAGATTCCAGATCGGGATTGGGACTTCCAAACTCGTTTGGGGGCGGAAATTGATGATTTTGGGGGCAAAATTTGACGGATTTTGTGGAGGAAAGATGGGGAAACTTGGGGAAATGATAGATCCACTTGAAACCAAGCAAATCCACGGATCAAAATCAACAAAATCTCATCAAACCAACAGATCACAAAAAATTTTGGGGCTATTTTTGGTGGGGAATTTTCGAATTTGGGGAAGAACACAACAAAACAAGGCTAGAAAACGGTGGGGAGGCTCCAAATTCGTGATCAACCTTTGCTCTTGATACCATATGATGTAGGGCGGAACCCTATGTGGCCGATCTTTCACGAAATGGAGGGGATCCCACGATGAACACGAAGAACACAAAGGGAAATCACGAGGGAAACACTCAAGAACAAGTCCAATCACACATCCACTAGACAATCAAACACACAAGATCACAAGATACATGAACAACAAAGGGAAAGATACAGGGGTAGAGTTCATCTCCAAGAGGAGGTCTTGAATCCGTGAAGGATCTTCCCGTTTAGGGGTCTTGAATCCAAGGTGGATCTTCTCCGTAGAGGGGCCGCGGTCTCTCTCGTGGAGTAGATCCGGGATGGATGAGCAAAGCTCTATCTCACGTATGAGCTAAATCATTGCTAACCCTAAAATGGTGGAGGTGGAGGAGTATATATAGTCTAGGGTCATGAAGGGGTAAGTGAGGGGCGAAACGGGTACATGGGCATCGGCCCAGATACATGCACGCAGGCAAGGCCGGATGTCCGGGCTGGCGGCCGGATGTCCGGGGCTTCGGGGCGAACCGGATGTCCGGGGTCACGGCCGAATGTCCGGGCTGAAGGGGCTCGGTCCTGATGCTCTCTGGATAGGAGGGTCCGGATTTCCGGGAGGAGTGCCGGATGTCCGGCCGTTGCGGAAGCGCCGGATGTCCGGCCTTTGGCCCGGATGTCCGGCCGCTGTAGTATCAGCAGCTCCGTCTTCTCCCGTCTTCTCTTCCAAGCTTCCCACGCTGATGGCGTAGGTGTTCCTCGGTGCTTGCACTCCTCCTCGTCGTTTGTGAAGCTCCAACGATACCTATGCATGCACACGAGTGGAGTGTCAAATAGCAAACCATCCTCGAAGGGGTCAAGTGAACACGTGTAAAGGAGATGATTCACCTTTATGTATGAGAAGTAGAGGTCGCACGTATCACTTGCCAAACGGACTCTTGACATGGTGATGTCCTTAGGATGCTCCGCATCACATGCCATGATTACCTATCTTCCGGCATGCATTGTTTTGGATGTTGTTCCACTTCTCCACATTATGCTTCCGATATTGCTTATGAGGAGACCCCCATAGTTTCCTCATACATTTTAGGAGATTTTGACCCATCCCATCCATTGCATGATCCCCATGCTTGTGTGCACAATATGCTCCCCATGAATGAACATGCTATAGATGTGCCATATAATTGTATGCTCAATTTGCATCCACATCATGCTATACACAAAAACTATTCATTCATGATGGATGACATGTTCTTATACCATGCATCAAATTTCTTTGAGAGATGCTTATCTTGTGCTAACTCTAACGTGCACATAAACATCATGATGGATGATGTGTACATTTACCACGCGCACAATTTCTTTGGTTTGTGTCTCTTTTGTGTAGGTACCCATCCATACTCGTCAACTTCACAAACGCACGAGTTGACGAAAAGAGCTCTAGAGAGCAACGATGACTTGGGATATCGTGGATTGTCTTTCCCACCGCTCCTTTTGCGCAAACACTTCGCGCACTCCTTCTACATGGCACTCACATGGTTATGGGTTATTGTCCATTATATCTCTTATGCCCACCTTGCCATGTTCACTTTGCATGATATGCTCATTTATATGCCTTTGCCATGCATTTGTGACCCATGCTTTGCATTACACATGATGATTGATTCTCATACTTGTATGTGTATTTGCAAGCTTGGTGGAGATATCACTTGTTATTGCCATGATTCCTTTGCACACCATGCCTATTATGATGCTTTGATCTTGATATGTGCTCGTGTTTGTGATATGTCGTGTGCATTGCTTATGCCTACTATTGGCTCACATGACATGATTACTATGAACTCATCTAGTGTGTTGCATCTTCGCTCCACTAGTTTGCACGACATGATTGATATGCTTGCTTATGTTGCATCACCGATGATTCATACTTGCTCCTTTCATGCGGTTGATGTCAACCATTGCCATGCTTTGCACATGATTGATATTGCTTGTTGTCATATGTCTCTAGATGTTGCCTCTCTCATGCTATATGATTGTACATGCATTGAGCACAACCATGATTTTAGTCTTGCCAATGAGATTGCCCCCATAGCATTCTCGCATTTATTTGGAGATTTTGACATATTTCTTGTGAAGCATGCTTGTCTTACCTCTTTGCACCATATGCCTAGTGCCATGAATATAGCCATTGTTGCATCATCTTATTCGTGCACTTTTGCTCCTAATGGTTATGTGCAAGAGAAGAGAACCATCATGATGGATGATGTGTTTATCCACCATGCGCATACATTCTTTGTTTTGTTGTGTGCATGTGTAGGATACTTGGACTTCGTGTCGACTTCCACTTCACGTGAGTTGACCATTCGAGCTCTTGAGAGCGAACCTCCTTCGTTCCCGACGCTTCTACATCTCACTTGCTTGTGCTTCGGCATTGTGAAGGACGCACACGGACACGCTCTCAAGGTGATATCCTTCTCTTCCAGGACACCAAAAACCATGAGCATGGATATTGTGGATCACACTACATGTGTTGCTTGCACCATGAGACTTATTTGTCATCTTGGACCCCTTGATTGCACACATGTTAGAGATCTTACTTCGACTTGCCATTGTCACATTGCCATGCCTCATGTTATATATGCCTTGTGTGTTGCATCCAATTCTTGGATTACTTCTCCCTATCATATGCTTGGTTGCAACAATGTCATCTCTTCACATATGCCGTGTCCCATTGCTTGTCACATGCTTCTCTTGATTGCCTCACACATGTTGAACAATTTCTCTTTCTATTGTGTTGAGTGCCACACGACTTTCACTACACCATATGCACGCTATGCTTGGATTGTCTTGCACTTGACTCATGTGTTTAGACACTTCATTTTATTTGGTGTTGTGAATGATTCCTATGCCTACCATAGACCTTTCATTGAGCACTTTATGCATGCTTGCTACGACTTTGAGGTAGATGCTTACTCTCTTGTCACACATATGTGCATCTCTACCTCACATTTACACGCTTGTTTCCATGATGGCCTTGATTGTGCTCAATTGATGTGCTTAAATGCCATGCCACAACCCCTTGTCACACCCTATGCTATGCTTGATGACAACACTTGTTGGGTGAATCCCATCTTGAATGCTTGGTTTTGCACTAATGCTAACCACATTTGTTTTTCCAAGTGTTTTTGTCCTTGCTCCTATTGAAGGAATCACTAGACGGTGCGACATTGGAGAGTGCCCATTTCGAGCTTCAAGATGATGAGTGCTTGGTGATCGGCCGCTTCGACATGGCGACGCCATCTCTTTCCCATGGTGATTTGGCTTTCGATCCGAGGTCGGATCTTTTCCAAGGGGGAGGGGATGATACGGAGCATCCTAAGTACATCACCATGTCAAGAGTCCGTTTGGCAAGTGACACGTGCGGCCTCTACTTCTCATACATAAAGGTGAATCATCTCCTTTACACGTGTTCACTTGACCCCTTCGAGGATGGTATACTACTTGACACTTCTTCCGTGTGCATGCATAGGTATTGTCGGAGCTTCACGGACGACGAGGAGGAGTGCAAGCGCCGAGGAACACCTACGCCATCAGCGAGGGAAGCATGGAAGCGAAGGCGGAAGAAGACGGAGCGGCTGAAGTTACAGCCGCCGGACATCCGGCGCCAGCCCAGACATCCGGCCTTCAGCCCGGAAATCCGGCGCCAGCAACAGAACCGCACCCGAGACTTGCCCCGCTAGCCAGGACATCCGGCCAACCGCCCCGGACATCCGGCGTCTCATGAGAGCCCGGACATCCGGCCCCCAGCCGGACATCCGGCGCCTGCCTGCGCGCATGGACAGGGCCCGAGGCCCATGTATCCCCCCATCTACTTACCCCTTCGTGTACTAGACTATATATACTCCTCCACCTCCACCATTTTAGGGTTAGCAATGGTTTAGCTCATATGAGAGATAGAGCTTTGCTCATCCATCCCGGATCTACTCCACGAGAGAGACCGCGGCCCCTCTACGAAGAAGATCCACCTTGGATTCAAGACCCCTAAACGGGAAGATCCTTCACGGATTCAAGGCCTCCTCTTGGAGATGAACTCTACCCATGTATCTTTCCCTTTGTTGTTCATGTATCTTGTGATCTTGTGTGTTTGATTGTCTTGTGGATGTGTGATTGGACTTGTTCTTGAGTGTTTCCCTCGTGATTTCCCTTTGTGTTCTTCGTGTTCATCGTGGGATCCCCTCCATTTCGTGAAAGATCGGCCACATAGGGTTCCACCCTACATCAATAGGTATTGCCGGAGCTTCACCATTGACGAGAAGTGCAAGCACAAGAGCACACCTACATCATCCCCGACGGAGGCATGGAAGAGAAGACGGAAGAAAGGAGAAGAAGAAGACGCAGCGGCTGCTGGAGCCTGGCCAGACGTCCGGATCACCGTCCGGATCATCTGGGCCCAGCCGGATCATCCGGGTAACTGCGCCGAGGACACCCGAAGCTTCACCGTGACGCCGGATCATCTAGACCTGCTCCCGAATCATCCGGGCCGCCATCGCCCGGATCATCCGGACCCCCACCCGGATATCCAACCTTGCCTGCGCGCATGTATCCGGGCCGAGGCCCATGTACCTGTTTCGCCCCTCACTTACCCCTTCGTGGCCCTAGACTATATATACTCCTCCACCTCCACCATTTTAGGGTCAGCAAATGTGATAGCTCATTTTAGACTAGAGCTTTGCTCATCCATTACGGATCTACTCCACGAGAGAGACCGCGGCCCCTCTACGGAGAAGATCCACCTTGGATTCAAGACCCCTCACGGGAAGATCCATCGCGGATTCAAGACCTCCTCTCGAAGATGAACTCTACCTTGTATCTTTCCCTTTATTGTTCATGTACCTTGTGATCTCGTGTGTTTGATTGTCGAGTGGATGTGTGATTGGACTTGTTCTTGAGTGTTTCCCCTCGTGATTCCCACTTTGTGTTCATCGTGTTCTTCGTGGGATCCTCTCCATTTCATGGATGATCGGCCTAGATCGGGTTGACCCCGCATCATTATGGTGTCATGAGCCTTGGTTCATCATGAATTTGGAGCCGCCCCACCGTTTGCTAGCCTTGTTTTGTTGTGTTCTTCCCCAAATTCGAAAATTCCCCACCAAATATAGCCTCAAAAAAAATTGTGATATGTTGGGTTGATGATGTTTTGTTGATTTCGATCCATGGATTCGCTTGGTTTCAACTGGATCTAGCATCTCCACAAGTTTTCCCACTGTCCATCCACGAAATCCTCTCAATTTTGAGCCCAAAATCATCCATTTCCGCCCCCAAATTCGTCCCCGATAGGAAATCCCGAGCGGAGTTGACCCGCCCGGATCATCCGGATGAAGTCCCGGATCATCCGGACACCTCCCGGATGAGCTGGACATTCTCCCGGACATCCGTGTAATCCGCGCACCCGAAAAACAGAACCGGAGCTGACAAACCCGGATCATCCAGACAAAGCCCGGATGAGCTGGACTTTCTCCCGGATGTCTGGATAACCCTGAAACTGACGCGCATGAAATTTTGTTTTGGCCATAACTATTCATCCGGAGTCCGTTTTTGACGTTCTTTAGCTCGTTTTGATGCTATTGACATCCCCCATACCACAAAAATACTACCATCATCATTTGACTCCATCAAAAAGATTCAAATTTGGCAAGTTTTCCTAGGCCTTCCACCATATCATCCGCATAGCCACCATAACCTTCCGCAACCTAACCCATTTTTTCCACCATAGCATTTGTGGTTGCTTGAGTAGTGATTTGAGTCTTCTAAGGTGTTTAGGCTACTTAGGGACAATTGCTTCTTCATCAACCACCACCACCACTTCCGCTTTGCCGGGTGCATAACCACCCCCGCATTCCCGCTACCACCGTTTGACATTTGTCCTTGAGATTTTAAGTTGTGGTTTTTCCGTTTCCTAAGGTGTTTCGGCTAATTAGGAACGGGTCTACATCAAGAACACCGCCTCTCATCATCAACTGGGATGGTAACTTCGATGACATCATTGTATATTCCCCTTGCAATTGCATTTTAACCCCTAGCCCATTTTGCGTCACTTGCCTATCGAGACTAGCCTTTGAGTATTGCTGGCCACGTTACTTGTGCACATTAGTGATCATCGATCCGCCCTTCCATTGTATACATACCATATCATCTTGGTATCATCATATCATCCCTTGTGTCAAAAGATTGTTCCCGCATATACACAATTGCTATCTTAGTTTGTGCATTTCGCATTGTGGCCATAAAAAAAAGAGAATAAGCTTTTAAGCAAAAAGACAAAGACAAAGAAGCTTGTAAGCAAAAGCCATAGCATCGCATCACAATATATCATATGTTATCATATCCTATCATCTTGGATCATCTTATGCTAAAAGCACTGGAACATCATACACAAATAGTATACTTGGGATAGAAAGTTGATACATTTTGCATCTTATAGGTTGTGCACAAGTGTCGTATCCGCCTATTGAGAAATCGTGCTAGCGTCTCTCTTGAGTTGTGCAACACGAGCGTTTTCCGTGGATTCCACATTTTGTGCTCATTCCTTGGTTGCACGACCCCATTTATCTATCCGTGCGTGTGTTTTCGTGTGCCACATATTGCTTTTGGTCTACTTGTTTCACTTGCGAATTAGTGAATCTCTTTCAACTTTATTGACTCTTGCTAACATTTTGAATCAAATTTTTGTGCCACTTATCCTAACCAAGCCACTCGATAAGCTTTACTTGATAGGTGTGAGTGAACAAGTCCGGTACCAATTCCACTATTCTTTCATTTCACATTGAGTGAAACGGGATACATCCTCAATGTTGGGAAAAGGTAATTTGGTATTGTTTATCTCATCTCCTACTCACCTTTGCTCGAGTCTTGTGATGGATAGGCAAAGCATTTCATCTACTTCAGTCTACAACAACAATGACAAGTTCGATGCCATGACGAACCACTTGTGCGCCAACATGGATGCTCAAATGAAGGAGCTCAAAGCCCTCATCAAGAACCGCAAGAGGTCTCCCTCATCTTTGAGAAGAAGCTCAAGTGCACATCCTTCCGAGCTACCATCTCCGGCAAGATCTCATCGGCATCGACACCATCAACGACAAGAACGTGAAGGTCAAGAGCTCAACACCAACAACCGCTCAACGACTTCACCATGTACCTTGGCATCTTCGCCGAGTGACTTCAAGGCATCTTCACCTTTGGATATGCGGCATCTTCGCCCACAAGCACCTCAAGCTTATGATCAAGAGAAGCTCCCCAAGCTCAAGTCCGTGACTTCCATGAGCTACTACGACCTCGACAACGACCACGAGATTCCTTTCTATGGGACTCAAGACCTCGAGAAGTATCTCGAGTGGGAGCGCAAGATGGACGACTACCTCAAGCTTCATCAAGTTCCCTATGAAGATCAATTGAAGTGTGCCACAAGAAACTTCCACGACAACGCGTCAACATGGTGGCTTCACACACCTTCGACGAGCTTCAACGTGAATTGGCCCAAGACGAAGAAAGCTATGCGGCGAGAGTTTGTGCATCCCACCTACACGGAACAACTTCTACGCCAATTGGAGAACACCACCCAAGGATCCAAGTCCATCGACAAGTACTTCAAGGAGATGAAGAATGTCTTGCGACGAGCCGGCGTGGACGACCCCATTTCGATGAAGCTCCACTTCATGATGGGATTGCACAACGACATCTACAAGACTATCTTCCTCGAGAACTACAAGTCCCTCGACGACAACTACATTGGTGCTCACAAAGCGGAACAAGACCACATGAAGGCCAAGGCTTCTCCACCGCAAGCACACTTCTCGAAGACCAAGCTCCAAGACGGCGAGCATGAGGCTAGTACCACCATGATGTCCAAGCCCAACGAGCTCCCAGACGACGCTCCCACGTCTTCACCGCCACCCCTCTTTGTGGCATTGATGATGCCAAGTCTACTTCGACTCTTTTTCAAGACGGTGCGGCGACGACTACGACTACGGAGCCATTCAGGGACCAAGCTTTGAAGGCGACCGACATGGTGACGAGCAAGGATGATGCTTCCATACTTGGAGGCGAGAGTGATGATGTGCCATCTTCGGCCTTCATCCACGGCAACGATGATGAGATGGTTGAGCATGGGATTTTCCCTTCGACCACGGCGACATATGATGACTTGAGTGACTTGTGCTACCATATTGAGAGTGAGAGCGAGTTCACCATTAGCCCCATATATCACGAGCTGCCCCAATTACCATGTGAGGAGAGCCACAACCCCCACCACTTGAGTGAGATGAGTGACTCCACCATATGCGACATTGAGTGCACCTATTTAGAGGGAGTGAGTGAGCCACCACATAGAGAGAGTGAGATAGTTGATAGGTCATGTGAGGCCACTTTCAACACTAACGACTTGGCCTCTACCTCTATTGTGTCTTCTCATTTGGTGCTAGGTCCCATATATGATCATGCACCGATCCTCGACGACTTCGTCCTTCCTATGGACAAGACGATGGCCATGGTGGAATATGATGCACCCCCACATGGTTCCATCAAGATGAAGATGATGACCACAATTTGGTCTTTCCCACCTAACCTACACCACATGAGTGGATTGATAAAGGTAACAAAGGTGAAGGTGATGCTCTCGTCCCACTAGTGGACTATGGTAACATTGATTGCTTGCATGATGTTGATCCACCTATTGCCATGCTTCGTGCTAGTATGATTTCCCCATGCGATGATTTACCCATTTATGATGAGTTTGATGATTGCCATGTGGAGTCTATTAGTTGTGATGCCATGTTGCATAGGATTTCTTGTGATAATTCTCTCGGTCACATCATGTTATACATCCCGCTTGACTTGTCGTATGCTATGCATGAGATCAACAATATGTCACATTTGCAATCTCATCATAGTAACTATGCATATGCCATTAAGATAAATCAAATTTGCACTTATGGCATAGATGTGACAAGCCCATGGTTATTGGCATTTGTTTTTCTTGTGATGATATTAATATGCTCCCTTTCAATCTTTTATATCACATGCCATGCCATGAACACCTAGGTTCAGATATGCATTGTTTTGGATGTTGTTCCACTTCTCCACATTATGCTTTCGATATTGCTCATGAGGAGACCCCCATAGTTTCCTGATACATGTTAGGAGATTTTGATCCATCCCATCCATTGCATGATCCCCATACTTGTATGCACAATATGCTCCCCATGAATAAACATGCTATTGTTGTGCCACCTACTTGCTCTAATTTGTGTCCCCATCGTGATATACATGCCAACTATTCTTTCATGATGGATGACATGTTTATATATCGTGCCTCAAATTTCTTTGAGCGATGCTTATCTTGTGCTAATTCACATGTGCACATACACATCATGATGGATGCTGTGTACATTTACCACGCACACACTTTCTTTGGCTTGTGTCTCTTTTGTGTAGGTACCCATCCATACTCGTCAACTTCACAAATGCACGAGTTGACGAAAAGAGCTCTAGAGAGCAACGATGACTTGAGATATCGTGGATTGTCTTTCACACCGCTCCTTTTGCGCAAACACTTCGCGCATTCCTTTTACATGGCACTCACACGGTTATGGGTTATTGTCCATTATATCTCTTATTCCCATCTTGCCATGTTCACTTTGCATGATATGCTCATGTATATGCCTTTAACATGTATTTGTAACCCATGCTTTGCAATTCACATGATCCATGATTCGACTACTTGTATGTGTATTTGCAAGCTTGGTGGAGATTTCTCTTGTTATTGCCATGTTTGATTTGTGCCAAATGCCTATGATGATACCTTGTTCATGCTATGTGCTCGTGCTTGTGATATGTCGTGTGAATTGCTTATGCCAACTATTTGCTCACATGACATGATTGCTATGAACTCATCTAGTGTGTTGCATCTTCGCTCCACTAGTTTGCACGACATGATTGATATGCTTGCTTATGTTGCATCACCGATGATTCATACTTGCTCCTTTCATGCGGTTGATGTCAACCATTGCCATGCTTTGCACATGATTCCCATTGCTTCTTGTCATATATCTCCATATGTTGTATCTCTCATGATAGATTTTCCATGTATTGAGTGCAACAATGCCTTTCGTCTTGCAAAAGAGATTGCCCCCGTAGCATTCTCACATATATTTTGAGATTTTGACATAATTCTTTTGAAGCATGCTTGTGTTACCTCTTTGCACCATATGCCTAGTGCCATGATAGCCATTGTTACATCATATTATTTATGCACTTTTGCTTCTAATGGTTATGTGCGAGAGAAGAGAACCATCATGATGGATGATGTGTTTATCTACCATGCGCATACGTTCTTTGTTTTGTTGTGTGCATGTGTAGGATACTTGGACTTCGTGTCGACTTCCACTTCATGTGAGTTGACCATTCGAGCTCTTGAGAGCGAACCAATTTCTACCACGACGCTTCTACATCGCACTTGCTTGTACTTCGGCATTGTGAAGGATGCACAAGGACATGCTTTCAAGGTGATATCCTTCGAGAACTCCAAATCCATAAGCATGAACATTGTGGATCATACTTCATGTGTTGCTTACACCATGACACTTTGCACACATGCTAGAGATCTTTCTTCGACTTGCCATTGCCACATTGCCATGCCTCTTTCTATATATGCCTTGTGTGTTGCATCTGACTTGTGTATTACTTGTCCCGATCATATGCTTGGTTGCAACAATGTCATCTCTTCACATATGCCATGTCCCATTGCTTGTAACATGCTTAGCTTGCTTGCCTCACACATGATGAACAATTGCTCTTTCTATCGTGTTGAGTGCCATACTATCTTCACTACACCATATGCACGTTATGCTTGGATTGTCTTGCACTTGACCCATGTGTTTAGACACTTCATTTTACTTGGTATTGTGAATGATTCTTACGCCTACGATAGACCTTTCATTGAGCGCTTTATGCAAGCTTGCTATGACCATGAGGTAGATGTGTATTCTCTTGTCACACATATTAGCATCACTACCTCCCAATTGCATACTTGGCTCCATGATATCTTCTCTTCTTCTCAATTGATGTGCTTACATGCTATGCCACAACCATTTGTCACACCCTATGTTATGCTTGATGACAACACTTGCTGGGTCAATCACCTCTTGAATGCTTGGTTTTGCACTAACGCTAACCACATTTGTTTTTCCAAGTGTTTGTTATCCTTGCTCCTTTTGAAGGAATCACTAGACGGTGCGACATTGGAGAGTGCCCATGCTGAGCTTAAAGATGATGAGTACTTGGTGATCGTCCACTTCTACATGGCGACGCCATCTCTTTCCCATGGTGATTTGGTTTTCGATCCGAGGTCGGATCTTTCCCAAGGGGGAGGGGATGATGCGGAGCATCCTACGGCCATCACCATGCCAAGAGTCCATTTGGCAAGTGACACGTGTGACATCTACTTCACATACACTAAGGTGAATCATCTCCTTTTCACGTGCTCACTTGACCCCTTGAGGATGGTATACTACTTGACACTTCTTCCATGTGCATGTCGTGGACACTTTGGTCGCGACAAGACATTTGCTACGCTCTCCAAGAAATACTATTGGCCCAAGATGCTACATGACGTCTCACGCCTCACCAACCGATGCTCTACATGTCGCAAAGCTAAGTCAAAAGCTCAATCTCATGGTCTTTACATGCCACTTCCTATGCCATACCATCCATGGGAAGACATAAGCATGGACTTTATAATTGGATTGCCTAGGACTCAAAATGGAAAAGATTCCGTGTTTGTTGTCATGGATAGATTCTCTAAAATGGATCATTTCATTCTTTGTAACAAGATCGACGATGCTTCACATGTGGCAAATCTCTTTTGTAGGGAAATCATTTGTCTACATGGAGTGCCCAAGACGATCGTGTCGGACCGGGACGTCAAGTTCTTGAGCTATGTTTGGAAGGCTCTATGCGCCAAACTCGGCATCAAGCTCCTCTTCTCTTCGGCATATCATCCACAAACCGACGGCCAAACGGAGGTGACGAACCACACACTTTCGACGCTTCTTCGCGTGTTGATCAAGAAGAACATCAAGGAATGGGAGCAATGCTTGCCCATCGCCGAGTACGCCTACAACCGCGCAAGACATTCAACTACCGGCAAGTCCCCTTTCGAGGTCGTCTACGGCTTCAACCCGTTATCCCCATTGGACATCCTACCTCTACATCTACAAGAACGCATCAAGTTGGACGCAAGTGCTCGAGCAAGCTATCTCAAGAAAGTGCATGAAGATACAAGGGCAACCATCGAGAGGCAAGTACATCGACTCGCGCCCAAGCTCAACGCCAACAAGAAGCCTATGGTGTTCCAACCGGGAGATCTTGTATGGCTACATCTATGCAAGGACCGTTTCCCCAACGAGCACAAGTCCAAACTTCTACCTCGGGCCGACGGACCCTTCAAGGTGCTAGCACACTACAACAACAATGCCTACAAGATCGACATTCCACGCGACAAGTACAACATGAGCGATGTCTTCAACGTCAAGGATCTCTCCACTTTCCATGGTGATGAAGATTTTGATCCGAGGTCGGATCTTTCCCAAGGGAGGGGAGATGACGCGGAGCATCCCAAGGTCATCCCCATGGACCTACCATCGTCTCACCAAGTGCCAAATGGACCCATGACACGCGCTCGAGCATGAGCTCTCGAGACCGAGTTGACTTCACTCCTCTTTGTACGTCATTTTGATTCGCATGAGACATGGCTGCTACCCTCATCAGAGACTCTTTGCATGCTCAGGCACCTCGGGAGCAACCATGGAGGAACTAAGGAACAAGAGTAATCGAAGAAGGAAGAAGGAGGAGAAAACAGCCGAGACTCAGCCAGCCCAGATGATCCGGACGAAGACCCGGACGAACCGGACAAAGCCTGGATGATCCGGACAAACGTCCGGACGATCCGGATAATGTGTCCATAGACACCCGAGAGCTCCACGCCGAAGACGGATCATCCAGACCCCAGCCCGAATCATCCGGACGCACCCGGACGTCCGGACCAAGACCCGGATATCCGGACCCCCCCGTAGCAGAACAGACATGTCCGGATCATCCGGACGCCGCCTCGGATCATCCGGACCCCCGAAGCCCGGATCATCCGGACCAACGTCCGGATAATCCGGACAGTGCCAACGTGCATGACTTTGGGCCGAGGCCCATGTACCCCTTCGCCCCTCCTACCCTATATATGTCGCTCCACCCATACTTTCTAGGGTTAGCTTGGTGTTAGCTCATCCAAAACCTTAGTGGTTCCTCTCCTACGAGACCGCGGCCTCCTCGGAGAAGATCCACCGGATTCAGGACCTCCTTAACGGAGAAGAACATCAAGACCTCCTCACGGAGATGACTACCGCCATTTGTATCGTCCTTAGTTGATCGTGTATCATGTATCGCACTTTGTGTATCCGGATCTAGAATTTGTGTGACCATCATGAGTGTTTTCTCCTTGTCTCTCTTGTGTTTTTCCCCGTGCCCCTCGTGTTCTTCCTCTGGATCCCTCCTTTTCGTGAATGATCGGCCACGTTGGGTTCCACCCTACATCATGAGGCATGAGACGTCACGTAGCATCTTGGGCCAAAAGTAGTTCTTGGAAAGCGTAGCAAATGTCTTATCGCGTCCAAAGTGTCCCATGAGTCCTCCTCCATGAGATTCCTGCAAAAGGAGCAAACGAAGCAAAGAGTCGGGAATGCAAAGTTTGTTAGCTCTCATAAGATATCCATCCTTGATGTAGTAATGTTCCCAAGAAGTGTGAGTCAAACACTTACAATAAGGATTTGCAAAGAAAGGATCATGCTCATATAAGTCTCTTATGTGCTCAAAGCCAATAACATTCAACTCAAGTTTTGTGACAAGCATGCATTTGCGGGAAAACGCATCCGCCACAACATTTTCTTTGCCTTTGATGTACTTGATGACGTAGGGAAAAGACTCGATGAACTCACTCCACTTAGCATGACGCTTGTTTAACTTAGTTTGACCCTTGAGATACTTGAGCGTCTGATGGTCTGTATGAAGAATGAATTCATGAGGTCGAAGTTAATGTTCCCAAACACGCAAAACTCTCACCAATGCATATAACTCTTTATCATAGATGGGGTAGTTAAGTTGTGCTCCGGATAGCTTCTCGCTAAAGTACGCAATTGGGCGCTTTTCTTGCATGAGCACGCCACCTATGCCGGTACCACTAGCGTCACAATGAATCTCAAAAGGTTTATCAAAGTTTGGTAGGGCAAGAAGTGGTGCGCGGTGTCTTGCGAAGGACCCCAATCAAAGGGTGCGTCTTCTTGCTCAAGGCGTGTATAGGCATAGCAATGGTGCTAAAGTCCTTCACAAAACGTTGAATCCTAAGAAACGACAAATCCTAAGAAAACAACCTTGTGAATGCCAAAAGTGCATTTTTCCATGTTAGCATATAAGCGCTCTTTCCGAAGGGTTTGTAAAACTATACAGATGTGTGTCACAGGGTCCTCAAGTGACTTGCTAAAAACGAGGATGTCATCAAAATAAACCACGACAAAGACGCCTATGTAGGGTCGTAGAAGAAAATGCATGAGACGCATAAATGAACCGGGCGCTTCCGATAAACCCATTTGCATGAAAAGCCACTCATATAACCCAAACTTGGTTTTGAAAGCCGTTTTCCACTCATCACCCTCTTGAATGCGAATTTGGTAGTAACCACTTTTAAGATCAATTGTCTAAAAGATGGTGGCACCACATAATTCATCAAGCATGTCGTCTAAGCGTGGGATAGGGTGACGATATCTAACGGTGATAGCATTTATCGGGCGACAATCGGAGCACATGCGAAAACTTCCATCTTTCTTAGGCACGAGAATAACCAGAACGGCACAAGGGCTCAAGCTTTCACGTACATGACCTTTGTCGATGAGTTGTTTTGCTTGCCGTTGTATCTCCTTGGTTTCCTCGGGGTTGACACGGTAAGGAGCCTTGTTCGGGAGTGGTGCGTCGGGTAAGAGGTCGATGCGGTGTTCGATGCCGCGAAGTGGATGTAGACCTGGTGGTAGCTCATCGGGAAAGACGTCCGAGAATTCCTACAACAATTGAGACAACACTAAAGGTGGAGGTGGTGAAGTGTTAGTAGGTTTGCGTTCCCCTTTGTATAAAAGCACAAGGTGAAAGACACTCAAGGGGTTCTCACACACTTCTCTCATCTCACTTTTGGTGGCGAATAGCACTAGTTGTTTCTTGTCACTTATCGTGGAGTCGCTCATATTTGGCTTGTGGCTCTGACTCTCCTTTTGGTCGCTCACTCTCTCACCACTCTCTCCATGATGGTTGGTAGGTAAGTGTTTGTCGGCGGCTACTTGACTTGGTGACATTGGGCGTAGCACGAACTCCTTTCCTTTCATCTTGAAGCTATAGTGGTTGGTCCGTCCATTGTGTGTGACTCCACGATCATATTGCCATGCTCGTCCAAGAAGAAGGTGGCACACAGACATAGGGACCACATCACACTCAAGTGTGTCCTCGTAGGCGCCTATCTTGAAGGAAACTTGCAAGGTATGCTCGACTCGAAGAGTTCCGGTGTCGTTAAGCCATTGGACCTTGTAGGGATGAGGGTGCTTCGACTTCACCAATTGTAGTTTATCCCATAGCTCTTCGCTTGCCAAGTTATGACAACTTCCTCCATCGATGATAACCTTGACAGAGCGTCCATTGATGCCGGCCTTGGTATGGAAAATGTGACATCATTGGTTGTCATCTTGTTGATGTTGGAGTGTCAAGACCTTGGAGACAAGGAGATTGGGACTCGAGTCACTGTCGTAAAACACTTGATGGTCTTCATCTTCATTCACTTGGCGACTCATAGCTACATGTTCGAGGGCTTCCATTTCATCGTCGCTCATTGAGTCATAAGATCCGTCATCGTTTATGATCATGGTACAAACGGTCTTGCACTCAAATGACTTGTGGCCTCGCCCTTGGCACTTGAAGCATTTTATGGAACTCGTCTTTGAGTTGTCCTCGGTTGGAGTTGTAGATGATGAAGTTCTTGGCTTGAAGTTGCTCGTAGAAGGTGGCCGACTTGATGTAGTCGCATTCTTCTAGCTTGACTTGTCATCGAAGTTTGTAGATGGCTTGGCGAGGAGATTGGTGTATGGTTGAAAGTCCACAATCTTCTTGATAGGATAGCTGAGTCCATTCAAGAATCTCGCCATCCTTTGTTCTTCATCTTCCGTGATGTTTGCACATATCATGGCAATCTCCATTTCCTTGTAGTAGTCTTCAACGGACTTGGTACTGATGATGTTACAGACCTAGGGTAGGGTCACAGGCCTGACCTAGATACCCCACCCAAGGTCACTACCCTAGAAGCTCAAAAGACAAATCAAAGGCAATAAGAACAGTCGACTGACACGGCCCAAGGGGACATTCCACTCGACTGTGCACCCCCGTTCAGACGACTCAACTTCACTCGACCCTTCCAAGACACTCGACCCATGAAGGTCAAAGGTCCCTTAGGACAGCAATGGTCCGACATTCACTCCGGAACGATAAATGCCTTTATTACTCTTTACTGCGGGCGTTATCAGTAATGCCTGCCTTTATGTACATTGAACCCTTGGTAATGTGGAGCATTGCAGGGGTCCAGGCGCACTATATAAGCCACCCCCCTCCTCCAGTACAAGGGTTCGCATCCCTTGTAACTCAAACACCCCTATACATTCCAGTCGACCGCCTCCGGGCACCGAGACGTAGGGCTTTTACTTCCTCCGAGAAGGGCCTTGCCTCCTCTTATGTACCCACTACTCGTACTGTCAGACTTAGAACCACGACAGTTGGCGCCCACCATGGGGCAGGGTGTCTTAGCAACTTCTAGTGAGGTTGCATCATGGTTTCCGGCGGTGGTCTGGCGTTGGGCCGTGAGATCCGATTCGGCGTGCTCGTCTTCGTCGCCGATGACTCCGCTTGTGATACGGTGTATCCTATGGACATCACCATGTCAAGAGTCTGCTTGGCAAGTGACACGTGTGACCTCTACTTCTCATACATAAAGGTGAATCATCTCCTTTACACGTGTTCACTTGACCCCTTCGAGGATGGTATACTACTTGACACTCCTCTCGTGTGCATGCATAGGTATTGTCGGAGCTTCACGGATGACGAGGAGGAGTGCAAGCGGCAAGGATCACCTACACCATCTGCGAGGGAAGCGTGGAAGAGAAGACGGAAGAAACGAAGCTGCTGCAAGCTTCAGGCTCCGGACGACCGGCGTTTACCGGACGTCCGACGCGTCCCAGGCGACCGGACGACCGGCGGCCACCGGACGTCCGTGACATCGGCAACAGAACCGAAATCCAGGAAATTACCGGAAGTCCGGGAGCTACCGGACGTCCGGTCCCTCCCGAGCCACCGGACGTCCGGTGTCCAGCGGACGACCGGCACCTGTCTGCGTACAGTGTTCGGGCCTGAGGCCCATGTATCCCCCTTTCGCCCCTCTCTTACCCCTTCGTGGACCTAGACTATATATACTCCTCCACCTCCACCATTTTAGGGTTAGCAATGGTTTAGCTCATATGAGAGATAGAGCTTTGCTCATCCATCCCGGATCTACTCCACGAGAGAGACCGCGGCCCCTCTACGGAGAAGATCCACCTTGGATTCAAGACCCCTAGCGGGAAGATCCTTCACGGATTCAAGACCCCCTCTTGGAGATGAACTCTACCCATGTATCTTTCCCTTTGTTGTTCATGTATCTTGTGATCTTGTGTGTTTGATTGTCTAGTGGATGTGTGATTGGACTTGTTCTTGTGTGTTTCCTCTCGTGTTTTCCCCCGTTTCCCTTTGTGTTCTTCGTGTTCATCGTGGGATCCCCTCCATTTCGTGAAAGATCTGCTGATTAGGGTTCCACCCTGTATCATATGGTATCAGAGCATAGGTTGATCACGATTTTGGAGCCCCACACCCCGTTTTCTAGCTTGTTTTTGTTGTGTTCTTCCCCAATTTCGAAAATTCCCCACCAAAAATAGCCCCAAATTTTTTTGTGATCTGTTGGTTTGATGACGTTTTGTTGATTTTGATCCATGGATTTGCTTGGTTTCAAGTGGATCTAGCACTTCCCCAAGTTTCCCCATCTTTCATCCACGAAATCTCATCAATTTTGACCCCAAAATCATCAAATTCCGCCCAAAATCGCGTCCCGGATCTCAAATCTCGAGTTGACCCCGACCCACCGGACGACCGGCCTTTTACCGGACGTCCGGACCCTCTCGAAGCACCGGACGTCCGGAACTCACCGGACGACCGGAACCGCCTATACAGCAAAAATTACCGGATTTCCGGTCTTTTCCGGACGTCCGGTATCCCTAGATTTTAACTTCGGCTGATTTTTGTTTTGTCCATAACTAATTCATACGAACTCCGATTTGGACGTTCTTTAGCTCGTTTTGAAGCTCTTGACATCCCCCATACCACAAAAATACAACCATCATCATTTGACTCCATCATATTTTGTGGATTTTGGCATCTTTGCCTAGGGCCTCCACCATACCATCCGCATACCCACCACCGACTCCCGCAACCTAACCAATTTTGTCCCCCATAGCATTTGTGGTTGCTTGAGTAGTGATTTGAGTCTCCTAAGGTGTTTAGGCTACTTAGGGACCATTGCTTCTTCATCAACCACCACCACCACTTCCGCATAGCATTGCCCACTATACATTTCCACACAACCTAACCCAATTTTGTTGAGCTTGTTTGAGTTGTGGCTTGTGTCTCCTAAGGTGTTTCGGCTACTTAGGGACCGTGACTTCAACTCCGACATCGTGTATAGCCCATCATTCCACTTCCGCAACCACCACGGCATTGCCGCTACCACCATTTGACATTTGTCCTTGAGATTTTGAGTTGTGGTTTTTCCGTTTCCTAAGGTGTTTCGGCTAATTAGGAACGGGTCTACATCAAGAGCACCACCTCTCATCATCGACACGGACGGTAACCTCGACGACATCTTTGTATATTCCCCTTGCAATTGCATTGTTAACCCCTAGCCCATTTTGCGTCACTTGCCTATCGAGACTAGCCTTTGAGTATTGCCGGCAACGTTACTTGTGCACATTAGTGATCATCGATCCGCCCTTCCATTGCATATATACCATATCATATTGGTATCATCATATCATCCCTTGTGTCACAAGATTGTTCCCGCATATACACAATTGCTATCTTGGTTTGTGCATCGTGGCCATATACAAAAAAAAAGAGAATAAGCTTTTAAGCAAGAGCCATAGCATCGCATCATATGATATCATATCCGATCATCTTGGATCAACAACGGAACATCATACACATAGCATACTTGGGATAGAAAGTTCATACATTTGCATCTTATAGGTTGTGCACAAGTGTCGTATCCGCCTATAGAGCAATCGTGCTAGCGTCTCTCTTGAGTTGTGCAACACGAGCGTTTTCCGTGGATTCCACATTTTGGCTCATTCCTTGGTTGCACGACCCCATTTATCTATCCGTGTGTGTGTTTCCGTGTGCCACATATTGCTATTGGTCTACTTGTTACATTTGCAAATTTGTGAATCTCTTTCAACATTATTGACTCTTGCTAACATTTTGCATCAAATTTTTGTGCCACTATCCTCACCGAGCTCCACCATAAGCTTTACTTGCTAGGTGTGAGTGAACAAGTCCGGTACCAATTCCACTATTCTTTCATTTCACATTGAGTGAAACGGGATACATCCTCAACATTCGGAAAAGGTAACTTGGTATTGTTTATCTCATCTCCTACTCACCTTTGCTCGAGTCTTGTGATGGATAGGAAAAGCATTTCATCTACTTCGGTCTACAACAACAACGACAAGTTCGATGCCATGACGAACAACTTGTGCGCCAACATGAATGCTCAAATGGAGGAGCTCAAAGCCCTCATCAAGAACCGCAAGAGGTCTCCCTCATCTTCGAGAAGACGCTCAAGTGCACATCCTTCCGAGCTACCATCTCCGGCAAGATCTCATCGGCATCGACACCATCAACGACAAGAACGTGAAGGTCATGAGCTCAACACCAACAACCGCTCAACGACTTCACCATGTACCTTGGCATCTTCGCCAAGCGACTTCAAGGCATCTTTGCCTTTGGATATGCGGCATCTTCGCCCACAAGAACCCCAAGCTTATGCTCAAGAGAAGCTCCCCAAGCTCAAGTCCGCGACTTCCACGAGCTACAACGACCTCGACAACGACCATGAGATTCCTTTCTATGGGACTCAAGACCCCGAGGAGTATCTCGAGTGGGAGCGCAAGATGGACGACTACCTCAAGCTCCACCAAGTTCCCTACGAAGATCAAGTGAAGTGCGCCACAAGAAACTTCCACGACAACGCGTCAACATGGTGGCTTCACACACCTTCGACGAGCTTCAACGTGAATTGGCCCAAGACGAAGAGAGCTTTGCGGCGAGAGTTCGTGCCTCCCACCTACACGGAACATCTTCTACGCCACTTGGAGAACACCATACAAGGATCCAAGTCCATCGACGAGTACTTCAAGGACATGAAGATTGCCTTGCGACGAGCCGGCGTGGACGACCCCATTTCAATGAAGCTCCACTTCATGATGGGATTGCACAATGACGTCTACAAGACTATCTTCTTCGAGAACTACAAGTCCCTCGACGACAACTACATTGGTGCTCTCAAGGCGGAACAAGAACTTATGAAGGCCAAGGCTTCTCCACCGCAAGCACACTTCTCGAAGACCAAGCTCGAAGATGGCGAGCATGAGGCTAGTACCACCATGATGTCCAAGCCCGATGAGCTCCAAGACGACGTTCCCAAGTTCAACTTCATCGCCATCCCTCTTTGTGGCATTGATGATGCCGAGTCTACTTCGACTCTTTTTCAAGACGGTGCGGCGACGACTACGACTACGGAGCCATTCGAGGACCAAGCTTCGGAGGCGAACGACATGGTGAAGAGCAAGGATGATGCTTCCATCTTAGGAGGCGAGAGTGATGATGTGCCATCTTCGGCCTTCAACCGCGGCGACGATGAGGAGATGGTTGAGCATGGGATTTTCCCTTCGACCACGGCGACGTATGATGACTTGAGTGACTTGTGCCACCATATTGAGAGTGAGAGTGAGTTCACCACTAGCCCAATATATGATGAGCTGCCCCAATTCCCATGTGAGGAGAGCCACAACCCCCACCACTTGAGTGAGATGAGTGACTCCACCATATGCGAGCTTGAGTGCACCTACCTTGAGGGAGTGAGTGAGCCACCACATAGAGAGAGTGAGATAGTTGATAGGTCATATGAGGCCACTTTCAACACTAACGACTTGACCTCTACCTCTATTGTGTCTTCTCATTCGGTGCTAGGTCCCATATATGATGACGCGCCAATCCTCGACGACTTCGTCCTACCATTGGACAAGACGATGGCCATGGTGGAATATGATGCACCCCCCACATGGTTCCATCAAGTTGATGATGATGACCACCATTTGGTCTTTCCCACCTCACCTACACCACATGAGTGGAATGAGAAAGGTAACAAAGGTGAAGGTGAGGAACTCGTCCCACTAGTGGACATTTGTGACATTGATTGCTTGCATGATGTTGATCCTCCTATTGCCATGCTTCATTCTAGTATGATTTCCTCATGCGATGATTTACCCATTTATGATGAGTTTGATGATTGCCATGTGGAGTCTATTAGTTGTGATGCCATGTTGCATAGGATTTCTTGTGATAATTCTATTGGCCACATCATGTTTGACAATCCGCTTGACTTGTCATATGCTATGCATGAGATCAATCATATGTCATATTTGCAATCTCTTCATAGTAACTATGCATATGCCATTAAGATAAACCCAATTTGCACATATGGCATAGATGACAAGCCCATGGTTATTGGCATTTGTTTTTCTTGTGATGATATTGACATGCTTCCTTTGCATCATATCCACCATATGCCATGCCATGATTGCCTAGCTTCCGACATGCATTGTTTTGGATGTTGTTCCACTTCTCCATATTATGCTTTCGATATTGCTCATGAGGAGACCCCCATAGTTTCCTCATACATTTTAGGAGATTTTGGTCCATCCTATCCATTGCATGATCCCCATACTTGTATGCTCAATTTGCATCCACATCATGCTATACACAATAACTATTCATTCATGATGGATGACATGTTCTTATACCATGCATCAAATTTCTTTGAGCAATGCTTATCTTGTGCTAACTCATACGTGCACATACACATCATGATAGATGATGTGTACATTTACCACGCACACAATTTCTTCGGTTTGTGTCTCTTTTGTGTAGGATACTTGGACTTCGTGTCGACTTCCACTTCACGTGAGTTGACCATTCGAGCTCGTGAGAGCGAACCACCTTTGTTCACGACGTTTCTACATCTCACTTGCTTGTGCTTCGGCATTGTGAAGGACGCACAAGGACACACTTTCAAGGTGATATCCTTCTCATTCGAGACACCCAAAACCATGAGCATGGATATTGTGGATCACACTACATGTGTTGCTTGCACCATGATACTTATTTGTCATCTTGGACCCCTTGATTGCACACATGTTAGAGATCTCGCTTCAACTTGTCATTGCCACATTGCCATGCTTCATGATATATATGCCTTGTGTGTTGCATCCGACTTGTGGATTACGTGCTCCTATCATATGCTTGGTTGCAACAATATCATCTCTTCACATATGCCATGCCACATTGCTTGTCACATGATTGACTTGATTGCCTCACACATGATGAAAAATTGCTATTTCTATTGTGTTGAGTGCCACTCGATTTTCACTACACCCTATGCACATTATGCTTGGATTGTCTTGCACTTACCCCATGTGTTTAGACACTTCATTTTACATGGTGTTGTGAATGATTCTTATGCCTACCATAGACCCTTCATGGAGCGCTTTATGCATGCTTGCTACGACTTTGAGGTAGATGCTTACTCTCTTGTCACACATATGTGCATCTCTACCTCACATTTACATGCTTGCTTCCATGATGACCTTGATTGTGCTCAATTCATATGCTTACATGCCATGTCACAATCCTTTGTCACACCACATGCTATGCTTGATGACCACACTTGTTGGGTGAATCACCTCTTGAATGTTTGGTTTTGCACTAACGCTAACCACATTTGTTTTTCCAAGTGTTTGTTGTCTTTGCTCCTTTTGAAGGAATCACTAGACGGAGAGACATTGGAGAGTGCCCATGTTGAGCTTCAAGATGATGAGCACTTCGTGATGGTCCACATCTACACGACGACGCCATCTCTTTCCCATGGTGATTTGGTTTTCGATCCGAGGTCGGATCTTTTCCAAGGGGGAGGGGATGATACGGTGTATCCTATGGACATCACGATGTCAAGAGTCTGCTTGGGAAGTGACACGTGCGACCTCTACTTCTCATACATAAAGGTGAATCATCTCCTTTACACGTGTTCACTTGACCCCTTCGAGGATGGTATACTACTTGACACTCCACTCGTGTGCATGCATAGGTATTGTCGGAGCTTCACGGACGACGACGAGGAGTGCAAGCGCCGAGGAACACCTACACCATCCGCGAGGGAAGCTTGGAAGAGAAGACGGAAGAAGACGGAGCGGCTGAAGTTACAGCCGCCGGACATCCGGCGCCAGCCCGGACATCCGGCGCCAGCCCGGACATCCGGCGACCAGCCCGGACATCCGACGCTTCAGCAGAGGCCGGACATCCGGCATCACCCCGGAAATCCGGCAAGGGCAACAGAAGCACCCGAAGAACGGCCATCGCCAGGCCGGACATCCGGCCCGTGCCCGGACATCCGGCCTCCCATGAACGGCCGGACATCCGGTGATAGAGGCAAAGGTGTCCCGTCTTTCGATGAGATGGTGGTTATCGTTTCGGAGGAAGTCGACTTTGACGATCCGACTACGAACGTGCGAGGACGTCGCGCCTTAGCAATCGCTAAACCAACTCCGAGAGGTTGTTGACCACGCCGGAGCACGATCAACCTGACCACGAAGGTCTGTTTCCTGCAGGCAAACGAAGAACAAGCAAGAAACTAAGATTGCAATCTGGATATTGCGAATATAAGAGGAAGGCTTTATTGATCAAGGTGGGGTTCTGTGACGCCTTGGTCTGGTCGTTGAACACAAACGAAGTACGCGAAGTTGCAGCTATGGCGAACTTTTAATCTAAACAAAACCCAAAGTCTAAACGACGCCCTAAGGGCTGTATATATGAGGGAAAGAGGGGGGAATTTCGTGGCCCTTGGTGGAGGGGTCCGAAACCAACCCTAACTCTTGTTTCCCCACACATACGGACTCTAAAAACAGCCTATACTCAAGTATTTCGAAATTACATGGGCCTGGCCCAATAATAAGGTGACGCAGCACCTATAATAACCTCTGGACGAAATTTATGAAGTGGCATCTTGTATATTTCGTCCAAGGCTTCCCGCACTCATTATGGTGGCTTCAAAGTCCTGAAATCATCAATTGAAACTCCATTCTTGTTCCCCTTGCGCACGCCATCATCTCCATGCTTGATCTTGCTCCAATGTTCATCCTTCTTGTCCAAGCTAGGTCCTTCATTTGTAAGCAAGACAAATGTATCCAATTTAGGCAGCATCATATTCTCATGAACATTAGATTCATTACCAAGAAACGAAAGTACCTGGTAATTTAATTGGCGTGCGCGAGCTCTAGTAATTGGTCCTGTATATGTGTCAGTTGGAGCTGTGGGTGTAACCTTGTTAGTGATGTCCTCATCATTTCCGGACTCCACCGGACGTCCGACCCAGCCAGAACGACCGGACGACCGGTACCTGCCGGACGTCCGACCCAGCCAGAACGACCGGACGACCGGTACCTGCCGGACGTCCGACAAACCCTGAAACTGCTGATTTGGTTCAGTTACGTTTCCGCTACCACACTCCTTCCGCAACTACCACCCACCTTCCGCAACCACCATCGTTTTCCCGCTCTGAGTTTGAAAAGTGTGTCTCCCTGCCTTGGATACTTGAGTTGTGGTTTCACCGTTTCCTTGGATGTTTAGGCTACCTTGGGACGGCAAGACTTCGACAACACCACCGCTCAACTTCGGTAAGGACGGTAACATCGACGACACTTCACTCATCCTACCTTGCAATTGCATTGTCACCCTATGAACCATCTTTGCGTAGCTTTCCCATTGAGACTAGCCATTCGAGTATTGCCGGGCCACGACACTTGTGCACATTAGTGAAAGTCATAGATATTGCATACCACATCATTTTGCATATCCCCGTGTGCCACAAGAGTGCTCCGCATACACAATAGCTACCTCGATCCGAGAAGCATACATATGTGCCCAAAGAAAGAGCTCCAAAGCTTTTAAGCAAAAGAGCCAATCCAAGCAAAGAAACAATAGCATCATACGCCTTGCATCCAAAGAGATCATACATAGCAACATCATCTTGTGCTCAAGCATCGGCACATCATACACTCATAGCATACTTGTGATAGATAGTCGTTACATTTTGCCTCTTATAGGTCGTGCACAAGTGCGTATCCGCCTATTAAGCAATCGGTTAGCGTCTCTCTAGTGTTGTGCAACACGAGCATTTTCCGTGGTTTACCACATTTTCGCTCACCCTTGGTTGCACGACCACATTTGTCTATCCATGCGTGTGTTCCGTGTGCTACTTTTTGCTAGTGATCTACTTGTTGCGTGAGCAAATTTGTGAACCATTTTCAACATCTTTGAGTCACATTGACGATTGCATTGAATTTGTGCCACATCCTAACCGAGCTCCTCTAAAAGCTTTACTTGTGTAGGTGTGAGAATCGACACGAAGTGATACCAATAGTGATACGGTGTATCCTATGGACATCACCATGTCAAGAGTCTGCTTGGGAAGTGACACGTATTGTCGGAGCTTCACGGACGACGACGAGGAGTGCAAGCGCCGAGGAACACCTACACCATCCGCGAGGGAAGCTTGGAAGAGAAGACGGAAGAAGACGGAGCGGCTGAAGTTACAGCCGCCGGACATCCGGCGCCAGCCCGGACATCCGGCGCCAGCCCGGACATCCGGCGACCAGCCCGGACATCCGACGCTTCAGCAGAGGCCGGACATCCGTCATCACCCCGGAAATCCGGCAAGGGCAACAGAACCACCCGAAGAACGGCCATCGACAGGCCGGACATCCGGCCCGTGCCCGGACATCCGGCCTCCCATGAACGGCCGGACATCCGGCCCCCAGCCCGGACATCCGGCGCCTGCCTGCGCGCAGAGTCGGGCCAGAGGCCCATGTATCCTCTCCCACTTACCCCTTCGTATACTAGACTATATATACTCCTCCACCTCCACCATTTTAGGGTTAGCAATGGTTTAGCTCATATGAGAGATAGAGCTTTGCTCATCCATCCCGGATCTACTCCACGAGAGAGACCGCGGCCCCTCTACGGAGAAGATCCACCTTGGATTCAAGACCCCTAGCGGGAAGATCCTTCACGGATTCAAGACCTCCTCTTGGAGATGAACTCTACCCATGTATCTTTCCCTTTGTTGTTCATGTATCTTGTGATCTTGTGTGTTTGATTGTCTAGTGGATGTGTGATTGGACTTGTTCTTGTGTGTTTCCTCTCGTGTTTTCCCCCGTTTCCCTTTGTGTTCTTCGTGTTCATCGTGGGATCCCCTCCATTTCGTGAAAGATCTGCTGATTAGGGTTCCACCCTGTATCAGCTTGGCTCCAGGAGGCTCCGCTCGAAGTCGAGGCGCTGCCCGTCCGCGGGGCTGCGCACTTCCGTGCCAGTGCTTGCGGCGTCCTTCTCCGGCAGCCGTTGACTCAGTACATGCCGGTTCCTTCATCATCCATCGTCCCCGCTGGACGCCGCCGCAAGCGATCCGGTCGCTCACGGCTCCAGCGGTGGGTTAAACACGCAGTGGCCCGCCAGGCGGCCACCCCTCAAGTCGCGGGCATCGAGCCCGACGAATACCTCTACGGGCCAGTCGATCCGTCGATTGAGCTCACAGATTCGATTTCTGAGTGTGGGAGCAGCGATCCCACGACGGAATTCCTCATGGTCGACTCACGCTGCAGTCCGCCAGGATTCCCTCACGGCGGCGACAGCGGCGGCGGCAACGCTCATTCATTCGACCACGATGGGTACATTCCCTAATCCCTCACTACCGAGCAGAGGGACGAGCTCTGCCGCCGCAATAAGGACGCACTCTTCACCCCCATCGTGGGAGATACTCCAGAGGCTCGGGCCCTGAAAGCCACGCGCCTGGCCACCGTGGCTGAGCGCGCACGTCTGGAGAATATCCAGCGCCCACTCGACGAACGGACCCGTCGATTGGTCCCCGAATCTAGTCGACGGCTGCGGCAGTCGTTCCCCCGCGAGACTCAGGTGTTCTGTACGCCTATCCAGAACCTCGAAGCAGCGGCTCGCATCGCAGAATCGATTCAACCATCTCAGTCGAAGGCTGGGAGAGGTCTACAACAGATCCGGGCGCTGCTCCGAACAGCCGGAGAGCAGAACGCGGTTGTTTCTCAGTCGCGCAACAGGATTCACAACAGATCAGTGGCAGCAGACACCGTTTGGTCAGCTCACAGTCCAAGATCGCCCCCGAGGCGTGAGGATCGTGGCTGATGAGGACATCACTAACAAGGTTACACCCACAGCTCCAACTGACACATATACAGGACCAATTACTAGAGCTCGCGCACGCCAATTAAATTACCAGGTACTTTCGTTTCTTGGTAATGAATCTAATGTTCATGAGAATATGATGCTGCCTAAATTGGATACATTTGTCTTGCTTACAAATGAAGGGCCTAGCTTGGACAAGAAGGATGAACATTGGAGCAAGACCAAGCATGGAGATGATGGCATGCGCAAGGGGGACAAGAATGGAGTTACAATGGATGATTTCAGGACTTTGAAGCCACCATAATGAGTGCGAGAAGCCTTGGACGAAATATACAAGATGCCACTTCATAAATTTCGTCCAGAGGCTATTTTAGGTGCTGCGTCACCTTATTATTGGGCCAGGCCCATGTAATTTCGAAATACTTGAGTATAGGCTGTTTTTAGAGTCCGTATGTGTGGGGAAACAAGAGTTAGGGTTGGTTTCGGACCCCTCCACCAAGGGCCACGAAATTCCCCCCTCTTTCCCTCATATATACAGCCCTTAGGGCGTCGTTTAGACTTTGGGTTTTGTTTAGATTAAAAGTTCGCCATAGCTGCAACTTCGCGTACTTCGTTTGTGTTCAACGACCAGACCAAGGCGTCACAGAACCCCACCTTGATCAATAAAGCTTTCCTCTTATATTCGCAATATCCAGATTGCAATCTTAGTTTCTTGCTTGTTCTTCGTTTGCCTGCAGGAAACAGACCTTCGTGGTCAGGTTGATCGTGCTGTCGGATCGTCAAAGTCGACTTCCTCCAAAACGATAACCACCATCTCATCGAAAGACGGGACACCTTTGCCTCTATCAGTGGCCCCCGTCAGAATGGCATTTGGGTCAGAATGAGGAGCAGGATGACCGTCGACCCGGTCACCACGACCGTCGTCGATGCCTACGCCTCCTCTGGGAAGCGGGTCGTTCTCACCCAGGCGACACGAGGGCAGGCGCTTACGCGACGACGAGCAGAGGATTCCCCAGATCCCCGGAGGCCCGGCTTCGACGCAAGATCCATTCTTGTGGAAGGGCTGGTCAACGGGAATAGAGCGTTCAGAGAATAGCAAGGCAGAGACCATCCGAGTGGAAGCCGAGCGTCCGTCTCTGGACCCGAGTGCTTTAGCAGTGCCATCAGGGCCGCTGAGACCCCCCCCCCCCCAAACTTCAGGTTGGCGGCGGGAGTAAATAAGTTCACCGGCGAATCAAAACTAGACACCTGGCTTGAGGATTACCGAGTGGCTGTGCAGATCGGAGGTGGAAACAACGATGTAGCCATGAAACACCTTCCTCTGATGCTGGGCGGCTCGGCTCGGGCGTGGCTGAATCAGTTGGCCCCTGGGAGCATATACAGTTGGGAAGATCTGGCCCGAGTGTTTATTCGGACCTTCGAAGGTACCTGCAAACGGCCTGCAGGGCTCGCGGAGTTGCAGCATTGCGTACAGAAGCCGAATGAAACCTTGAGGGATTACATACAAAGATGGACCACCTTACACCACACAATGGAGAATGTGTCCGAGCACCAAGCGTTATGCGCCTTCAAGGAGGGTGTACGATACCGAGAGCTGAATCTGAAGTTTGGTCGAACGGGAGATATGTTCGTGTCCCGGATGATGGAGATAGCCAGTCGGTACGCTAACGGTGAAGAAGCCGATCGACTCCGCAGCGGCAAGAAACCAGTTCGACAAGACGATCAGAACTTCAATCGGAAACCCAAGCACAAGGCCGAGCCAGCCGCTCAGGGCCAAGCTGCGGTTGTTAGCCAAGGGAAGGGCAAAGGAAAGCCCAAGGGCCCTTGGGTCTCCAAGAAAGTGAAAGATCAAACTGGGAATGATGTACTCGACCAGCCGTGTCCTATCCACACAAAGAAAGACGAAGAGGGGAACTTGGTTTATGCCAAGCACACCACTCGACAGTGCCGGCTCCTGATCCAGAGCTTCCGGAAAGTGCAGTCGACTGAGAAGGAAAAGGAATCAGAGGAGACCGAGGACAAAGAAGGGGATGGAGGTTACCCCCAAATTAACTCCACCCTGATGATTTTTGCCGACGTTGAAAGCAAGAGTCGACTGAAAGTGATCAACAGAGAAGTCAACATGGTTGCCCTGGCAACAACCACGTACCTGAAGTGGTCCAAGACCCCCATCACATTCGACCAGTCCGATCACCCTGCGCACATCGCTACCCCTGGGCGGCAGACGCTGGTGGTCGACCCAGTGGTCGAAAGCACGCGTTTGACCAGGGTCCTGATGGATGGTGGAAGTGGCTTGAATATTCTGTATGCTGAAACCCTCCGTGGGATGGGCATTCCGCTGTCCAAGCTGAGCGAAAGCAACATGAGGTTTCACGGGGTCATCCCCGGGAAGAAGGCCGACTCACTTGGCCAAATCTCACTCGACGTAGTCTTTGGCGACTCAAAGAATTACCGCAAAGAGAAGCTGACATTTGAAGTAGTCGACTTCAACAGCGCCTATCATGCCATTCTGGGTAGGCCCGCCTACGCCAGATTCATGGCTCGACCGTGTTATGTATACCTCAAGCTGAAGATGCCGGGACCCAATGGTGTTATAACCATCACGGGGAACCGTCAGAAAGCGGAAGAATGCTTCCAGAAAGGCTCGAATATCGCTGACGAGCAGATGGCAGTAGTAGAGATGGAGGAGTACCAGAAGAACGTGGATCCGAGTGATTTGTTGCGGGCCAAGAAGCCGGCTTCCGAGTCAGCTTTTCAGTCGGCTGGGGAGACGAAGCCCGTACACATTCACCCCACCGACCCCAATGCAGCGCCGACCCACATCTCAACTACACTCGACAGCAAATTGGAAGAAGCGCTCATCCAGTTCCTCCGTGAGAACTGGGACATCTTCGCATGGAAACCATCTGACATGCCAGGTGTACCCAGGGGACTGGCTGAGAACCATTTGCGAGTCGACCCAAAAGTGAAGCCCGTAAAGGAACATCTGCGTCGGTCCGCTACGGAGAAGAGAAAGGCAATTGGTGAAGAGGTGGCTCGGCTTCTGGCAGCTGAGTTCATCCGCGAGATCTACCACTCCGCGTGGCTCGCCAATGTGGTCATGGTCCCCAAGAAGGACAAGTCTCCCCGCATGTGCATCGATTTCAAGCATATCAATCGGGCCTGCCCTAAGGATCATTTTCCTCTCCCCCGCATCGATTACATAGTCGACTCGACTGCGGGATGTGAGCGTTTGTCCTTTCTGGACGCGTATTCCGGGAATCATCCAATCCGACTGTTTGGACCCGATGAAATCAAGACAGCTTTCATCACCCCATTCGGGCGTTTCTGTTATGTCACCATGCCTTTCTGTCTCAAGAATGCCGGCGCTACCTTCATGCGCATGATTCAAAAGTGCCTGCTGAAACAAATCAGCCGGAACGTTGAAGCATACATGGATGACATCATGGTCAAGTCGTGCAAAGGTTACGACCTGCTGACTGACCTCGCTGAGACATTCGCAGATTTGAGAAGCTATGATATCAAGCTCAATCCATCGAAGTGTACATTTGGAGTTCCGGGCGGCAAGTTACTCGGTTTCCTTGTTTCCGAACGTGATGAGGACATCACTAACAAGGTTACACACACAGCCCCCATGGACACATATACAAGACCAATTACTAGAGCTCGCGCACGCCAATTAAATTACCAAGTACTTACGTTTCTTGGTAATGATTCTAATGTTCATGAGAATATGATGCTGCCTAAATTGGATACATTTTTCTTGCTTACAAATGAAGGGCCTAGCTTGGACAAGAAGGATGAACCTTGGAGCAAGATCAAGCATGGAGATGATGGCATACGCAAGGGGAACAAGAACAGAGTTACCAGTGATGATTTCAGGACTTTGAAGCCACCATAATGACTGCGTGAAGCCTTGGACGAAATATACAAGATGCCACTTCATAAATTTCGTCCAGAGGCTATTATAGGTGCTGCGTCACCTTATTATTGGGCCAGGCCCATGTAATTTCGAAATACTTGAGTATAGGCTGTTTTTAGAGTCCGTATGTGTGGGGAAACAAGAGTTAGGGTTGGTTTCGGACCCCTCCTCCAAGGCCCACGAAATTCCCCCCTCATCCCCGATATATACAGCCCTTAGGGCGTCGTTTAGACTTTGGGTTTTGTTTAGATTAAAGTTCACCATAGTTGCAACTTCGCGTACTTCATTTGTGTTCAACAGCCAGACAAAGGCGTCACAGAACCCCACCTTGATCAATAAAGCTTTCCTCTTATATTCGCAATATCCAGATTGAAATCTTAGTTTCTTGCTTGTTCTTTGTTTGCCTGCAGGAAATAGACCCTCGTGGTCAGGTTGATCGTGCTCCGGCGTGGTCAATAACCTCTTGGAGTTGATTTAGCGATTGCTAAGGCACGACGTCCTCGCACATTCGTAGTCAGATCGTCAAAGTCTACTCCACCGAAAACGATAGCCACCATCTCATCGAAAGATGGGACACCTTAGCCTCTATCAGAACAGGGAATCGATGCCAACCCAGAAAAGGTCAGTGCAATCCTCCAAATGAAACGCCATGAGCGTTTTGATAGAGGCAAAGGTGTCCCGTCTTTCGATGAGATGCTGGCTATCGTTTGGATGAAGTCGACTTTGACGATCCGACTACGAACGTGCGTGGACGTCGCGCCTTAGCAATCGCTAAACCAACTCCGAGAGGTTATTGACCACGCCGGAGCACGATCAACCTGACCACGAAGGTCTGTTTCCTGCAGGCAAACGAAGAACAAGCAAGAAACTGAGATTTCAATCTGGATATTGCGAATTCAAGAGGAAAAGCTTTATTGATCAAGGTGGGGTTCTGTGACGCCTTGGTCTGGTCGTTGAACACAAACGAAGTACGCGAAGTTGCAGCTATGGCGAACTTTTAATCTAAACAAAACCCAAAAACTAAACGACGCCCTAAGGGCTGTATATATGAGGGAAAGAGGGGGGAATTTCGTGGCCCTTGGTGGAGGGGTCCGAAACCAACCCTAACTCTTGTTTCCCCACACATACGGACTCTAAAAACAGCCTATACTCAAGTATTTCGAAATTACATGGGCCTGGCCCAATAATAAGGTGACGCAGCACCTATGATAGCCTCTGGACGAAATTTATGAAGTGGCATCTTGTATATTTCGTGATAGAGGCAAAGGTGTCCCGTCTTTCGATGAGATAGTGGCTATCGTTTGGATGAAGTCGACTTTGACGATCCGACTACGAACGTGTGTGGACGTCGCGCCTTAGCAATCGCTAAACCAACTCCGAGAGGTTATCGACCACGCCGGAGCACGATCAACCTGACCACGAAGGTCTGTTTCCTGCACGCAAACGAAGAACAAGCAAGAAACTAAGATTGCAATCTGGATATTGCGAATATAAGAGGAAAGCTTTATTGATCAAGGTGGGGTTCTGTGACGCCTTTGTCTGGTCGTTGAACACAAACGAAGTACGCGAAGTTGCAGCTATGGCGAACTTTTAATCTAAACAAAACCCCAAAGTCTAAACGACGCCCTAAGGGCTGTATATATGAGGGAAAGAGGGGGGAATTTCGTGGCCCTTGGTGGAGGGGTCCGAAACCAACCCTAACTCTTGTTTCCCCACACATACGGACTCTAAAAACAGCCTATACTCAAGTATTTCGAAATTAAATGGGCCTGGCCCAATAATAAGGTGACGCAGCACCTATAATAGCCTCTGGACGAAATTTATGAAGTGGCATCTTGTATATTTCGTCCAAGGCTTCTCGCACTCATTATGGTGGCTTCAAAGTCCTGAAATCATCAATTGAAACTCCATTCTTGTTCCCCTTGCGCATGCCATCATCTCCATGCTTGATCTTACTCCAATGTTCATCCTTCTTGTCGAAGTTAGGCCCTTCATTTGTAAGCAAGACAAATGTATCCAATTTAGGCAGCATCATATTCTCATGAACATTAGATTCATTACCAAGAAACAAAAGTACCTGGTAATTTAATTGGCGTGCGCGAGCTCTAGTAATTGGTCCTGTATATGTGTCAGTTGGAGCTGTGGGTGTAACCTTGTTAGTGATGTCCTCATCATCCTCCCCTTCTTGAATTGAAGTCGTCCTCGACGGAAGCTCATCTTCCTCACCCAAGTAAGGCTTCAAATCTGCAATGTTAAATGTGGGACTAACCCAAAAATCTGCAGGCACCTCAAGTTTATATGCATTATCATTTATTTTCTCTAACACCTTGAAAGGACCATCAGCACGTGGCATTAGCTTTGACTTGCGCAAATTAGGAAACCTATCCTTACGCAAATGTAACCAAACAAGATCTCCAGGTGCAAAGACAACACGTTTTCTACCCTTATCTCCAACAAGTTTATATTTAGCATTCATGCGCTCAATATTTTCCTTAGTTAACTCATGCATTTTTAAGATCAATTCAGCACGTTGTTTAGCATCAAAATTAACCTTCTCCGAAGATGGAAGAGGCAACAAATCAATAGGTGCACGAGGTAGGAAACCATAGACAATTTCAAAAGGGCACATCTTAGTAGTAGAATGCAACGAACGATTATAAGCAAATTCAATATGAGGCAAGCATTCTTCCCACATTTTCTTATTATTCTTCAAAATAGCCCTAAGCATAGTAGACAAAGTTCTGTTGACTACTTCAGTTTGTCCATCAGTTTGGGGGTGACAAGTAGTACTAAAAAGCAGTTTAGTCCCCAACTTAGCCCATAAACATCTCCAAAAGTGGCTAAGAAATTTAGTATCACGATCTGAGACAATAGTATTTGGCACACCATGCAAGCGAATAATTTCACGAAAGAACAAATCAGCAACATTAGCAGCATCATCGCTTTTATGACATGGTATAAAGTGTGCCATCTTCGAGAACCTATCCACGACAACAAATATGCTATCCCTCCCCTTCTTTGTTCGAGGTAAACCCAAAACAAAGTCCATAGATATATCTTCCCAAGGAACACTAGGGACAGGCAAAGGCATATATAAACCATGAGGATTGAGTCGTGACTTAGCTTTTTGACATGTAGTGCAGCGACGAACAAAACGCTCAACATCCCGTCGCATCTTTGGCCATAAGAAATGTGTAGCAAGTACGTCCTCCGTCTTCTTCACGCCAAAGTGTCCCATTAATCCTCCTCCATGCGCCTCCTGCAACAACAAAAGACGAACAGAGCTAGCTGGAATGCATAGCTTGTTAGCTCGAAACACAAATCCATCACTAACGACGAACTTGTTCCATGTTCTCCCTTCTTTACAATTCTGCAATACATCTTTAAATTCAGCATCATGCACATATTGATCTTTGATGGTCTCCAAACCAAATATTTTAAAGTCAAGTTGTGAAAGCATAGTATAACGACGAGACAATGCATCAGCAATAACATTTTCTTTTCCCTTCTTGTGTTTAATAACATAAGGGAAAGTCTCTATGAATTCAACCCATTTAGCATGTCTACGGTTCAGTTTTGCTTGACTTTTAATGTGCTTTAAAGATTCATGATCAGAATGTATAACAAATTCTTTGGGCCATAAATAATGTTGCCATGTCTCCGAAGTCCGAACAAGAGCATATAATTCCTTATCAAAAGTAGAATAATTCAGACTAGGCCCACTCAATTTTTCAGAAAAATATGCAACAGGTTTACCATCTTGTAATAACACACCTCCTAACCCAATTCCACTAGCATCACATTCAAGCTCAAAAGTCTTATTAAAATCAGGAAGTTGGAGTAAAGGAGCATGTGTCAACTTATCTTTCAATACTGTGAATGCTTCTTCCTGTGCAGTACCCCAAACAAAAGGCACATCCTTCTTTGTAAGCTCATTGAGAGGTGCAGCAATGGTGCTGAAATCTCTCACAAAACGCCGATAGAATCCAGCGAGGCCAAGGAAACTCCTCACGTGTGTGACCGTTTTGGGCTGCGGCCAACTCTCAATAGCTTCAATCTTGGCTTTATCAACCTCAATTCCCTGTGGAGTAACAACATAGCCAAGAAAAGAGACTCGGTCGGTGCAAAAGGTGCACTTTCCAAGGTTACCAAATAAACGTGCATCACATAGAGCAATAAAAACAGCACGTAAATGTTCCAAATTTTCCTCCAAAGATCTGCTAAAAATCAATATATCATCAAAGTATACTACCACAAATCGTCCAATGAAAGCACGTAAAACTTCATTCATTAATCTCATGAAAGTACTAGGTGCATTAGTTAACCCAAAAGGCATGACTAACCACTCATATAATCCAAACTTAGTTTTAAATGCTGTTTTCCTTTCATCTCCCAATTTCATACGAATTTGATGGTATCCACTACGCAAATCAACTTTGGAGAATATTGTAGAGCCACTCAATTCATCAAGCATATCATCTAGCCTAGGAATAGGATGACGATAACGAATAGTAATATTATTAATGGCTCTACAATCAACACACATACGCGATGTACCATCCTTTTTCGGCACTAGAATAATAGGAACAGCACAAGGACTAAGGGATTCGCGTATATAACCTTTGTCGAGTAGCTCCTGTACTTGACGCATAATCTCCTTCGTCTCTTCTCGATTGGTACGGTATGGTGCGCGGTTGGGTAGCGATGCACCGGGAATTAAGTCAATCTGATGCTCAATCCCTCGAATAGGTGGTAATCCCGGTGGCACGTCTTGTGGAAAGACGTCGGCGAACTCCTGCAAAATGTTAGTGACAGCAGGAGGCAAAGAGGAAGGCACGTCCTCGAATGAAAATAATGCCTCTTTGCATACAACAGCATAGCAAACAGATTTGCTAAAATCTAGCTCATCAATATCAGATTTGGTGGCAAATAAACATGCACTTTTCAATTTAATTTCAGAAGCAACAGTAGATGGTTTATTATTAGGCTTCATTTGTTGCTCAAATTCTTTTGCCACAATCTGATTTTCACTCTTATTTTTCTCCTTTTTTGCTTTATTAGCTCTATTAATATCATCTTTTAAAATGGAATCAGGAGTCATAGGAAGCAAAGTGATACAGGGTGGAACCCTAATCAGCAGATCTTTCACGAAATGGAGGGGATCCCACGATGAACACGAAGAACACAAAGGGAAACGGGGGAAAACACGAGAGGAAACACACAAGAACAAGTCCAATCACACATCCACTAGACAATCAAACACACAAGATCACACGGTACATGAACAACAAAGGGAAAGATACAAGGTAAAGTTCATCTCCAAGAGGAGGTCTTGAATCCGTGAAGGATCTTCCCGCTAGGGGTCTTGAATCCAAGGTGGATCTTCTCCGTAGAGGGGCCGCGGTCTCTCTCGTGGAGTAGATCCGGGATGGATGAGCAAAGCTCTATCTCTCATATGAGCTAAACCATTGCTACCCTAAAATGGTGGAGGTGGAGGAGTATATATAGTCTAGTACATGAAGGGGTAAGTGGGAGAGGATACATGGGCCTCTGGCCCGACTCTGCGCGCAGGCAGGCGCCGGATGTCCGGGCTGGGGGCCGGATGTCCGGCCGTTCATGGGAGGCCGGATGTCCGGGCACGGGCCGGATGTCCGGCCTGGCGATGGCCGTTCTTCGGGTGCTTCTGTTGCCCTTGCCGGATTTCCGGGGTGATGCCGGATGTCCGGCCTCTGCTGAAGCGTCGGATGTCCGGGCTGGTCGCCGGATGTCCGGGCTGGCGCCGGATGTCCGGGCTGGCGTCGGATGTCCGGCGGCTGTAACTTCAGCCGCTCCGTCTTCTTCCGTCTTCTCTTCCAAGCTTCCCTCGCGGATGGTGTAGGTGTTCCTCGGCGCTTGTACTCCTCGTCGTCGTCCGTGAAGCTCCGACAATACCTATGCATGCACACAAGTGGAGTGTCAAGTAGTATACCATCCTCGAAGGGGTCAAGTGAACACGTGTAAAGGAGATGATTCACCTTTATGTATGAGAAGTAGAGGTCGCACGTGTCACTTCCCAAGCAGACTCTTGACATGGGGATGTCCATAGGATACACCGTATCACATTAGTTAACCCAAAAGGCATGACTAACCACTCATATAATCCAAACTTAGTTTTAAATGCTGTTTTCCATTCATCTCCCAATTTCATACGAATTTGATGGTATCCACTACGCAAATCAACTTTGGAGAATATTGTAGAGCCACTCAATTCATCAAGCATATCATCTAGCCTAGGAATAGGATGACGATAACGAATAGTAATATTATTAATGGCTCTACAATCAACACACATACGCGATGTACCATCCTTTTTCGGCACTAGAATAATAGGAACAGCACAAGGACTAAGGGATTCGCGTATATAACCTTTGTCGAGTAGCTCCTGTACTTGACGCATAATCTCCTTCGTCTCTTCTGGATTGGTACGGTATGGTGCGCGGTTGGGTAGCGATGCACCGGGAATTAAGTCAATCTGATGCTCAATCCCTCGAATAGGTGGTAATCCCGGTGGCACGTCTTGTGGAAAGACGTCGGCGAACTCCTGTAAAATGTTAGTGACAGCAGGAGGCAAAGAGGAAGGCACGTCCTCGAATGAAAATAATGCCTCTTTGCATACAACAGCATAGCAAACAGATTTGCTAAAATCTAGCTCATCAATATCAGATTTGGTGGCAAATAAACATGCACTTTTCAATTTAATTTCAGAAGCAACAATAGATGGTTTATTAGTAGGCTTCATTTGTTGCTCAAATTCTTTTGCCACAATCTGATTTTCACTCTTATTTTTCTCCTGTTTTGCTTTATTAGCTCTATTAATATCATCTTTCAAAATGGAATCAGGAGTCATAGGAAGCAAAGTAATATTTTTATCCTTATGAACAAGAGTGATACGGTGTATCCTAGGGTCATCACCATGGACCCCTCATCGCCTCACCAAGTGCCCAAAGGACCCATGACTAGAGCCCGTGCAAGAGCTTTCGAGACCGAGGTGACCTCGCTCCTCTCTTTACATCTTTCGGATTCACTTGAGACACGGCTTCTACCTTCATCAGAGACTCTATGCATACTCAGGTGCTTGGACGAAGGCCGCGGGACAGCTCTACACGATGCTCAAGAGGACAGGCCCGACAAGTGCACGAGATAAGAAGAAGGAAGGCTGGAGATACTACAGGCACCGGACGTCCGGCCTGCACCGGACGACCGGCGACTCCCAGGCACCGGACGACCGGAAGACACCGGACGTCCGGCCTCCCCCAGACGACCGGACGACCGGAAGCCACCGGACGTCCGTGACAACGGCGACAGAAGCTAATTAGCGGAAATCCGAGGATTACCGGACGTCCGGTCCCTCCGGAACCACCGGACGTGCGGTAACCCACGGACGTCCGCCCCGACGGTGCCTACCCGTGTAATATAAATACTGTTGACTCCCCTCCGTTAGACTCAGCTGTGGTTTAGCTCATTTCTCATACTTGTGTGGATTTCTCCCACGAGCTGGTGCGCCTCTACGGAGAAGATCCACTACGGATTCAGGACCTCCTTCACGGAGAAGATCCCCAGGGATATCAAGACCTCCTCCGGGAGAAGACTATCTGTATCACCGTTGTTGACTTTGGATCATGGATCTCGACCTTGTATCGCGAATCTAGCGCTTGTGTGATTGCTTTCGTGTTGATTTGAGTGTTCTCCCTTGTGTTTTCCCCGCCTTTCTCCTTGTTTTCCCCGTGTTCATCGTGTGCCACCCTCCAAATCGTGAAAGGTCCGCTGATTAGGGTTCCACCCTACATCATCTTGGTATCAAGAGCAAGGTTGATCACGATTTTGGAGCCCCACACATTTGTTTTCTAGCTTGTTGTTGTTGTGTTCTTCCCAATTTCAAAAATTCCCCACAAAAAGAGCCCCAAAAATTTTTGTGATCTGTTGATTTGGCAAGATTTTGTTGAATTTGTTCCATGGATTTGCTGTGCCACGTGTCGATCTAGCATTTCCCCACCTTTTCACCCTTTTTCCACCGCAAATCCGACCACGTTTAACCATTTTTCGCCACGGATCCCACCAACCCAGTCCAAAACCTACCGGACGACCGACGTTTACCGGACGTCCGGCACCTCTCGAGACACCGGACGTCCGCTAAACACCGGACGACCGGCACCCCGTTACAGAAGCTTTTACCGGATTTCCGGTCTCCACCGGACGTCCGACCCATCCAGACCGACCGGACGATCGGTAACTGCCGGACGTCCGACATACCCTGACGAAGCTGAACTTGTTCAGTTCCGTTCCACCTTCCGCAACGACCTTCCACCTTACGCAACAACCATCTACCTTCCGCAACCACCATCGTTTTCCCGCTCTGAGTTTGAAAAGTGTGTCTCACTTTGCCTTGGATACTTGAGTTGTGGTTTCACCGTTTCCTTGGATGTTTAGGCTACCTTGGAACGGCAAGACTTCGACAACACCACCGCTCAACTTCGGCAAGGACGGTAACATCGACGACACTTCGCTCATTCTACCTTGCAATTGCATTGTCACCCTATGAACCATCTTTGCGTAGCTTTCCCATTGAGACTAGCCATTTGAGTATTGCCGGGCCACGACACTTGTGCACATCAGTGATAGTCATATATATTGCATACCACATCATCTTGGTATCATCATTGTGAGTACCACCACATCATCTTGCATATCTCTGTGTGCCGCAAGAGTGTCCCGCATACACAACAGCTACCTTGATCTGAGAAGCATACATATGTGCCCAAAGAAAGAGCTCAAAAGCTTTTAAGCAAAAGAGCCAATCCAAGCAAAGAAACAATAGCATCATACGCCTTGCATCCAAAGAGATCATACATAGCAACATCATCTTGTGCTCAAGCATCGGCACATCATACACTCATAGCATACTTGTGATAGATAGTCGTTACGTTTTGCCTCTTATAGGTCGTGCACAAGTGCGTATCCGCCTATTAAGCAATCGGTTAGCGTCTCTCTAGTGTTGTGCAACACGAGCATTTTCCGTGGTCTACCACATTTTGGCTCACCCTTGGTTGCACGACCACATTTATCTATCCGTGCATGTGTTCCGTGTGCTACCTTTGCTAGTGATCTACTTGTTGCATGAGCAAATTGTGAACCATTTTCAACATCATTGAGTCACTTTGACGATTGCATTGAATTTGTGCCACATCCTAACCAAGCTCCTCTCAAAGCTTTACTTGTGTAGGTGTGAGAATCGACACGAAGTGGTACCAATAGTGTTATTTCCGGGTTACATTGTCGAGTGATCATTGATCCATTTTCAACCTCGGTTAAGGTACATTGATATTGTCTTCTCCTTTCTCCCACTCACATACTTGCTTGTGATGATGGATAGGCCAAGTTCATCTTCGAACCCGATCTTCGACGATCCTCAAGAAGCGAACAACTACGTCACCAAACTACATCTATTCGGTGTCCAACGAGCTCTACATCAAGAGAGTGAAGCTATGCGAGAGTACATTGGTCAAGTTGCCGAGGACGCACGTCAATTCCAACAAAGTACCAAGGAGCAAATCGACCTCATCAACACCAACATGTCTACTCAATACAACGAGCTCCGGACATTGATCATCAACCGACGTTCTTCCTCAACATCTTCTCAAAGACGGAGCCGCTCATGTCGACACACCGACTCAACGCAAGACTCAAGTACACCTACGTCAAACACTCTTCGTCAAGCCGCACGTCAAGCTCGACATCACCATCGGCATCCTTTACATGACAAGAGTTCTCAAGAGCTATTCGACGAGCAAGAAAGCCGACGTCGTCAAAACCAAGCTACACTTGAGCAAGCACAAGAACGGCAACGACTACGCCAACAACAACAAGAGCGAGCTCGCCAATATCAAGAAGAACAAGATGTCGAGGCTAACCGCCAAGCACAACAACGTCGAGAAGCTCAAGCTATGGAGGCGCAACGTGCTTTACAAGATGCACACCGCAATGTGGCAGCCCGCACTCGACACACTCGTCAAGAAGAGGATTTCCTTCGCGATGAGATGCACGAAAGGCGCCATCAAGCAAGAATGCAAGAAGAAGCTTCTCCTCATGCGCGGCAAGAACATCAACTCCAACAAGAACATCTACATCCTCAAGAGCACCAAGATATGGCAAACCGCCAAAATCGAGATCGCCCTCCCAATAGGCAAGGAAACAATGACGACCATCGCTATGGCAAGCTCAAATTCACCATGCCAAAGTTTTCCGGAAGCATTGATCCCGAAGACTATCTCTCATGGGCATTGAAGGTTGACAAGATCTTTCGCCTTCACAACTTCGATGAAGAGAAGAAGATCGCAATGGCATCACTTGAGTTCCAAGACTATGTTCTCATTTGGTGGGAGCAAATCATAGAGAGAAGAGAAGCAAAAGGCGAACCTCCTATCACCACTTGGGCTCAAATGAAGGAAGTGATGAGAGCATGCTTCGTGCCTACACACTACAACCGCGACTTGTTCAAGAAGCTACAACTCCTCAAGCAAGGAACCATGTCCGTTGAAGAGTACTACAAGGAGATGGAGATTGCCATGATCCGAGCAAACATCACGGAAGATGAAGAGCAAACTATGGCGAGATTCTTGAATGGACTCAACTATCCTATCAAGAAGATTGCCGACTTCCAACCATACAACAATCTCCTCGAGCTAGTACACCAAGCAACCAAAGCGGAGCGACAAGTTCAAGAGGACTACAAGCACTCCAATTTCAACTCCAAGAACTTCGGCTCCTACAACCAAGCTTCAACGACCCAGGATACTCCTCCTACCTCTACCAAGCCATCTACAAACATCGGCGACAAGTCAAGCTGATAGAGGCAAAGGTGTCCCGTCTTTCGATGAGATGGTGGCTATCGTTTTGGAGGAAGTCGACTTTGACGATCCGACTACGAACGTGCGAGGACGTCGCGCCTTAGCAATCGCTAAACCAACTCCGAGAGGTTGTTGACCACGCCGGAGCACGATCAACCTGACCACGAAGGTCTGTTTCCTGCAGGCAAACGAAGAACAAGCAAGAAACTAAGATTGCAATCTGGATATTGCGAATATAAGAGGACAGCTTTATTGATCAAGGTGGGGTTCTGTGACGCCTTGGTCTGGTCGTTGAACACAAACGAAGTACGCGAAGTTGCAGCTATGGCGAACTTTTAATCTAAACAAAACCCAAAGTCTAAACGACGCCCTAAGGGCTGTATATATGAGGGAAAGAGGGGGGAATTTCGTGGCCCTTGGTGGAGGGGGTCCGAAACCAACCCTAACTCTTGTTTCCCCACACATACGGACTCTAAAAACAGCCTATACTCAAGTATTTCGAAATTACATGGGCCTGGCCCAATAATAAGGTGACGCAGCACCTATAATAGCCTCTGGACGAAATTTATGAAGTGGCATCTTGTATATTTCGTCCAAGGCTTCTCACACTCATTATGGTGGCTTCAAAGTCCTGAAATCATCAATTGAAACTCCATTCTTGTTCCCCTTGCGCATGCCATCATCTCCATGCTTGATCTTGCTCCAATGTTCATCCTTCTTGTCCAAGCTAGGCCCTTCATTTGTAAGCAAGACAAATGTATCCAATTTAGGCAGCATCATATTCTCATGAACATTAGATTCATTACCAAGAAACGAAAGTACCTGGTAATTTAATTGGCGTGCGCGAGCTCTAGTAATTGGTCCTGTATATGTGTCAGTTGGAGCTGTGGGTGTAACCTTGTTAGTGATGTCCTCATCATCCTCCCCTTCTTGAATTGAAGTCGTCCTCGACGGAAGCTCATCTTCCTCACCCAAGTAAGGCTTCAAATCTGCAATGTTAAATGTGGGACTAACCCCAAAATCTGCAGGCAGCTCAAGTTTGTATGCATTATCATTTATTTTCTCTAACACCTTGAAAGGACCATCAGCACGTGGCATTAGCTTTGACTTGCGCAAATTAGGAAACCTATCCTTACGCAAATGTAACCAAACAAGATCTCCAGGTGCAAAGACAACACGTTTTCTACCCTTATCTCCAACAAGTTTATATTTAGCATTCATGCGCTCAATATTTTCCTTAGTTAACTCATGCATTTTTAAGATCAATTCAGCACGTTGTTTAGCATCAAAATTAACCTTCTCCGAAGATGGAAGAGGCAACAAATCAATAGGTGCACGAGGTAGAAAACCATAGACAATTTCAAAAGGGCACATCTTAGTAGTAGAATGCAATGAACGATTATAAGCAAATTCAATATGAGGCAAGCATTCTTCCCACATTTTCTTATTATTCTTCAAAACAGCCCTAAGCATAGTAGACAAAGTTCTGTTGACTACTTCAGTTTGTCCATCAGTTTGGGGGGGACAAGTAGTACTAAAAAGCAGTTTAGTCCCCAACTTAGCCCATAAGCATCTCCAAAAGTGGCTAAGAAATTTAGTATCACGATCTGAAACAATAGTATTTGGCACACCATGCAAGCGAATAATTTCACGAAAGAACAAATCAGCAACATTAGCAGCATCATCGCTTTTATGACATGGTATAAAGTGTGCCATCTTCGAGAACCTATCCACGACAACAAATATGCTATCCCTCCCCTTCTTTGTTCGAGGTAAACCCAAAACAAAGTCCATAGATATATCTTCCCAAGGAACACTAGGGACAGGCAAAGGCATATATAAACCATGAGGATTGAGTCGTGACTTAGCTTTTTGACATGTAGTGCAGCGACCAACAAAACGCTCAACATCCCGTCGCATCTTTGGCCAAAAGAAATGTGTAGCAAGTACGTCCTTCGTCTTCTTCACGCCAAAGTGTCCCATTAATCCTCCTCCATGCGCCTCCTGCAACAACAAAAGACGAACAGAGCTAGCTGGAATGCATAGCTTGTTAGCACGAAACACAAATCCATCATTAACGACGAACTTGTTCCATGTTCTCCCTTCTTTACAATTCTGCAATACATCTTTAAATTCAGCATCATGCACATATTGATCTTTGATGGTCTCCAAACCAAATATTTTAAAGTCAAGTTGTGAAAGCATAGTATAACGACGAGACAATGCATCAGCAATAACATTTTCTTTTCCCTTCTTGTGTTTAATAACATAAGGGAAAGTCTCTATGAATTCAACCCATTTAGCATGTCTACGGTTCAGCTTTGCTTGACTTTTAATGTGCTTTAAAGATTCATGATCAGAATGTATAACAAATTCTTTGGGCCATAAATAATGTTGCCATGTCTCCAAAGTCCGAACAAGAGCATACAATTCCTTATCATAAGTAGAATAATTCAGACTAGGCCCACTCAATTTTTCAGAAAAATATGCAACAGGTTTACCATCTTGTAATAACACACCTCCTAACCCAATTCCACTAGCATCACATTCAAGCTCAAAAGTCTTATTAAAATCAGGAAGTTGGAGTAAAGGAGCATGTGTCAACTTATCTTTCAATACCGTGAATGCTTCTTCCTGTGCAGTACCCCAAACAAAAGGCACATCCTTCTTTGTAAGCTCATTGAGAGGTGCAGCAATGGTGCTGAAATCTCTCACAAAACGCCGATAGAATCCAGCGAGGCCAAGGAAACTCCTCACGTGTGTGACCGTTTTGGGCTGCGGCCAGCTCTCAATAGCTTCAATCTTGGCTTTATCAACCTCAATTCCCTGTGGAGTAACAACATAGCCAAGAAAAGAGACTCGGTCGGTGCAAAAGGTGCACTTTCCAAGGTTACCAAATAAACGTGCATCACGTAGAGCAATAAAAACAGCACGTAAATGTTCCAAATGTTCCTCCAAAGATCTGCTAAAAATCAATATATCATCAAAGTATACTACCACAAATCGTCCAATGAAAGCACGTAAAACTTCATTCATTAATCTCATGAAAGTACTAGGTGCATTAGTTAACCCAAAAGGCATGACTAACCACTCATATAATCCAAACTTAGTTTTAAATGCTGTTTTCCATTCATCTCCCAATTTCATACGAATTTGATGGTATCCACTACGCAAATCGACTTTGGAGAATATTGTAGAGCCACTCAATTCATCAAGCATATCATCTAGCCTAGGAATAGGATGACGATAACGAATAGTAATATTATTAATGGCTCTACAATCAACACACATACGCGATGTACCATCCTTTTTCGGCACTAGAATAATAGGAACAGCACAAGGACTAAGGGATTCGCGTATATAACCTTTGTCGAGTAGCTCCTGTACTTGACGCATAATCTCCTTCGTCTCTTCTGGATTGGTACGATATGGTGCGCGGTTGGGTAGCGATGCACCGGGAATTAAGTCAATCTGATGCTCAATCCCTCGAATAGGTGGTAATCCCGGTGGCACGTCTTGTGGAAAGACGTCGGCGAACTCCTGCAAAATGTTAGTGACAGCAGGAGGCAAAGAAGAAGGCACGTCCTCGAATGAAAATTATGCCTCTTTGCATACAACAGCATAGCAAACAGATTTGCTAAAATCTAGCTCATCAATATCAGATTTGGTGGCAAATAAACATGCACTTTTCAATTCAATTTCAGAAGCAACAGTAGATGGTTTATTATTAGGCTTCATTTGTTGCTCAAATTCTTTTGCCACAATCTGATTTTCACTCTTATTTTTCTCCTGTTTTGCTTTATTAGCTCTATTAATATCATCTTTCAAAATGGAATCAGGAGTCATAGGAAGTAAAGTAAAAATTGTATCCTTGTGAACAAGAGTATACTGATTGTTTCTACCATGGTGTACAGAATTTTTATCAAATTGCCATGGTGTACCAAGTAATAAGGAACATGCTTGCATAGGTACCACATCACAATCAACATAATCAGCATATGTAGAGATACTAAAATGCACACGAACAGTACGTGTTACCTTAACCTTGCCGCTGTTGTTGAACCATTGGATGTAGTAAGGATGTGGATGTGGTCTTGTGGTGAGAGATAGCTTCTCCACCATCTCCATGCTAGCCAAGTTGTTGCAACTCCCTCCATCTATGATCACGCGAACAGAACGTTCCTTCACAACTCCCTTTGTATGGAACAAATTATGCCTCTGATTTTGCTCAGCTTGTGTAACATGCACACTCAAAACACGTTGAGCAACTAAACATTCATACCTGTCAGCATCTTCAGGAGCCATGTGTTGCGTCTCATGATCAGAATCGTATCCACCGTGTTCTTCACGTGTAATAAGAGCCAAAGTCTCCTCATCATAGTCACTAGCGGATTCATATCCACCATTCTCAGTAGCAATCATCACACGCTGAGATTTGCAATCTCTCGCAAAATGTCCTCTTCCCTTACAACGACGACAAATAATATCACTGGTGTGCCCTGTTGATGCCATGGAAGAAGAAGAACTCTGTGCAGACCCAATAGGTGTGCTCTTGTCAGATAATGGTGGTTGTGCCTGCTTCCTTGTATCACGGCTGGAGGTAACAGCTGATGGAGGTGTCGGTGCAGTAGAATGTGTGGAAGTAGAGGATGCACGCGGTGTCCATGATGAAGGTCGACCTGCAGAAAAGTTAGTCCGCGCCAATGCCTGTCGATCCTGCACTTCACGTTCAGCTTTACAAGCAAGATGGAATAAACGAGTGATATTAGTATAATCCTTATACTCTAGAATGGTCTGAATCTCCCTATTTAATCCACCCATAAAACGTGCAAGCATAGCTTCATTCTCCTCAACAATACCACATCTAATCAGGCCAGTTTGTAATTGCTGATAATATTCTTCTACAGAATTTTTTCCTTGTCTTAAGCACTGCAGTTTTTGAAGTAATTCACGTTGATAATATGGTGGAACCCAACGAGTACGCATAGCAGTTTTCAAAGCAGCCCAAGTAGCTGGAACAGGATATAATCTACAATGTTCAGACCACCAAACACATGCAAAACCAGTGAAAGCACAAACACCAGCAGGAACACGTCTCTCCTCGGGATAGTTTAAACATGTAAAACGTTGTTCAGTTTGTAACTCCCAAGTAAGATATATATCAGGAACATATCTACCCTCAAATGGTGGAATATTCAATTTCAGTTTAGGAAGATGGTCATGTACCTCAGGTGGTGGTGCAGCCCTACCGTTGCGATGATATGCATGAGGACGACCTGGTGGTGGTGGTGCTAGTTGTTGCACGTAGTTCTGATTTTGGTCAACCTCATCCTCGTAATGGTCCTCCACCTCTGTAGTAGTAGCAGGAGCTACAGAAACATCAACAGCAGCACCAGAAGCTTGACCAGTCTCAAGGGGAACGCGCTGTGCTCGTCCCACTTGATTCGGAAGGCGACGTTGTTGTTGTTGTTGTTGTTGTTGTTGTTGTTGTTGTTGTTGTTGTTGAAGAGGTGGGACAGCTGCAGCAGCCGGTGGTGGTGGAAAACGCGAAAGCAATTCAGCAAACTTGTTATCAAGCTTTGTGTCAAACGTCTTCTCCATGCCATCTATCTTCTCCATGGCCGCGTCCAATGTGTTTAGCACATCTTGCACCTGTTCACTCATCATTTGCTGAAACTTATCATGAAGCTCCTTGTTCGTCAAGTTCTCCCAGTCAGTCTCGTCTACTTGTGATCCTGGCATGGTTAGCAGCAATAGAAACACACAAGAATATGATCCTACAGACTACTAACAAGTGGTGGTGGTGGCGGGTGTCACAAATCCGTCAAGCAAATCTCAAATTCTTACCAGTTCTTACCCAGCAGCAGGCGGTGATCGGCAACCGATGTAGTCAAAACTCTCAAAGCTTGGATAGAGCGATTACCAGGGAGAGTCAAACGCACGATGTAGATGTATGTGGAGCTGGGAAGGCTTATAATATGGTAGCAAAAAGGGTCAGCAATAATCAATTCAGAGATGCAAAGGTGAATAAACGCTCAACGATGGTATTGTGCTGGTCCTAGGCTAGACCGTACTAGAGACGCGAGCCTAGAACACTAACAAAATCACGGCGCTGCACGTAATCAAGGGAAAAGCACACTCTGAAAAAAAAATCGCCTCTTTTTTTTTGCGCTTTTTTTTTCTTTTTTTTTGCGCTGCTTTTTTTTTCCGAAAATCACTATAATGGCGAGTGTCTCAAAACACTTCCCAAGTCAAACTAAGATGATAGGCACGAAATTTTTTTGACGAATTTTTTTTTTCGGTATCAGGGCAGCGACGACGAAAAAGTGCGTTAAAAAATCAGTATGGTGGCACGTGTCTCAAAAGACTCAGAAAAGCCCAAAAATAGGATAGGGAAAAAATATTTTCACCTGTCGAAATTTTGGCCTAAAAACTGCCCGGGGGTCTCCAGACTTTTTTTTTTCCGAGACCTACGCAGGCAAGGAAACACAAATCCGAAACCTAGATGGATCTCGAGAACAAACCTAATATGAAAAGAACTCGGATTGGCGGTGGATATATGGTGGTAGGATATGCCAGCGATGGTAGGTTATGGCAGCGGTGGTATGTTATGGCAGCGGTGGTGGTATGTGGTGGCGGTGGTGGGGTATGGCAGCAGTGGTGGTATGGCAGCGGCGATGAATATGGTGCGGTGGCGACGTGACAAACTGTGAACAGAACTCGAAACTCTATTGAACTAGACGCTAAGACCAGCAACTTGACACGACGATGCAACCGCAAATTCAACAAAGCAAATACAGAAAAGATTATGCAAAGGCTCAGATTGGTTCGGATGGGATGAACTAACCCTAATTTTTTTTGGCTTTTTCGTGGACTGTAGGTATGAAGAAGAGACTCGATCTAATCTACAAAAAACTGTAAAATCTCACCGAGCAACCTGGAAATCTGATACCACTTGATAGAGGCAAAGGTGTCCCGTCTTTCGATGAGATGGTGGCTATCGTTTTGGAGGAAGTCGACTTTGACGATCCGACTACGAACGTGCGAGGACGTCGCGCCTTAGCAATCGCTAAACCAACTCCGAGAGGTTGTTGACCCCGCCGGAGCACGATCAACCTGACCACGAAGGTCTGTTTCCTGCAGGCAAACGAAGAACAAGCAAGAAACTAAGATTGCAATCTGGATATTGCGAATATAAGAGGACAACTTTATTGATCAAGGTGGGGTTCTGTGACGCCTTGGTCTGGTCGTTGAACACAAACGAAGTACGCGAAGTTGCAGCTATGGCGAACTTTTAATCTAAACAAAACCCAAAGTCTAAACGACGCCCTAAGGGCTGTATATATGAGGGAAAGAGGGGGGAATTTCGTGGCCCTTGGTGGAGGGGTCCGAAACCAACCCTAACTCTTGTTTCCCCACACATACGGACTCTAAAAACAGCCTATACTCAAGTATTTCGAAATTACATGGGCCTGGCCCAATAATAAGGTGACGCAGCACCTATAATAGCCTCTGGACGAAATTTATGAAGTGGCATCTTTTATATTTCGTCCAAGGCTTCTCACACTCATTATGGTGGCTTCAAAGTCCTGAAATCATCAATTGAAACTCCATTCTTGTTCCCCTTGCGCATGCCATCATCTCCATGCTTGATCTTGCTCCAATGTTCATCCTTCTTGTCCAAGCTAGGCCCTTCATTTGTAAGCAAGACAAATGTATCCAATTTAGGCAGCATCATATTCTCATGAACATTAGATTCATTACCAAGAAACGAAAGTACCTGGTAATTTAATTGGCGTGCGCGAGCTCTAGTAATTGGTCCTGTATATGTGTCAGTTGGAGCTGTGGGTGTAACCTTGTTAGTGATGTCCTCATCACAAGCTACAACAACGCGACTGCATCGAGCCATACACCTTCTTCCAACTACGTCAAGTCTAAAGCTTCATCAACTACTACCCCAACGGAAGACAACACCAAGACAAGCTCCATCAAGTGTTTCACATGTGGTGGCCGTGGTCACAAGTCATTCGAGTGCACCAACAAGAGAACAATGACCTTTCACGACGACGGCACATATGACTCGATGAGCGACGACGAAGTGGACGCCATCAAGCACTTAGTCATCCACCGGCGTATCAATGAAGACGAAGACCGTCAAGTGTTTTGCGACAATGACTCAAGCCCCAACCTGGTTGTCTCCAAAGTCTTGACACTCCAACATCAACAAGATGACGACCAACGATGCCATATTTTCCATACGAAGGCCGGCATCAATGGACGCTCCGTCAAGGTTATCATCGATGGAGGAAGTTGCCACAACTTGGCAAGCGAAGAGCTATGCGACAAGCTTCATTTGGTCAAGACGAAACATCCTCACCCCTACAAGGTCCAGTGGCTCAACGACGCCGGACTTCTTCGAGTCGAGCACACCGTTCAAGTCTCTTTCAAGATTGGCGCCTACGAGGACACTCTTGAGTGTGATGTGATACCCATGTCCGTGTGCCACCTTATTCTTGGACGCCCATGGCAATATGATCGTGGAGTCACACACAATGGACGGACGAATCACTATCATTTCAAGATGAAGGGCAAGGAATTCGTGCTTCGGCCGATGTCTCCAAGTCAAGTTGCCACCGATAAGCTTTTACCTACAACCCATCGTGGAGAGAATGGTGAGAGAGCGAGCCACCAAAAAGAGAGCGAGAGCCACAAGCCAAATATGAGCGCCTCCACGATGAGCTACACGAAGAAACTAGTGCTATTGGCCACCAAAAGTGAGATGAGAGAAGTGTGTGAGAACCCGTCGAACGTCGTTCACCTTGTGCTCTTATGCATAGGGGAAGACAAATCTAATAACACTTCACAACCTCCACCTTTTGTGTTGTCTCCATTATTGCAGGAACGCTCGGACGTCTTTACCGATGAGCTACCACCGGTTCTACCTCCACTTCACGGGATAGAACACCGCATCGAACTCGTACCCGGTGCACCATTTCCCAACAAGGCTCTCTACCGTGTCAACCACGAGATACAACGGCAAGTGCCCAAACTCATCGACAAAAGTCATGTACGTGACAGCTTTAGCACTTGTGCCGCTCCGGTTATTCTATTGCCTACGAAACATGGAAGTTTTCACGCAAATGCATGCTTGTTACGCAAATGCTTACTTGTTACACAATTTGAGTTGCATGTGATAGGCTTTGAGCACCTAAAAGATTTATATGAGCATGATACTCTCTTTGCAAATCCCTATGCTACGTGCTTGACTCACACTTCTTGGGAACATTACTACATCAAGGATGGATATCTTATGAGAGCTAACAAACTTTGCTTTCCCGAGTCTTCGCTTCGTTTGTTCCTTTTGCAGGAATCTCATGGAGAAGGACTCATGGGACACTTTGGAAGCGACACGGCGTTTGCTACCCTCTCTAAGAACTATTTTTGGCCCAAGATGCTTCGTGACGTCTCACGCCTCATCAACCGATGTTCGACATGCCACAAAGCTAAGTCCAAAGCTCAATCTCATGGTCTTGACATGCCTCTTCCTACTCCATATCATCCATGGGAAGACATAAGCATGAATTTCATACTTGGCTTGCCTAGGACTAAAAATGGAAAAGATTCTGTGCTTGTCGTGGTAGATACATTCTATAAAATGGCTCATTTCATTCATGGTAACAAGATCAACAATGCTTCACATGTTGCCACTCTCTTTTGTAGTGAAATACTCAAGAAGGTGCACAAACAAACAAGGGCAACAATCGAGCGACAAGTACATCGCCTCACCACCAAGCTCAACGTCAACAAGGCAACAATGGTGTTTCACCCGGGAGATCTTAGTTGGCTACATCTTCGCAAGAACCGTTTCGAACAAGAGCGCAAGTCCAAACATCTACCTCGCGCCGACGGACCCTTCAAGGATCTATCTCCTTTCCATGGTGATGAAGATTTCGATCCGAGGTCGGATCTTTCCCAAGGGAGGGGAGATGATACGGTGTATCCTAGGGTCATCACCATGGACCCCTCATCGCCTCACCAAGTGCCCAAAGGACCCATGACTAGAGCCCGTGCAAGAGCTTTCGAGACCGAGGTGACCTCGCTCCTCTCTTTACATCTTTCGGATTCACTTGAGACACGGCTTCTACCTTCATCAGAGACTCTATGCATACTCAGGTGCTTGGACGAAGGCCGCGGGACAGCTCTACACGATGCTCAAGAGGATAGGCCCGACAAGTGCACGAGACAAGAAGAAGGAAGGCTGGAGATACTACAGGCACCGGACGTCCGGCCTGCACCGGACGACCGGCGACTCCCAAGCACCGGACGACCGGAAGACACCGGACGTCCGGCCTCCCCCAGACGACCGGACGACCGGAAGCCACCGGACGTCCGTGACAACGGCGACAGAAGCTAATTAGCGGAAATCCGAGGATTACCGGACGTCCGGTCCCTCCGGAACCACCGGACGTCCGGTAACCCACGGACGTCCACCCCGACGGCACCTACCCGTGTAATATAAATACTGTTGACTCCCCTCCGTTAGACTCAGCTGTGGTTTAGCTCATTTCTCATACTTGTGTGGATTTCTCCCACGAGCCGGTGCGCCTCTACGGAGAAGATCCACTACGGATTCAGGACCTCCTTCATGGAGAAGATCCCTAGGGATATCAAGACCTCCTCCGGGAGAAGACTATTTGTATCACCGTTGTTGACTTTGGATCATGGATCTCGACCTTGTATCGCGAATCTAGCGCTTGTGTGATTGCTTTCGTGTTGATTTGAGTGTTCTCCCTTGTGTTTTCCCCGCCTTTCTCCTTGTTTTCCCCGTGTTCATCGTGTGCCACCCTCCAAATCGTGAAAGGTCCGCTGATTAGGGTTCCACCCTACATCAAAGAGTATACTGATTGTTTCTACCATGGTGTACAGAATTTTTATCAAATTGCCATGGTCTACCAAGTAATAAGGAACATGCTTGCATAGGTACCACATCACAATCAACATAATCAACATATGTAGAGATACTAAAATGCACACGAACAGTACATGTTACCTTAACCTTGTCGCTATTGTTGAACCATTGGATGTAGTAAGGATGTGGATGTGGTCTTGTGGTGAGAGATAGCTTCTCCACCATCTCCATGCTAGCCAAGTTGTTGCAACTCCCTCCATCTATGATCACGCGAACAGAATGTTCCTTCACAACTCCCTTTGTATGGAACAAATTATGCCTCTGATTTTGCTCAGCTTGTGTAACCTGCACACTCAAAACACGTTGAGCAACTAAACATTCATACCTGTCAGCATCTTCAGGAGCCATGTATTGCGTCTCATGATCAGAATCGTCTCCACCGTGTTCTTCACGTGTAATAAGAGCCAAAGTCTCCTCATCATAGTCACTAGCGGATTCATATCCACCATCCTCAGTAGCAATCATCACACGCTGAGATTTGCAATCTCTCGCAAAATGTCCTCTTCCCTTACAACGACGACAAATAATATCACTGGTGTGCCCTGTTGATGCCATGGAAGAAGAAGAACTCTGTGCAGGCCCAATAGGTGTGCTCTTGGCAGATAATGGTGGTTGTGCCTGCTTCCTTGTGTCACGGCTGGAGGTGACAGCTGATGGAGGTGTTGGTGCAGTTGAATGTATGGAAGTAGAGGATGCACGCGGTGTCCATGATGAAGGTCGGCCTGCAGAAAAGTTAGTCCGCGCCAATGCCTGTCGATCCTGCACTTCACGTTTAGCTTTACAAGCAAGATGGAATAAACGAGTGATATTAGTATAATCCTTATACTCTAGAATGGTCTGAATCTCCCTATTTAATCCACCCATAAAACGTGCAAGCATAGCTTCATTCTCCTCAACAATACCACATCTAATCAGGCCAGTTTGTAATTGCTGATAATATTCTTCTACATAATTTTTTCCTTGTCTTAAGCACTGCAGTTTTTGAAGTAATTCACGTTGATAATATGGTGGAACCCAACGAGTACGCATAGCAGTTTTCAAAGCAGCCCAAGTAGCTGGAACAGGATATAATCTACAATGTTCAGACCACCAAACACATGCAAAACCGGTGAAAGAACAAACAGCAGCAGGAACACGTCTCTCCTCGGGATAGTTTAAACATGTAAAACGTTGTTCAGTTTGTAACTCCCAAGTAAGATATATATCAGGAACATATCTACCCTCAAATGGTGGAATATTCAATTTCAGTTTAGGAAGATGGTCATGTACCTCAGGTGGTGGTGCAGCCCTACCGTTGCGATGATATGCATGAGGACGACCTGGTGGTGGTGGTGCTGGTTGTTGCACGTAGTTCTGATTTTGGTCAACCTCATCCTCGTAATGGTCCTCCACCTCTGCAGTAGCAGCAAGAGCTACAGAAACATCAACAGCAGCACCAGAAGCTTGACCAGTCTCAAGGGGAACGCGTTGTGCTCGTCCCACTTGATTCGGAAGGCGACGTTGTTGTTGTTGTTGTTGTTGTTGTTGTTGTTGTTGTTGTTGTTGTTGTTGTTGAAGAGGTGGGACAGCTGCAGCAGCCGGTGGTGGTGGAAAACGCGAAAGCAATTCAGCAAACTTGTTATCAAGCTTTGTGTCAAACGTCTTCTCCATGCCATCTATCTTCTCCATGGCCGCGTCCAATGTTTTTAGCACATCTTGCACCTGTTCACTCATCATTTGCTGAAACTTATCATGAAGCTCCTTGTTCGTCAAGTTCTCCCAGTCAGTCTCGTCTACTTGTGATCCTGGCATGGTTAGCAGCAATAGAAACACACAAGAATATGATCCTACAGACTACTAACAAGTGGTGGTGGTGGCGGGTGTCACAAATCCGTCAAGCAAATCTCAAATTCTTACCAGTTCTTACCCAGCAGCAGGCGGTGATCGGCAACCGATGTAGTCAAAACTCTCAAAGCATGGATAGAGCGATTACCAGGGAGAGTCAAACGCACGATGTAGATGTATGTGGAGCTGGGAAGGCTTATAATATGGTAGCAAAAAGGGTCAGCAATAATCAATTCAGAGATGCAAAGGTGAATAAACGCTCAACGACGGTACTGTGCTGGTCCTAGGCTAGACCGTACTAGAGACGCGAGCCTAGAACACTAACGAAAGCACGGCGCTGCACGTAATCATGGGGAAAGCACACTCTGAATTTTTTTTTCGCCTCCTTTTTTTTGCGCTGCTTTTTTTTTTTTTT
>LR738715.1:441374626-441392947 GCA_902687465.1 Secale cereale
GTCCTCCGAGCTACGCCACAAGTACAACGTGGCTCTGTCCTCCGAGCTCCGCCACAAGTACAACGTAGGTCGTAATCGCCTAAGTTACAAAAATTACTGCGAGTGAAGAGCAACCCTCTCGCTCGGGGGCTTAGCTGTGGTCCTTCGAGCTACGCCACAAGTACAACGTGGCTCTGTCCTTCGAGCTCCGCCACAAGTACAATGTTGCTCGTAATCGCCTAAGTTACAAAAATTACTCCGATTGAAGAGCAACCCTCTCACTTGGGGGCTTAGCTGCGGTCCTCTGAGATACGCCACAAGTACAACGTCACTGTCAAGTGGTTCGACCATCGGAGCTATACCCTAGAAATGACGTCAACTCAAAATCCAAAAGATCAGAAAGAGGCGGAAGCAAAACAAGCAGCTTCCAAGAAAGTCTCCATGAACGACTGGAATTGGAGCTCCTTCGTGTTGGCGACCTTGAGCGCAGTCAGCCTCTTCTCCTTCACCTCCTTGCAGTGCACCCAAACCAGAGACAATGCTACATCGGCTCCACAGTGGGCAGATGACTTTTTGCACTCCTGCACTAGACCGGGGATCTCATTGAGTCGAGTCATCAGGGACTCGAGGTCGTTCTCTTCCACGACTCCCCTCCAGAGTGCAGCGTCGATCCGAGACATCACTGCTTTCAGTCGATCAAGATAGCCTGTGACACCGGTGAGGGGAGACTCCAACCTCAAAATGTTCATGGCAGCTTCATCCTTGACAATAGAGTTGGTGGGGTCCAGACCAGGCTCGACCCGCCCGGTTTCCTCATCGAAGTTGCGGTAGAATTCTACACAAGGGAGAACGCGACGAATCAGCAAGTAAGTTACGAGTCGACCACCTTGACCCAGTCCAAAGCAAAAGAGGCATACCTTCAAGCACAAGATACCACTTCTTGGTGAGTTCACACAGATAAGCCTCGAGCTCGTTCTTCTTCTGGAAGAGGCCCTCGTACTTCTCGTTCAGGGTGTTCTCAGCCCCCTTCAGTCAAGTCACTTCCTGGTTAGCTGCGTCGAGAGAGCCCTTCAGCCTGGTGATCTCTGCTTCGAGCGTGCCGACTGAAGCCAGCTTCTGCTCCGCCAGTTCGGTCTTCTCCTGCGCCATCAGCTGCGGTGCCGCCAGGTCAAGGTCCTTTTGCTCCAGGGCCGCCCTCATTTGATCTACAAGAGACATTACTAAACAGATGAACATAAGGATACACATGACATATTTATCGAAGATCAGTCGACAAATTGTTCGCGTTAATTACCAGCCGCTTCATCCTGAGTCTTCTTCAAATGGTCCCGAGCCAGTTGCAAGTCAAGATTGAGCTGGACCTGCTTCCTCTTGAGATCCGCAAATTTGGCTCCGAACTCACAAGATCTCTGCATCGACACAACAAATCAGAATTCTAAGACTACAATCGAGTCAAACACTCAACCGCAGTCTCGGGGACTACACCCAGTGGGTGCACTGAGCGTGCCCCCACTGGTTCTCACTCGGCCAGATCAGTCTGACCAGAGCAAAAAAAAGAGGAAAAGTTCTGTTCTCAGACCATGGACGACTACCAGCAGTCAACCACGGTCTCGGGGACTACACCAAGTGGGTGCACTGAGCATGCCCCCACTGGTTCTCACTCGGCCGGATCAATCCTGCGCGAGTAAGAAAGGTTCGAAACAAATGGACAAGAGACATTCTAAAGACCATGGTCGACTGACTTCAGTCGACCATGGCCTCGGGGACTACACCCACTGGGCGCACTGAGCGTGCCCCCACTGGTACTATCGGTTGGACTACAAAAGCTAAAGCTACAAGAGAAGGCATCCAGTGGGTGTGGGTGTGACATCATCTCACGAACAAGGCAGTAAATTTTTCAAATTGAAGACTACACCAACACGGCAAACCAGTCGGAAGAGACAAACCTGGACATTGGTCCGAAGAGCTGAGCTAGCGTTGTAAGCAGCCATGCTAGCCTAATACACCGCCTCCGTCCTCTCCATCATCAATCCCGCCTGGCGAACGGCTTCTTGGGCCGCGTTCACGGGGTCCTCCGGGACGTGATGGGTGGAGAAGAGAACAGACGGCGGAGCAGGCGCTGGGTCAACGGCCGGATTAGTCGACGAAGAGGGGCGGACAGTCGACACAAGGACAGCGAAGGAGACCGTGCTCCGGGCCACATCCCCCTATTGCTGGGCCTCAGAGCCAGAGTGATGTAGGGTGGAACCCTACGTGGCCGATCTTTCACGAAAAGGAGGGATCCCGAGGAAGAACACGAGGGGCACGAGGAAAAACACAAGAGGGACAAGGAGAAAACACTCAAATCAACAAGCATAGGTCACACAAATGCTAGATCCGGGTACACAAAGTGTGATACACAATAAACGATCAACTAAGGACGATACAAGTAGCGGTAGTCATCTCCGTAAGGAGGTCTTGATGTTCTTCCCCGTGAAGGAGGTCTTGAATCCGGGTGGATCTTCTCCGAGGAGGCCGCGGTCTCGTAGGAGAGGAACCACTAAGGTTTTTAGATGAGTTAACACAAAGCCAACCCTAGAAAGTATGGGTGGAGAGACATATATAGGCTAGGAGGGGCGAAGGGGTACATGGGCCTCGGCCCAAAGTCATGCACGCAGGCACTGTCCGGATGATCCGGGGCGGCGTCCGGATGATCCGGGCATGTCTTTTCTGCCGCGGGGGGTCCAGATATCCGGGTCTTGGTCCGGACGTCCGGGTGCGTCCGGATGACCCGGGCTGGAGTCCGGATGATCCGGCTTCGGCGTGGAGCTCTCGGGTGTCCACGGACACATTACCCGGATCGTCCGGGCGGGGGTCCGGATCATCCGGGACTTCGTCCGGATCATCCGGGCTGTCTAAGTCTCGGCTGTTTTCTCCTCATTCTTCCTTCTTCTATTCCTCTTGTTCCCTGGCTTCTCCATGGTTGCTCTCGAGGTGCCTGAGTAGGTCTTGGGAGCTCTAGTCATGATGTGGATTCCGATTGTCGTGTCGATCTTGACGTGCGGCTTGACGAAGAGTGTTTGATGCAGGGGTACTTGAGCCGTCCGTGGAGTCAGTGTGGCGACTTGAGCGACTTCGTCTTTGAGAAGATGTCGAAGAAGAGTGTCGGTTGACTATCAAAGTCCGTAGCGCATCGAATTGAGTAGACATGTTGGTGTTGATGATGTCGAATTGCTCTCCTGTTCTTGCTTCAAATTTGCGCGCGTCGGCGGCGACTTTCTCAATGTGCTCTCGCATAGCTTCACTTTCTTGATGTAGAGCTCGTTGGACACCGAAGAGATGTAGTTTGGTGACGTAGTTGTTCGATTCTTGAGGATAATCGAAGAGCGGGTTCGTAGATGTACTTGGCCTATCCATCGAAGACAACACCAAATGTACCTTGACCGAAGTTGACACTGGATCAATGATCACTCAATAATGTAACCCGGAAATAGCACTATTGGTACCAAGTCTTGTCGATTCTCACACCTACACAAGTAAAGCTTTTAGAGGAGCTTGGTTAGGATGGTCGCAAAATTCAATGCAAAAAGTGAGTAAGATTCAATAATGTTGAAAATGATTCACAATTCGCTCATGCAACAAGTAGATCACAAGCAATAAGTAGCACACGGAACACACGCACGGATAGATAAATGTGGTTGTGCATCCAAAAGTGAGCGAAAATGTGGAATCAACCGAAAATGCTCGTGTTGCACAACGCTAGAGAGACGCTAACCAATTGCTTAATAGGCGGATACGCACTTGTGCACGACCTATAAGAGCAATGTAACGACTTCCTATCACAAATATGCTATGAGTGTATGATGTGTCGATGATTTAGCACAAGATGATGTATTGCTATCTCATATGATGTCTTTTGATGCAAGGCATTTGATGCTATTATGATTTTGCATATAAGCCTTGGGTGGCTCTTTTGCTTAAAAGCTTGTGAGCTCTTTCTTCGGCCACTTATGCATGGTTCTCGGAACAAGATAGCTATTGTGTATGCGGAACACTCTTGTGTCACACGGAGATATGATGATGTCGTATGTAATGTCTATGACTATCACTAATGTGCACAAGTGTCGTGGCCCGACAATACTCAAATGGCTAGTCTCGGTAGGAAATCTACGCAAAATGGTCGATGAGGGTTTATCAACGCAAGTGCAAGGTAGTAAACGAAGTGTTGTCGATGTTACCATCCTTGTCGAGGTTGAGAGGTGGTCTTGTCGATGTCGTTCTGCTCCGAGATAGCCGAAACACAAACGGAAACGGAGTAAACCACAACTCAAATGATCCAAGACATAAAGAGGTAAGACCGTAGTGATGTTGGTTAGGCAATGGTGGTGGTGGTAGGTTATATGTCGAGGGTGTAGCGGAAGGGGTGTCTAGGGTTGTTGCGGTAGCGGAAATGGGCTCGAGAAAAACTGCAAAATGCAGTTTCGTCAGGGGAGGCCGGATGATCCGGGTGTCTAGCCGGATGATCCGGGTGGAAATCCGGATGATCCGGGAGGGTCAATCCGGTCGGGATGAGCTCGGGGAAGTGGTGAAAATTCGGTGGAAAATGAATTTTTTGGGGGTTTTGGGCGGATTTGAGGGTGGGAGAGGTGGGGACAAGGGTAATCCACTTATCACACAACTCAACCACGGATCATAATCAATAAAATCTCATCAAAACACACAAATCACAAAAAAATGTAGGGCTATTTTTGTGGGGATTTTCGAATTTGGACGAAAAACAACAAAAACAAGCTGGAAAACATGGTGTGGGGCTCCAAATTCGTGATCAACCAAGGCTCATGATACCATAGATGATGTACGGTGGAACCCTACGTGGCCGATCGTTCACGAAAAGGAGGGATCCCGAGGAAGAACACGAGGGGATGAGGAAAAACACAAGAGCGACAAGGAGAAAACACACGAGGGGCCGATCTTTCAACAAGCTTAGGTCACACAAATGCTAGATCCGGGTACACAAAGTGCGATACACGAAACATGATCAACTAAGGACAATACAACTTGATAGATGCAAAGGTGTCCCATCTTTCGATGAGATGGTGGCTATCATTTTGGAGGAAGTCGACTTTGACGATCCGACTAAGAATGTGCGAGGACGTCGTGCCTTAGCAATCGCTAAACCAACTCCGAGAGGTTATTGACCACGCCAGAGCACGATCAACCTGACCACGAAGGTCTGTTTCCTGCAGGCAACCGAAGAACAAGCAAGAAACTGAGATTGAATCTGGATATTGCGAATTCAAGAGGAAAGCTTTATTGATCAAGTGGGGTTCTGTGACGTCTTTGTCTGGTCGTTGAGTACAAACAAAGTACGCGAAGTTGCAACAATGGCGAACTTTAATCTAAACAAAACCCAAAGTCTAAACGACGCCCTAAGGGCTGTATATATGGGGGAAGAGGGGGGGATTCGTGTCCCTTGGAGGAGGGGTCCAAAACCAACCCTAACTCTTGTTTCTCCACACATACGGACTCTAAAAACAGCCTATACTCAAGTATTTCGAAATTAGATGGGCCTGGCCCAATAATAAGGTGACGCAGCACCTATAATAGCCTCTGGACGTAATTTATGAAGTGGCATCTTGTATATTTCGTCCAAGGCTTCACGCACTCATTATGGTGGCTTCAAAGTCCTAAAATCATCACTTGTAACTCCGTTCTTGTTCCCCTTGCGCATGCCATCATCTCCATGCTTGATCTTGCTCCAATGTTCATCCTTCTTGTCCAAGCTAGGCCCTTCATTTTTAAGCAAGACAAATGTATCCAATTTGGGGAGCATCATATTCTCATGAACATTAGAATCATTACCAAGAAACGAAAGTACCTGGTAATTTAATTGGCGTGCGCGAGCTCTAGTAATTGGTCCTGTATATGTGTCGGTTGGGGCTGTGGGTGTAACCTTGTTAGTGATGTCCTCATCATCCTCCCCTTCTTGAATTGAAGTCGTCCTCGACGGAAGCTCATCTTCCTCACCCAAGTAAGGCTTCAAATCTGCAATGTTAAATGTGGACTAACCCCAAAATCTGCAGGTAGCTCAAGTTTATATGCATTATCATTTATTTTCTCTAACACCTTGAAAGGACCATCAGCACGTGGTATTAGCTTTGACTTGCGCAAATTAGGAAACCTATCCTTACGCAAATGTAACCAAACAAGATCTCCAGGTGCAAAGACAACACGTTTTGTACCCTTATCTCCAACAAGTTTATATTTAGCATTCATGCGCTCAATATTTTCCTTAGTTAACTCATGCATTTTTAAGATCAATTCAGCACGTTGTTTAGCATCCAAATTAACCTTCTCCGACGATGGAAGAGGCAACAAATCAATAGGTGCACGAGCTAGGAAACCATAGACAATTTCAAAAGGGCACATCTTAGTAGTAGAATGCAACGAACGATTATAAGCAAATTCAATATGAGGCAAGCATTCTTCCCACATTATCTTGTTATTCTTCAAAGCAGCCCTAAGCATAGTAGACAAAGTTCTATTGACTACTTCAGTTTGTCCATCAGTTTGGGGGTGACAAGTAGTACTAAAAAGCAATTTAGTCCCCAACTTAGCCCATAAACATCTCCAAAAGTGGCTAAGAAATTTAGTATCACGATCTAAAACAATAGTATTTGGCACACCATGCAAGCGAATAATTTCACGAAAGAACAAGTCAACAACATTAGCAGCATCATCGCTTTTATGACATGGTATAAAGTGTGCGATCTTCGAGAACCTATCGACGACAAAAAATATGTATCCCTCCCCTTCTTTGTTCGAGGTAAACCAAAAACAAAGTCCATAGATATATCTTCCCAAGGAACACTAGGGACAGGCAAGGGCATATATAAACCATGAGGATTGAGTCGTGACATTGCTTTTTGACATGTAGTGCAGCGAGCAACAAAACGCTCAACATCCTGTCTCATCTTTGGCCAAACGAAATGCGTAGCAAGTATGTCCTCCGTCTTCTTCACGCCAAAGTGTCCCATTAATCCTCCTCGATGCGCCTCCTGCAACAACAAAAGACGAACAGAGCTAGCTAGAATGGAAAGCTTGTTAGCACGAAACACAAATCCATCATTAACGACGAACTTGTTCCATGTTCTCCCTTCTTTACAATTCTACAATACATCTTTAAATTCAGCATGATGCACATATTGATCTTTGATGGTCTCCAAACCAAATATTTCAAAGTCAAGTTGTGAAAGTATAGTATAACGACGAGACAATGCATCAGCAATAACATTTTCTTTTCCCTTCTTGTGTTTAATAACATAAGGGAAAGTCTCTATGAATTCAACCCATTTAGCATGTCTACGGTTCAGTTTTGCTTGACTTTTAATGTGCTTCAAAGATTCATGATCAGAATGTATAAAAAATTCTTTGGGCCATAAATAATGTTGCCATGTTTCCAAAGTCCGAACAAGAGCATATAATTCCTTATCATAAGTAGAATAATTCAGACTAGGCCCTCTCATTTTTTTAGAGAAGTATGCAACAGGTTTACCATCTTGTAATAACACACCTCCTAACCCAATTCCACTAGCATCACATTCAAGCTCATAAGTCTTATTAAAATCAGGAAGTTGGAGTAAAGGAGCATGTGTCAACTTATCTTTCAATACCGTGAATGCTTCTTCCTGTGCAGTACCCCAAACAAAAGGCACATCCTTCTTTGTAAGCTCATTGAGAGGTGTAGCAATGGTGCTGAAATCTCTCACAAAACGCCGATAGAATCCAGCGAGGCCAAGGAAACTCCTCATGTGTGTGTGACCCTTTTGGGCTGCGGCCAACTCTCAATAGCTTCAATCTTGGCTTTATCAACCACAATTCCCTGTGGAGTAACAACATAGCCAAGAAAAGATACTCGGTCGGTGCAAAAGGTGCACTTTCCAAGGTTACCAAACAAACGTGCATCACGTAGATCAATAAAAACAGCACGTAAATGTTCCAAATGTAACTCCAAAGATCTGCTATAAATCAATATATCATCAATGTATACTACCACAAATCGTCCAATGAAAGCACGTAAAACTTCATTCATTAATCTCATGAAAGTACTAGGTGCATTAGTTAACCCAAAAGGCATGACTAACCACTCATATAAACCAAACTTAGTTTTAAATGTTGTTTTCCATTCATCTCCCAATTTCATACGAATTTGATGGTATCCACTATGCAAATCAACTTTGGAGAATATTGTAGACCCACTCAATTCATCAAGCATATCATCTAGCCTAGGAATAGGATGACGATAACTAATAGTAATATTATTAATGCCTCTATAGTCAACACACATACGTGATGTACCATCTGTTTTTGGCACTAGAATAATAGGAACATCACAATGACTAAGGGATTCGCGTATATAACCTTTGTCGGGTAGCTCCTGTACTTGACGCATAATCTCCTTCGCCTCCTCTAGATTGGTACGGTATGGTGCGCGGTTGGGTAGCGATGCACCGGGAATTAAGTCAATCTGATGCTCAATCCCTCGAATAGGTGGTAATCCCTGTGGCACGTCTTGTGGAAAGACGTCCGCGAACTCCTGCAAAATGTTAGTGATAGTAGGAGGCAAACTGGAAGGCACGTCCTCGAATGAAAATAATGCCTCTTTGCACACAAAAGCATAGCAAACAGATTTGCTTAAATCTAGATCATCAATATCAGATTTGTTGGCAAGTAAACATCCACTTTTTAATTTAATTTCAGATGCAACATGAGATGATGGTGTGTTATTAGGCTTCATTTGTTGCTCAAATTATTTTGCCACAATCAGATTTTCACTCTTATTTTGCTCCTGTTTTGCTTTATTAGCTCTATTAATATCATGTTTCAAAATGGAATCAGGAGACATAGGAAGCAAAGTAATATGTTTATCCTTATGAACAAGAGTATACTGATTGTTTCTACCATGGTGTACAGAATTTGTATTAAATTGCCATGGTCTACCAAGTAATAAGGAACATGCTTGCATGGGTACCATATCACAATCAACATAATCATCATACGTGGATATACTAAAATGCACACGAACAGTACATGTTACCTTAACCTTGCCGCTGTTGTTGAACCATTGGATGTAGTAAGGATGTGAATGTGGTCTTGTGGTGGTAGATAGCTTCTCCACCATCTCCATGCTAGCCAAGTTGTTGCAGCTCCCTCCATCTATGATGACGCGAACAGAACGTTCCTTCACAACTCCCTTTGTATGGAACAAATTATGCCTCTGATTTTGCTCCGCTTGTGTGACCTGCACACTCAAAACATGTTGAGCAACTAAACATTCATGCCTGTCAGCATCTTCAGGAGCCATGTATTGCATCTCATTTTCAGAATCATCTCCACCATGTTCTTCACGTGTAATAAGAGCCAAAATCTCCTCATCATAGTCACTGGCGGACTCATAACCACCATCCTCAGTAGCAATCATGACACGCTGGGATGGGCATTTGCTCACATAGTGACCATGACCAGTGCAATGACGGCATATAACATCATGTGTTGGCCCATTGGATGCCATGGATGAAGAAGAGCTCTGCGCAGGACCGGAAGGTGTACTCTTGGTTGATGGTGGTGGTGCATGTTTTCTCTTATCACGACTAGAAGTGACGGATGAAGTAGGCGGTGGTGCAGTCGGACGTGTCGAAGTAGATGATGCACGCGGTGTCCATGATGAAGGTCGACCTGCAGAAAAATTAGTTTGTGCCAAGGCCTGTCGAACCTGCACTTCATGTTCAGCTTTGGAAGCAAGATGGAATAAACGAGTGATATTATTATACTCCTTATACTCTAGAATTGTTTGAATCTCTCTATTTAAGCCACTCATAAAACGTGCAAGCATATCCTCATTGTCCTCAACAATACCACATCAAATCAGGCCAGTTTGTAATTCCTGATAATATTCCTCTACAGAATTTTTTCCTTGTCTTAAACGCTGCAATTTCTGAAGTAATTCGCGTTGATAATATGGTGGAACCCAACGAGTACGCATAGCAGTTATCAAAGCAGCCCAAGTAGTTGGAATATTATCCGGATGTAATCTACAATATTCAGACCACCACACACAAGCAAAACTAGTTAAAGCACAAAGATCAGCAGCAACGTTTCTCTCCTCGGGATATTTTAAATATGTAAAACATTGTTCGATTTCTAACTCCCAAGTAAGATATATATCAGGAACATATCTACCCTCAAATGGTGGAATATTCAATTTCAGTTTAGGGAGATGGTCATGATCTCGTACCTGAGGGTATGGTGCAGCCCTACCATTGCGATTATTTGCATGTGGATGACCTGGTGGTTGTGGTGCTGGTTGTTGCACGTAGTTCTGATTTTGATCAACCCCATCCTCGTAATCCCCCACGTAATCATCCTCCTCCTCAGCAGCAGCAGGAGCCACAGAAGTATCAACAACAGCACCAACAGTTTGGCCAGGCTGAAGAGCGACACGGCTCGCTTTGCGGAGGGCGGTTTCGCGACGTGAAGGTGGTTGTTGTTGTTGGAATGGTGCAGCAGGCGGAGGTACACGCGCAAGCACTTCAGCGAATTTGGCATCCAACTTGGTGTCAATTGACTTCTCCATGCCATCCATCCTCGCTAGTGCGTTGTCAAAACTGGTCATCACATCTTCTACCTGTTGACCCATCATTTGCTGAAATTTATCATGCAACTCCTTGTTCGTCATGTTCTCACAGTCAGTCTCGTCGACTTGTGATCCTGCCATGGTTAGCAGCAATAGAAACACACAAAAATATGATCCTACAGACTACTAGAAAATGGTGGTGGTGGGGTGTCACAAATCCGTCAAGCAAATCTCAAATTCTTACCAGTTCTTACCCAGCAGCATGCGGTGATCGGCAACCGTGGTAGTCAAAACTCTCAAAGCTTGGATAAAGCGATTACGAGGGAGAGTCAAACGCACGACGTAGATGTGTGTGGAGCTTGGAAGGCTTATAAGATGGTAGCAAAAAGGGTCAGCAATAATCAATTCAGAGATGCAAAGTTGAATAAACGCTCAACAAGGGTACTGTGCTGGTCTTAGGCTAGACCGTACTAGAGACGTGAGCCTAGAACACTAACGAAATCACGCGCTGCACATAATCAAGGGGAAAGCACACTCTGATTTTTTCTTGCGCTCTTTTTTTTGCGCTCCTTTTTTTTGCCGAAAATCACTATAATGGCGAGTGTCTCAAAACTCTTCCCAAGTCAAACTAAGATGATAGGCACGAAATTTTTATGATGATTTTTTTTCGGAATCAGGGCAGCGATGACGAAAAAGTGCGGTAAAAAATAGTATGATGGCACGTGTCTCAAAAGACTCAGAAAAGCCTAAAAACGGGTTAGGGAAAAAATATTTTCACCTGCCGAATTTTTTTCTCGAGACATACGCAGGCAAGGAAACACGAAACCGAAACCTAGATGGATCTCGAGAACAAACCTAATATGAAAAGAACTCGGATTGGTGGTGGATATATGGTGGTAGGATATGGCAGCGGTGGTGGGATATGGATACGGATTGGTGGTGGTATATGGATACGGATCGGTGGTGGTATGTGGTAGTAGCGACGAAGATGTTGCGGCGGCGGCGTGACAACTTATGACCAGAACTCGAAACTCTAAAAGACTAGACGCTAAGACCAGCAACTTGACACGACGATGCAACCGCAAATTCAACAAAGCAAAATACTGAAAAGACTATGCAAAGGCTCAAACTGGTTCGGATATGAGGAACTAACCCTATTTTTTGGCTTTTTCGTGGACTGTAGGTATGACGTACAGAATCGATCTAATCTACGAAAAACTGTAAAATCTCACCGAGCAACCTGGAAATCTGATTCCACTTGATAGAGGCAAAGGTGTCTCGTCTTTCGATGAGATGGTGGCTATCGTTTTGGAGGAAGTCGACTTTGACGATCCGACTACGAACGTGCGAGGACGTCGCTCCTTAGCAATTGCTAAACCAACTCCGAGAGGTTATTGACCACGCCGGAGCACGATCAACCTGACCACGAAGGTCTGTTTCCTGCAGGCAAACGAAGAACAAGCAAGAAACTGAGATTGTAATCTGGATATTGCGAATTCAAGAGGATAGCTTTATTGATCAAGTGGGGTTCTGTGACGTCTTTGTCTGGTCGTTGAACATAAACAAAGTACGCGAAGTTGCAGCTATCGTGAACTTTAATCTAAACAAAACCCGAAGTCTAAACGACGCCCTAAGGGTTGTATATATGGGGGAGGAGGGGGGATTTCGTGGCCCTTGGAGGAGGGGTCTGAAACCAACCCTAACTCTTGTTTCCCCACACATACGGACTCTAAAACTGCCTATACTCAAGTATTTCGAAATTACATGGGCCTGGCCCAATAATAAGGTGACGCAGCACCTATAATTGCCTCTGGACGAAATTTATGAAGTGGCATCTTGTATATTTCGTCCAAGGCTTCACGCACTCATTATGGTGGCTTCAAAGTCCTGAAATCATCACTTGTAACTCCGTTCTTGTTCCCCTTGCGCATGCCATCATCTCCATGCTTGATCTTGCTCCAATGTTCATCCTTCTTGTCCAAGCTAGGCCCTTCATTTGTAAGCAAGACAAAAGTATCCAATTTAGGCGGCATCCTATCCTCATGAATATTAGAATCATTACCAAGAAACGAAAGTACCTAGTAATTTAATTGGCGTGCACGAGCTCTAGTAATTGGTCATGTATATGTGTCAGTTGGGGCTGTGGGGTGTAACCTTGTTAGTGATGTCCTCATCACAAGTAGCGGTAGTCATCATCGTAAGGAGTTCTTGATGTTCTTCTCCATGAAGGAGGTCTTGAATCCGGGTGGATCTTCTCCGAAGAGGCCGCGGTCTCCTAGGAGAGGAACCACTAAGGTTTTTAGATGAGCTAACACAAAGCTAACCCTAGAAAGTATGGGTGGAGAGACATATATAGGCTAGGAGGGGCGAAGGGGTACATGGGCCTCGGCCCAAAGTCATGCATGCACGCACTATCCGGATGATCCGGCTGTTGGTCCGGATGATCCGGGCTTCGGGGGTCCGGATGATCCCGACATGTCTTTTCTGCTGCAGGGGGTCCGGATATTCGGGTCTTGGTCCGGACGTTCGGGTGCGTCCGAATGATCCTGGCTGGGGTCCGGATGATCCGGCTTCAGCGTGGAGCTCTCGGGTGTCCGCGGACACATTACCCGGATCGTCCGGGCGGGGGTCCGGATCATCCGGGCTCTGTCCAGATCATTTGGGACTTCGTCCCTATCATCCAGGCTATCTGAGTCTCGGCTGTTTTCTCCTCCTTCTTCCTTCTTCGATTCCTCTTGTTCCCTGGCTTCTCCATGGTTGCTCCCGAGGTGCCTGAGTATGCATAGAGTTTCGGATGATGGTAGCAGCCATGTCTCGTGTGAATCCAAACGACGTAGAGAAAGGAGTGAAGTCACCTCGGTCTCGAGAGCTCGTGCTCGAGCGCGTGTCATGGGTCCACTTGGCACTTGGTGAGACGATGGTAGGTCCATGGGGAAGACCTTGGGATGCTCCGCATCACAGAGGGTGTCTTCCGACTTCTCCTTCCTGTGCCTCGTCGAGTCACTCCCGCGCGCTCCTCATCGTCGTCATCGTCGTCATCTGGGAGCTCTATAACATGGCGCGGCACTTCAGAAGACAACCACGAAGTTCAGTCGACCGTTACAAACAAACAAAAAGCAAAGTGCAATCTACAACCCGCACCTGCGCGAGACGTAGCAGCATCAGCGGTCTCCTCGTCGTCTTGACCCTTGTCGATATCCATCGAGGTCGCAAAAGCAGCAGCACTGAAGATTTCATTGAAAGTGAGTCGACGAAGACAATGTTGATCTCCGAAGAGCGGGGAGAAATGAAGCAGAGCAGCACTTACGTGGAGGCGATTGGGACGTCCACCTTGATCTTGGGCAGGGCCTTCCGAGGCTTGACGGCAGCAACCTTAGGCTGTTTTGATGCCTTTTCAATCGGATCCGGAGTGGCCGTGCGAGCCCGCTTCTGCACTTGGGAGCTGGAGGGGCCCGCCGTGGAGTGCACGGCCTCTGGGTCGTGCTTCTCCTTGGAGCACTTTTCGCCACGGGGAGGTGACTCGACCTCCTCGCCGCTGCTGGAATCTTCGATCTCCTCTCCAGTCTCCTCATCTGACTTCCAGTTGGAAGCCTCGCCCGCACCTTCTTCACCCTCCTGGACCTGATCCATGTTGGGCACCGAAAACATTTCGGTATAGATCTGTGGAAAAGAAGATTAATCAAACATCAGTCGGATTCATCAGACATCCACAAACAAGAAACACGAAAATCACTCGGAAGTCAAGGCCAGTGGTCGGCGTCGAATGGGGGAACTCTTCCGAGCCCCCTGGGGTTGTCCTTGTTCCCCGTGATGCACTTCAGGCACTGCGCCACTGTCTTTGCAGCGGCCTCCTCTGGGTGGACCCGAGACGAGTCGTCGACGCCGGAATACAGCCACATCGGATGGTCTCGAGCTTGGAGAGGCTGGATCCTCCTCATAAGGAAGACCTCAAGCAGATCCAACCCCGTAACCCCATCGCGGACCAACTGGACCACCCGCTCCACCAGCATGTCTACCTCTACCCTCTCAGTCCGACTCACAAGCAACGACGATGGCTGGCTAACTCGACCAAAAGAAAAGGGAGGAAGCCCAGTCAACTGGCCCAGAGTCGGAATGTCCCTACAGTAGAACCAAGTCGACTGCCAGCCCCAAACCGACTCTGGAAGGATCATGGCAGGGAAAGCACTCCTATTTCTAAGCTGGATACCCAGTCCGCCGCACATCTGGATGACATGCGTCTTTTCATCGCTCGGGTTCGCTTTCTTGATAGTTTGGGAACGGCAAGTGAAGATGTGCTTGAACAAACCCCAGTGCGGTCGGCAGCCGAGGAAGTGCTCACACATCGAAATGAATGCAGCCAAGAAAGTGATGGAGTTGGGTGTGAGGTGGTGTAGCTGGGCGCTGTAAAAAGGTAAGAAAGCACGGAAGAAAGGGTGCGGAGGCAAGGAGAAACCTCAGTCGACGTGGGTCGTGAGGAGAACGCACTCGCCCTCCCGTGGCTGAGGCTCGAGCTCGCCCCCCGGCAACCGCCAGGAGTTGCGGGCGACCAGGCCCTCCTCCTCCAGCTCCTCCATGTCCTCCACCGTCATGGTGGACCTGATCCAGTCCCCCTGGATCCAGCCAGGTGGGAGCCCGGACCTCGACAATGAACCCCCGCGGTTGGACCGCTTCGCTTTCCCCGTCGCCGCCGCCTTCTTCGAGCGCTCCAGCGCCACGGTCTTGTCCTTGCCCATGGCGAGCAAGTCGGCGTTGGCCGAGTAGAGGGAGACAGAGGCAGAGGAGCGGCGGAAGAACGGAGACGAAGAAACAGAGAATGGGCGCACAGTGCCCTCGCCTCGGCCGCGTCCCACATTTATAGCGCAGCGGTCGAGTGGCTGACTGGTGGCCCTGAGCTATCCTGTCAAATCCCACAACAGGCACACACGCGATACGTGGCGAAAAAGGCGGTGCGGAGATCGAGGCTTCCCGGGCATATCCGATCCGATTGCCGCGACGCGACCCGTCCCGCGCTCTTCCCCAAATTTCGAAATCCCGCAAAATCCAGAGACCAGAGAGCAGCCGATCCCGCCAAAAACTGCGCGCCCCTACGGCGCTCGGGGCCGCGCGCAAGGTTCAGTCGACGGTCAACACGAACAGGTACACTCGACGGTTCTTGAATCGATTAAGGCAACCAAGTCGAGGTTGAAGAGTCGGCCAGGCTCGTGAGCTCAAAGAAGATCACCCCAGAGACATCGAACCCGAGCTGAAGCCAACTTCAACACTCTCCTCTGCCCAAGCCTCAATCCATTCGGGGGCTACTGATGATGTTATAGACCTAGGGTAGGGTCACAGGCCTGGCCCAGATACCCCACCCAAGGTCACTACCCAAGAAGCTCAAAAGACAAATCAAAGGCAACAAGAACAGTCGACTGACACGGCCCAAGGGGACATTCCACTCGACTGTGCACCCCCACTCAGATGACTCAACTTCACTCGACCCTTCCAAGACACTCAACTCATGAAGGTCAAAGGTCCCTTAGGATAGCAACGGTCCGGCATTTACTCCGCAACGATGAATGCCTTTATTACTCTTTACTGCGGGAGTTATCAGTAACGCCTGCCTTTATGTACATTGAACCCTTGGTAACGTGGAGCATGGCTGGGGTCCAGGCGCACTATATAAGTCACCCCTCCTCCGGTACAAGGGTTCGCACCCCCTATAACTCAAACACCCCTATACATTCCAGTCGACCGCCTCCGGGCACCGAGACGTAGGGCTTTTACTTCCTCCGAGAAGGACCTAAACACGTATACATCTTGCGTACAATCTCACCATAGGTAGGGCCTTGCCTCCTCTTACATACCCCCTACTCGTACTGTCAGACTTAGAACCACGACAGGTACCTTGCTTGAGGAGTTGTAGCTTCTTGAACAAGTCACGGTTGTAGTGTGTTGGCACGAAGCGTGCTCTCATGACTTCCTTCATTTGAGCCCAAGTAGTGATAGGAGGTTCGCCTTTTGCTTCTCTTCTCTCAATGATTTGCTCCCACCAAATGAGAACATAGTCTTGGAACTCAAGGGAGGCCATTGCAATTTTCTTCTCTTCATCAAAGTTGTGTAGGCGAAAGATCTTGTCGACCTTCAATGCCCATGAGAGGTAGTCTTCGGGATCAATGCTTCCGGAAAACTTTGGCATGGTGAACTTAAGATTGCCATAGCGATGCTCTTCATTGTTTGCTTGCCTATTGGGAGGGTGTTCTTGATTTGGACGGTTGTAAATCTAATGTTGCTCTTGGCGGAGTAGATGTTCATTGTCATGGTGTACTTGCCGAGCTTTTGGTTCTTGTTGGGGTTGATGCTCTTGTCGCGCTTGAGGAGGAACTTCTTCTTGCATTCGTGCTTGGTGGCGTCTCTCTTGCATCTCATCGCAAAGGAAATCCTCTTCTTGACGAGTGTGTGCATTGCGAGTTGCCACATTGCGATGTGCATCACGTAATGCTCGTTGCGCCTCAAGGGCTTGAGATTTTCGACGGTGTTGTGCTTGACGATGAGCTTCGGCATCTTGTTCTTCTTGGTGTTGACGTGCTCGCTCTTGTAGTTGTTGGCGTAGTCGTTGCCGTTCTTGTGCTTGCTCAAGTGTAGCATGGTTTTGACGATGTCGACTTTCTTGTTCGTCAGTTGGTCTTGGGAGCTCTTGTCATGAAGTGGATTCCAGTTGTCATGTCAAGCTTGACGTGCGGCTTGACGAAGAGTGTTTGATGTAGGGGTACTTGAGCCGTCCGTGGAGTCGATGTGGCGACTTGAGCAGCTTCGTCTTTGAGAAGATGTGGAAGAAGAACGTCGGTTGACTATCAAAGTCCATAGCGCATAGAATTGAGTAGCCATGTTGGTGTTGATGATATCGAATTGCTCTCTTGTTCTTGCTTCAAATTATTGCGCGTCGGCGGTGACTTGCTCAATGTGCTCTCGCATAGCTTCACTTCCTTGATGTAGAGCTCGTTGGACACCGAAGAGATGTAGTTTGGTGACGTAGTTGTTCGATTCTTGAGGATCATCGAAGAGCAGGTTCGTATATGTACTTGGCCTAACCATCGTCACGAGCAAGTATGTGAGTGGGAGAAAAGAGAAGACAATACCAAATGTACCTTGACCGAAGTTGACAATGGATCAATGATCACTCAATAATGTAACCCGGAAATAGCACTATTGGTACCAAGTCTTGTCTATTCTCACACCTATACAAGTAAAGCTTTTAGAGGAGCTTGGTTAGGATGGTGGCAAAATTCAATGCAAAAAGTGAGTAAGATTGAATGATGTTGAAAATGATTCACAATTGGCTCATGCAACAAGTAGATCACAAGCAATAAGTAGCACACAAAACACACGCACGGATAGATAAATGTGGTTGTGCAACCAAAAGTGAGCAAAAATGTGGAATCCACGGAAAATGCTCGTGTTGCACAACGCTAGAGAGATGCTAAGTGATTGCTTAATAGGCGGATACACACTTGTGCACGACCTATAAGAGCAATGTAATGACTTCCTATCACAAGTATGTGTCGATGCTTTAGCACAAGATGATGTATTGCTATATCATATGATCTCTTTTGATGCAAGGCGTTTGATGCTATTGTGCTTTTGCTTATAAGCTTTGGATGGCTCTTTTGCTTAGAAGCTTGTGAGCTCTTTCTTTGGCCACTTATGCGTGCTTCTCGGATCAAGGTAGCTATTGTGTATGCGGAACACTCTTC
>LR738715.1:441392957-441490520 GCA_902687465.1 Secale cereale
TAGCACACAAAACACACGCACGGATAGATAAATGTGGTTGTGCAACCAAAAGTGAGCAAAAATGTGGAATCCACGGAAAATGCTCGTGTTGCACAACGCTAGAGAGATGCTAAGTGATTGCTTAATAGGCGGATACACACTTGTGCACGACCTATAAGAGCAATGTAATGACTTCCTATCACAAGTATGTGCCGATGCTTTAGCACAAGATGATGTATTGCTATATCATATGATCTCTTTTGATGCAAGGCGTTTGATGCTATTGTGCTTTTGCTTATAAGCTTTGGATGGCTCTTTTGCTTAGAAGCTTGTGAGCTCTTTCTTTGGCCACTTATGCGTGCTTCTCGGATCAAGGTAGCTATTGTGTATGCGGAACACTCTTCTGTCACACAGAGATATGACGATGTAGTATGCAATGTCTATGACTATCACTAATGTGCACAAGTGTCGTGGCCCGGCAATACTCAAATGGCTAGTCTCAGTGGGAAAGCTACGCAAAATTGTCGATGAGGGTTTATCAATGCAATTGCAAGGTAGGAAACGAGGTGTCGTCGATGTTACCGTCCTTGTCGAGGTTGAGAGGTGGTCTTGTCGATGTCGTTCCGCTCCGAGATAGCCGAAACACAAACAGAAACGGAGAAAACCACAACTCAAATGATCCAACACACAAAGTGGTAAGACCGTCGGGTTTTGGGTAGGCAATGATGGTGGTGGTGGTGGATATGTCGAGGGTGTAGCGGAAGGGCTAGCTAGGGTTGTTGCGGTGGCGGAAAGGTGGCAAAGAAAAACTGCAAAATGCAGTTTCGTCAGGGCAGGCCGGATGATCTGGACGTCTGGCTGGATGATCCGGGCGGTGGCCGCATGATCCGGGTGGGTCAATCCGGGTCGGGATGACCTCGTGGAGGTGGGGAAAATTCGGTGGAAAATGAATTTTTTGGGGTTTTTGGGCGGATTTGAGGGTGGGTGAGGTGGGGAAAAGGTTAATCCACTTGTCACACAACTCAACCACGGATCACAATCAACAAAATCTCATCAAAACAACAAATCACAGAAAATTGTGGGACTATTTTTGTGGGGATTTACGAATTTGGACGAAAAACAACAAAAACAAGCTAGAAAACAAGGTGTGGGGCTCCAAATTCGTGATCAACCAAGGCTCATGATACCATAGATGATGTAGGGTGGAACCCTACGTGGCCGATCTTTCATGAAAAGGAGGGATCCCGAGGAAGAACACGTGGGGCACGAGGAAAAACACAAGAGGGACAAGGAGAAATCACTCAAATCAACAAGTTTAGGTCACACAAATGCTAGATCCGGGTACACAAAGTGCGATACACGATACACGATCAACTAAGGACGATACAAGTGGCGGTAGTCATCTCCATGAGGAGGTCTTGAAGTTCTTCTCCATTAAGGAGGTCTTGAATCCGGGTGGATCTTCTCCGACGAGGCCGCGGTCTCGTAGGAGAGGAACCACTAAGGTTTTTGGATGAGCTAACACAAAGCTAACCCTAGAAAGTATGGGTGGAGAGAGATATATAGGCTAGGAGGGGCGAAGGGGTAAATGGGCCTCGGCCCAAAGTCATGCACGCAGGCACTGTCCGGATGATCCGGATGTTGGTCCGGATGATCCGGGCTACGGGGGTCCGGATGATCCGGACAAGTCTTTTTTGCTGCATGGGGTCCGGATATCCGGGTCTTGGTTCGGACATCCGGGTGCGTCCGGATGATCCGGGCTAGGGTACGGATGATCCGGCTTCAGTGTGGAGCTATCGGGTGTCCGCGGGCATATTATTCAGATCGTCCGAACGTTGGTCCGGATCGTCCGGGCTCCGTCCGGATCATCCGGCCGGTCAGGAACTTGGTCGTTTTCTCCTTCGTCTTCCTTCTTCGATTCCTCTTGTTCATTGGTTCCTCCATGGTTGCTCCCGAGGTGCCTGAGTATGCCAAGAGTTTCTGATGAGGGTAGCAGCCATGTCTCATGTGAATCGAAATGACGTAGAGAGAGGAGTGAAGTCACCTCGGTCTCGAGAGCTCGTGCTCGAGCGCGTGTCATGGGTCCACTTGGTACTTGGTGAGGCGATGGTAGGTCCATGGGGATGACCTTGGGATGCTCCGCATCAAAGTCCCTCGATGACAACTATGTTGGTGCTCTCAAGGCAGAACAAGACCTCATGAAGGCCAAGGCTTCTCCACCGCAAGCACACTTCTCGAAGACCAAGCTCCAAGACGACGAGCATGAGGGTAGTACCACCATGATGTCCAAGCCCAACGAGCTCCAAGACGACGCTCCCACGTCCGACTTCACCGCCATCCCTCTTTGTGGCATTGATTATGCCGAGTCTACTTCGACTCTTTTTCAAGACGGTGCGGCGACGACTACGACTACGGAGCCATTTGGGGATCAAGCTTTGAAGGCGACCAACATGGTGACGAGCAAGGATGATGCTTCCATCCTTGGAGGCAAGAGTGATGATGTGCCATCTTCGGCCTTCATCCACGGCGACGATGACGAGAAGGTTGAGCATGGGATTTTCCCATCGACCACGGTGGCGTATGATGACTTGAGTGACTTGTGCCACCATATTGAGAGTGAGAGCGAGTTCACCACTAGCCCCATATATGACGAGTTGCCCCAATTCCCATATGAGGAGATCCACAACCCCCACCACTTGAGTAAGATGAGTGACTCCACCATATGCGACATTGAGTGCGCCTACCTTGAGGGAGTGAGTGAGCCACCACATACAAAGAGTGAGATAGTTGATAGGTCATGTGAGGCCACTTTCAACACTAACGACTTGACCTCTACCTCTATTGCGTCTTCTCATTTGGTGCTAGGTCCCATTTATGATGACGTGCCGATCCTCGACGACTTCGTCCGACCATTGGACAAGACGGTGGCCATGGGGGAATATGATGCACCCCCCACATGGTTCCATCAAAATGAAGATGATGACCAACATTTGGTCTTTCCCACCTCACCTACACCACATGAGTGGAATGAGAAAGTTAACAAAGGTGAAGGTGATGATCTCGTCCCACTAGTGGACTAAGATAACATTGATTGCTTGCATGATGTTGATCCACATATTGCCATGCTTCGTGCTAGTATGATTTCCCCATGCGATGAGTTACCCATTTATGATGAGTTTGATGATTGCCATGTGGAGTCTATTAGTTGTGATGCCATGTTGCATAGGCTTTCTTGTGATAATTCTCTTGGTCACATCATGTTTGACAACCCGCTTGACTTGTCGTATGCTATGCATGAGATCAATAATATGTCCTATATGCAATCTCATCGTAGTGACTATGCATATGCCATTAAGATAAATCCAATTTGCACTTATGGCATACATGACAAGCCCATGGTTATTGGCATTTGTGTTTCTTGTGATGATATTGACATGCTCCCTTTGAATCTTTTATATCACATGCCATGCCATGAACACCTAGCTTCGGATATGCATTGTTTTGGATGTTGTTCCACTTCTCCACATTATGCTTTCGATATTGCTCATGAGGAGACCACCATAGTTTCTTCATACATTTTTGGAGACTTTGATCCATCCCATCCATTGCATGATTCCCATGCTTGTGTGCATAATATGCTCAACATGAATGAACATTCTATAGATGTGCCATATAATTGTATGCTCAATTTGCATCCAAATCATGCTATACACAATTACTATTCATTCATGATGGATGACATGTTCTTATTCCATGCATCAAATTTCTTTGAGCGATGCGTATCTTGTGCTAACTCACACATGCACATACACATCATGATGGATGATGTGTACATTTACCACACACACAATTTCTTTGGTTTGTGTCTCTTTTGTGTAGGTACCCATCCATACTCGTCAACTTCACAAACGCACGAGTTGACGAAAAGAGCTCTAGAGAGCAACGATGACTTGGGATATCGTGGATTGTCTTTCCCACCGCTCCTTTTGCGCAAACACTTCGCGCATTCCTTCTACATGGCACTCACATGGTTATGTGTTATTGTCCATTATATCTCTTATGCCCACCTTGCCATGTTCACTTTGCATGATATGATCATTCCTATGCCTTTAACATGTATTTGTGACCCAGGCTTTTCAATTCACATGATCCATGACTCGACTACTTGTATGTGTATTTGCAAGCTTGGTGGAAATTTCTCTTGTTATTGCCATGTTTGCTTTGTGCCAAATGCCTATGATGATACCTTGTTCATGCTACGTGTTCGTGCTTGTGATATGTCGTGTGAATTGCTTATGCCAACTATTTGCTCACATGACATGATTGCTATGAACTCATCTAGTGTGTTGCATCTTCACTCCACTAGTTTGCACGACATGATTGATATGCTTGCTTATGTTGCATCACCGATGATTCATACTTGCTCCTTTCATGCGGTTGATATCAACCATTGGCATGCTTTGCACATGATTCCAATTGCTTCTTGTCATATATCTCCATATGTTGTATCTCTCATGCTAGATTTGCCACGTATTGAATACAACAATGATCTTAGTCTTGATAATGAGATTGCCCCCATAGCATTCTCGCATATATGTGGAGATTTTTACATATTACTTGTGAAGCATGCTTGTCTTACCTCTTTGCATCATATGCCTAGTGCCATGAACATAGCTATTGTTGCATCCTATTATTCATGCACTTGTGCTTCTAATGGTTATGTGCAAGAGAAGAGAACCATCATGATGGATGATGTGCTTATCTACCATGCGCATATGTTCTTCCTTTTGGTGTGTGCATGTGTAGGATACTTGGACTTCGTGTCGACTTCCACTTCATGTGAGTTGACCATTCGAGCTCTTGAGAGCGAACCACTTTCTACCACGACGCTTCTACATCGCACTTGCTTGTACTTCGGCATTGTGAAGGATGCACAAGGACATGCTTTCAAGGTGGTATCCTTCGAGAACTCCAAAACCATGAGCATGAACATTGTGGATCATACTTCATTTGTTGCTTACACCATGACATTTTGCACACATGCTAGAGATCTTTCTTCGACTTCCCATTGCCACATTGCCATGCTTCTTGCTATATATGCCTTGTGTGTTGCATCCGACTTGTGTATTACTTGTCCCTATCATATGCTTGGTTGCAACAATGTCATCTCTTCACATATGCCATGTCCCATTGCTCATCACATGCTTAGCTTGCTTGCCTCACACATGATGAACAATTGCTCTTTCTATTGTGTTAAGTGCCATACTACCTTCACTACACCATATGCACGTTATGCTTGGATTGTCTTGCACTAGATCTGTCGTGGAAATAACACGGCAGATGTCCGGTTTAACGGACTTGATGATGGAACCATCGCACGGGTTAACTTGAAAGGGTTCATAGCACACAAAGGACACAGAGGGTTTATACTAGTTCGGCCCCTTCCAAGAAGGTAAAAGACTACGTCTAGTTGGTTTGGTATTGCTTGGGCGTCGAATTACAGGGAGCGGATTCGCTTGCTTGTGTCTCGACGGGTTGATTGTTGCTTTTTCCTGAACCGTCCGGGTCGTCCCTTTATATAGAGGTGACGCCTGGTCCGGTTTACAGAGTCCCGAGGCCGGCTCATACTTGTGTCCGCCTCGGTCTCTGTCTTTTCTTTCTTATCCCTCAAGTTACATCGCTTGGCGGTTTACAAAACACACTTCTATACATGGGCTTTAAGATCTCACGGGCCGTAGCCTTTACTAAAACATTACAACCAAGTATAATATAACTGAGCCGGTTTACACTAGCCGGTTCATACCTGCTAGTCATATCCCTGACATTAGGCCCCAGAATGATTTGAACTTGTTCATATCAGTCTTCCTTGCCTTGTATAATTTTCTTCTTTGTCTTCATATTTTTGTAAACCGGCTCTGACGTCATCTTCGAGAGTCACTAAATCTGACCGTGACATCATCTCCGCATTTAACGCCGTGAGCTGTACTGTAGCCTTGTTTTAAGGGTTATCCCGAGAATCGAGGCGCCAGAAGATCTTTATCCAATTTTTGCCTCCTCGAATCCCGCACCTGTCGCTTCGGATCTGACTCTCCTTTATAAATACCGCCACCCCTCATTCATTATCTTCTTCTCGCTCTGTCTTCTTCTTCCGTCTTCTTCCTCCGTCTTCACTCGAGCTCGAACCGCCGCCGACGACCGCTGGATCCAAATCCTCGCCTGGCCGCTGCATCACCCTGAGCTCGACCAGAAAACATCCGCCGCCGATTCCTGCCGTTCCAGGTATGTCCTTCTTCCTTATTATTAGTCTGCAACCTCTAGGGTTTCTTCCTACACCTCCGCCATTAGAGTCTTAACAGAAGCTTCGTCTTGTTCGACCTTGAACCAGTGATTTCTAATAACTTTGTCCTTCAGATCTTGCATTTTTCCCCCGCTGTAAATACTTCGAATCTCTATTGTTCCTGTCTAGCCTGTAGATTTATCCATTTAGTATAAGATCCTTGTAACTCCTTCCCGTATATTCTTACATTAGTTTCTCTTTTCTTAGTACGCTCAGATCTATTCCTCCTTAGCAGTCGGTTGAAAACCTGTTTTTCTCCTTGATAGATCTGCTAAGTATGCTCCGGTTTAAGTTGATATGCGAAACTCTGTAACTTAACGCAACGGTTTAGCCGTTCCTCTTCAACTGCCATTAACCGGAAATGGTACAGCTTGTCATAATTGTCGGTTTAACCACACCATTAGTCCTCAGTTTAAACCGTTGCGTAACCTTCATAGATAGTTTCCGGTTTATACCGCCGCACTTTCATAATCCGTTTTCTGTATTTTACCTTTTCCAGTACCTTGCTCTTTCATTGCAATGGCTAAGCAGTATGTCTCCTGCGATTGGGTTCCTTCTGTCATTACTGAGGACGATTTAATCAAGATGTCTGAAATTAGCACATTAGGACCTCAGTCTGAATTAAAGTGGCGGGCTCCGGGTAATGAATGCCCCCCTACTCCCAGATCCGGGGAGGTCATTGTGTTTTTGGATCATATATCTCGAGGCTTCTCTCTCCCCGGTTCAAAGTTTTTCCGGGATGTTCTTGCTGCTTTCCAACTGCACCCGCAGGACCTTGGACCCAATTCTGTCTCAAACATCTGCGACTTCCAAGTATTTTCTGAGGTGTATCTGCAAGAGGAACCTTCCGTCGATCTATTCCGGGATTTCTTTCCTTTGAACCGGTGCACCGAGTTTACTAGCAGACCACATCAGGAGCTCGGTGGTGTTAGCATTCAGAAGAGGAGAGATGTGGTGTTTCCCCATGCCGCTTTGCACTCTCATCCCAAAGACTGGAATAAGACCTGGTTTTACTGTGTGGACACTTCTCCTGAAGGGGAGAACCCTCTGCCGGGTTACCGTGAAACCCGTATTCCGGAGAATCATCCCTTACCACCACGGCTTGACGCTGTTGAACGGACCCGGTTCTCACCACAGCCCTCCAAGCTAAGAGCTTTCATAGCAAATGGTTTAATTGGGACTGATTTTCTACGCTGCTGGCTATCTTGGAGCATACTTCCCTTGAGCCGGCGATCACATCTAATGTGCAAATATTCTGGTAAACCGGATGATCCTCAAAGGTTTACCAAGGAAAAGCTTTCTGAATCGGAAGTTGTGGAATCAGCCAAGAAAATTCTCAATGTTTCTTTGGCAGACTGTGCTAAGGTCGGTTTAGCTCCATACTACAAGAAGAATAAGCTGCCCGCAGTAAGTTTCTCTTTACCCTGTATTTGTAATCCGTTTCTTTTGAACCATCTTTCAATTGTCTTTATTTCTTTCAATTAGGCTGATGACCCTTTCTGGAAGAGAAAGCCTCAGGAGAAAACCGTTAAACAGGCCCGGCGAAAAACCCCTGCAAAAAAAAAGAGGAAAGCAGCCGTTGACGCCGGTTCTCCCACTGAGGACGATGATCCGGACTCCGAGGTATGCTTTAATCCGGTTAAGATTTTTGCTTTCATGTACTTGTAATCGTATCTAATGATACCTTTCCACAGGAATTGCCTGAAGGTGATAACCCGGCTGAAATTGAGGTAACCCTTCTTTCTTCTGACTCAGAACCTCTTCCCCAAAAGAGTCGTCGGACCGTCCGGAAATACCAATTTTCTCATCCTTATGCTCAGTTAGACCCTAACTTTATTTTGAAGAAGCAACAGCACGAAGCTTTTCGCCGGACCACTCGCCACAGCGGCCTGGCGGTGGAATCATCCGGAATTTCCTTAACTCCGGTTCGAAAATGCCGTGCTGAGGTGATACTTTCTCCGACCCTCCTTCATCCCAAGGCCGGTCTTATCCGAAAACCCCTTAAACCGTCTGACCCTGATTATCAGGAAACTCCATTATCTTCCTCTGGTGAATCAACCGCCACGCAGCTTCCTCCCTTGAAAACCGTCCCAGGGTAACTTTCCTCACCTCTTCCGGTTTATGATCTCCTTTTTGCTTTATAATGCTAACTCATTTTGCATATTTTCCAGCAAACTGAAACCCAGTAAGAAGCCCAAGACGAATAAGCCTATTGTTGAACCTACTGCGGATGATCCGGTTGCTAATCCGTCAACAATTGTTCCTCCAGAAGGTGAACCCGTAGCTCCTGTTGAAGACCCTGCACCAACAGATCACACTTCTGCCCCTGAGCATCCTACTGCTGAAGATGCCCAGAATCGGCCAAGTCCGTCCCGGGTTAACTCTCCTCAGGTTAATCCGGCGTCTCCTGATCCGGCTCATGTTGACACTCCCCCCAATGTACCAGCCTCACCTGATGTTGTGGTAACTGGGGCTGCTTACGTTGCTCCAGCTGAGCCCACCGTTTTAGCAAAACATACGGCTAAAGCGGAAAAATTATCTCAAGAAAAGGGGAAATGGAGTACTGACATATCCAGCCTTTCTGGCATAAGCGCTCAAGACATTTATTCTGGGTATCTGAACCGGCTCCACAGCAGTCGGGATTATGAAGCCAGCTTGGTGAACTTAATGAGGAAAAATATGAGGTAAACTTCCTCTTCTGACTTTGTTCCTTTGATGCATCTCTATCTCATAACAGCCCCCAAGTTCCGGTTTAGCTGCTTACTGAAGGTGATCCGGAACTTTGTAGATTGAACCGTTGGTCTTTACATTAGCCCCCAAGTATCAAGTAGATAACTTGCTTATGTAGTTGATACTTGTAAAAGTTGCTGTTAATACTTCAATTATACATTAGCCCCCAAGTGTCAAGCAGACAACTGGTTTGTGTGCTTGAGACTTGTAACTTTAAATTGTCTTTGCTGTATTGCTTCAACTGCCATTAGCCCCCAAGTGTCAAGCAGACAACTGGTTTGTGTGCTTGAGACTTGTAACTTTAAATTGTCTTTGCTGTATTGCTTCAACTGCCATTAGCCCCCAAGTGTCAAGTAGACAACTTGGTTGTGTGCTTGAGACTTGACTAAACTTCACCTCTTGTTTTTGAACTTTGTCTGCAGGCTGAGTTGAACCGGAATGCTCTTGAGATTAACGAGCTTCGAAGCCGGCTTACTGAAACTGAGTCTGCCGCTTCAAAGGCTAAAAAAGAACTTCAAGTGAGCTTAAAGACCGCTGAAGACTTGAAGAAGTACTTTGAAGAAGAACGGGCTACTTTTGAGGTCCAGAAAAAAGATCTGGAAAAACGGGTTCAGGATGCTGAAGGAGCACTTAATCCGGTGACGGAAGAACTATCCGGATTAAGACGGCAAATTGACTTAATGACCTCTGCTGTTTTTGGTAAGTATAATCTGAACTCCTGCCTTTATCTTTGTAACCTGTGCCTTGTACCGGTTTAACTATGATTGTTGTATGTAGGGCGCCGTGTCTCCCATCTTGGGGACGACTTGCGGAAAAAACTCAAAGCTTGCTACACCTTGGTCGAACAGCTGTACTCCGGAGCGCAAAGGATTATCAGTGCTACTTCGTTTGGTAAACTGGTGATGAGGACATCACTAACAAGGTTACACCCACAGCTCCAACTGACACATATACAGGACCAATTACTAGAGCTCGCACACGCCAATTAAATTACGAGGTACTTTCGTTTCTTGGTAATGAATCTAATGTTCATGAGAATATGATGCTGCCTAAATTGGATACATTTGTCTTGCTTACAAGTGAAGGGCCTAGCTTGGACAAGAAGGATGAACATTGGAGCAAGATCAAGCATGGAGATGATGGCATGCGCAAGGGGAACAAGAATGGCGTTTCAATTGATGATTTCAGGACTTTGAAGCCACCATAATGAGTGCGAGAAGCCTTGGACGAAATATACAAGATGCCACTTCATAAATTTCGTCCAGAGGCTATTATAGGTGCTGCGTCACCTTATTATTGGGCCAGGCCCATGTAATTTCGAAATACTTGAGTATAGGCTGTTTTTAGAGTCCGTATGTGTGGGGAAACACGAGTTAGGGTTGGTTTCGGACCCCTCCACCAAGGGCCACGAAATTCCCCCCTCTTTCCCTCATATATACAGCCCTTAGGGCGTCGTTTAGACTTCGGGTTTTGTTTAGATTAAAAGTTCGCCATAGCTGCAACTTCGCGTACTTCGTTTGTGTTCAACGACCAGACAAAGGCGTCACAGAACCCCACCTTGATCAATAAAGCTTTCCTCTTGAATTCGCAATATCCAGATTGCAATCTCAGTTTCTTGCTTGTTCTTCGTTTGCCTGCAGGAAACAGACCTTCGTGGTCAGGTTGATCGTGCTCCGGCGTGGTCAATAACCTCTCGGAGTTGGTTCGATTGCTAAGGCGCGACGTCCACGCACGTTCGTAGTCGGATCATCAAAGTCGACTTCATCCAAACGATAGCCACCATCTCAACGAAAGACGGGACACCTTAGCCTCTATCAAGTGGTATCAGATTTCCAGGTTGCTCGGTGAGATTTTACAGTTTTTCATAGTTTAGATTGAGTCTGTTCTTCATACCTATAGTCCACGAAAAAGCCAAAAAAAATTTTAGGGTTAGTTCATCCCATCCGAACCAATCTGAGCCTTTGCATAATCTTTTATGTATTTGCTTTGTTGAATTTGCGGTTGCATCGTCGTGTCAAGTTGCTGGCCTTAGCGTCTAGTCTTTTAGAGTTTCGAGTTCTGGTCATAAGTTGTCACGCCGCCGCCGCAACATCTTCATCGCTACTGCCACATACCACCACCGATCCGTATCCATATACCACCACCAATCAGTATCCATATACCACCACCGCTGCCATAACCTACCACCGCTGCCATATCCTACCACCATATATCCACCACCAATCCGAGTTCTTTTCATATTAGGTTTGTTCTCGAAATCCATCTAGGTTTCGGATTTGTGTTTCCTTGCCTGTGTAGGTCTCGGAAAAAAAAAAGTTTGGAGACCCCCGGGCAGTTTTTAGGCCAAAATTTCGACAGGTGAAAATATTTTTTCCCTATCCTATTTTTGAGCTTTTCTGAGTCTTTTGAGACACGTGCCACCATACTGATTTTTTCCCGCACTTTTTCGTCGTCGCTGCCCTGATTCCGAAAAAAAAATCGTCAAAAAAATTTCGTGCCTATCATCTTAGTTTGACTTGGGAAGTGTTTTGAGACACTCGCCACTATAGTGATTTTCGGCAAAAAAAAAACAGAGCAAAAAAAAAAGAGGCGAAAAAAAAATTTCAGAGTGTGCTTTTCCCTTGATTACGTGCAGCGACGTGATTTCGTTAGTGTTCTAGGCTCGCGTCTCTAGTACGGTCTAGCCTAGGACCAGCACAGTACCGTCGTTGAGCGTTTATTCACCTTTGCATCTCTGAATTGATTATTGCTGACCCTTTTTGCTACCATATTATAAGCCTTCCCAGCTCCACATACATCTACATCGTGCGTTTGACTCTCCCTGGTAATCGCTCTATCCAAGCTTTGAGAGTTTTGACTACATCGGTTGCCGATCACCGCCTGCTGCTGGGTAAGAACTGGTAAGAATTTGAGATTTGCTTGACGGATTTGTGACACCCGCCACCACCACCACTTGTTAGTAGTCTGTAGGATCATATTCTTGTGTGTTTCTATTGCTGCTAACCATGCCAGGATCACAAGTCGACGAGACTGACTGGGAGAACTTGACGAACAAGGAGCTTCATGATAAGTTTCAACAAATGATGAGTGAACAGGTGCAAGATGTGCTAAACACATTGGACGCGGCCATGGAGAAGATAGATGGCATGGAGAAGACGTTTGACACAAAGCTCGATAACAAGTTTGCTGAATTGCTTGCGCGTTTTCCACCACCACCGGCTGCTGCAGCTGTCCCACCTCTTCAACAACAACAACAACAACAACAACAACAACAACAACAACGGCGCCTTCCGAATCAAGTGGGACGAGCACAGCGCGTTCCCCTTGAGACTGGTCAAGCTTCTGGTGCTGCTGTTGATGTTTCTGTAGCTCCTGCTGCTACTGCAGAGGTGGAGGACCATTACGAGGATGAGGTTGACCAAAATCAGAACTACGTGCAACAACCAGCACCACCACCACCAGGTCGTCCTCATGCATATCATCGCAACGGTAGGGCTGCACTACCACCTGAGGTACATGACCATCTTCCTAAACTGAAATTGAATATTCCACCATTTGAGGGTAGATATGTTCCTGATATATATATCTTACTTGGGAGTTACAAACTGAACAACGTTTTACATGTTTAAACTATCCCGAGGAGAGACGTGTTCCTGCTGCTGTTTGTGCTTTCACTGGTTTTGCATGTGTTTGGTGGTCTGAACATTGTAGATTATATCCTATTCCAGCTACTTGGACTGCTTTGAAAACTGCTATGCGTACTCGTTGGGTTCCACCATATTATCAACGTGAATTACTTCAAAAACTGCAGCGCTTAAGACAAGGAAAAAAATTCTGTAGAAGAATATTATCAGCAATTACAAACTGGCCTGATTAGATGTGGTATTGTTGAGAAGAATGAAGCTATGCTTGCACGTTTTATGGGTGGATTAAATAGAGAGATTCACACCATTCTAGAGTATAAGGATTATACTAATATCACTCGTTTATTACATCTTGCTTGTAAAGCTGAACGTGAAGTGCAGGATCGACAGGCATTGGCGCGGACTAACTTTTCTGCAGAAAAGACCTTCATCATGGACACCGCGTGCATCCTCTACTTCCTCACATTCTACTGCACCGACACCTCCATCAGCTATTACCTCCAGCCGTGATACAAGGAAGCAGGCACAACCACCATTATCTGCCAAGAGCACACCTATTGGGCCTGCACAGAGTTCTTCTTCTTCCATGGCATCAACAGGGCACACCAGTGATATTATTTGTCGTCGTTGTAAGGGAAGAGGACATTTTGCGAGAGATTGCAAATCTCAGCGTGTGATGATTGCTACTGAGGAGGGTGGATTTGAATCCGCTAGTGACTATGATGAGGAGACTTTGGCTCTTATTACACGTGAAGAACACGGCGGAGACGATTCTGATCATGAGACGCAATACATGGCTCATGAAGATGCTGACAGGTATGAATGTTTAGTTGCTCAACGTGTTTTGAGTGTGCAGGTTACACAAGCTGAGCAAAATCAGAGGCATAATTTGTTCCATACAAAGGGAGTTGTGAAGGAACGTTCTGTTGGCGTGATCATAGATGGAGGGAGTTGCAACAACTTGGCTAGCATGGAGATGGTAGAGAAGCTATCTCTCACCACAAGACCACATCCACATCCTTACTACATCCAATGGTTCAACAACAGCGGCAAGGTTAAGGTAACACGTACTGTTCGTGTGCAGTTTAGTATCTCTACATATGCTGATTATGTTGATTGTGATGTGGTACCTATGCAAGTATGTTCCTTATTACTTGGTAGACCATGGCAATTTGATAAAAATTCTGTACATCATGGTAGAAACAATCAGTATACTCTTGTTCATAAGGATAAAAATATTACTTTGCTTCCTATGACTCCTGATTCCATTTTGAAAGATGATATTAATAGAGCTAATAAAGCAAAACAGGAGAAAAATAAGAGTGAAAATCAGATTGTGGCAAAAGAATTTGAGCAACAAATGAAGCCTACTAATAAACCATCTACTGTTGCTTCTGAAATTAAATTGAAAAATGCATGTTTATTTGCCACCAAATCTGATATTGATGAGCTAGATTTTAGCAAATCTGTTTGCTATGCTGTTGTATGCAAAGAGGCCTTGTTTTCATTCGAGGACGTGCCTTCCTCTTTGCCTCCTGCTGTCACTAACATTTTACAGGAGTTCGCCGACGTCTTTCCACAAGACGTGCCACCGGGATTACCAACTATTCGAGGGATTGAGCATCAGATTGACTTAATTCCCGGTGCATCGCTACCCAACCGCGCACCATACCGTACCAATCCAGAAGAGACGAAGGAGATTATGCGTCAAGTACAGGAGCTACTCGACAAAGGTTATATACGCGAATCCCTTAGTCCTTGTGCTGTTCCTATTATTCTAGTGCCGAAAAAGGATGGTACATCGCGTATGTGTGTTGATTGTAGAGCCATCAATAATATTACTATTCGTTATCGTCATCCTATTCCTAGGCTAGATGATATGCTTGATGAATTGAGTGGCTCTACAATATTCTCCAAAGTTGATTTGCGTAGTGGATACCATCAAATTCGTATGAAATTGGGAGATGAATGGAAAACAGCATTTAAAATTAAGTTTGGATTATATGAGTGGTTAGTCATGCCTTTTGGGTTAACTAATGCACCTAGTACTTTCATGAGATTAATGAATGAAGTTTTACGTGCTTTCATTGGACGATTTGTGGTAGTATACTTTGATGATATATTGATTTTTAGCAGATCTTTGGAGGAACATATGGAACATTTACGTGCTGTTTTTATTGCTCTACGTGATGCACGTTTATTTGGTAACCTTGGAAAGTGCACCTTTTGCACCGACCGAGTCTCTTTTCTTGGCTATGTTGTTACTCCACAGGGAATTGAGGTTGATAAAGCCAAGATTGAAGCTATTGAGAGTTGGCCGCAGCCCAAAACGGTCACACACGTGAGGAGTTTCCTTGGCCTCGCTGGATTCTATCGACGTTTTGTGAGAGATTTCAGCACCATTGCTGCACCTCTCAATGAGCTTACAAAGAAGGATGTGCCTTTTGTTTGGGGTACTGCACAGGAAGAAGCATTCACGGTATTGAAAGATAAGTTGACACATGCTCCTTTACTCCAACTTCCTGATTTTAATAAGACTTTTGAGCTTGAATGTGATGCTAGTGGAATTGGGTTAGGAGGTGTGTTATTACAAGATGGTAAACCTGTTGCATATTTTTCTGAAAAATTGAGTGGGCCTAGTCTGAATTATTCTACTTATGATAAGGAATTATATGCTCTTGTTCGGACTTTGGAGACATGGCAACATTATTTATGGCCCAAAGAATTTGTTATACATTCTGATCATGAATCTTTAAAGCACATTAAAAGTCAACCAAAACTGAACCGTAGACATGCTAAATGGGTTGAATTCATAGAGACTTTCCCTTATGTTATTAAACACAAGAAGGGAAAAGAAAATGTTATTGCTGATGCATTGTCTCGTCGTTATACTATGCTTTCACAACTTGACTTTAAAATATTTGGTTTGGAGGCCATCAAAGATCAATATGTGCATGATGCTGAATTTAAAGATGTATTGCAGAATTGTAAAGAAGGGAGAACATGGAACAAGTTCGTCGTTAGTGATGGATTTGTGTTTCGAGCTAACAAGCTATGCATTCCAGCTAGCTCTGTTCGTCTTTTGTTGTTGCAGGAGGCGCATGGAGGAGGATTAATGGGACACTTTGGCGTGAAGAAGACGGAGGACGTACTTGCTACACATTTCTTTTGGCCAAAGATGCGACGGGATGTTGAGCGTTTTGTTGCTCGCTGCACTACATGTCAAAAAGCTAAGTCACGACTCAATCCTCATGGTTTATATATGCCTTTGCCTGTCCCTAGTGTTCCTTGGGAAGATATATATATGGACTTTGTTTTGGGTTTACCTCGAACAAAGAAGGGGAGGGATAGCATATTTGTTGTCGTGGATAGGTTCTCGAAGATGGCACACTTTATACCATGTCATAAAAGCGATGATGCTGCTAATGTTGCTGATTTGTTCTGTCGTGAAATTATTCGCTTGCATGGTGTGCCAAATACTATTGTTTCAGATCGTGATACTAAATTTCTTAGCCACTTTTGGAGATGTTTATGGGCTAAGTTGGGGACTAAACTGCTTTTTAGTACTACTTGTCACCCCCAAACTGATGGACAAACTGAAGTAGTCAACAGAACTTTGTCTACTATGCTTAGGGCTGTTTTGAAGAATAATAAGAAAATGTGGGAAGAATGCTTGCCTCATATTGAATTTGCTTATAATCGTTCGTTGCATTCTACTACTAAGATGTGCCCTTTTGAAATTGTCTATGGTTTCCTACCTCGTGCACCTATTGATTTGTTGCCTCTTCCATCTTCGGAGAAGGTTAATTTTGATGCTAAACAACGTGCTGAATTGATCTTAAAAATGCATGAGTTAACTAAGGAAAATATTGAGCGCATGAATGCTAAATATAAACTTGTTGGAGATAAGGGTAGAAAACGTGTTGTCTTTGCACCTGGAGATCTTGTTTGGTTGCATTTGCGTAAGGATAGGTTTCCTAATTTTCGCAAGTCAAAGTTAATGCCACGTGCTGATGGTCCTTTCAAGGTGTTAGAGAAAATAAATGATAATGCATATAAACTTGAGCTGCCTGCAGATTTTGGGGTTAGTCCCACATTTAACATTGCAGATTTGAAGCCTTACTTGGGTGAGGAAGATGAGCTTCCGTCGAGGACGACTTCAATTCAAGAAGGGGAGGATGATGAGGACATCACTAACAAGGTTACACCCACAGCTCCAACTGACACATATACAGGACCAATTACTAGAGCTCGCACACGCCAATTAAATTACCAGGTACTTTCGTTTCTTGGTAATGAATCTAATGTTCATGAGAATATGATGCTGCCTAAATTGGATACATTTGTCTTGCTTACAAATGAAGGGCCTAGCTTGGACAAGAAGGATGAACATTGGAGCAAGATCAAGCATGGAGATGATGGCATGCGCAAGGGGAACGAGAATGGCGTTTCAATTGATGATTTCAGGACTTTGAAGCCACCATAATGAGTGCGAGAAGCCTTGGACGAAATATACAAGATGCCACTTCATAAATTTCGTCCAGAGGCTATTATAGGTGCTGCGTCACCTTATTATTGGGCCAGGCCCATGTAATTTCGAAATACTTGAGTATAGGCTGTTTTTAGAGTCCGTATGTGTGGGGAAACACGAGTTAGGGTTGGTTTCGGACCCCTCCACCAAGGGCCACGAAATTCCCCCCTCTTTCCCTCATATATACAGCCCTTAGGGCGTCGTTTAGACTTCAGGTTTTGTTTAGATTAAAAGTTCGCCATAGCTGCAACTTCGCGTACTTCCTTTGTGTTCAACGACCAGAGAAAGGCGTCACAGAACCCCACCTTGATCAATAAAGCTTTCCTCTTGAATTCGCAATATCCAGATTGCAATCTCAGTTTCTTGCTTGTTCTTCGTTTGCCTGCAGGAAACAGACCTTCGTGGTCAGGTTGATCGTGCTCCGCGTGGTCAATAACCTCTCGGAGTTGGTTTAGCGATTGCTAAGGCGCGACGTCCACGCACTTTCGTAGTCGGATCGTCAAAGTCGACTTCATCCAAACGATAGCCACCATCTCATCGAAAGACGGGACACCTTAGCCTCTATCAACCGGCCCCTACCACAATACAAGATACTTTAAACAAGTTGTCTATTTTGCCGGCTCGCCTTGAAGAAGTCAAGAAGTCTGCTGCGCGGGGTGGTGCTCTTCTGGCCCTTACGAGGGCTAAGGCTTGGGTCCCGGATCTTGATCCGGAGGAGGCTTTTACGGGATTCCCAGATACGAAGGAGGACGGCTCACCTTTCACCGAAACTGATCTCTATGCTTTGACGAAAGAGATGCGTCCCCTCGCCAGCAAGCTTGCCGCTGAATCGGATTTTTCTAGATATCATCCAGGATACAATCTGCAGAACGAGCGGGTGGAGCGACCGGTTTACGATACCGTCAACTTAATCCCGCCGGTTCGTCCTCACACCTTTGCTCCTGACATTGATACTTCTAAACTTATCAACGATGAAGTGTATTTTCGGGCCTTGGCGAAGATTGACTGGCGTGCGCCGGATTTCCAACCGCTTAATGAAGATGAAGATGTTCCGGAACAAGGCGATGGCCAGCCGTCCCAGCAAGGAGAAGCATAATCTTGAATTTTATTGCTGTAATCATAACTGATATTCCTTTAAACAATGTTTCCAAACCGTTGGGCTCGTCATGCCTTGTAATAAGTTAGCCGAAACGTAATGTGCTTCAATCCGAATATTTTGTCTTCATGAAATACTCTCCGGTTGACTTGTTGTCTGATGTGGTTGCCTTCTTCTGTTCATACAGAAAACAATATCGAAAAATATGTCCTAGTGGCTTACCACTGGACGGATTAATTTGTTCTCTTAAAACATCAAATAAGCATATCCTTATATTAAAGATAACTTTTATACCTGAGATTTATGTGGCCAATATACTTTAAAACCGACAGGACTTTAAAGTCACTTTATGAAGGTCTTCATGAACCCAAATAGAAACTTGAAATTCTCCGGTCCATCTTTATGATAAATCCGGTTCATCTTGTTTCAGAAAGTTGTAACTTTTGCCTGATACGCGATCCGGGTTTTAATGAACGCCGGCTTACTTGGTCTGATATGCATGATCCAGACTCTTGTTTTATAGATATGTGGTCAACTTGTGTAGCTGTTCCACTCCGGTTTAAAAGGTTATAGAACACAAAAAACACCAAAAATATGTGATTTTTGCAAACAAGACCATGTAGTCGAGGCTTTTTCAAAGAGCTGCCAGGCTCAAAGCAAGGTTCAGCCAATCACTGGGACGCGGATTGGCCGACACTCCCAGAGGGCCTAGCCAATCACTGAACGTGGAATTATCCAACTTTTCAGAGGGCCGAAAGAACCGTATATAAAAATTATTCCGATCACTGGGACGCGGATTGGCCGACACTCCCAGAGGGCCTCCAGGGTTCCTCCTGAACCGGTGGGTCAATCTAAACCAATCACTGAACGTGGACTTGTCCAACTTTTCAGAGGGTCGAAAGAACTATGAAACCAATCCGATCACTGGGAGTGGATGATACCAACTCCCAGAGGGCCTCCAGGGTTCCTCCTGAACCGGTGGGTCAATGTAAACCAATCACTGAACGTGGACTTGTCCAACTTTTCAGAGGGTCGAAAGAACTATAAAATTTATCCGATCACTGGGAGTGGATTATACCAACTCCCAGAGGGCCTCCAGGGTTCCGTCTGAACCTGTGGGTTTTTTATGAAGTCTTCTCTTCTTGAACCGGATATGACCTCCTGTTCTTGAGAGTTCTATTGCTCCTTCATATATTCTGCAAAAAATCAGTTTCTAAACCGGCTAATATTGAAATATAATATCTGATAGTAAACTTGTATGGTTGTTTTTCACAGGATTTTTGTATATGGGAAAAGGGCTGAGCCCCCGGTTTACCGAGGGTGCCGGTTTATTCATTACTCATAATATATACATAGGATACATTGGAGCACATAGCTCAAGTATAGTATGGCCGTAAATGGGCGATGTTCCATGGCCTCTTCGTCTCCTCTTCTGATGTCCGTGAGTCCTTGTGTTCTCGAATGTCCACCAAGTAATATGAACCGTTGTGTAGATTCTTGCTGACCAAAAAGGGCCCTTCCCAAGGTGGGGACAGCTTGTGCATATCTGTTTGATCTTGGATGAGCCGGAGTACCAAGTCACCCTCCTGGAATGTCCTTGTTCTAATCCGGCGGCTATGATATCTGCGCAAGTCTTGCTGATAAATCGCCGACCGCGCCGCGGCTATATCACGCTCTTCATCCAACCGGTCTAAACTGTCCTGTCTTGACTCCTCGTTGACTGCTTCCACATAGGCCGTTACCCTTGGTGAGTCATGGCGTATGTCACTTGGAAGAACTGCTTCAGCGCCGTAAACCATGAAGAAGGGCGTGTAGCCTGTAGACCGGTTTGGTGTAGTATTAATACTCCAAAGAACAGATGGCAATTCTTCAACCCAACAACCTGGAGTTCTCTGCAAAGGTGTCATAAGCCGGGGTTTGATGCCTCGCAAAATCTCCTGATTTGCCCTTTCGGCCTGGCCGTTGGTCTGAGGATGAGCCACAGAAGATACGTCTAACCGAATATGTTCTCTTTGACAGAATTCCTTCGTTTCACCCTTAGATAGATTAGTACCATTGTCTGTGATGATGTTGTGTGGAAAGCCAAAGCGAAATATCACTTTTTTGATGAATTTAACCGCTGTTGCCGCATCACACTTGCTTATAGGCTCTGCTTCAACCCACTTTGTAAACTTGTCTACTGCCACTAATAGATGAGTTTTTTGATCTTTAGATCGTTTGAAAGGCCCAACCATATCAAGCCCCCAAGTTGCGAAAGGCCAAGTTATTGGTATCATCCGGAGTTCCTGTGCCGGCACCAGAGCACGCCTTGAGAATTTCTGACAAGCATCACACTTCCGGACCAGATCTGCCGCATCTGCATGTGCGGTTAACCAATAGAAACCATGTCGGAATGCCTTTGCTACCAATGATTTTGAACCGGCATGATGACCACAATCCCCTTCATGAATCTCCCTTAAAATCTCACAACCTTCCTCAGCTGAAACACATCGCTGAAATACTCCCGAAGTACTAGGATGGTGAAGCTCTCCGTTTGCAATTGTCATGGACTTAGAACGCCGGATTATCTGTCGCGCTTCCTCTTTGTCTTCCGGCAACTCTCCTCAACCCAGGTATGCTAAATAGGGTAGCGTCCAATCCGGAATAACATGGAGTGCTGCAACTAGCTGCGCCTCTGGGTCCGGAACAGCTAAGTCTTCCTCCGAAAGTACCTGAACCGAAGGACTGTGCAATTCATCCAAAAAGGTGTTTGGTGGTACCGGTTTACGCTGCGACCCTAGCCGGCTCAGAGCATCGGCCGCTTCGTTTCTCCGCCGGTCTATGTGATCCACCTGATATCCCTTAAAGTGTCCTGCAACTGCTTCAACTTCTCGTCGATAAGCTGCCATGAGGGGATCTCTTGAATCCCACTTGCCAGATACTTGCTGTGCCACTAGGTCTGAGTCACCTAGGCACTTAACCCGGCTCAAATTCATCTCCTTTGCTAACCGCAAACCGTGAAGTAATGCTTCATATTCTGCTGCATTGTTAGTACAAGGAAATAATAAGCGGAGGACATAGCAAAATTTATCACCTCTGGGGGAAGTTAAGACAACTCCAGCCCCCGAGCCCTCCAACTGTTTGGAACCGTCAAAGTGAATCGTCCAATAGGTAAGATCCGGCTTCTCTTCAGGAGTCTGCAACTCTGTCCAGTCATTGATGAAGTCTACTAATGCCTGAGATTTTATAGCAGTGCGTGGCACATATTTCAACTCATGCGGGCTGAGCTCAATGGCCCACTTTTCTACCCTGCCTGTAGCTTCCCTGTTCTTGATTATATCCCCCAACGGAGCTGAACTAACCACAGTTATCGGATGTCCTTGGAAATAATGCTTCAGCTTCCGGTTCGCCATGAACACCCCATATACCAACTTCTGCCAGTGAGGATATCTCTGCTTGGACTCAATGAGTACTTCACTTATATAATAAACCGGGCGCTGAACCGGGTGCTCCTTCCCTGCTTCCTTGCGTTCAACCACAATAGCAACGCTGACCGCTTGTGTATTCGCAGCAACGTATAACAGCAAAGGTTCCCTGTCAATGGGCGCAGCCAAAACTGGTGGGTTTGCTAATTGCCTTTTTAGATCCTCAAACGCTGCATTTGCCTCATCACTCCAGATAAACCGATCTGTTTTCCTCAGCATCTGGTAAAGTGGGATCGCCTTCTCCCCCAAGCGACTGATAAACCGGCTTAACGCTGTGATCCGGCCAGCTATGCGTTGAACATCATTGATACAAACCGGTTTAGTCAAAGACGTGATGGCTTTGATCTTCTCCGGGTTAGCTTCTATTCCTCTGTTTGAGACCAAAAATCCCAAAAGCTTACCAGCCGGAACACCGAAAGCACATTTTTCCGGGTTAAGCATCATCCTGTAAGCCCGAAGATTATCAAAGGTTTCCTTGAGATCCTCTATCATTGTCTCTTCCTTCTTCGATTTGACCACAATGTCATCCACATAGGCATGAACGTTCCTCCCTATCTGCCCCTTCAAACAATTCTGAACGCAACGTTGATAAGTTGCCTGTGCACACTTAAGTCCAAAAGGCATAGACACATAGCAAAAAGCACCAAAAGGAGTTATGAAGGCTGTCTTCTCTTGGTCTTCCACTGCCATTTTGATCTGGTGATATCCTGAATATGCATCCAGAAAACTCAGCCGCTCACACCCTGCCGTGGCATCGATGATCTGATCGATGCGAGGTAGAGCAAAAGGATCAGTTGGGCAGGCTTTATTGAGGTCTGTGTAATCCACACACATCCTCCACTTCCCATTCTTCTTTAAGACCAGCACCGGATTAGCCAACCACTCCGGATGAAAAACTTCCACTATGAACCCTGCGGCCAAAAGTCTGGCCACTTCTTCTCCTATAGCCTTGCGCCTTTCTTCGTTGAAGCGACGCAGATACTGCTTAACCGGTTTAAACTTCGGATCAATGTTTAACTTGTGATCAGCGAGTTCCCTCGGTATACCTGGCATGTCAGAAGGTTTCCATGCAAAAATATCCCGGTTCTCACGGATGAACTCGATGAGCGCGCTTTCCTATTTGGGATCAAGGTTAGCGCTGATAGTGAATTGTTTAGACGAGTCTCCAGGCACAAAATCAACCTGCTTGGTTTCTTCAGCTGACTTAAACTTCAACGCCGGATCATGCTCGGTGGTTGGTTTCTTCAGCGGAGTCATATCTGCCGGATCAACATTATCCTTATAAAATTTTAGCTCCTCTGTGGCACATACTGCTTCCGCGTACGCTGCATCACCTTCCTCACATTCCACTGCTATCTTACGGCTCCCATGAACCGTAATCGTGCCTTTATGACCCGGCATCTTAAGCTGTAGATAAACATAACACGGTCTAGCCATAAACTTAGCATAAACCGTCCTTCCAAATAGAGCATGATATGGACTTTTAATTTTGACGACTTCGAAAATGATCATCTCTGACCTGGAATCATACTCATTTCCAAAGGTAACTTCTAAATCAATCTTACCAACCGGATAAGCTGACTTACCTGGGACCCCTCCGTGAAACACTGTGTTTGATGATCTTAACTTTTTATCTGTCAGACCCATACGACGGAAAGTCTCGTAATATAAGATATTGATACTGCTACCACCATCCATGAGGACCTTAGTAAACTTGTATCCTCCCACCTGAGGTGCTACCACCAAGGCTAAATGTCCCGGATTATCCACCCGCATGGGGTGGTCTTCTCTGCTCCATATGATGGGCTGCTCCGACCATCGGAGAAATTGTGGCGTCGCCGGTTCTACTGCATTAACAGCCCGCCTCAAAAACTTCTGGTCTCTCTTACACATACTTGTGGTGAAAACATGATATTGCCCGCTGTTTAACTCCTTCGGATTACTCTGATATCCGGATTGCGGCTGCTGTTGCTGACGCTGTTGCTGCTGATTTCCCTGATTATTATAACTTCCTTGGCCCTGCTGCTGATTATTCTGACCATTGTAACCACCTTGATGATGTGATTGACTTCCCTGACCATTATAGCTTCCTTGATTATTTTGGCCGCCTGCCCGGGGTTGATAACCACCGTTATTGCCCCTATATCCTGATCCGGAACTATTCCCCTGATGACCCGAACCATAAAATCCAGGCCCTGAACTGCCATGTGGGGGTCGATTAGGAGGATTGAAACGGCCTGCTACCGCCTTCATAAGGGGTATGCACTCTCTCATGGTATGTTTCGCTACCTTCCCTTTTCCGCTATGCTTCGGACAAGGTCGATCCAACTCCTGCTCCCAGCCCAGAGCTCCTCCGCCGGTTTGTAAAGCAGAATCCTCCGGATCACATTGAAAACCACCTTGAACTTGAATGTTAGCCACGAAGTCTGAACCACCCTCTGCCTTCCGTTTTCCCAAAAAGCCTGAAGTAACCGGATTGATCGGCGCCGGTTTACCAGACTTGTTGGCCTTCCCGGCTTTATCTCCTTCTGCTTCCGGATACTTTGTGTTATCAGAGTCTCCGTATTTCACCAGGGCACTCATTAAGGTTCCCATGTCATTGCAGTCCCTTTTAAGCCGTCCGAGTTTCAATTTTAAAGATTCAAACCGGCAATTGTTCTCCAATGTCACTATCGCCGTACTAGGATTAATACCATTCGAAGAGTGTAAAATCTCTGCCACTCTCCGTACCCAAGCTGATGTAGACTCCTGCTCTCCTTGCACACATGCTGCTAGGTCTATCACCGACATCGGCTGTTTGCACGTATCCTTGAAGTTTTTGATGAACTGGCTGCGCAGTTCCCCCCATGATCCAATAGAATTCGGGGGTAGAGCTTTCAACCAGGTCCGGGCCGTGCCCTCGAGCATCATAGTAAAATATTTGGCACAAGCTGATTCATCCACGTCCAGCATCTCCATGGCCATCTCATAACTTTCAACCCAGGCTTCTGGCGGTAAATCGGCTGTGTAGTTAGGTACCTTGCGGGGCCCTTTGAAATCCTTGGGCAGCTTAACACTCCGTAGAGCGGGGACGAGACACTGTACCCCGAAGGAACTCGCCGTAGCTCCTGTTCCCGCAGTGGCTGTGTGAACCGGCGTTGTTTGACGAATTTCCTCCCTGTCACCTGATCTGGCCCGGTTTATGTCTGGAGCTGGCATCGCCGCCCCTGCCGGATTATCCTGCCTGCGCTGATGTCTCCTGCGCTCACTGCTAGATACTTCTGGCTCCTCCCAATGTCTAGTATAACTTCGGTTGGGACGCGGTGTTGAATGTAACCTTTCCCTGCTATGAGAATATGCTTGCTGCTGCATTAACGTCGTATTAAATAGCTTCTGGACCCTGCGCGCCTCTATCGCCACCGGAGACGTTTCTTCCGTAGGTAAAGCGGCCAAACGCGCCGCCGCTGCAGCAATGTTATCCAAAGGGTTTGAATAATGCCCTGGAGGGATAGGAACATAAGGTGCCGACGTAATCCGGCGCTCCTGCTCTGCGGCGGGTTGCTGAACCGGCTCCTCCCGGGCCGGAGGCGTCCTCCGGTTCAAAGCCGGATGATTACTAGCCCCAGCCCCAGGTGTCCTGAACAGATTCGTTGATTCATAAACCGGCGGTATACGGGACCGGTACTTTCGTCCCCTTACACCTTCCATAGAAGCTTGCTCCATCCTCAGATAAAAAGCTTGATCATCCAACTCTGCTTGCCTCATTGCTATTATCTCCCTTTCTGCCTTTAGGTCCTCCTTTAGCTGATCGATCCGGCCTTTCAACTGAAGGAGCTCTGCATCATGATGCGCCTTGTCTGCTGGAGCTACTTCTTCCACCGCTTTAGCTGTGAACTCCTCGATCAAGGTGGATAGAACTTCAGTAAGGGAGGGGTTTGAACCGCTCCCCCCTGCACCAGCTTCCGCTGTCGTTCCGTTCATCGGGGGCTGTGAACCGGCCATGAAGACCGCCACCCGGTTTGGCGGATCAAAGGGGCCCGGAATACTGTTTCCGTCGGACTCACCCTCAGACCGGCCGTCCCGCAACTGATACAGAGATTCAGTTTCCCCGGATGAAGACTCGTCATCTGAATAGACGATTGTTGCATCATCAGATTCCGATCCGTTCTCGGCCCGACCTCCGTGGATTGCTCCAATGAACACGCGCTTCACGGCGGGCTGAATCCGGGCCGATCTCGCACGCTGAGCCGGCTCGACGATGTTGGGGAAGATGTCCGGCTCAGGCCCCGGTTCGCCGATTTTGCCGATGAAGACTTGGATGCTGCCGAAGGGGACCCGGTACCCGTATTCGATCGAATCGGCCTCCGGTCCCCAACCTGCGTCGTCGATGTAGATCCGGCCGCGGCGACTCTTGGTCATCCGGCCGACTGCGTAACCCTTGAGCCCTTCGAAGCCGCCTTTCAAGAACTCGAAACCATCATGCGCAGGCCCCACGGTGGGCGCCAACTGTCGTGGAAATAACACGGCAGATGTCCGGTTTAACGGACTTGATGATGGAACCATCGCACGGGTTAACTTGAAAGGGTTCATAGCACACAAAGGACACAGAGGGTTTATACTAGTTCGGCCCCTTCCAAGAAGGTAAAAGCCTACGTCTAGTTGGTTTGGTATTGCTTGGGCGTCGGATTACAGGGAGCGGATTCGCTTGCCTGTGTCTCGACGGGTTGATTGTTGCTTTTTCCTGAACCGTCCGGGTCGTCCCTTTATATAGAAGTGACGCCTGGTCCGGTTTACAGAGTCCCAAGGCCGGCTCATACTTGTGTCCGCCTCGGTCTCTGTCTTTTCTTTCTTATCCCTCAAGTTACATCGCTTGGCGGTTTACAAAACACACTTCTATACATGGGCTTTAAGATCTCACGGGTCGTAGCCTTTACTAAAACATTACAACCAAGTATAATATAACTGAGCCGGTTTACACTAGCCAGTTCATACCTGCTAGTCATATCCCTGACAAGATCCATGTGTTCAAACACTTCATTTCCTTTGGTGTTGTGAATGATTCCTATGCCTACCATAGACCTTTCATTGAGCGCATTGCCCATGCTTGCTATGACCTTGAGGTAGATGTTTGTTCCCTTGTCAAACATATTTGCATCTCTACCTCACAAGTGCACATTTGTTCCCGTGATATATTTGCTTGTGCTCATCTTGATGTGCTTACATGCCATGTCACAATCCTTTGCCCCGCCATATGTTATGCTTGATGACAACACTTGTTGGGTGAATCACCTCTCGAATGCTTGGTTTTGCACTAACACTAACCACATCTGTTTTTCCATGTGTTTGTTGTCCTTGCTCCTTTTCAAGGAATCACTAGACGGTGCAACATTGGAGAGTGCTCATGTAGAGCTTCAAGATGATGAGTACTTCGTGATCGTCCACATCTACACGATGATGACATCTCTTTCCCATTGTGATTTGGTTTTCGATCTGAGGTCGGATCTTTCCCAAGGGGGAGGGGATGATGCGGAGCATCCTATGGACATCACCATGGCAAGAGTCCGTTCGGCATGTGACACGTGCGACCTCTACTTCTTATACATAAAGGTGAATCTTCTCCTTTACACATGTTCACTTGACCCCTTCAAGGATGGTTTACTACTTGACACTTCTCCCATGTGCATACATAGCTATTGTCGGAGCTTCACGAATGTCAAGGAGGAGTGCAAGCGCCAAGGAACGACTACACCATCCGCGAGGGAAGCGTGGAAGAGAAGACAGAAGAAAGGAGAAGAAGACGGACCGGCTGCTGGAGTCCGGCCGGACGTGTGGACGTCCGTCCGGATCATCCGGGCCTTCCCCCGGATCGTCCGGATAACTGCGCCGACGACACCCGAAGCTTCACCATGAAGCCGGATCATCCGGACATGCTCCCGGATCATCCGGGCCGACGTCGCCCGGATCATCCGGACCCTCACCCGGATCATCCGGCCCTGCCTGCGTGCAACGTACGGACCGAGGCCCATGTACCTGTTTCGCCCCTCACTTGCCCCTTCGTGGCCCTAGACTATATATACTCCTCCACCTCCACCATTTTTGGTTAGCAAATGTGATAGCTCATTTTAGGCTAGAGCTTTGCTCATCCATTATGGATCTACTCCACGAGAGAGACCACGGCCCCTCTACGGAGAAGATCCACCTTGGATTCAAGACCCCTCACAGGGAGATCCTTCGCGGATTCAAGACCTCCTCTTGGAGATGAACTCTACCTTGTATATTTCCCTTTGTCGTTCATGTACCTTGTGATCTTGTGTGTTTGATTGTCTAGTAGATGTGTGATTGGACTTGTTCTTGAGTGCTTTCCCTCGTGATTCCCCTTTGTGTTCTTCGTGTTCATTGTGGGATTCCCTCCTCTTCTTGAAAGATCGGCCTAGAACGGGTTTACCCCGCATCACTTCATCCACGGCGACGATGAAGAGATGGTTGAGCATGGGATTTTCCCTTCAACCACGACGACGTATGATGACTTGAGTGACTTGTGCCACCATATTGAGAGTGAGAGCGAGTTCACCACTAGCCCCATATATGATGAGCTGCCCCAATTCCCATGTGAGGAGAGCCACAACCCCTACCACTTGAGTGAGATGAGTGACTCCACCATATGCGACATTGGGTGCATCTATTTTGAGGGAGTGAGTGAGCCACCACATAGAGAGAGTGAGATAGTTGATAGGTCATGTGAGGCCACTTTCAACACAAATGACTTGACCTATACCTCTATTATGTCTTCTCATTTGGTGCTAGGTCCCATTTATGATGATGCGACGATCCTCGACGACTTCATCCTTCCTATGGACAAGACGATGGCCATGGTGGAATATGATGCACCCCCACATGGTTCCATCAAGATGAAGATGATGACCACCATTTGGTCTTTCCCACATCACCTACACCACATGAGTGGATTGAGAAAGGTAACAAAGGTGAAGGTGATGCTCTCGTCCCACAAGTGGACTATGGTAACATTGATTGCTTGCATGATGTTGACCCACCTATTGCCATGCTCCGTGCTAGTATGATTTCCCCATGCGATGATTTACCCATTTATGATGAGTTTGATGATTGCCATGTGGAGTCTATTATTTGTGATGCCATGTTGCATGGGCTTTCTTGTGATAATTCTCTTGGTCACATCATATTTGACAACCCGCTTGACTTGTCATATGCTATGCATGAGATCAATAATATGTCCTATTTGCAATCTCATCGTAGTGACTATGCATATGCCATTAAGATAAATCCAATTTGCACTTATGGCATACATGACAAGCCCATGGTTATTGGCATTTGTTTTTCTTGTGATGATATTGACATGCTTCCTTTGCATCATATCCATCATATGCCATGCCATGATTACCTAGCTTCAGACATGCTTAGTTTTGGATGTTGTTCCACTTCTCCACATTATGCTTTCAATATTTCTCATGAGGAGACCCCCATAGTTTCCTCATACATTTTAGGAGATTTTGACCCATCCCATCCTTTGCATGATCCCCATACTTGTATGCACATTATGCTCCCCATGAATGAACATGCTATTGTTGTGCCACATACTTGCTCTAATTTGTGTCCCCATCATGCTATACATGACAACTATTCTTTGATGATGGATGACATATTTCTATATCATGCCTCAAATTTCTTTGAGCTATGCATATCTTGTCCTAATTCACATGTGCACATACACATCATGATGGATGATGTGTATAGTTACCACGCAAACAATTTCTTCGGTTTGTGTCTCTTTTGTGTAGGTCCCCATATCATGCGGAGCATCCTACGACTATCTCCATGTACACCGTCATAGCACCTCAAGCCCCAAGTGAACCTACCGGACTTAAGGTGAACCCGCTCCTCTTCGAGATTTACATGAATATCATTTGGACTTGGTCACCACCTCACCACGAAACATCATGCATCTTTAGGTACAAGGACGACCACCTCCATTAAGCCGAGGAGGATCACCAAGTCCACACGGAGACCTACGGAGAAGGAGGATGATGTGGAGCATCCCAAGGTCATCCCCATGGACCTATCGTCGTCTCACCAAGTGCCAAGTGGACCCATGACACGCACTCGAGCACGAGCTCTCGAGACCGAGGTGACTTCACTCCTCTCTCTACGTCGTTTCAATTCACACGAGACATGGCTGCTACCATCATCTGAAACTCTATGCATACTCAGGCACCTCGGGAGCAACCATGGAGAAGCCAAGGAACAAGAGGAATTGAAGAAGGAAGAAGGAGGAGAAAATAGCCAAGACTCAGACAGCCCAGATGTTCCGGACGAAGACCCGGATGATCCGGACAGAGCCCGGATGATCCGGACCAAAGTCCGGACGATCCGGATAATGTGCTCGCGGACACCCGAGAGCTACTCCCTGAAGCCAGATCATCCGGACCCCAGCCCGGATCATCCGGCCACACCCGGACGTCCGGACCAGGACCTGGACATCCGGACCCTCCGCTGCCGAGACGACACGTCCGGATCATCCGGACGCCGCCCCGGATCATCCGGAACCCCCAAGCCCGGATCATCCAGACCAACATCCGGATCATCCGGATAGTGCCTGCGTGCATGACTTTGGGCCGAGGCCCATGTACCCCTTCGCCCCTCCTAGCCTATATATTGCATTCCACCCATAATTTCTAGGGTTAGCTTTGTGTTAGCTCATCTAAAATCCTTAGTGGTTCCTCTCCTACGAGACCGCGGCATCTTCGGAGAAGATCCACCCGGATTCAAGACCTCCTTCACGGAGAAGAACATCAAAACCTCCTCACGGAGATGACTACCGCCACTTGTATCGTCCTTAGTTGATCGTGTATCGTGTATCGCACTTTGTGTACCCGGATCTAGCATTTGTGTGACCTAAACTTGTTGATTTGAGTGTTTTCTCCTTGTCCCTCTTGTGTTTTCCCTCGTGCCCCTCGTGTTCTTCCTCGGGATCCCTCCTTTTCGTGAAAGATCGGCCACGTAGGGTTCCACCCTACATCATCTATGGTATCATGAGCCTTGGTTGATCACGAATTTGGAGCCCCACACCTTGTTTTCTAGCTTGTTTTTGTTCTTTTTCGTCCAAATTCGAAAATCCCCACAATTGTTTTTGTGATTTGTGTGTTTTGATGAGATTTTGTTGATTGTGATCCGTGGTTGAGTTGTGTGACAAGTGGATTACCCTTTTCCCCAGCTCCCCCACCCTCAAATCCGCCCAAAAACCCAGAAAAAATCATATTCCACCGAATTTTCACCTTTTCCACGAGTTCATCCCGACCGATTTTGACCCACCCGGATCATCCGGACATCCACCCGGATCATCCGGCCACACACCTGGATCATCCAGACTTACCTGACGAAACTGCATTTTGCAGTTTTTCGCAGCCCCGTTTCCGCCACCGCAACAACCCTAGCTACCCCTTCCGCTACACCCTCGGAATATTAACCCCCCACCACCACCATTTCCTAATCAAAATCACTACGGTCTTACCTCTTTGTGTCTTGGATCATTTGAGTTGTGGTTTTCTTCGTTTCCGTTTGTGTTTCGGCTATCTCGGAGCGGAACGACTTCGACAAGACCACCTCTCAACCTAGACAAGGACGGTAACATCGACGACACTTCGTTTACTACCTTGCACTTGCATTGATAAACCATCATCGACCATTTTGCGTAGCTTTCCTACCGAGACTAGCCATTTGAGTATTGCCGGGCCATGACACTTGTGCACATTAGTGATAGTCATAGACTTTGCATACGACATCATCATATCTCCCGTGTGACACAAGAGTGTTCCGCATACACAATCGCTACCTCGATCCGAGAAGCATGCATAAGTGGCCAAAGGAAGAGCTCACAAGCTTTTAAGCAAAAGAGCCATCCAAAGCTTATAAGAAAAAGCACAATAGCATCAAACGCCTTGCATCAAAAGAGATCATATGAGATAGCAATACATCATCTTGTGCTAAAGCATCGGCAAATCATACACTCATAGCATACTTGTGATAGGAAGTCATTACATTGCTCTTATAGGTCGTGCACAAGTGCGTATCCGGCTATTAATCAATCGGTTAGCGTCACTCTAGCGTTGTGCAACACGAGCATTTTCCCTGGGATCCACATTTTCGCTCAATTTTGGTTGCACAACCACATTTATCTATTAGTGTGTTTGTCCCGTGTGCTACTTATTGCTTGTGATTTACTTGTTGCATGAGCCAATTGTGAATCATTTTCAACATCATTGAATCTTACTCAGTTTCTGCATTGAATCTTGCCACCATCCTAACCAAGCTCCTCTAAAAGCTTTACTTGTGTAGATGTGAGAATCGACAAGACTTGGTACCAAAAGTGTTATTTCCGGGTTACATTATTGAGTGATCATTGATCCATTGTCAACTCCGGTCAAGGTACATTTGGTATTGTCTTCTCCTTTCTCCCACTCACATACTTGCTTGTGACGATGGATAGGCCAAGTACATCTACGAACCCGCTCTTCGATGATCCTCAAGAATCGACCAACTACGTCACCAAACTACATCTCTTCGGTGTCCAACGAGCTCTACACCAAGGAAGTGAAGCTATGCGAGAGCACGTTGAGCAAGTCGCCGTAGATGCGCGATAATTAGAAGAAAGAACAAGAGAGCAATTCGACATCATCAACACCAACATGGCTACTCAATTCGATGCGCTATGGACTTTGATAGTCAACCGATGCTCTTCTTCCACATCTTCCCGAAGACGAAGCCGCTCAAGTCACCACACCGACCCCAAGGACGGCTCAAGTACCCCTACATCAAACACTCTTTGTTAAGCCGCACGTCAAGCTCGACATGACAACCGGAATCCACTTCATGACAAGAGCTCCCAAGACCTACTTGACGAGCAAGAAAGTCGACATCATCAAAACCAAGCTACACTTGAGCAAGCACAAGAACTTCAAAGACTACGCCAACAACAACAAGAGCGAGCACGTCAACACGAAGAAGAACAAGATGCCGAAGCTCATCGTCAAGCATAACACCGCCGCGAAGCTCAAGCTCTTTAGGCACAACAAGCATTACGTGATGCGCATCTCAATGTGGCAACTCGCAATCGACACACTCGTCAAGAAGAGGATTTCCTTCGCGATGAGATGCAAGAGAGACGCCACCAAGCACGGATGCAAGAAGAAGTTCCTCCTCAAGCGCGACAAGAGCAACCACCTCAACAAGAACCACAAGCTCGGCAAGTACACCATGACAATGAACATCTACTCCACCAAGAGCAACATGAGATTGACAACCGTCCAAATCAAGAACGCCCTCCCAATAGGCAAGAAAACAATGAAGAGCATTGCTACGGCAAGCTTAAATTCACCATGCCAAAGTTTTCCGGAAGCATTGATCCCGAAGACTACCTCTCATGGGCATTTAAGGTCGACAAGATCTTTCGCCTACACAACTTTGATGAAGAGAAGAAAATTGCAATGGCCTCCCTTGAGTTCCAAGACTATGTGGTCATTTTGTGGGAGCAAATCATTGAAAGAAGATAAGCAAAGGGCGAACCTCCTATCACTACTTGGGCTCAAATGAAGCAAGTCATGAGAGCACGCTTCGTGCCAACACACTACAATCGTGAATTGTTCAAGAAGCTACAACTCCTCAAGCAAGGCACCAAGTCCGTTGAAGAATACTACAAGGAGATGGAGATTGCCATGATACGCGCAAACATCACGGAAGATGAAGAACAAACAATGGCAAGATTCTTGAATGGACTCAACTATCCTATCAAGAAGATTGCGGACTTTCAACCATACACCAATCTCCTCGAGCTAGTACACCAAGCCACCAAAGCGGAGTGACAAGTCCAAGAGGACTACAAGTACTCCAAGTTCACCTCCAAGAACTTCGGCTCCTACAACCAAGCTTCAACGACTTCAGCTCCTCCTACCTCTACCAAGCCATCTACAAACTTCGGTGACAAGTCAAGCTACAAGAATGCGACTACATCAAGTTGTCCACCTTCTACAAACAACATCAAGCCAAGAGCTTCATCATCTACAACTCCAACCGAGGACAACTCAAAGACGAGTTCCATCAAGTGTTTCAAATGCCAAGGGCGAGGCCACAAGTCATTTGAGTGCAAGACCGTCCGTACCATGATCATCAATGATGACGGATCTTATGACTCAATGAGCGATGATGAAATGGAAGCCCTTGAACATGTAGCTATGCATCGCCAAGTGAATGAAGATGAAGACCACCAAGTGTTTTGCGACAATGATTCGAGTCCCAATTCGTTGTCTCCAAGGTCTTGACACTCCAACATCAACAAGATGACGAACAACGATGTCACATTTTCCATACCAAGGCCGGCATCAATGGATGCTCCGTCAAGGTTATCATCGATGGAGGAAGTTTTCACAACTTGGCAAGCGAAGAGCTATGTGACAAACTACAATTGGTGAATTCGAAGTACCCTCATCACTACAAGTTCCAATGGCTTAGTGACACTGGCACTCTTCGAGTCCGGCATACCGTGCAAGTTTCCTTCAAGATAGGCGTCTACGAGGACACACTTAAGTGTGATGTGGTCCCTATGTCCGTGTGCCACCTTCTTCTTGGACGACCATGGCAATCTGATCATGGAGTCACACACAATGGACGGACCAACCACTATAGCTTCAAGATGAAAGGAAAGGAGTTCGTGCTACGCCCAATGTCACCAAGTCAAGTAGCCGTCGACAAACACTTACCTACCAACCATCATGGAGAGAGTGGTGAGAGAGTGACCCACCATAAGGAGAGTGAGAGTCACAAGCCAAATATGAGCGACTCCACGATGAGTGACAAGAAACAACTAGTGCTATTCGCCACCAAAAGTGAGATGAGAGAAGTGTGTGAGAACCCCTCGAGTGTCTTTCACCTTGTGCTTTTATGCAAAGGGGTAGCCAAACCTACTAACACTTCACCACCTTCACCTTTAGTGTTGTCTCAATTGTTGCGGGAATTCTCGGACGTCTTTCCCGATGAGCTACCTCTGGGTCTACCTCCACTTCGCGGAATCGAACACCGCATCGATCTCATACCCGGCGCACCACTTCCGAACAAGGCTCCTTACCGCGTCAACCCCGAGGAAACCAAGGAGATACAACGGCAAGTACAACAACTCATCGACAAAGGTCATGTACGTGAAAGCTTGAGCCCTTCTGCAGTTCCAGTTATTCTCGTGCCTAAGAAAGATAGAAGTTTTCGCATGTGCTTCGATTGTCGTCCGATAAATGTTATAATCGTTAGATACTGTCACCCTATCCCACGCTTAGACGACATTCTTGATGAATTGTGTGGTGCCACCATCTTTTCGAAAATTGATCTTAAAAGTGGCTACTACCAAATTCGCATTCAAGAGGGTGGTGAGTGGAAAACGGCTTTCAAAACCAAGTTTGGGTTATATGAGTGGCTTGTCATGCCAATGGGTTTATCGGAAGCGCCCGGTTCATTTATGCGTCTCATGCATTTTGTTCTACGACCCTACATAGGCGTCTTTGTCATGGTTTATTTTGATGACATCCTCGTTTTTAGCAAGTCGCTTGAGGACCATGTGACACACATCCGTATGGTTTTGCAAACCCTTTGGAAAGAGCGCTTATATGCTAACATGGAAAAATGAACTTTTGGCGTTGACAAGGTCGTTTTCTTAGGATTTGTCGTTTCTTCCCAAGGTGTTCACGTTGATGAAACTAAAATTGAAGCAATTAAAACTTGGCCTCAACCAACAAACCTCCAACAAGTGTGTAGCTTTCTTGGTTTAGCCGGTTTCTACCGACGTTTTGTGAAGGACTTTAGCACAATTGCTATGCCTCTACACGCCTTGAGCAAGAAGAACGCACCCTTTGTTTGGGGTCCTTCGCAAGACATAGCGTTCATTAAGCTCAAAGACTTGCTCACCCACGCACCACTTCTTGCCCTACTAAACTTTGATAAATCTTTTGAGATTCATTGTGACGCTAGTGGTACCGGCATAGGTGGCGTGCTCATGCAAGAAAAGCACCCAATTGCGTACTTTAGCGAGAAGCTATCCGGAGCGCAACTTAACTACCCCATCTATGATAAAGAGTTATATGCCTTGGTGAGAGTTTTGCGTGTTTGGGAACATTACCTTCGACCTCATGAATTCATTCTTCATACGGACCATGAGACGCTCAAGTATCTCAAGGGTCAAACTAAGTTGAACAAGCGTCATGCTAAGTGGAGTGAGTTCATAGAGTCTTTTCCCTATGTCATCAAGTACATCAAAGGCAAAGAAAATGTTGTGGCGGATGCGCTCTCTCGCAAATGCATGCTTGTCACAAAACTTGAGTTAAATGTTATTGGCTTTGAGCACATAAAAGACTTATATGAGCATTATCCTTTCTTTGCAAATCCTTATGCTAAGTGGCTGACTCACACTTCTTGGGAACATTGTACATCAAGGATGGATATCTTATGAGAGCTAACAAACTTTGCATTCCCGAGTCTTCGCTTCGTTTGCTCCTTTTGCGGGAATCTCATGGAGGAGGACTCATGGGACACTTTGGATGCGACAAGACATTTGCTACGCTCTCCAAGAACTACTTTTGGCCCAAGATGCTACGTGACGTCGCATGCCTCACCAACCAATGCTCTACATGTCGCAAAGCTAAGTCAAAAGCTCAATCTCATAGTCTTTACATGCCACTTCCTATTCCATACCATCCATGGGAAGACATAAGCATGGACTTTATACTTGGATTGCCTAGGACTCAAAATGGAAAAGATTCCGTGTTTGTTGTCGTGGATAGATTCTCTAAAATGGCTCTTTTCATTCCTGGTAACAAGATCAACGATGCTTCACATGTGGCGAATCTCTTTTGTAGGGAAATCATCCGTCTACATGGAGTGCCCAAGACGAACGTATTAGACCGGGACGTCAAGTTCTTGAGCGACTTTTGGAAGACTCTATGCGCCAAACTCGACATCAAGCTCCTCTTCTCTTCGGCATAGCATCCACAAACCGATGGCCAAATGGAGGTGACGAACTACACACTTTCGACGCTTCTTCGCGTGTTGATCAAGAAGAACATCAAGGAATGGGAGCAATGCTTGCCCATCGCCGAGTACGCCTACAACCGCGCAAGACATTCGACTACCGGCAAGTCCCCTTTCGAGGTCGTCTACGGCTTCAACCCGTTGTCTCCATTGGACATCCTACCTCTACCTCTACAAGAACGCATAAACTTGGATGCAAGTGCTCGAAGATACAATGCAACGATCGAGAGGCAAGTACATCGACTAGCGTCCAAGCTCAACGCCAACAAGAAGCCTATGGTGTTCCAACCGGGAGATCTCGTATGGCTACATCTTCGCAAGGATCGTTTCCCCAACGAGTGCAAGTCCAAACTACTACCTCGGGCCGACGGACCCTTCAAGGTGTGATGTTGGGTGGAACCCTAGATGGCCGATCTTTCACAAAATGAAGGGATCCCGCGATGAACACGAAGAACACAAAGGGGAATCACGAGGGAAAACACTCAAGAACAAGTCCAATCACACATCCACTAGACAATCAAACACACAAGATCACAAGGTACATGAACAACAAAGGGAAAGATACAAGGTAAAGTTCATCTCCAAGAGGAGGTCTTGAATCCGTGAAGGATCTTCCCGTTTAGGGGTCTTGAATCCAAGGTGGATCTTCTCCGTAGAGGGGCCGCGGTCTCTCTCGTGGAGTAGATCCGTAATGGATGAGCAAAGCTCTAGTCTAAAATGAGCTATCACATTTGCTTGCCCTCACTAGGAGGAGGTGGAGGAGTATATATAGTATAGGGCCACGAAGGGGTAAGTGGGAGAGGGATACATGGGCCTCTGGCCCGATAACTGTGCGCAGACAGCATGTAGCGGACGTCCGACGGCTACCGAACGTCCGGCGGCTCGCTAGGGTCTGTACGTCCGGAAGTCTTCGGACTTCCGCTATTTTCCTTCTGTGATCGCTGTTACGGACGTCCGATGGTTGCCGGTCGTCCGGTCGCCTGAGACGCGTCGGTCGTCCGGTGAAGGCCGGACGTCCGGAGCCTGTAGCTTTTCTAGCAGCTTCTCTTGATCCTTGTACTACGTGTCCTCGCCGTCTTGTCCAATGCTCCTAGCTGTTCCATGGCCTCCCTCTTGGTTCCTGGTCATGCATAGCACATATATTTGAGGTAGTAGCCAGGCCTCACATGTATAAGGTGGAGGTTCGGAGAGGAACGAGTAAACCTTGTGTCCAATTGTGTGTAGTTGAGGTCTCGTTGAAGTGAACATGGGGATGATCGTGGGATGCTCCGCATCATCTCCCCTCCCTTGGGAAAGATCCGACCTCGGATCGAAAAGCTCATCACCATGGAAACGGTTGTCGTGGACGGACTTGTAGTTGGACCGAGATGAAGACTTGGCGTAATCCAAGTAGTCCAAGGTGTCGCCGGAGTGGTATACATGCAAGAAGAGCAAACACAAACGACACTCGGAAATACAATGGTTAGCGCACAAGTGTCTATCATGTAAGAATGGGTCCATGTGACAAATTTGGGCATGGCAAGGCACAAGATGCTTATCGAAAAGATGTACAATGACATGTAAAGCATTCATGTGAGCAAATTCATTTGTTGTGCACACAAAGGTATGGTAATTGGCATGGTGCACAAAGCTACAATTTCTACCATTGTGCAAACTGATGTCATAGTGTGATGGTTTATCAAGAGCATGAACATGGCAATGGGTGCTCAATATGACTATGTGATCATGCAATTGATGTTTGGCAATGTGATCAATATGTATGAATATGCCATCAAGGAAGATCACAACAAATTTGCTAAGGAAATGCACAAGCTCATATATCATGGATGACATGGGAATACAAGATGCAACAAGGCAATCATAATGTGAGTCAATCCATGCGCAAGATGAAAATTTGTTATGGGAATGATATGTCCATGGAGCATGGCATGTGAGCACACAATCAACAAATATGAAGGTTTTGGTGCAATGTGTCAAAGGAGTTTTGATATACCAATGCTCGATGTCGTTGCAAGAGTGGTAGCGGTGGTGCATGCATATGGTCCATCTTCAATGTCGGTCCTCCATCCCGAAGATGTATCATGTAGACAACAAGAAGGAAAAAACAATGAAAGTATGGCCTATCCAATATCCATATGTGAGGATGGCTCACAAAGAAGGAATGCACCTTATGTATGTCCGCGAAGATGTTGGTGTCGCGCAACGTGTATGCCTTCACATGCCCAAGATGCCTCGTGATGGTAACGCCTTGTGAATCCTTCAAAATGAAAGAACATGACAAACACTCGGAAAAACAAATGAGGTTAGTCGTGATGCAAAACCTAGCATTTGTGCGGGAAAATACCCAACAAGTGCTTGCATCATTCTTATCATAAGAAAGTACAAGGGTGTGGTGCATGGTAAGTAGGCATAAGATGCGAGAACAACCAAGTGTAGTAGGCTCAATCAAGCAAGTATGCATCACAAGAAGCGTGTCAAAGTCTCCGAGATCAACAAGCATAGCACGGTTGCACTCACTATAAGTGAATATGAGAGATGCAACTATTGGAGACAAGTGACAATGATCAAGATATATCATGTGAAATGCATGAACATATATGTCATCAACCCAAGAAAGCAAGTAAGAGAGGAACATGGGTGATGAAACATAGCAAGCAATCATAGTGATCAAGTCAAACAAGCTAGTAGTGCGAAGATGCAATGTACTAGAGGTAATCATGGCAAGCATGTCATGTGTGCAAATAGAAGGCATGAATAATGCACATGATATGAGCAAAATAGCATCAATGTGTTGATGAGAGGCCATACGGAAATAGCGATGGAACATCATGACTCTCCCAACACAATAAGCATCAATAGCATGGGGCACAAAGATATCATTGCAATAGCTACTAGGATCTCCACCAAGCATGCAAATACACATAGGAGTATCATAATGGTGAATCATGAGTAAATGCAAGCAAGGGTCACAATTGCATGGCAAGGTCATAGCAAGAGGCATAACATGCAAAGTGAACACGATAGTATGGGCATAATGTGACAAGTGGCAAATAGCCCATAGCCGTGTGAGAGCCAAGTAAAAGAGATGCGCGTAGTGGTTGTGCGAAGAGAATGGTGGTAAGGAGATTCCACGGAATCCCAAGTCATCATTGCTCTCAAGACCTCGTTTTGTCAACTCATGGGATTGTGAGGTCGACAAATGTTCATGAGTACCTACACAAAACAAAGACAAAGGGAAAATTGTGTGTGCGTGGTATATGTACACATCATCCATCATGATGCGCACGTGCATGTGTTGGTTAGCACATAAAAGCCAATGCTCAAATAAATGAGATGCGTGATATAGAAACATGTCATCCATCATGAGAGGTTTGTTGTTATGTATATCATAATGGTGACTCAAGTTGTGTAATGCATCACGAGAAATATCATTGTGATTCATGGAATGCATATGGTGCACACAATCATGGTAATCATGCAAGGTATGGCATCCATCAAGATCTCCTAGTATGTATGACGAAACTATGGGGGTCTCCTCAATAGCATTCATGGAAACATCACATGGAGAATATTGATAGCATCCAAAACAATGCATATCCGGAGCAATGTGATCATGGCAAGGTATATTAGATGAATTGCGCAAATCATGTAAAGGAAGCATGGCAATATCATCGCAAGAGAAACACATTCCAATGACCACATCTTGTCATCTATGCCACAAGTGCAAATAGGATTCACTTTAATGGTGCATGCATAGTTACTATGTTGAGATTGAAATGATGCAATATGTGAGATCTCACTCATAGCATATGACAAATTTAAAGGGTTGTCGAACATGATGTGACCAAAAGAATTTTCACATGATATCCTATGGAGCATAGCATCACAACTAGGCAAGTCAACATGCTCATCATCATATTCATCATAAATAGGTAAGTCAAGACATGATAAAGTCGCACTAGCATGAAGCATGGCAATAGGTGTGTCAACATCATGCAAGCAATCATTGTCAAGATAGTCCACTAGTGGGACGAGAGAAGCACCATCACCTATTTTACCTTTGGAGCATCGCTCATGATTTGTAGGTGAGGTGTTCAAGATCCAATCGTCTCATCTTCATCTAGATGGAACCATGTGGGTGGTGCATCTTCTTCCACCATGGCCATCGGTTTGTCCATTGGAGGGATGGACTCGTCGAGGGTAGGCATGTCGTCATGTAGGAGACCTAGCACCAAAGAAAACACACTCGGAGTAGAGGTTAAGTCGTTAGAAATCATAGTGGCCTCAAATGCCCTCTCAACTACCTCACTCACTAAGTGGTGTGGCTCACTCACTCCCTCGTGGATGCTCTCACTCGTATAGTTGGTGGAGTCACTCAAATGGCTCTCAACCTCACATAGGATGTGTGGCATGCTCTCATGTGTGGGGCTAGTGGTGGTCACACTCATCCTCTCATAAGAAATGCACTCAATGTCACATATGGTGGAGTCACTCATGTCACTCATGTGGTGGTGGCTCTCCTCACATGGAAACTGGGGCATCTCGTCATATGTGGGTGTCGGAGAGATGTAGGTGAAAACGTCTCCATGCTCAACTCCAATCGTCTCCTCATCCATAACGCCTCCAAAGATGAATGTCGTAGGAGGTGGCAAATCATCACTCTCCTCCGAGATCAAAGAGGACTCATGTGCGCTCGTGTAGCTTGACTCGGAGTAGTAGTCATATTTGGGCGCCGTCTTCATGTTGTTGAAGAGGTTCATGCTCGTCACCTTTGTCGAAGGGGATGGCCCTTGCTCGACCTTCTTGTCGTCGTCTTGATGTGGGGAGCTTCCGAAGATGGAAGTGCCGCCCTCGCTCGTAGGTGGTCGTCTTGTAATTGGAGATGTCGATGTAGGCGAACTCACGGGAAGTAGGCGAAGATGACGTACGTCCAAAGGCGAAGATGCCTTGATAGCACTTGGCGAAGATGCCGAAGTGGTGGTTGTAGCCGTAGCTTCGTGTTGGTTGTGCTTGTCTCGCGGTCTTCTTATGTTCTCTTGAAGCTTGGGCTTGGCGTGAAGTAGAGCGTCTTCTGACTTGTATGTTTGCGCATGTCGAGCATCATCATCTTGATGGTGTTGTTGTAGTGCTTGAGCTCTTGGTAGATGTCGTTCGTCGTCGTCGTGCACATGATGCTTGGAGGTGACTTGCCCTTCATGACGATGTCGATGGTCGCCATGGCGGTGTGGACGTGGAAGACTTGCACTTGCATCATGTTTGCGTTTCGAAGACTTGTGACTTGACCGTCGCCGCCGAGAGGATGACGAAGGGGAAGAAGACTTGTAATCGACCACCAAGTGTCGGAGCTCCGCCATTTGTTTGTTGAAGGAGTCGTACATGTCGTCGAAGGAAGCCATTGTCCTTGTCTCGGAGTGTTGTAGTTCGATGGCGATGTTGCCCAAGCGCTCTTGCATTGCTCGTTGTAGTCTGATGGTTTTCGCGTGGATGTCATTGTTCGCGCCGTCGATGTCGAAGACCGGAGATGAAATGCCTTGCCTATCCATCACAAGACGCTAGCAAGTATGAGTGGGAGAAAGAGAAGAACTATACCAAATGTACCTTGACCGATGTTGAAGATGGATCAATGATCACTCAAATGTGGAACAAGGAAATAGCACAATTGGTACCAATTCTTGTCGGTTTCTCACACCTACACAAGTAAAGCTTATGGTGGAGCTCGGTGAGGATAGTGGCACAAAAAATTGATGTGAAATGTTAGCAAGAGTCAATAATGTTGAAAAAGATTAACAAATTCGCAAGTGAAACAAGTAGACCAATAGCAATATGGGTGGCACACGGAAACACACACACAGATAGATAAGTGGGGTCGTGCAACCAAGGGGTGAGCCAAAATGTGGAATCCACGAAAATGCTCTTGTTGCACAACACTAGAGAGACGCTAGCGCGATTGCACAATAGGCGGATACGAACTTGTGCACAACCTACTAAGCAAAATGCAACGACTTCTATCCCAAGTATGCTATGTGTATGATATTCCGGTGGTATGATCCAAAATGATAGAGGCGAAGGTGTCCCGTCTTTCGATGAGATGGTGGCTATCGTTTTGGAGGAAGTCGACTTTGACGATCCGACTACGAACGTGCGAGGACGTCGCGCCTTAGCAATCGCTAAACCAACTCCGAGAGGTTGTTGACCACGCCGGAGCACGATCAACCTGACCACGAAGGTCTGTTTCCTGCAGGCAAACGAAGAACAAGCAAGAAACTAAGATTGCAATCTGGATATTGCGAATATAAGAGGAAAGCTTTATTGATCAAGTGGGGTTCTGTGACGCCTTGGTCTGGTCGTTGAACACAAACGAAGTACGCGAAGTTGCAGCTATGGCGAACTTTTAATCTAAACAAAACCCTCAGAAAAAGCTACTAGATGGATCTACTTATATAGGAGCAAGGGGTGGCGGCCAAGGAGGTGGAAGGACGTCCCAAGGCAGCCTAAAACTAACCCTAGGTCGTACAAGGCTCATGGGCCCAAGTGGAGGTGATGTAACACCTTTGGACTTGTAGTTTGACTCGGATTCTGCTGCAGCGTCAGATTGTTTCGTCGAGATCTCCATGCTCCGGACGAACTTGAAGGTGATTCCAATTGGGTTGGAAAGTGTATGAAATCTAGTTTCCAACAAAAAAAAGAATCACCCAATTCGGAGTCCGTATGAAGGAGTTCTTGCCGTTTTGAGTCAGGTATGTCTGTGTAGTCCGAATCTGGATGCAGAACGTGAGAGACTTGGACTCTATCTTCTCTTGGCCCAAAAGTGACGTGAGAGAACTTTTTGAACATCCCCTAAACTTCTCTTTTTCCCTTATCTTCATATGTGAATTGTACAAATGTCCCATGCACCTGGAATTAGACATGGCACAAAAGTCTGTGAAGTATTTTTGTTCTGGATAAGATAAATAAATTGTTGCATAGTTTGCATTAGAAATCACCTCACAAATATACATGTATGCAATATTTTTGGTCGTATCCAAGGTAGTCATGTCCTCATCATCCTCCCTTTTTTGAAAATAAAGCCGTCCTCGGCGTTGCTTAATCTGAAATGTGGGTAAGAAAATAGACAAGGTGTACATGTTGTATATGTATATGTCATCCATTTTTACTTCCCTTAATTTTCGCACATATGACACATGTATAGATGAGTAACTTTCGTAGTTCATAAAATATAACGCCAAAATATTATCACAAGAAGTAGAAGGCATGAAAATATTGCAACTCAATTTGCACATATAAGTGAAGCTCTTAATCGTTACAAAAGATTGGCAATGCTCACCATTAAACCATCCCAACATTGATGAACCATCACCAAGATTAGAGGTCATATCAAAATGATTACACATAGGCACAACTATTTTCACACGTATTTGATCCAAATCTGATTTATTCCCTGATTCAAATGGTTCTTTCGCATCAATAGTTAATTCAATTGGTTCACTCACAATTGTTTGATCGCATGGCAAAGTCAAATCACGAACATATTCCTCTAAAATAGTTGGTGTGATCAAAGTAGTGGATAGCTCATCGCATGGTTCATTTAAATTGACAAGGCATTCACCATACTCATGTGGAGGTGGAAGATCGGTATCTTTGTCATTACCTCTTATGATCAACTCAGATGATGTAGGCACTGTCGGAGGTGATGTGTCACATGGTGGAGGTGATGTAGTCCTCACAACAACGGATGTGTCTGTCATAGTACGCCTAGTAGTGGAAGGAACAACCGTATCATTTCTTGGAATGTGCACCTGGCGCTTATTCTCCTTACGGACAATACGTCGTTTTATTTCCTGTTCAGCACTACAAGCAAGACGAAACAAATGGTCCATAGGATAACACTCTTCATGAATTAGTAACTCCTGAATATCAAGATTTAATCCTGCCCAAAATCTATCCATAAAATCGTCTTCACTTTCTTGTAAAGAGGAATGCAACAAGGTAGTTTGTAAATCATCATAATATTTCGTTACGGTGTCACTACCTTGTTTTAAATGTTGCAACTTTGTAAGCATGTCACGAGTATAATAAGCAGGGACGAATGTATGTCGCATGGCAACTTTCAAATCAATCCAAGTAGTAGGTATATAATTAGGGTGTAACCGACAATATTCACTCCACCAAACTAAAGCATAACCAGTGAAAGAACCAACCGCAACCTTAACTTTTTTACGTTCATCAAAACTATGGGAAGCAAATATATTATTTATGTCAAACTCCCATTCAATATATAAAGCAGGTCTAAAACGGCCATTAAACGGTGGTATAGAAACATTAACCTGATCATGTGCATTTGGATGTTTGTGCACCTCTCGTGATGGTTGTGGTATGTCCTTAGGTGGTGGCACATCTCCCGCGATCGACAAAGCCCATGAGTTGACTCTGGATCCTGTCATCAATAGTAGAAAAAAGAAACAAAATTCGAGAATAATGTTCCTATGAACTACTAGGATGTGGTGGTAAAGCGCTCACAGTAAAGCAAATATCAATATCTTACAAGTTCTTACCATGCAGCAACTGGTGATAGGCAACCAGCGGTGTCAAATAACTCCAAAGATTGAGTAAAGCGATTGCCAGGTGAACGTACGTAACACGGTGTAGAAATATGTGGTGCTGGGTTGGCTTTATATGGTAGCAAAAGATTAGCAATAATCAATTCAGAGATGCAATGCTGAATAAACGCTCAACGACGGTACTGTGCTGGTCCTATGCTAGAGCGGACTAGAGACGCGAGCCTAGAACACTAATGAGGTCACGGTGTAGCACAACTATCATCAATAAAGGATACGAAGTAGCTCTGGACAGCACGATATAAGTGAAGATCACAACGGCAGTAAAGATAATGATGAAAACAACTACCAAGCAGAATATACAACAACACTCTCTCCAACTTTCTTTTCCTTCTTTTTCTTTTTCTTTTTTTTCTCCCACTTTTTTTTCTTTCTCTCCTCTTTTTTTTTTTACTTTTTTTTCTTTGTCTTTTTTTTTAATCCCTCTTTCCAAGACAAACTAGATAAGATGCAGATTGGATCAAGCAATGATGCGAACGACTTCAACTATGATTGTGACAATGAATGACGGGTAGCACGAGGTGGAAATTGATGGATGAGGTGGTGGACAGCGGAAGGGATAACGATGGAGCGGTGACGTGACTAATGTGAACAGAACTCGAAACTCTAACGAACTAGACACTAAGACCAGCAACTCGACACGCCGATGCAACCGATAATTCAATAATGCAAACAATGAAAAGAAAATTGCAAAGGCTCAGACTGGCTAGGACAAAGGATGAATAGATCTAACTTTTTTTTGTGGCTTTTCCTTGGACAATAGGTAAGAAAATAAATCTAATCTAGGAATAACTGGAAATTCTCACCGAGCAACCTGAAAACTGATACCACTTGATAGAGGCAAAGGGCCTCGATCTTTCGATGAGATGGTGGCTATCGTTTTGGAGGAAGTCGACTTTGACGATCCGACTACGAACGTGCGAGGACGTCGCGCCTTAGCAATCGCTAAACCAACTCCGAGAGGTTGTTGACCACGCCGGAGCACGATCAACCTGACCACGAAGGTCTGTTTCCTGCAGGCAAACGAAGAACAAGCAAGAAACTAAGATTGCAATCTGGATATTGCGAATATAAGAGGAAAGCTTTATTGATCAAGTGGGGTTCTGTGACGCCTTGGTCTGGTCGTTGAACACAAACGAAGTACGCGAAGTTGCAGCTATGGCGAACTTTTAATCTAAACAAAACCCTCAGAAAAAGCTACTAGATGGATCTACTTATATAGGAGCAAGGGGTGGCGGCCAAGGAGGTGGAAGGACGTCCCAAGGCAGCCTAAAACTAACCCTAGGTCGTACAAGGCTCATGGGCCCAAGTGGAGGTGATGTAACACCTTTGGACTTGTAGTTTGACTCGGATTCTGCTGCAGCGTCAGATTGTTTCGTCGAGATCTCCATGCTCCGGACGAACTTGAAGGTGATTCCAATTGGGTTGGAAAGTGTATGAAATCTAGTTTCCAACAAAAAAAAGAATCACCCAATTCGGAGTCCGTATGAAGGAGTTCTTGCCGTTTTGAGTCAGGTATGTCTGTGTAGTCCGAATCTGGATGCAGAACGTGAGAGACTTGGACTCTATCTTCTCTTGGCCCAAAAGTGACGTGAGAGAACTTTTTGAACATCCCCTAAACTTCTCTTTTTCCCTTATCTTCATATGTGAATTGTACAAATGTCCCATGCACCTGGAATTAGACATGGCACAAAAGTCTGTGAAGTATTTTTGTTCTGGATAAGATAAATAAATTGTTGCATAGTTTGCATTAGAAATCACCTCACAAATATACATGTATGCAATATTTTTGGTCGTATCCAAGGTAGTCATGTCCTCATCACAAAATGATCGAGTATGACAATCTTAATGTAGTATGATGCTATGGTTCTCGCTTAAAAGCTCTTTGCTCATCTTTTTCTTTGTTCTTAAAAGCTTGTTTGGCTCTTTCTCTTTTGAGCTCTTTTCTCATGCAAAACTTCATGAACCAAGATAGCAATTGAGTATATGCGATGACAACCTTGTGTCACAAGAGATGATACCAAGATGTGCACCACGGTGATATGGTATGTATGATATGGGAAGTATGATCACTAATGTGCACAAGTCACGTTGCCGGCAATACTCAAATGGCTAGTCTCGATAGGTAGGTGATGCAAAAATGGGCTAGGGGTTAACAATGCAATTGCAAGGGAATATACAATGATGTCGTCGAAGTTACCATCCGTGTCGATGATGAGAGGTGGTGCTGTTGATGTAGACCCATTCCTAATTAGCCGAAACACCTTAGGAAACGGAAAAACCACAACTCAAAATCTCAAGGACAAATGTCAAATGGTGGTAGTGGCAATGCCGTGGTGGTTGCGGAAGTGAAATGATGGGCTATACACGATGTCGGAGTTGAAGTCACGGTCCCTAAGTAGCCGAAACACCTTATGAGGCACAAGCCACAACTCCAACAAGCTCAACAAAATTGGGTTAGGTTGGGTTGGCGGAAATGTATAGTGGACTATGCTATGCGGAAGTGGTGGTGGTGGTTGATGAAGAAACAATTGTCCCTAAGTATCCTAAACACCTTAGGAGACTCAAATCACTACTCAAGCAACCACAAATGCTATGGTGGACAAAATGGGTTAGGTTGAGGAAAGCTATGGTGGCTATGCGGGTGATATGGTGGAAGGCCTAGGCAAACTTGCCAAATTTGACAAAATTTGATGGAGTCAAATGATGATGGTAATATTTTTCTGGTATGGGGAATGTCAAGAGCTTCGAAACGAGCTAAAGAACGTCCAAATCGGAGTTCGTATGAATTAGTTATGGACAAAACAAAAATCAGCCGAATTCAAAATCTGGAGGTACCGGATGTCCGGTAAAGGCCGGAAATCCGGTATTTTATTCTGTATATGTGGTTCCGGTCATCCAGTGAATTCCGGACGTCCGGTGCTTCATGAGGGTCCGGACGTCCGGTAAAACGCCGGTCGTCCGGTGGGTCGAGGTCAACGCGAGATTTGAGTTCCGGAACGCGATTTTGGGCGGAATTTGATGATTTTGGGGTCAAAATTTGACGGATTTTGTGGAGGAAAGATGGGGAAACTTGGGGAAATGCTAGATCCACTTGAAACCAAGCAAATCCATGGATCAAAATCAACAAAACATCAACAAACCAACAGATTACAAAAGAATTTGGGGCTATTTTTGGTGGGGATTTTCGAATTTTTGGACGAAATCACACAAAACAAGGGTAGAAAACGGTGGAGGGGGGTCCAGATTCATGAGAAACCGTGGCTCTTGATACCATAATGATGTAGGGTGGAACCCTAGATGGCCGATCTTTCACGAAATGGTGGGATCCCGCGATGAACACGAAGGACACAAAGGGGAATCACGAGGGAAAACACTCAAGAACAAGTCCAATCACACATCCACTAGACAAACAAACACACAAGATCACAAGATACATGAACAACAAAGGGAAAGATACAAGGTAAAGTTCATCTCCAAGAGGAGGTCTTGAATCCGTGAAGGATCTTCCCGTTTAGGGGTCTTGAATCCAAGGTGGATCTTCTCCGTAGAGGGGCCGCGGTCTCTCTCGTGGAGTAGATCCGTAATGGATGAGCAAAGATCTAGTCTAAAATGAGCTATCACATTTGCTAGCCCTCACTAGGAGGAGGTGGAGGGGTATATATAGTCTAGGGCCACGAAGGGGTAAGTGGGAGAGGGATACATGGGCCTCTGGCCCGATAACTGTGCGCAGACAGCATGTAGCGGACGTTCGACGGCTACCGGACGTCCGGTGGCTCGCGAGGGTCCGGACATCCGGAAGTCTTCGGACTTCCGCTATTTTCCTTCTGTGATTGCTGTTACGGACATCCGGTGGTTGCCGGTCGTCCAGTCGCCTGGGACGCGTCGGTCGTCCGGTGAAGGCCGGACGTCCGGAGCCTGTAGCTTTTCCAGCAGTTTCTCTTGATCCTTGTACTAGGTGTCCTCGACGTCTTGTCCAATGCTCCTAGCTGTTCCATGGCCTCCCTCTTGGTTCCTGGTCATGCATAGCACATATATTTGAGGTAGTAGCCATGTCTCACATGTAGAAAGTGGAGGTTCGAAGAGGAGCGAGTTAACCTTGTGTCCAATTGTGTGTAGTTGAGGTCTCGGCGAAGTGAACATGGGGATGATCGTGGGATGCTCCGCATCAAGGTGCTAGCACGCTACAACAACAATGCCTACAAGATCAACATTCCACGCGACAAGTACAACGTGAGCGATGTCTTCAACGTCAAGGATCTCTCCACTTTCCATGGTGATGAAGATTTCGATCCGAGGCCGGATCTTTCCCAAAGGAGGGGAGATGATGCGGAGCATCCCAAGGTCATCCCCATGGACCTACCGTCATCTCACCAAGTGCCAAGTGGGCCCATGACACGCGCTCGAGCACGAGCTCTCTAGACCGAGGTGACTTCACTCCTCTCTCTATGTCATTTTGATTCACACGAGACATGGCTGCTACCATCATCCGAAACTCTATGCATACTCAGGCACCTCGGGAGCAACCATGGAGAATCCAAGGAATAAGAGGAATCGAAGAAGGAAGAAGGAGACGAAAACAGCCAAGACTCAGACAGCCCGGATGATCCGGACGAAGACCCGGATGATCCGGATAGAGCCCGGATGATCCGGACCAACGTCCGGACGATCCGGATAATGTGCACGCGGACACCCAAGAGCTACTCACTGAAGCCGGATCATCCGGACCCCAGCCCGGATCATCCGGCCACACCCGGACGTCCGGACCAGGACCCGGACATCCGGACCCTCCGCTGTCGAGACGACATGCCCGGATCATCCGGACGCCGCCCCAAATCATCCGGACCCCCGAATCCCGGATCATCTGAACCAACATCCGGATCATCCGGACAGTGCGTGCGTGCATGACTTTGGGCCGAGGCCCATGTACCCCTTCGCCCCTCCTAGCCTATATATTGCACTCCACCATACTTTCTAGGGTTAGCTTTGTGTTAGCTCATCTAAAAACCTTAGTGGTTCCTCTCCTACGAGACCGCGGCCTCTTCAGAGAAGATCCATCCGGATTCAAGACCTCCTTCACGGGGAAGAACATCAAGACCTCCTCACGGAGATGACTACAGCCACTTGTATCGTCCTTAGTTGATCGTGTATCGTGTATCGCACTTTGTGTACCCGGATCTAGCATTTGTGTGACCTAAACTTGTTGATTTGAGTGTTTTCTCCTTGTCCATCTTGTGTTTTTCCTCGTTCCCCTCGTGTTCTTCCTCGGGATCCCTCCTTTTCGTGAGAGATCGGCCACGTAGGGTTCCACCCTACATCAGAGGAGGAAGGAGAATGCCAAGATGCGGAGGACCGAAGGCCTCCTGGACAACCCGGGTGCTCGGACAAGAGGATCCCCGGGTGCCCGGTTGATGCGGGGTCAACCCGTTCTAGGCCGATCTTTCATGAAAAGGAGGGAAACCCACGATGAACACGAAGAACACAAAGGGGAATCATGAGGGAAAACACTCAGAACAAGTCCAATCACACCTCCACTAGACAATCAAACACACAAGATCACAAGGTACATGAACAACAAAGGGAATAGATACAAGGTAGAGTTCATCTCCAAGAGGAGGTCTTGAATCCGCGAAGGATCTTCCCGTGAGGGTTCTTGAATCCAAGGTGGATCTTCTTCGTAGAGGGGCCGCGGTCTCTCTCGTGGAGTAGACCGTAATGGATGAGCAAAGCTCTAGTCTAAAATGAGCTATCACATTTGCTAACCCTCAAATAGTAGAGGGGGAGGAGTATATATAGTCTAGGGCCACGAAGGGGTAAGTGAGGGGCGAAACAGGTACATGGGCCTCGGCCCGATACGTTGCACGCGGGCAGCGCCGGATGATCCGGGCAATGGCGGCCCGGATGATCCGGGAGCAGGTCCGGATGATTCGGCTTCACGGTGAAGCTTCAGGTGTCTTCGGCGCAGTTACCCGGATGATCCGGGGGACAGCCCGGATGATCCGGCTGGGCCCGGATGATCCGGACGGCGGTCCGGACGTCCGGCCTGGCTCCAGCAGCCGCTCCGTCTTCTTCTCCTTTCTTCCGTCTTCTCTTCCACGCTTCCCTCGCGGATGGTGTAGTCGTTCCTTGGCGCTTGCACTCCTCCTTGACATTCGTGAAGCTCCGACAATACCTATGCATGCACACGAGTGGAGTGTCAAGTAGTATACCGTCCTCGAAGGGGTCAAGTGAACACATGTAAAGGAGAAGATTCACATTTATGTATAAGAAGTAGAGGTCGCACGTGTCACTTGCCGAACGGACTCTTGCCATGGTGATGTCCATAGGATGCTCCGCATCATCCCCTCCCCCTTGGAAAAGATCCGACCTCGGATCGAAAACCAAATCACCATGGGAAAGAGATGGCGTCGTCGTGTAGATGTGCACGATCACGAAGTACTCATCATCTTGAAGCTCTACATGGGCACTCTCCAATGTCGCACCGTCTAGTGATTCCTTCAAAAGGGGCAAGGAAAACAAACACTTGGAAAAACAAATGTGGTTAGCGTTAGTGCAAAACGAAGCATTCAAGAGGTGATTCACCCAACAAGTGTTGTCATCAAGCATAGCATAGGGTGTGACAAAGGGTTGTGGCATGGCAGGTAAGCACATCAATTGAGCACAATCAAGGTCATCATGGAAACAAGCATGTAAATGTGAGGTAGAGATGCACATATGTGTGACAAGATAATAAGCATCTACCTCGAAGTCATAGCAAGCATGCATAAAGCGCTCAATGAAAGGTGTATGGTAGGCATAAGAATCATTCACAACACCAAGTAAAATGAATTGTCTAAACACATGGGTCAAGTGCAAGACAATCCAAGCATAACGTGCATAGGGTGTAGTGAAAATGGTGTGGCACTCAACACAATAGAAAGAGCAATTGTTCAACATGTGTGAGGCAATCAAGTCAATCATGTGAAAAGCAATGGGACATGGCATATGTGAAGAGATGACATTGTTGCAACCAAGCATATGATAGGGACAAGTAATCCAAGAATTGGATGCAGCACACAAGGTATATATAACATGAGGCATGGCAATGTGGCTATCGTGAATGAAAGCAATATCACTAACATGTGCACGATCAAGGGGTCCAAGATGACAAATAAGTCTCATGGTGCGAGCAACACATGTAGTATGATCCACAATATTCATGCTCATGGTTTTTGGGTTCTCGAAAGAGAAAGATATCACCTTGAAATCATGTCCTTGTGCATTCTTAACAATGTCAAAGCACAAGCAAGTGGGATGGATAAACGTCGTGGTAGACGGTAGTTCGCTCTCAAGAGCTCGAATGGTCAACTCACGTGAAGTGGAAGTCGACACGAAGTTCAAGTATCCTACACATGCACACAACAAAACAAAGAACGTGTGCGCATGGTAGATAAACACATCATCCATCATGATGGTTCTCTTCTCTTGCACATAACCGTTAGAAGCAAAAGTGCATGAATAATATTATGCTACAGTGGCTATATTCATGGCACTAGGCATATGGTGCAAAGAGGTAACATAAGCATGCTTCACAAGAAATATGTCAAAATCTCCAAATAAATGCGAGAATGCTATGGGGGCAATCTCATTGGCAAGACTAAAATCATGGTTGCGCTCAATACATGATAGCATGAGAGAGGCAACATGTGGAGACATATGACAACAAGCAATATCAATCATGTGCAAAGCATGGCAATGGTTGACATCAACTGCAAGAAATGAGCATGTATGAATCATGGGTGATGCACTAGACAAAGCAAGCATGGTAATCAAGTCGTGCAAACTATTGGAGCGAAGATGCAACACACTAGGAGAAGGCATGGCAATCATGTCATGTGATCAAATAGTGGATATAGGCAATGCACATGACATATCGCAAGCATGGTCACAAATCAAGATGAAAGCATCATAATAGGCATGGGGTGCAAAGGAATCATGGTAATAACAAGTGATATCTCCAGCAAGCTTACAAATACACATACAAGTACGAGAACCAATCGTCATGTGTAATGTAAAGCATGGCAAAGGAAAAGGAATTGGCATATCATGCAATGTGAACATGGCAATATCGGCAAATGATACATAACGAACAATTAGCCATAACCATGTGAGGGCCATGTAGAAGAAATGGGCGAAGTCTTTGCACAAAGGGAGCGGTGGGAAAGACAATCCACGGGATCCAAAGTCGTCGGTGCTCTCTAGAGCTCGTTTCATCAACTCATGCTCTCGCGAGGTTGACGAGTAAGTATGGGGACCTACACAAAAGAGACACAAACCGAAGAAATTGTGTGCGTGGTAAATGTACACATCATCCATCATGATGTGTATGTGCATGTGTGAGTTAGCACAAGATACACATTGCTCAAAGAAGTTTGATGCGTGGTATAAGAACATGTCATCCATCATGAGAATAGTTATTGTGTATCGCATGATGTGGATGCAAATTGAGCATACAATTATATGGCACATCTATAGCATGTTCATTCATGGGGAGCATATTGTGCACAGAAGCATGGGGATCATGCAATGGATGGGGTGGGTCAAAATCTCCTAAAATGTATGAGGAAACTATGGGGGTCTCCTCATGAGAAATATTGAAAGCGTAATGTGGAGAAGTGGAGGAACATCCAAAACAAAGCATGTCTGAAGCTAGGTAATCATGGCATTGGCATATGATGGATATGATGCAAAGGAAGCATGTTAATATCATCACAAGAAAAAACAAATGCCAATAACCATGGGCTTGTCATCTATGCCATAAGTGCAAATTGGATTTATCTTAATGGCATATGCATAGTTACTACGATGAGATTGCAAATGTGACATATTGTTGATCTCATGCATAGCATACGACAAGTCAAGAGGGATGTCCAACATGATGTGACCGAGAGAATTATCACAAGAAATCCTACGCAACATGGCATCACAACTAATAGACTCCACATGGAAATCATCAAACTCATCATAAATGGGTAAATCATCGCATGGGGAAATCATACTAGAATGAAGCATGGCGATAGGTGGACCAACATCATGCAAGCAAGCAATGTCAACATAGTCCACTAGTGGGAGGAGATCATCACCTTCACCTTTGTTACCTTTCTCATTCCACTAATATGGTGTAGGTGAGGTGGGAAAGAACAAATGGTGGTCATCATCTTCATCGTGATGGAACCATGTGGGGGGTGCATCATATTCCACCATGGCCATCGTCTTGTCCATAGGAAGGACGAAGTCATCGAGGATCGGCGCGTCATCATATATGGGACCTAGCACCAAATTAGAAGACACAATCGAGGTAGAGGTCAAGTCATTAGTGTTGAAAGTGTCCTCACATGACCTATCAACTATCTCACTCTCTCTATGTGGTGGCTCACTCACTCCCTCAAAATAGGTGCACTCAATGTCGCATATGGTGGAGTCACTCATCTCACTCAAGTGGTGGGGGTTGTGGCTCTCCGCACATGGGAATTGGGGCAACTCGTCATATATGGGGCTAGTGGTGAACTCGCTCTCACTCTCAATATGTTGGCACAAGTCACTCAAGTCATCATACGTCGCCGTGGTCGAAGGGAAAATCCCATGCTCAACCATCTCGTCATCGTCGCCGTGGATGAAGGCCGAAGATGGCACATCATCACTCTCACCTCCAAGGATGGAAGCATCATCCTTACTCGTCACCATGTCGGTCGCCTTCAAAGCTTGGTCCCCAAATGGCTCCGTAGTCATAGTCGTCGCTGCACCGTCTTGAAAAAGAGTCGAAGTAGACTCGGCATCATCAATGCCACAAAGAGGGATGGCGGTGAAGTCGGACGTGGGAGCGTCATCTTGGAGCTCGTTGGGCTTGCACATCATGGTGGTACTAGCCTCATGCTCGTCGTCTTGGAGCTTGGTCTTCGAGAAGTGTGCTTGCGGTGGAGAAGCCTTGGCCTTCATGAGGTCTTGTTCCGCCTTGAGAGCACCAATGTAATTGTCGTCGAGGGACTTGTAGTTATCGAGGAAGATTGACTTGTAGATGTCGTTGTGCAATCCCATCATGAAGTGGAGCTTCATCGAAATGGGGTCGTCCACGCCGGCTCGTTGCAAGGCCATCTTCATCTCCATGAAGTACTTGTCGATGGACTTGGATCCTTGGGTGGTGTTCCCCAATTGGCGTAGAAGTTGTTCTGTGTAGGTGGGAGGCACGAACTCGCGCCGCATAGCTTTCTTAGTCTTGGGCCAATTCACGTTGAAGCTCGTCGAAGGTGTGTGAAGCCACCATGTTGACGCGTTGTCGTGGAAGTTTCTTGTAGCGCACTTCACTTGATCTTCATAGGGAACTTGATGTAGCTTGAGGTAGTCGTCCATCTTGCGTTCCCACTCGAGATACTCCTCGGGTTCTTGAGTCCCGTAGAATGGAATCTCGTGGTCGTTGTCGAGGTCATAGTAGCTCGTGGTAGTCGCGCACTTGAGCTTGGGTAGCTTCTCTTGAGCATAAGCTTGGGGTGCTTGTTGGTGAAGATGTTGTATGTCCAAAGGCGAAGATGTTTTGAAGTCGCTTGGCGAAGATTCCAAAGTACATGGTGAAGTTGTTGAGCGGTTGTTGGTGTTGAGATCATGACCTTCACGTTCTTGTCGTTGACGTTGTCGATGCCGATGTGATCTCGCCGAAGATGGTAGCTCGGAAGGATGTACACTAGAGCGTCTTCTCGAAGATGAGGGAGACCTCTTGCGGTTTTTTAGGAGGGCTTTGAGCTCCTTCATTTGAGCATCCATGTTGGCACACAAGTTGTTCGTCAAGGCATCGAACTTGTCGTTGTTGGTGTAGACCGGAGATGAAATGATTTGCCTATCAATCACAAGACTCGAGCAAAGGTGAGTAGGAAATGAGATAAACAATACCAAGTTACCTTTTCCAAATATTGAGGATGTATCCCGTTTCACTCAATGTGAAATGAAAGAATAGTGGAATTGGTACCGGACTTGTTCACTCACACCTATCAAGTAAAGCTTATCGAGTGGCTCGGTGAGGATAAGTGGCATAAAAATTTGATGCAAAAAGTTAGCAAGAGTCAATAATGTTGAAAGAGATTCACAAATCCGCAAATGTAACAACTAGACCAATAGCAATGAGTGGCACACGGAAACACACGCACGGATAGATAAATGTGGTTGTGCTACCAAGGAATGAGCACAAAATGTGGAATCCACAGAAAACGCTCGTGTTACACAACTCAAGAGAGACGCTAGCATGATTGCTCAATAGGCGGATACGACACTTGTGCACAACCTATTGGATGCAAAAGGTACCAACTTTCTATATCAAGTATGCTATTTGTTTATGATGTTCCGGTGCTTTTAGCACAAGATGATCCAATATGATCGGATATGATAGCATATGATATATTGTGATGCGATGCTATGGCTCTTGCTTACAAGCTTCTTTGTCTTTCTCTTTTTGCTTAAAAGCTTATTCTCTATTTTTCTTTGTATGGCCACAATGCGAAATGCACAAACCAAGATAGCAATTGTGTATATGCGGGAACAATCTTTTGACACAAGGGATGATATGATGATACCAAGATATGGTATGTATGCAATGGAAGGGCGGATCGCTAATGTGCACAAGAAACGTTGCCGGCAATACTCAAATTGCTAGTCTCGATAGGAAAGTGGCGCAAAATGGGCTAGGGGTTAACAATGCAATTGCAAGGGAATATACAATGATGTCGTCGAGGTTACCGTCCAATTCGATAATGAGAGGCGGTGTTCTTGATGTAGACCCGTTCCTAATTAGCCGAAACACCTTAGGAAGCGGAAAAACCACAACTCAAAATCTCAAGGACAAAAGTCAAATGGTGGTAGCGGAAATGATGTGGTAGTTGCGGAAGAGGATGGTGGGGCTATACACGTTGTCGGAGTTGAAGTCACGGTCCCTAAGTAGCTGAAACACCTTAGGAGGCACGAGCCACAACTCAAACAAGCTCACACAAAATTGGGTTAAGTTTGGTTGGTGGTAATGTATAGTGGGAAATGGGTATGCGGAAGTGGTGGTGGTGGTGGTGGTTGATGAAGAAGCAATTGTCCCTAAGTAGCTAAACACCTTAGGAGACTCAAATCACTATTCAAGCAACCACAAATGCGATGGGGAACAAAATGGGTTAAGTTGTGGAAGGCTATGGTGGCTATGCGGATGATATGGTGGAGGGCCTATACAAACTTAGCAAATTTGACAAATTTTGATGGAGTCAAATGATGATGGTAGTATTTTTGTGGTATGGGGGATGTCTAGAGCTTCAAAACGAGCTAAAGAACGTCGAAAACGAACTCCGGATGAATTAGTTATGGCCGAAACAAGAATCTGTCCGTGTGAGTTTCAGGTGAAACCGGATGATCCGAGAGTTTGTCCGGATGATCCGGGCTGTGTCTGGATGATCCGGGTGAACTTACGGATGATCCGGGCAGGTCAAACTGCTCGGGATTTTCTCTCGGGGACGATTTTTGGGCGGAAAAATGATGATTTTGGGCTCAAAATTGAGAGGATTTCATGGATGGGAAAGTGGGGGAACTTGTGGAGATGCTAGATCCACTTGAAACCAAGCGAATCCATGGATCAAAATCAACAAAATCTCATCAAACCAACATATCACAAAAAAATTGGGGCTATTTTTGGTGGGAAATTTTCGAATTTGGGGAAGAACACAACAAAACAAGGCTAGAAAACGGTGCAGAGGCTCCAAATTCGTGAGAAACCGAGGCTCATGATACCATATGATGCGGGGTGAACCCGTTCTAGGCCGATTTTTCACGAAATGGAGGGGATCCCACGAAGAACACGAGGGGGAACACAAGGGGAAACACGAGAGAAACACTCAAACCAACAAGAACAAGTCACACATATGCTAGATCCTCGAAACACACATAGATACAAGATCCATGATCAACAAGGGACAATACAAAGGGTAACCGGTTCTTCTCCGTGAGGAGGCCTTGGGGAATCCTGCGGGATCTTCTCCGTGAAGGAGGTCTTGAATCCGTGTGGATCTTCTCCGTGGAGGCGTCGTAGTCACTCCCAAGGAGATGAACCACTAGTGGATGAGCAAAGCTCTGTCTCAAATGAGCTAAACCTAAGCTAACCCTCAAATGGAGGAGGAGGAGTCATATATATAGGCTAGGGGGCGAAGGGGTACATGGGCCTCGGCCCAACTCGCACATGCAGGTGGGGGTCCGAATGATCCGAAAGGTGGCCCGGATGATCCAGGTGTCTGGGGTCCGGATGATCCGGGTGACCGTCTGGATCGTCCGGAGGTGTCGACGCGCAGCAGATGGCCCGGATGATCCGGGGCCTGGTCCGGATGTCCGGCTCCGTCCGGATGATCCGGGGCCTAGTCCGGATCGTCCGGCTTCGTCGGCAAGCTTGGGGTGTCTCAGGGCATATTACCCGGATCGTCCGGGTGTCGGTCCGGATCATCCGGGCTTGGTCCGGATCGTCCGGCTGGGGATTCGGATGATCCGGGCAAGTCCAGTCTTGCTCCAATTCTTCTCCGTCTTCGCGTATGCTTATCTCCTTCGATCGTACTTGCTCCTTAGCTGCTCCATGGTCTTCCTCTTGGTTCGTGGTCACGTATAGCACATATGTTTGAGGTAGTAGCCATGTCTCACAAGTGGAAAGTGGAGGTTTGGAGAGGAGCGAGTCAACCTTGTGTCCAATGGTGGGTACTTGAGGTCTTGTCGAAGTGAACATGGGGATGATCGTGGGATGCTCCACATCACATAGTGCTATGTCCATGGCTCACGCTCATGTATTGCGTGAAAGTTGAAAGGTTTGAAAGAATAGAGTATGAAAACAAGTGCTTGGCTGAAACCGGGGTTGTGCATAATATGAATATTTTGTGTGATGAAGAGGGAGCATAGCCAGACTATATGATTTTGTAGGGATAACTTTCTTTAGCCATGGTATTTTGAGAAGACATGATTGATTTGTTAGTATGCTTGAAGTATTATTATTTCTTATGTCAATATAGACTTTTATCTTGAATCTTTTAGATCTGAAAATTCATGCCACAATTAAGAAAATTACATTGAAAAACTATGATGGTTAGCATTCCACATCAAAAATTCTGTTTTTATCATTTACCTACTCGAGGACGAGCAGGAATTAAGCTTGGGGATGCTTGATACGTCTCCAACGTATCTATAATTTTTTATTGTTCCATGCTATTATTTATGATGTTTTGGATGTTTAATTGGCTTTGTCATACACTTTTATATTATTTTTGGGACTAACCTACTAACCCAAAGGCCCAGTCTAGATTGTTGTTTTTTGCGTGTTTCAGGGTTTTGCAGAAAAGGAATATCAAACGGAGTCCAAACAGAATGAAACCTTCGGGAGAGATATTTTTGAAGAAAATCACACACTGGAGACTTGAGAACCACGGAGTAGGGGCCACGATGATGTAGGGTGGAACCCTAGATGGCCGATCTTCCACGAAATGGAGGGGATCCCACAATGAACACGAAGAACATGAGAGGGGAACACGAGGGGAAACAAGAGAGAATCACTCAAACCAACAAGAACAAGTCACACATATGCTAGATCCTCGAAACACAAAGAGATACAAGATCCATTATCAACAAGGGACGATACAAAGGGTAACCGGTTCTTCTTCGTGAGGAGGTCTTGGGGTATCCCGCGGGATCTTCTCCATAGCGGAGGTCTTGAATCCGTGTGGATCTTCTCCGAAGAGGTGCCGCAGTCACTCTCGAGGAGATGAACCACTAGATGAGCAAAGCTCTAGGTATCAAATGAGCTATCACTAAGCTAACCCTCAAATGGAGGAGGTGGAGGAGTATATATAGTCTAGGGCCACCAAGGGGTAAGTGGGAGAGGGATACATGGTCCTCTGGCCCGATAACTATACGCAGACAGCATGTAGCGGACGTCCGACGGCTACCGGACGTCCGGTGGCTCGCGAGGGTCCGGACGTCCGGAAGTCTTCGAACTTCCGCTATTTTCCTTCTGTCGTCGAAGTCACGGACGTCCGGTGGCCTCCGGTCGTCCGGTCGCCTGGGAGTCGTCGGTCGTCCGGTAGAGGCCGGACGTCCGGAGCCTGTAGCGTTTCCAGCAGCTTCTCCTGTTCCTTGTACTTGGTGTCCTTGCCGTCTTGTCCAATGCTCCTAGCTGTTCCATGGCCTCCCTCTTGGTTCCTGGTCATGCATAACACATATATTTGAGGTAGTAGCCATGTCTCACATGTAGAAAGTGGAGGTTCAGAGAGGAGCGAGTGAACCTTGTGTCCAATTGTGTGTAGTTGAGGTCTCGTCGAGTGAACATGGTGATGATCATGGGATACTCCGTATCACACGATATGCCCACGATGGTGGGGGCCGCGCCCCCTTCCCAGGGCGCGTCCCCGTGCCTCGTGGATCCCTCGTGAGTCCCCCGGTGTCCTCCTTCCCCCTATATAAGCCTACGTACCCCGAAACCATCAGCAACAGAGAGAAAACCCTAGTTCCATTGAGGTAACCTTCTGTTTCCGTGAGATCCCATCTTGGAGCCTGTTCCGGAGCTCCGCCGGAGGGGGGGGGGGTCCATCACGGAGTGCTTCTACATCATCATCATCGCCCTCACCATGAGTTGTGAGTAGTTTTCCACCGACCTTCGGGTCCATAGCTAGTATCTAGATGGCTTCTTCTCTCTCTAGATCTCAATACAAAGTTCTCCTCGGTCTTCGAGGAGATCTATTCGATGTGATCTCTTTTTGCGGTGTGTTTGTCGAGATCCGATGAATTGTGAGTTTATGATCAAGATTATCTATGAGAAATATTTGGTTCTTTTGTAAACTCTTTATGTGTGGTCATAATATCCTTGCAAGTCTCTTCGAATTATTGGTTTGGTTTGGCCTACTAGATCTATAGTTCTTGCAATGGGAGAAGTGCTTGGCTTTGGGTTCAATCTTGCGGTGTCCTTTCCCAGTGACAGTAGGGGTAGCAAGGCACGTATTGTATTGTTGCCATCGAGGATAAAAAGATGGGGTTTATATCATATTGCTTGAGTTTATCCCTCTACATCATGTCATCTTGCTTAAGGCGTTACTCTGTTCTTATGAACTCAATACACTAGATGCATGCTGGATAGCGCTCGATGTGTGGAGTAATAGTAGTAGATGCAGGTAGGAGTCGGTCTACTTGTCTCGGACGTGATGCCTATATACAATGATCATGCCTAGATAGTCTCATAATTATTAGCTTTTCTATCAATTGCTCGACAGTAAATTGTTTACCCGCCGTAGAATATCGCTATCATGAGAGAAGCCACTAGAGAACACTATGGCCCCCGGGTCTATTCTCAACATATCAATCTACATCTACTTTACTTTTTCTGCTTTTACTTTCTGTTCTTATAAACAAAAATACCAAAAAAATATAAACTATCATCTCTATCAGATCTCACTTTCGTAAGTGACTCTAAAGGGATTGACAACCCCTTATCGCGTTGGCTGCGAAGTTCTTATTTGTTTGTGCAGGTGCGAGGGACTCGTGCGTGGTCTCCTACTGGATTGATACCTTGGTTCTCAAAAACTAAGGGAAATACTTACGCTACTGTGATGCATCTCCCTTTCCTCTTCGAGGGAATACAACGCAAGCTCGAGAAGTAGCAGATTTCCAACGTTTTGCTTTTGTGATGGACCTGTCGGACGTCCGGTGGGGGCCGGTCGTCCGGGCGCTAATGAGTGTCGGACGTCCAGTGTCTGGCGGTCGTCCGAGCGATGTAGGTTGCCTCGGCTGGGGTCGATCTGGCCGGTGGAGCTCCCAGGCGTCGGACGTCCGGTCCAGACCGGTCGCCCGGTGGTTGTAGACTTCTGGCAGCTTCTCCGTTTGGTCCTCGAACTTGTCCTCTCCGTCTTGTCCAATACTCCTAGTTGTTCCATGGCCTTCCTCTTGGTTCATGGTCATGCATAGCACATATTTTTGAGGTAGTAGCCATGTCTCACATGTGGAAAGTGAAGGTTTGGATAGGAGCGAGTAAACCTTGTGTCTAATGGTGTGTGCATGAGGTCTCGTCGAAGTGAACATGGGGGTGATCATGGGATGCTCCGCACCATCCCCCCCCCCCCGGGAAAGATCCGACCTCGAATCAAAAAGCTCATCACCATAGAAACGGTTGTTATGGACGGACTTGTAGTTGGACGGAGTTGAAGACATGGCGCAATCCAAGTAGTCCAAGGTGTCGCCGGAGTGGTATACATGCAAGAAGAGAAAACACACACGACACTCGGAAATGCAATGGTTAGCGCGCACAAAGTGTCCGTCATGTAAGAATGAGTCCGTGTGACAAGGTTGGGCCTGGCAAGACACAAGATGATGCGGGGTCAACCCGTTCTAGGCCGATCTTTCACGAAGAGGAGGGAAAGCCACGATAAACACGGAGAACACAAAGGGGGATCACGAGGGAAAACACTCAAGAACAAGTCCAATCACACATCCACTAGACAATCAAACACACAAGATCACAAGGTACATGAACAACAAAGGGAAAGATACAAGGTAGAGTTCATCTCCAAGAGGAGGTCTTGAATCCGCGAAGGATCTTCCCGTGAGGGGTCTTGAATCCAAGGTGGATCTTCTCCGTAGAAGGGCCGCGGTCTCTCTCGTGAAGTAGATCCGTAATGGATGAGCAAAGCTCTAGTCTAAAATGAGCTATCACATTTGCTAACCCTAAAATGGTGGAGGTGGAGGAGTATATATAGTCTAGGGCCACAAAGGGGTAAGTGAGGGGCAAAACAGTTACATGGGCCTCCGCCCGATACGTTGCACGCAGGCAGGGCCGGATGATCCGGGCGATGGCGGACCGGATGATCCGGGAGCAGGTCCGGATGATCCGGCTTCACGGTGAAGCTTCGGGTGTCTTCGGCGCAGTTACCCGGATGATCCGGGGGACGACCCGGATGATCCGGCTAAGCCCGGATGATCCGGACGGCGGTCCGGACGTCCGGCCTGGCTCCAGCAGCCTCTCCATCTTCTTCTCCTTTCTTCCGTCTTCTCTTCCAAGCTTCCCTCGCGGGTGGTGTAGTCGTTCCTTGGCACTTGCACTCCTCCTTGACATTCATGAAGCTCCGACAATTCCTATGCATGCACGCGAGTGGAGTGTCAAGTAGTATACCATCCTCGAAGGGGTCAAGTGAACATGTGTAAAGGAGAAGATTCACCTTTATGTATAAGAAGTAGAGGTCACATGTGTCACTTGCCGAACGGACTCTTGCCATGGTGATGTCCATGGATGCTCCGCATCATCCCCTCCCCCTTGGAAAAGATCCGACCTTGGATCGAAAACCAAATCACCATGGGAAAGAGATCGCGTCGTCGTGTAGATGTGGACGATCACAAAGTACTCATCATCTTGAAGCTCTACATGGGCACTCTCCAATGTCGCATCGTCTAGTGATTCCTTCAAAAGGGGCAAGAAAAACAAACACTTGGAAAAACAAATGTGGTTAGCGTTAGTGCAAAACCAAGCATTCAAGAGGTGATTCACCCAACAAGTGTTGTCATCAAGCATAGCATAGGGTGTGACAAAGGGTTGTGGCATGGCAGGTAAGCACATCAACTGAGCACAATCAAGGTCATCATGGAAACAAGCATGTAAATGTGAGGTAGAGATGCACATATGTGTGACAAGATAATAAGCATCTACCTCGAAGTCATAGCAAGCATGCATAAAGCACTCAATGAAAGGTGGATGGTAGGCATAGAATCATTCAGAACACCAAGTAAAATGAAGTGTCTAAACACATGGGTCAAGTGCAAGACAATCCAAGCATAACGTGCATAGGGTGTAGTGAAAATGGTGTGGCACTTAACACAATATAAAGAGCAATTGTTCAACATGTGTGAGGCAATCAAGTCAATCATGTGAAAAGCAATGGGACATGGCATATGTGAAGAGATGACATTGTTGCAACCAAGCATATGATAGGGACAAGTAATCCAAGAATTGGATGCAACACACAAGGCATATATAACATGAGGCATGGCAATGTGGCTATCGTGCATGAAAGCAATATCACTAACATGTGCGCAATCAAGGGGCCCGAGATGACAAATAAGTCTCATGGTGCGAGCAACACATGTAGTATGATCCACAATATTCATGCTCATGGTTTTGGGGTTCTCGAAAGAGAAAGATATCACCTTGAAATCATGTTCTTGGGCATTCTTCACAATACCGAAGCACAAGCAAGTGCGGTGTAGAAGCGTAGTGGTAGAAGGTGGTTCACTCTCAAGAGCTCGAATGGTCAACTCACGCGAAGTGGAAGTCGACACGAAGTCCAATTATCCTACACATGCACACAACAAAAGGAAGAACGTATGCGCATGGTAGATAAACACATCATCCATCATGATGGTTCTCTTCTCTTGCACATAACCATTAGAAGCACAAGTGCATGAATAATAGGATGCAACAATGGCTATGTTCATGGCACTAGGCATATGATTCAAAGAGGTAAGATAAGCATGTTTCACAAGTAATATGTCAAAATCTCCACATATATGCGAGAATGCTACTGGGGCAATCTCATTATCAAGACTAAGATCATTTTTGTACTCAATACATGGCAAATCTAGCATGAGAGATACAACATATGGAGATATATGACAAGAAGCAATGGGAATCATGTGCAAAGCATGGCAATGGTTGACATCAACCGCATGAAAGGAGCAAGTATGAATCATCGGTGATGCAACATAAGCAAGCATATCAATCATGCCGTGCAAACTAGTGGAGCGAAGATGCAACACACTAGATGAGTTCATAGCAATCATGTCATGTGAGAAAATAGTAGGCATAAGCAATTCACACGACATATCACAAGCATGAGTACATAGCATGAACAAGGTATCATCATAGGCATTTGGCACAAAGCAAACATGGCAATAACAAGAGAAATCTCCACCAAGATTGCAAATACACATACAAGGAGTCCAATCATGGATCATGTGAATTGCAAAGCATGGGTCACAAATACATGTTAAAGGCATAGGAATGATCATATCATGCAAAGTGAACATGGCAAGGTGGGCATAAGAGATATAATGGACAATAACCCATAACCATGTGAGTGCCATGTAGAAGGAATGCGCGAAGTGTTTGCGCAAAAGGAGCGGTGGGAAAGACAATCCGCGATATCCCAAGTCATCGTTGCTCTCTAGAGCTCTTTTTGTCAACTCGTGCATTTGTGAAGTTGATGAGTATGCATGGGTACCTACACAAAAGAGACACAAGCCAAAGAAAGTGTGTGCGTGGTAAATGTACACATCATCCATCATGATGTGTATGTGCATGTGTGAGTTAGCACAAGATAAGCATCACTCAAAGAAATTTGATGCATGGTATCAGAACATGTCATCCATCATGAATGAATAGTTAATGTGTATAGCATCATGTGGATGCAAATTGAGCATACAATTATATGGCACATCTATAGCATGTTCATTCATGGGGAGCATATTGTGCATATAAGGATTGGTATAATGCAATGGATGGGATGGATCAAAATCTCCTAACATGTATGAGGAAACTATGGGGCTCTCCTCATGAGAAATATCGGAAGCATAATGTGGAGAAGTGGAACAACATCCAAAACAATGCATGTCCGAAGCTAGGTAATCATGGTATGGCATATGATTGATATGATGCAAAGCAAGCATGTCAATATCATCACAAGAAAAACAAATGCCAATCACCATGGGCTTGTCATGTATGCCATAAGTGCAAATTGGATTTATCTTAATGGCATATGCATAGTCACTACAATGAGATTGCAAATAGGACATATTATTGATCTCATGGTTAGGACATATTATTGATCCCATGGTTAGGACATTTTAGCATTAACGTTTTCAGTCTCCCCCAAGCTTGAGCTATGCTCTCTCCGTCATGAGGATAAAAATTATAAACATAATTCCTATTCTCATGGACTTCATGAAGAGGATAAAACTTGGAGTAAAAGAGAGACTGGATCTCTTCCCACTCCAGCAGGTGAGAGTCATTTAGTAGCCTATACCATTCCAATGCTTTTCCTTTCAGTGACAAGGCAAATAATTTCCTCATGAAAAACTCCCTTGATACACCTGCAAGCTTAAATAATGAACATAGTTGTGACAGATATAGCAAGTGTTCACCGGGATGTCTGTCTCCTGCATAACGATCAGCCAAAACATAATCGATAATACCAGCTGGTATTTTATAGGGCACAATTTCAGTAGGGGGAGGAGCAACCACCACAGGTGTGGGGTGTCTTCCCGCAAGCAACGATCCAATAGCAAGGTTGTCCATAAGCATAACTAGTGAAATAAAAACAAGAAACAAAAAGATTTAATTGCAAGATCTAAAGATATACCTTCAAGCGCTCACCTCCCCGGCAACGGCGCCAGAAATAGCTTGATGTCTACACACGCTTCTACTCTTGTAGACTATGTTGGGCCTCCAAGCGGAGAGGTTTGTAGGACAGTAGCAATTTCCCTCAAGTGGATGACCTAAGGTTTATCGAACTCAGGGAAGTAGAGGTTGAAGATGGTCTCTCTCAAGCAACCCTGCAACTAAGATACAAGAAGTCTCTTGTGTCCCCAACACACCTAATACAACTAGGAGTTGTATAGGTGCACTAGTTCGGCGAAGAGATGTTAAATGGCAAGTGATATGGATGGCAAAACAAAGTAATATAAATCTGTAATAAAAAGTGCAGCAAGCAAACAAGTGGTAAACGTGAGCACAAATGGTATTGCAATGGTGGAAACAAGGCCTAGGGTTCATACTTTCACTAGTGGCAACTCCCAACAACATTAATATAATCGAATCACATGATATTTCCCATAAAACATGCAATGGAGACGCACCCGGAGGTCATTCCTTCGTGGTCAAGAGAGGACGAGAATTATGTAGGGCTACAAAAGCACACCTCAAAGTTCGTAGTTCTCAATCTAAGGATTTCCCAATGTCACCGCGGCCATCCAAAGAGAGTCCCACAATCACCACAACATATCTAAAGGATAGTCAAAGACAAGCACCAAGAGACTCTCAATCTTCAATCAACACACAAGAGAGGAAATCACTCATGAAAATATTTTTCTAATCCATGTCCAATAGACCACTGTCACCTTGGTCTCGGGGATTATACTAGATAAAGACAAGTGAGTACATCAATCCAATACATAGAGGATGGGATCACCCTAGATTAACATAGCCTATGATCACAACGAAGATCACATCATGGGAGAGAGAGATAACCACATAGCTACACGTACGAGCCCTCGGCCCCAGAGAAGACTACTCACACATGGACATGGTGAGGAGGAGGTTGATGATGGTGTTGATGGAGAGGTGCAGCCCCGCGAGGAGGCGGCGGCCGCCGGCGGCCACGGAGGCGGCGGCGGCGAGGAGGAGACGGCGGCGGCCCTTGGGGGCGGCGGCGCCCCTAGGGGCAGTGGCTCCTTGGCCCCCCTTCTTCCTTGTGGATGGTGCTGCAATGGTGTTGTTCCTCCCCTCCAAGACGGCGGCTTGGGAGGAGGAAAATTCGTGGCCCTTGGTGACCTAGGTTTTCTCTCTTTATATAGACTCTCGGATTCCCGTCATCAGATTTTGGGCCTCGGTAAAACGGGCTAAACTCGGCCGTCCGGACTTCGATTTGGACGACTTTTATATCCAGAAGCATCGCCTCGAAATTCCCCATAACTTTCGTAACTAGACTTTTTCTGTTTGACGTCGTCTTCGGGCCAAAACGTGACCATCTTTAAAAAACGTTCTCAGACATATTTCAGGAAAGTCAGAGTCCTACTCCAATACGACTCCTTTTGCATTTTTGTCAATTTCCAAGTAATTCCTACACAATAAAGTGTAAAACAAGAACATTGTGCACTTTTGCAACCATTAGTAGGTTAGTTCAAATATGATCAAAAGTGTATGGAAGTGTATAAATATCATAGCAATGTCACACAAAAAAAGGCATGGAGCAAGCAGAAATTATAGATACGTTTTGGATGTATCAACATCCCCAAGCTTAATTCCTGCTCGTCCTCGAGTAGGTAAATGATAACAAGCATAATTTCTGTGGTGACATGCTATTAATCATATAGGACTTTTTCATAGTCATATGACAAAAGCTTACTGAGACAATGAATCTATAGTAATTAAGTTGCCTCATTAGAAAATCACAAAGAACTGAAAGTTTTACAATATGATATTGAAACATCAAATAGATTCGTAATGAACATGATGTGCAAATATGATAAAGTGATATCTAGCTTGCCCCCTTTAGTGAAGCAAAACATAAATGCAGGGGCACCTCCAAGGTTTAAGTGATGACTAGATACAATGATTTCAAAATAAACGATATCACAATCATGCAAAATACAATGCTACTTTGGGACAATGCACATTACACTCAGAATGACAATCATGCTCTCAGTAGTTGGTGCTTTTAAAAGAAGGTGGAGACTCTCGAACCGTGGCTTTTGTTGGCAAGGTTGAAAACCCGTAATCGAAAACAAAGACAAAACATGTACCAGAGCTCTTGGTTTTAAAATAAAGGTAATAATTTTTTTAGATCATGCATGTTTCGTCAACGAATGCTAGCAGACAACTCAATCACTTCTTGAGATGGACAAGTTTCAAGGAACGGCTCCCGAATGAGGACGATCACATCCTCTTAATCTCCTTTGTTTATCACTGCCAAAGTTTTCTGATTTCTCATGAACAAAGCGTGAAGGAGGGTTTGTTTGTTATATTATCTTTTTGAGCCAGGCGCACTCAATGCCAGTTCCTTCTGGTATTATGGGTTTGCACATTATACATGCAATCCCGGGGTGAAGCTTGTCCAACTTAAAAAGATTATGAATTAACTACTACTTCCTCATGGACTTACAACAGAGGCACAAAATAAGAATGCTTTTTCTTTGAATAATTTCCAGATGGCACATGCAAGTGTCCGTTAGGAATGGCAGGTAAATACCATGTAGGAAGGTATGGTGGACTCATATGGCATAACTGGATTAAAGGATGTGGATGCACAAGCAGTCAGTCCGCTTAGTACAGGCGAAGGTTAGCAAAAGACTGGGAGCGACCAACTAAGAGAGCAATGACGGTCATAATCATGCAGAGCGACAAAGCAACATTGAATCAGGCATGGAAGTTATATCGCTACTCAGAAACAAAAGATCATCAAGGCTTGATAGACTTTCTTTACAGTCTTAAATGATGAGGACATCACTAACAAGGTTACACCCACAGCTCCAACTGACACATATACAGGACCAATTACTAGAGCTCGCGCACACCAATTAAATTACCAGGTACTTTCGTTTCTTGGTAATGAATCTAATGTTCATGAGAATATGATGCTGCCTAAATTGGATACATTTGTCTTGCTTACAAATCAAGGGCCGAGCTTGGACAAGAAGGATGAACATTGGAGCAAGATCAAGCATGGAGATGATGGCATGCGCAAGGGGAACAAGAATGGAGTTTCAGTTGATGATTTCAGGACTTTGAAGCCACCATAATGAGTGCGAGAAGCCTTGGACGAAATATACAAGATGCCACTTCATAAATTTCGTCCAGAGGCTATTATAGGTGCTGCGTCACCTTATTATTGGGCTAGGCCCATGTAATTTCGAAATACTTGAATATAGGTTGTTTTTAGAGTCCGTATGTGTGGGGAAACAAGAGTTAGGGTTGGTTTCGGACCACTCCACCAAGGGCCACGAAATTCCCCCCTCTTTCCCTCATATATACAGCCCTTAGGGCGTCGTTTAGATTTTGGGTTTTGTTTAGATTAAAAGTTCGCCATAGCTGCAACTTTGCGTACTTCGTTTGTGTTCAACGACCAGACAAAGGCGTCAAAGAACCCCACCTTGATCAATAAAGCTTTCCTCTTATATTCGCAATATCCAGATTGCAATCTTAGTTTCTTGCTTGTTCTTCGTTTGCCTCCAGGAAACAGACCTTCGTGGTCAGGTTGATCGTGCTCCGGCGTGGTCGATAACCTCTCGGAGTTGGTTTAGCGATTGCTAAGGTGCGACGTCCACGCACGTTCATAGTCGGATCGTCAAAGTCGACTTCATCCAAACGATAGCCACTATCTCATCGAAAGACGGGACACCTTTGCCTCTATCAAGTGGTATAAGATTTTCAGGTTGCTCGGTGAGATTTTACAGTTTTTCATAGTTTAGATCGAGTCTGTTCTTCATACCTATAGTCCACGAAAAAGCCACAAAAAAAATTAGGGTTAGTTCATCCCATCCGAACCAATCTGAGCCTTTGCATAATCTTTTCTGTATTTGCTTTGTTGAATTTACGGTTGCATCGTCGTGTCAAGTTGCTGGTCTTAGCGTCTAGTTCTTTAGAGTTTCGAGTTCTGTTCACAGTTTGTCACGTCGCCGCCGCACCATATTCATCGCCGCTGCCATACCACTACCGCTGCCATATCCCACCACCGCCACCACATACCACCACCGCTGCCATAACCTACCACCGCTGCCATATCCTACCACCATATATCCACAACAAATTCGAGTTCTTTTCATATTAGGTTTGTTCTCGAGATCCATCTAGGTTTCGGTTTCGTGTTTTCTTGCCTGCGTAGGTCTCGGAAAAAAAAAAGTCTGGAGACCCCCGGGCAGTTTTTAGGCCAAAATTTCGACAGGTGAAAATATTTTTTCCCTATCCTATTTTTGGGCTTTTCTGAGTCTTTTGAGACACGTGCCACCATACTGATTTTTTGACGCACTTTTTCGTCGTCGCTGCCCTGATTCCGAAAAAAAAAATTCGTCAAAAAAAATTCGTGCCTATCATCTTAGTTTGACTTGGGAAGTGTTTTGAGACACTCGCCATTATAGTGATTTTCGGCAAAAAAAAAAGCAGCGCAAAAAAAAAAAGAGGCGAAAAAAAAATTCAGAGTGTGCTTTCCCCTTGATTACGTGCAGCGCCGTGATTTTGTTAGTGTTCTAGGCTCGCGTCTCTAGTACGGTCTAGCCTAGGACCAGCACAGTACCGTCGTTGAGCGTTTATTCACCTTTGCATCTCTGAATTGATTATTGCTGACCCTTTTTGCTACCATATTATAAGCCTTCCTAGCTCCACATACATCTACATCGTGCGTTTGACTCTCCCTGGTAATCGCTCTATCCAAGCTTTAAGAGTTTTGACTACATCGGTTGCCGATCACCACCTGCTGCTGGGTAAGAACTGGTAAGAACTTGAGATTTGCTTGACGGATTTGTGACACCCGCCACCACCACCACTTGTTAGTAGTCTGTAGGATCATATTCTTGTGTGTTTCTATTGCTGCTAACCATGCCAGGATCACAAGTCGACGAGACTGATTGGGAGAACTTGACGAACAAGGAGCTTCATGATAAGTTTCAGGAAATGATGAGTGTACAGGTGCAAGATGTGCTAAACACATTGGACGAGGCCATGGAGAAGATAGATGGCATGGAGAAGACGTTTGAAACAAAGCTGGATAACAAGTTTGCTGAATTGCTTGCGCGTTTTCCACCACCACCGGCTGCTGCAGCTGTCCTACCTCTTCAACAACAACAACAACAACAACAACGCCGACTTCCGAATCAAGTGGGACGAGCACAGCGTGTTCCCCTTGAGACTGGTCAAGCTTCTGTTGCTGCTGTTGATGTTTCTGTAGCTCCTGCTGCTACTGCAGAGGTGGAGGACCATTACGAGGATGAGGTTGACCAAAATCAGAACTACGTCCAACAACCAGCACCACCACCACCAGGTCGTCCTCATGCATATCATCGTAACGGTAGGGCTGCACCACCACCTGAGGTACATGACCATCTTCCTAAACTGAAATTGAATATTCCACCATTTGAGGGTCGATATGTTCCTGATATATATCTTACTTGGGAGTTACAAACTGAACAACGTTTTACATGTTTAAACTATCCCGAGGAGAGACGTGTTCCTGCTGCTGTTTGTGCTTTCACTAGTTTTGCATGTGTTTGGTGGTCTGAACATTGTAGATTATATCCTACTCCAGCTACTTGGACTGCTTTGAAAACTGCTATGCGTAGTCGTTGGGTTCCACCATATTATCAACGTGAATTACTTCAAAAACTGCAGCGCTTAAGACAAGGAAAAAATTTTGTAGAAGAATATTATCAGCAATTACAAACTGGCCTGATTAGATGTGGTATTGTTGAGGAGAATGAAGCTATGCTTGCACGTTTTATGGGTGGATTAAATAGAGAGATTCAGACCATTCTAGAGTATAAGGATTATACTAATATCACTCGTTTATTCCATCTTGCTTGTAAAGCTGAACGTGAAGTGCAGGATCGACAGGCATTGGCGCGGACTAACTTTTCTGCAGGTCGACCTTCATCATGGACACCGCGTGCATCCTCTACTTCCACACATTCTACTGCACCGACACCTCCATCAGTTGTTACCTCCAGCCGTGATACAAGGAAGCAGGCACAACCACCATTATCTGACAAGAGCACACCTATTGGGCCTGCACAGAGTTCTTCTTCTTCCATGGCATCAACAGGGCACACCAGTGATATTATTTGTCGTCGTTGTAAGGGAAGAGGACATTTTGCGAGAGATTGCAAATCTCAGCGTGTGATGATTGCTACTGAGGATGGTGGATATGAATCCGCTAGTGACTATGATGAGGAGACTTTGGCTCTTATTACACGTGAAGAACACGGTGGAGACGATTCTGATCATGAAACGCAATACATGGCTCCTGAAGATGCTGACAGGTATGAATGTTTAGTTGCTCAACGTGTTTTGAGTGTGCAGGTTACACAAGCTGAGCAAAATCAGAGGCATAATTTGTTCCATAGAAAGGGAGTTGTGAAGGAACGTTCTGTTCGCGTGATCATAGATGGAGGGAGTTGCAACAACTTGGCTAGCATGGAGATGGTGGAGAAGCTATCTCTCACCACAAGACCACATCCACATCCTTACTACATCCAATGGTTCAACAACAGCGGCAAGGTTAAGGTAACACGTACTGTTCGTGTGCATTTTAGTATCTCTACATATGCTGATTATGTTGATTGTGATGTGGTACCTATGCAAGCATGTTTGATGTAGGGTGGAACCCTATGTGGCCGATCTTTCACGAAATGGAGGGGATCCCACGATGAACACGAAGAACACAAAGGGGAATCACGAGGGAAACACTCAAGAACAAGTCCAATCACACATCCACTAGACAATCAAACACACAAGATCACAAAGATACATGAACAACAAAGGGAAAGATACATGGGTAGAGTTCATCTCCAAGAGGAGGCCTTGAATCCGTGAAGGATCTTCCCGTTTAGGGGTCTTGAATCCAAGGTGGATCTTCTCCGTAGAGGGGTCGCGGTCTCTCTCGTGGAGTAGATCCGGGATGGATGAGCAAAGCTCTATCTCATGTATGAGCTAAATCATTGCTAATCCTAAAATGGTGGAGGTGGAGGAGTATATATAGTCTAGGGTCATGAAGAGGTAAGTGAGGGGCGAAACGGGTACATGGGCATCGGCCCGGATACATGCACGCAGGCAAGGCCGGATGTCCGGGCTGGCGGTCGGATGTCCGGGGCTTCGGGGCGAGCCGGATGTCCGGGGTCACGGCCGGATGTCCGGGCTGAAGAGGCTCGGTCCCGATGCTCTCTGGATAGGATGGTCTGGATTTCCGGGCCGAAGGCCGGATGTCCGGGAGTTGGCGAAGCGCCGGATGTCCGGCGTTTGGCCCGGATGTCCGGCTGCTGTAGCTTCCACAGCTCCGCCTTCTTCCGTCGTCGCTTCCAAGCTTCCCTCGCGGATGGTGTAGGTGTTCCTCGGCGCTTGCACTCCTCCTCCTCGTCCGTGAAGCTCCGACAATACCTATGCATGCACACGAGTGGAGTGTCAAGTAGTATACCATCCTCGAAGGGGTCAAGTGAACACGTGTAAAGGAGATGATTCACCTTTATGTATGAGAAGTAGAGGTCGCACGTGTCACTTGCCAAACGGACCATTGACATGGTGATGTCCTTAGGATGCTCCGCATCATCCCCTCCCCCTTGGAAAAGATCCGACCTCGGATCGAAAACCAAATCACCATGGGAAAGAGATGACGTCGTCGTGTAGATGTGGACGATCACGAAGTACTCATCATCTTGAAGCTTTACATGTGCACTCTCCAATGTCGCACCGTCTAGTGATTCCTTCAAGAGGAGCAAGGAAAACAAACACTTGGAAAAACAAATGTGGTTAGCGTTAGTGCAAAACCAAGCATTCAAGAGGTGATTCACCCAACAAGTGTTGTCATCAAGCATAGCATAGGGTGTGACAAAGGGGTGTGGCATGGCATTTAAGCACATCAATTGAGCACAATCAAGGTCATCAATGAAACAAGCATGTAAATGTGAGGTAGAGATGCACATATGTGTTGCAAGAGAATAAGCATCTACCTCATGGTCATAGCAAGCATGCATAAAGCGCTCCATGAAAGGTCTATGGTAGGCATAAGAATCATTCACAACACCAAAGAAAATGAATTGTCTAAACACAAGGGTCAAGTGCAAGACAATCCAAGCATAATGCGCATAGGGTGTAGTGAAAATCGAGTGGTACTCAACACAATAGAAATAGCAATTGTTCATCATGTGTGAGGCCAACAAGTCAATCATGTGACAAGCAATGGGACATGGCATATGTGAAGAGATGATATTGTTGCAACCAAGCACATGATAGGAGCAAGTAATCCACAAGTCGGATGCAACACACAAGGCATATATATCATGATGCATGGAGATGTGTAAATGGTAAGTCGAATCAAGATCTCTAACATGTGTGCAAAGTGTCATTGTGCAAGCAACACAAGTAGTGTGATCCACAATATGCATGCACATGGTTTTTGGTTCCTCGAATGAGAAGGATATCACCTTGAAAATGTGTCCTTGTGCATCCTTCACAATGCCGAAGCACAAGCAAGTGCGATGTAGAAGCGTCGTGGTAGAAAGTGGTTCGCTCTCAAGAGCTCGAATGGTCAACTCACGTGAAGTGGAAGTCGACATGAAGTTCAAGTATCCTACACATGCACACAACAAAACAAATAACGTATGCGCATGGTAGATAAACACATCATCCATCATGATGGTTCTCTTCTCTTGCACATAACCATTAGAAGCAAAAGTGCATGAATAATATGGTGCAACAATGGCTATATTCATGGCACTAGGCATATGGTGCAAGGAGGTAAGACAAGCATGCTTCACAAGAATGATGTCATAATCTCCAAATAAATGAGAGAATGCTATGGGGGCAATCTCATTGGCAAGACTAAAACAAGCAATATCAATCATGTTCAAAGCATGGCAATGGTTGTCATCAACCGCATGAAAGGAGCAAGTATGAATCATCGGTGATGCAACATAAGCAAGCATGGTGATCAAGTTGTGCAAACTAGTGGAGCGAAGATGCAACACACTAGGAGAAGGCATGGCAATCATGTCATGTGAGCAAATAGTGGATATAGGCAATGCACATGACATATCGCAAGCACGATCACAAATCAAGGTCAAAGCATCATAATAGGCATGGTGTGCAAAGGAATCATGGCAATAACAAGTGATATCTCCACCAAGCTTGCAAATACACATACAAGTATGAGAATCAAACATCATGTGTAATGCAAAGCATGGGTCACAAATGCATGGCAAAGGCATATAAATGAGCATATCATGCAAAGTGAACATGGCAATATGGGCAAATGATACATAACGAACAATTAGCCATAACCATGTGAGGGCCATGTAGAGGAAATGCGCGAAGTCTTTGCGCGAAGGGAGCGGTGGGAAGGATAATCCACGGAATCCCAAGTCATCGGTGCTTTCTAGAGCTCGTTTCGTCAACTCATGCTCTTGCGAGGTTGACGAGTAAGTATGGGGACCTACACAAAAGATACACAAACCGAAGAAATTGTGTGCGTGGTAAATGTACACATCATCCATCATGATGTGTATGTGCACGTTAGAGTTAGCACAAGATAATCATCTCTCAAAGAAATTTGATGCATGGTATAAGAACATGTCATCCATCATGAATGAATAGTTATTGTGTATAGCATGATGTGGATGCAAATTGAGCATACAATTATATGGCACATCGATAGCAAGTTCATTCATGGGGAGCATATTGTGCACACAAGCATGTGGATTATGCAATGGATGGGATGGGTCAAAATCTCCTAAAAAGTATGAGGAAACTATGGGGGTCTCCTCATAAGCAATATTGAAAACATCGTTTGGAGAAAAAGGACAACATCCAAAACAATGCATATCGGAAGCTAGGTGTTCATGGCATGGCATATGATGGATATGATGCAAAGGAAGCATGTCAATATCATCACAAGAAAAACAAATGCCAATAACCATGGGCTTGTCATCTATGCCATATGTGCAAATTGGGTTTATCTTAATGGCATATGCATAGTTACTACGATGAGATTGCAAATATGACATATTGTTGATCTCATGCATAGCATATGACAAGTCAAGCGGATTGTCAAACATGATGTGACCGAGAGAATTATCACAAGAAATCCTATGCAACATGGCATCACAACTAATAGACTCCACATGGCAATCATCAAACTCATCATAAATGGGTAAATCATCGCATGGGGAAATCATACTAGAATGAAGCATGGCAATAGGTTGATCAACATCATGCAAGCAATCGATGTCAAGAATGTCCACTAGTGGGACGAGATCATCACCTTCACCTTTGTTACCATTCTCAATCCACTCATGTGGTGTAGGTGAGGTGGAAAAGACCAAATGGTGGTCATCATCATCAACTTGATGGAACCATGTGGGGGGTGCATCATATTCCACCATGGCCATCGTCTTGTCCATAGGAAGGACGAAGTCATCGAGGATCGGCGCGTCATCAAATGTGGGACCTAGCACCGAATGAGAAGACACAATAGAGGTAGAGGTCAAGTCGTTAGTGTTGAAAGTGGCCTCACATGACCTATCAACTATCTCACTCTCTCTATGTGGTGGCTCACTCACTCCCTCAGGGTAGGTGCACTCAAGCTCGCATATGGTGGAGTCACTCATCTCACTCAAGTGGTGGGGGTTGTGGCTCTCCTAACATGGGAATTGGGGCAGCTCATCATATATGGGGCTAGTGGTGAACTCACTCTCACTCTCAATATGGTGGCACAAGTCACTCAAGTCATCATACGTCGCCGTGGTCGAAGGGAAAATCCCATGCTCAACCATCTCCTCATTGTCGTCATGGATGAAGGCCGAAGATGGCACATCATCACTCTCGCCTCCAAAGATGGAAGCATCAACCTTGCTCGTCACCATGTCGTTCGCCTCCAAAGCGTGGTCCTCGAATAGCTCCGTAGTCGTAGTCGTCGCCGCACCGTCTTGAAAAAGAGTCGAAGTAGACTCGGCATCATCAATGCCACAAAGAGGGATGGCGATGAAGTCGAACTTGGGAACGTCGTCTTGGAGCTCGTCAGGCTTGGACATCATGGTGGTACTAGCCTCATGCTCGCCATCTTGGAGCTTGGTCTTCGAGAAGTGTGCTTGCGGTGGAGAAGCCTTGGCCTTCATAAGTTCTTGTTCCGCCTTGAGAGCACCAATGTAGTTGTCGTCGAGGGACTTGTAGTTCTCGTAGAAGATAGTCTTGTAGACGTCATTGTGCAATCCCATCATGAAGTGGAGCTTCATTGAAATGGGGTCGTCCACGCCGGCTCGTCGCAAGGCAATCTTCATGTCCTTGAAGTACTCGTCGATGGACTTGGATCCTTGTATGGTGTTCTCCAATTGGCGTAGAAGATGTTCCGTGTAGGTGGGAGGCACGAACTCTCGCCGCAAAGCTCTCTTCGTCTTGGGCCAATTCACGTTGAAGCTCGTCGAAGGTGTGTGAAGCCACCATGTTGACGCGTTGTCGTGGAAGTTTCTTGTGGCGCACTTCACTTGATCTTCGTAGGGAACTTGGTGTAGCTTGAGGTAGTCGTCCATCTTGCGCTCCCACTCGAGATACTCCTCGGGGTCTTGAGTCCCATAGAAAGGAATCTCATGGTCGTTGTCGAGGTCGTAGTAGCTCGTGGTAGTCGCGGACTTGAGCTTGGGGAGCTTCTCTTGATCATAAGCTTGCGGTGCTTGTGGGCGAAGATGCCGCATATCCAAAGGCGAAGATGCCTTGAAGTCGCTTGGCGAAGATGCCAAGGTGTACGGTGAAGTCGTTGAGCGGTTGTTGGTGTTGAGCTCTTGACCTTCACGTTCTTGTCGTTGATGGTGTCGATGCCGATGAGATCTTGCCAGAGATGGTAGCTCGGAAGGATGTGCACTTGAGCGTCTTCTCGAAGATGAGGGAGACCTCTTGTGGTTCTTGATGAGGGCTTTGAGCTCCTCCATTTGAGCATTCATGTTGGCGCACAAGTTGTTCGTCATGGCATCGAACTTGTCGTTGTTGTTGTAGACCGAAGTAGATGAAATGCTTTTCCTATCCATCACAAGACTCGAGCAAAGGTAAGTAGGGGATGAGATAAACAATACCAAGTTACCTTTTCCGAATGTTGAGGATGTATCCCGTTTCACTCAATGTGAAATGAAAGAATAGTGGAATTGGTACCGGACTTGTTCACTCACACCTATCAAGTAAAGCTTATCGAGTAGCTCGGTGAGGATAGTAGCACAAAAATTTGATGCAAAATGTTAGCAAGATTCAATAATGTTGAAAAAGATTCACAAATTCGCAAGTGAAACAAGTAGACCAATAGCAAGGAGTGGCACACGGAAACACACGCATGGATAGATAAATGTGGTTGTGCAACCAAGGAATGAGCGAAAAATGTGGAATCCACGGAAAATGCTCTTGTCGCACAACACTAGAGAGACGCTAGCCGATTGCTCAATAGGCGGATACGAACTTGTGCACTACCTATATGAGACAAAATGTAGCGACTTCCTATCACAAGTATGCTATGTGTATGATGTTCCGGTGCTTTTAGCACAAGATGATCCAAGATGATCGGATATGGCAATCTTATATGCAATGTGGTATGATGCTATGGCTCTTGCTTACAAGCTTCTTTGCTTTTCTCCTTTGCTTAAAAGCTTATTCTCTCTTTTTTTTGTATATGGCCACGATGCACAAACCAAGATAGCAATTGTGTATATGCGGGAACAATCTTGTGACACAAGGGATGATATGATGGTACCAATATGATATGGTGTGTATGCAATGGAAGGTGGATCGATGATCACTAATGTGCACAAGTAACGTTGCCGGCAATACTCAAAGGCTAGTCTCGATAGGCAAGTGACGCAAAATGGGCTAGGGGTTAACAATGCAATTGCAAGGGAATATACAATGATGTCGTCGAAGTTACCGTCCGTGTCGATGATGAGAGGTGGTGCTCTTGATGTAGACCCGTTCCTAATTAGCCGAAACACCTTAGGAAACGGGAAAACCACAACTCAAAATCTCAAGGACAAATATCAAATGGTGGTAGCGGCAATGCCGTGGTGGTTGCGGAAGTTGAATGATGGGCTATACACAATTTCGGAGTTGAAGTCACGGTCCCTAAGTAGCCGAAACACCTTAGGAGACACAAGCCACAACTCAAACAAGCTCGAACAAAATTGGGTTAAGTTTGGTTGGCTATGTATAATGGGCAAAGGGTATGCGGAAGTGGTGGTGGTGGTTGATGAAGAAGCAATTGTCCCTAAGTAGCCTAAACACCTTAGGAGACTCAAATCACTACTCAACCAACCACAAATGCTATGGGAGAGAAAAAGGTTAGGTTGCGGAAGTCGGTGGTGGTTATGCGGATGATATGGTGGAAGCCCTAGGCAAAGATGCCAAAATTCACAAAATATGATGGAGTCAAAAGATGATGGTAGTATTTTTGTGTTATGGGGGGTGTCAAGAGCTTCAAAACGAGCTCAAGAACGTCGAAATCGGAGTTCAGATGAATTAGTTATGGACAAAACGGTGAAACGGAAAAGTCTGAATTCCCAGGGGTCGGACATCCGGGGTCGGGTCCGGATTTCCGGGGCCTGATGTCCAGAAACTTGCGCGATTTTTCCCTCCAGGAGCCGGATGTCCGGCCCGATGGCCCGGATGTCCGGCCAGTGGCCCGGATGTCCGGCCCGAAGATTCCAGATCGGGATTGGGACTTCCAAACTCGTTTGTGGGCGGAATTTGATGATTTTGGGGGCAAAATTTGACGGATTTTATGGAGGAAAGATGGGGAAACTTGGGGAAATACTAGATCCACTTGAAACCAAGCAAATCCACGGATCAAAATCAACAAAATCTCATCAAACCAACAGATCACAAAAAAAAATTTGAGGCTATTTTTGGTGGGGAATTTTCGAAATTGGGGAAGAACACAACAAAACAAGGCTAGAAAACGGTGGGGGGGGCTCCAAATTCGTGAGAAACCGTGGCTCATGATACCATAATGATGTAGGGTGGAACCCTATGTGGCCGATCTTTCACGAAATGGAGGGGATCCCACGATGAACACGAAGAACACAAAGGGGAATCACGAGGGAAACACTCAAGAACAAGTCCAATCACACATCCACTAGACAATCAAACACAAAAGATCACAAGATACATGAACAACAAAGGGAAAGATACATGGGTAGAGTTCATCTCCAAGAGGAGGCCTTGAATCCGTGAAGGATCTTCCCGTTTAGGGGTCTTGAATCCAAGGTGGATCTTCTCCGTAGAGGGGCCGCGGTCTCTCTCGTGGAGTAGATCCGGGATGGATGAGCAAAGCTCTATCTCATGTATGAGCTAAATCATTGCTAATCCTAAAATGGTGGAGGTGGAGGAGTATATATAGTCTAGGGTCATGAAGAGGTAAGTGAGGGGCGAAACGGGTACATGGGCATCGGCCCGGATACATGCACGCACGCAAGGCCGGATGTCCGGGCTGGCGGCCGGATGTCCGGGGCTTCGGGGCGAGCCGGATGTCCGGGGTCACGGCCGGATGTCCGGGCTGAAGAGGCTCGGTCCCGATGCTCTCTGGATAGGATGGTCCGGATTTCCGGGCCGAAGGCCGGATGTCCGGGAGTTGGCGAAGCGCCGGATGTCCGGCGTTTGGCCCGGATGTCCGGCTGCTGTAGCTTCCACAGCTCCGCCTTCTTCCGTCGTCGCTTCCAAGCTTCCCTCGCAGATGGTGTAGGTGTTCCTCGGCGCTTGCACTCCTCCTCCTCGTCCGTGAAGCTCCGACAATACCTATGCATGCACACGAGTGGAGTGTCAAGTAGTATACCATCCTCGAAGGGGTCAAGTGAACACGTGTAAAGGAGATGATTCACCTTTATGTATGAGAATTAGAGGTCGCACGTGTCACTTGCCAAACGGACCATTGACATGGTGATGTCCTTAGGATGCTCCGCATCAATGTTCCTTATTACTTGGTAGACCATGGCAATTTCATAAAAATTCTGTACACCATGGTAGAAACAATTAGTATACTCTTGTTCATAAGGATAAAAATATTACTTTACTTCCTATGACTCCTGATTCCATTTTGAAAGATGATATTAATAGAGCTAATAAAGCAAAACAGGAGAAAAATAAGAGTGAAAATCAGATTGTGGCAAAAGAATTTGAGCAACAAATGAAGCCTAATAATAAACCATCTACTGTTGCTTCTAAAATTGAATTGAAAAGTGCATGTTTATTTGCCACCAAATCTGATATTGATGAGCTAGATTTTAGCAAATCTGTTTGCTATGCTGTTGTATGCAAAGAGGCATTATTTTCATTCGAGGACGTGCCTTCCTCTTTGCCTCCTGCTGTCACTAACATTTTGCAGGAGTTCGCCGACGTCTTTCCACAAGACGTGCCACCGGGATTACCACCTATTCGAGGGATTGAGCATCAGATTGACTTAATTCCCGGTGCATCGCTACCCAACCGCGCACCATACCGTACCAATCCAGAAGAGACGAAGGAGATTATGCGTCAAGTACAGGAGCTACTCGACAAAGGTTATATACGCGAATCCCTTAGTCCTTGTGCTGTTCCTATTATTCTAGTGCCGAAAAAGGATGGTACATCGCGTATGTGTGTTGATTGTAGAGCCATTAATAATATTACTATTCGTTATCGTCATCCTATTCCTAGGCTAGATGATACAGGGTGGAACCCTAATCAGCAGATCTTTCACGAAATGGAGTGGATCCCACGATGAACACGAAGAACACGAGAGGGAACACGAGGGGAAACACGAGAGAATCACTCAAACCAACGAGAACAAGTCACACATATGCTAGATCCTCGAAACACAAAGAGATACAAGATCCAAGATCAACAAGGGACGATACAAAGGGTAACCGGTTCTTCTCCGTGAGGAGGTCTTGATGATATCCCGTAGGATCTTCCCGCGAGGGGCCTTGAATCCCGTAGGATCTTCTCCGCAGAGGTCTTGAATCCGTGTGGATCTTCTCCGTGGAGGGGCCGCAGTCACTCACAAGGAGATGAACCACTAGATGAGCAAAGCTCTAGGTATCAAATGAGCTATCTCTAAGCTAACGCTCAAATGGAGGAGGGGGAGGAGTATATATAGTCTAGGTCCACGAAGGGGTAAGTGGGAGAGGGATACATGGGCCTCAGGCCCGTCTCTGCGCGCAGGCAGGCGCCGGATGTCCGGGCCGGGGGTCGGATGTCCGGCGGCTCGCGAGGAGCCGGATGTCCGGGCCTCTGGCCGGATGTCCGGGCTGAGCGTGGCCGGCTTCGGTTGCCTTCTGTGATGAGGGGCCGGATTTCCGGCGAAGGGGCCGGATGTCCGGGGCTTCGAGTGGAGCCGGATGTCCGGGGCATGGGGCCGGATGTCCGGGCTTGCGGTGCTAGCTTCTGTGAAGGGGCGCCGGATGTCCGGGCTTGGGGGCCGGATGTCCGGGGCCTGTAGATGCTGGTCCTTCTTCCTTCTCTTCCACGCGCACTTGGCCTTGGTCCTTGGGTTCTCCATGGTCCCCTTGGGTGTTCCTGAACATGCATAGCACATATATTTGAGGTAGTAGGCATGTCTCACATGTAGAAAGTGGAGGTTCAGAGAGGAGCGAGTGAACCTTGTGTCCAAATGTGTGTAGTTGAGGCCTCGTCGAGTGAACATGGGGATGATCATGGGATACTCCGTATCATTTTCCATACGAAGGCCGGCATCAATGGACGCGCCGTCAAGGTTATCATCGATGGCGGAAGTTGCCACAACTTGGCAAGCGAAGAGTTATGCGACAAGCTTCATTTGGTCAAGACGAAGCATCCTCACCCCTACAAGGTCCAATGGCTCAACGACGCCGGAATTCTTCGAGTCGAGCACACCGTGCAAGTCTCTTTCAAGATTGGCGCTTACGAGGACACTCTTGAGTGTGATGTGATACCCATGTCCGTGTGCCACCTTATTCTTGGACGACCATGGCAATATGATCGTGGAGTCACACACAATGGACGGACGAATCACTATCACTTCAAGATGAAGGGCAAGGAATTCGTGCTCCGACCTATGACCCCAAGTCAAGTAGCCGCCGACAAGCTTTTACCTACTACCCATCGTGGAGAGAATGGTGAGAGAGCGAGCCACCAAAAAGAGAGCGAGAGCCACAAGCCAAATATGAGCGACTCCACGATGAGCGACAAGAAGCAACTAGTGCTATTTGCTACAAAACGTGAGATGAGAGAAGTGTGTGAGAACCCATCGAGCGTCTTCCACCTTGTGCTTCTATGCAAAGGGGAGGCCAAACCTACTAACACTTCACCACCTCAACCTTTGGTGTTGTCTAAATTGTTGCAGGAATTCTCAGACGTCTTTCCGGATGAGCTACCACCGGGTCTACCTCCACTTCGAGGGATAGAACACCGCATCGACCTCGTACCCGGTGCTCCACTTCCAAACAAAGCTCCGTACCGCGTCAACCCCGAGGAAACGAAGGAGATACAACGGCAAGTGCAAAATCTCATCGACAAGGGTCATGTACGTGAAAGTCTAAGCCCTTGTGCCGTTCCCGTTATTCTCGTGCCTAAGAAAGACGGAACTTTTCGCATGTGTTCCGATTGCCGCCCGATAAATGCTATAACCGTTAGATATCGTCACCCTATTCCTCGCTTAGATGACATGCTTGATGAACTTTGTGGTGCCACCATCTTTTCAAAAATTGATCTTAAAAGTGGTTACTACCAAATTCGAATTCAAGAGGGTGATGAGTGGAAAACTGCTTTCAAAACCAAGTTTGGGTTATATGAGTGGCTTGTCATGCCAATGGGTTTATCGGAAGCACCCGGCACTTTTGTGCGTCTTATGCATTTTGTTCTTAGACCCTACATAGGTGTCTTTGTCGTGGTTTACTTTGATGACATTCTTGTGTTTAGCAAGTCGCTTGAAGAACATGTTGACCATGTACAACTAGTTTTGCAAGCACTTCGCAAACAACAATTGTATGCTAATATGGAAAAATGCACTTTTGGAGTTGACAAGGTTATCTTTCTAGGATTTGTCGTATCTTCTCAAGGTGTTCACGTTGATGAAACTAAAATTGAAGCAATTAAAACTTGGCCTCAACCACAGAATCTTATGCAAGTGCGTAGTTTCCTTGGTCTAGCCGGTTTCTATCGACGTTTTGTGAAGGATTTTAGCACCATTGCTATGCCTCTACACGCTTTGAGCAAGAAGAACGCACCCTTCATTTGGGGTCCTTCGCAAGACACCGCGTTCAATGAGCTTAAGAGCTTGCTCACGCACGCACCACTTCTAGCGCTACCAAACTTTGACAAACCGTTTGAGATTCATTGTGATGCTAGTGGTACCGGCATCGGTGGCGTGCTAATGCAAGAAAAGCGCCCAATTGCGTACTTTAGCGAGAAGCTATCGGGAGCGCAACTTAACTATCCTATCTATGATAAAGAGCTTTATGCCTTGGTGAGAGTGATAGAGGCGAGGGGTCCCGATCTTTCGATGAGATGATAACTATCGATTTGGTGGAGACGACTTTGACGATCCGACTACAAACGTGCACGACGTTGCGCCTTAGCAATCGCTAAACCAATCTTCAGCGGTTACTGACAATGCCAGAAGCACGATCAGCCTGACCACGAAGGTCTATTCCTGCATGCAATCGAAGAACAAGCAAGAATATGATAAAGCAATCTGAATATTGCAAATATAAATGATGTATTGATAAATGTGGGGATCCGTAAGCGGTCTTGGTCTGGTCGTTGGACACAAACGAAGTACACGAAGTTGCAATGGCTAACTTTTGACTAAACAAATCCCTAAGAAAAAGCTACTAGATGGATCTACTTATATAGGAGCAAGGGGTGGCGGCCAAGGAGGTGGAAGGACGTCCCAAGGCAGCCTAAAACTAACCCTAGGTCGTACAAGGCTCATGGGCCCAAGTGGAGGTGATGTAACACCTTTGGACTTGTAGTTTGACTCGGATTCTGCTGCAGCGTCAGATTGTTTTGTCGGGATCTCAATGCTCCGGACGAATTTGAAGGTGATTCCAATTGGGTTGGAAAGTGTATGAAATCTAGTTTCCAACAAAAAAAGAATCACCCAATTCGGAGTCCGTATGAAGGAGTTCTTGCCGTTTTGAGTCAGGTATGTCTGTGCAGTCCGAATCTGGATGCAGAACGTGAGAGACTTGGACTCTATCTTCTCTTGGCCCAAAAGTGACGTGAGAGAACTTTTTGAACAGCCCCTAAACTTCTCTTTTTCCCATATCTTCATATGTGAATTGTGCAAATGTCCCATGCACCTGGAATTAGACATGGCACAAAAGTCTGTGAAGTATTTTTGTTCTGGATAACATAAATAAATTGTTGCATAGTTTGCATTAGAAATCACCTCACAAATATACATGTATGCAATATTTTTGGTCGTATCCAAGGTAGTCATGTCCTCATCAAATATAAACTTGTTGGAGATAAGGGTAGAAAACGTGTTGTCTTTGCACCTGGAGATCTTGTTTGGTTACATTAGCGTAAGGATAGGTTTCCTAATTTGCGCAAGTCAAAGCTAATGCCACGTGCTGATGGTCCTTTCAAGGTGTTAGAGAAAATAAATGATAATGCATATAAACTTGAGCTGCCTGCAGATTTTGGGGTTAGTCCCACATTTAACATTGCAGATTTGAAGCCTTACTTGGGTGAGGAAGATGAGCTTCCGTCGAGGACGACTTCAATTCAAGAAGGGGAGGATGATGAGGACATCACTAACAAGGTTACACCCACAGCTCCAACTGACACATATACAGGACCAATTACTAGAGCTCGCGCACGCCAATTAAATTACCAGGTACTTTCGTTTCTTGGTAATGAATCTAATGTTCATGAGAATATGATGCTGCCTAAATTGGATACATTTGTCTTGCTTACAAATCAAGGGCCTAGCTTGGACAAGAAGGATGAACATTGGAGCAAGATCAAGCATGGAGATGATGGCATGCGCAAGGGGAACAAGAATGGAGTTTCAGTTGATGATTTCAGGACTTTGAAGCCACCATAATGAGTGCGAGAAGCCTTGGACGAAATATACAAGATGCCACTTCATAAATTTCGTCCAGAGGCTATTATAGGTGTTGCGTCATCTTATTATTGGGCCAGGCCCATGTAATTTCGAAATACTTGAATATAGGCTGTTTTTAGAGTCCGTATGTGTGGGGAAACAAGAGTTAGGGTTGGTTTCGGACCCCTCCACCAAGGGCCACGAAATTCCCCCCTCTTTCCCTCATATATACAGCCCTTAGGGCGTCGTTTAGATTTTGGGTTTTGTTTAGATTAAAAGTTCGCCATAGCTGCAACTTTGCGTACTTCGTTTGTGTTCAACGACCAGACAAAGGCGTCACAGAACCCCACCTTGATCAATAAAGCTTTCCTCTTATATTCGCAATATCCAGATTGCAATCTTAGTTTCTTGCTTGTTCTTCGTTTGCCTGCAGGAAACAGACCTTCGTGGTCAGGTTGATCGTGCTCCGGCGTGGTCGATAACCTCTCGGAGTTGGTTTAGCGATTGCTAAGGCGCGACATCCACGCACGTTCGTAGTCGGATCGTCAAAGTCGACTTCATCCAAACGATAGCCACTATCTCATCGAAAGACGGGACACCTTTGCCTCTATCATTAAATATGCGTGAGCATACGCCAAGTCAATCAAAATAAATTCTTTGAAGGAAGATATTACTAAACAATACCACATCATAGGCAAACAAATCATGTTGTTACTCCAATAACACATTGGGAACCCCCCAGCTATTTGAAACTAACCATAAGAAAACATGAACTACTAAGCGCCATTATGCGCGTAGCATCTTTATCATAGACATATCAACCAATGCAACGGAAGCAAACTCTCTTAATAAGATAAACATGATAACTAAAGAGAGTTCAAGCAACCAACTAAACAAAAGCTCTTTAAAAATATAAGCATGAAAGTTAAGAGCTAAGCATGATAGTAGCTATTACAAGACAAAGAACACACACAGCAAAGATAGACATGCAAACTCTATGTTATGTTCTAGGTAGAAGTGGAGCGTGTTTCTCTCCCACATAAAGAAAGCTGAGTTCCAACTCGTTATGAAAAGCTAAAGAAAACTAAAAGGAAAACTAAAACAAGACGCTCCAAGCATAGCACATAACACATGAAGTGATTAAAATATAGTGGATAGAAGGACGAACTGATAATGTTGATGGAGAAGGGGATGCACGGGGGCATCCCCAAGCTTAGACGCTTGAGTCTCCTTGAATATTTCTTGGGGGTGCATGGGGGCATCCCCAAGCTTGAGCGTTTGACACTCCTGAATCTTTTTATCATCTTCCCTCGCACACTTGAAAACTCCCTTCATACATAACTCATCATAATCTGATTAGCGAGGTTAGTACCCAAATAAAATAATTGTTCCTTGCTGGAAATAAAGATATTCTTGAAGTTCTACTGTTTCTCAAGATTGCCAAAAGGTTTTTGCAAAGAAAAAGCAAGCTCTAGGTTTGCAAAATGAAGGAAAGGCAAAACAGGACATAATCTGTGAAAAATAGAACAGCAGGTAGTAAATGATTTTTTCGGGGCACTTCTACAATTCTAATCAAAAAAACTCAAAACAGACGCACGAAAGACAATTATATAGAGCACGCTGTCGAAAACATTCAGACCAAAAAATGATCTGGTGATTTTATACGAATTTTTCTATCCAAGGACAGAATATGTTTCCTGGACAGCACGTCACAACTTTTGAACTTTCTTGCAATCAGAGGCTAAACTTGGCACAAAGCTGAAAAATAAAGATACAATGATGTTGCTACAGTAGTAACAAACATCAAGACCATTAAAACTGAAAGTAAACATAACAAGGGTTGTCTCCCTAGAGCTCTTTCTTTATAGCCATAAAGATAGGCTTAAGACTTTAATGATGCTCTCATAGGAATAAGAGCTGAAGAACAAAAGAGAGCATGAAGAAGCAAATACCAAACACATTTAAGCCTAACATGCTTCCTATGCATAGGAATATTGCAATAGAATAATTCATTGAAGCACAAAGCAACTAGCATAAGAAGGCAAAACAAGCATAACTTCAAAATATTCACCATAAAGAGAGGAAACTTCTTATTATTAAGATATTTAGAACCAAGTCTCCCTATCTCATTATAAATTTCAGTGGCATCATGGATGAACTCAACAATATAAGCATCACATAAAGCATTGTTACCATGATCCACATGCAAAAAGGTACTCTTACTCTCCACATAAGCATAATCTATCTCATTGGTAATAGTAGGAGTAGGACTATCATAAACCACTTGAACACTATAGATTAATTGTGTAGTAGGAGGGTGGTGTTCAACAAGGGAGTAATGCCCTCCATGATTATGACAAGTTTCATAAGGATAATTTCTCCTTATGTCGTAGGTACCTTTAAAATCACTATAGGTTGGAGTTATCACATCATCATGGTAGAGAAGAGCATTATCATTGCTAGCAACTATATTTGTAAACATGTTGTCTTTATTCTTACTAGCAAAAGAATTATCAATTATCACATCACTAGTGGGTAAAGGATTTGCAATCCTATCATCGCCAAGCTTAGAGCTTCCCATATCATCACTTTCAGAGTTGGTACCAAAAAGATTTTCAAGATCATAAGTAGCATTATCATCATTTTCCCAATCACAATAAGTAACATGCATATCATAATCAAAATCATCTTCAATAGTACCTACGGACGTATCATCAAGATGATAACTAAGGCAATAAACTTCACCTTCTTCTTTAAACTTACAATCGTTAGGATAAAAGTTGATGGGAGGAATATGCTCAGGCCAGGTTGATACCCATTCTTCTTCTTTCTTGCTCCTCTTCCTCCTCCTCTTCTTTTTCTTCTTCTTAACCTTAGGAGGGAGTGGTTGGAGATGAAGCTTCTCCACATATCCTGGTTTATCATTAGAAACAATAGGGGAAACTTGGGAGAAACTCTCCTTTTTATTAGCAGAAATATAAGAGACATTTTTATACTTTGGTAAAGTTCCCTCCTTTATAATCTTACCTATGTAATCATTTTCATGGCAATTAACAACACAATAGAGATGGCAATTTTGCAAAGTGTTTTTTATTCCTCTGGCATTAACATCTAGCCATGAAGTCTTTTCTGATAACTCTTCACACATCAAAAATAACATAAGCTCATCATAAAGATCAGAGGTGGTCATGTTATCACACAACCGGTTAACAATTATGTTTTGAAAGTTCATGCATTGAAAATTAAAGTGACCCTCTATACGGCAAAGTTCACAAGTAAAAGGATAAAGGTCACACAATTCTCTAGCAATTTCATTTAAATCTCTGACCCAAGTGATTGTTCTTTCATGCTTATGTTGCTTACAATACTTCTCTTCTTCAATCATAGGCCTTTCACAAGGTCTATCCACTCCACAAAAATTAGCATGCTTATATAAAACTTCATTTTTAGGAATTGGATCATGCATGTTGCAATCATCATGAACAATTTCATTTTCCTTGCAAGTCTCTTTAAAAGGTTTATGATACTTGATCCAATCCTCCTTAGGCATATTAAGATGTGAAGCAAAAGATTTGAGGAAATCAACAAGGAGTTGAGAATCAAGCCCAAACTTAGCACTAAACTTATTAAAACTTGTAGTTTCAACAAAATACTTAATGCAATCATACTCATAAATTATACCTGACTCTTTACCTTTGTCGATCTCCCAATCTTCAGTGTTGCGTTGAATTCTTTCAAGGAGTTCCCATTTAGCATCAATCTTTTTGTTTGTGAAAGAACCCATAGAGGAAGCGTCGAGCAAATCTTTATCCTGTCGAGAAAGCCTTGCATAGAAATTAGTAACAATCATATCTTTGGGGAGCCCATGGTTAGGACATTTTAGCATTAACGTTTTCAGTCTCCCCCAAGCTTGAGCTATGCTCTCTCCGTCATGAGGATAAAAATTATAAACATAATTCCTATTCTCATGGACTTCATGAAGAGGATAAAACTTGGAGTAAAAGAGAGACTGGATCTCTTCCCACTCCAGCAGGTGAGAGTCATTTAGTAGCCTATACCATTCCAATGCTTTTCCTTTCAGTGACAAGGCAAATAATTTCCTCATGACAAACTCCCTTGATACACATGCAAGCTTAAATAATGAACATAGTTGTGACAGATATAGCAAGTGTTCACCGGGATGTCTGTCTCCTGCATAACGATCAGCCAAAACATAATCGATAATACCAGCTGGTATTTTATAGGGCACAATTTCAGTAGGGGGAGGAGCAACCACCACAGGTGTGGGGTGTCTTTCCGCAAGCAAAGATCCAATAGCAAGGTTGTCCATAAGCATAACTAGTGAAATAAAAACAAGAAATAAAAAGATTTAATTGCAAGATCTAAAGATATACCTTCAAGCGCTCACCTCCCCGGCAACGGCGCCAGAAATAGCTTGATGTCTACACACGCTTCTACTCTTGTAGACTATGTTGGGCCTCCAAGCGCAGAGGTTTGTAGGACAGTAGCAATTTCCCTGAAGTGGATGACCTAAGGTTTATCGAACTCAGGGAAGTAGAGGTTGAAGATGGTCTCTCTCAAGCAACCCTGCAACTAAGATACAAGAAGTCTCTTGTGTCCCCAACACACCTAATACAACTAGGAGTTGTATAGGTGCACTAGTTCGGCGAAGAGATGTTAAATGGCAAGTGATATGGATGGCAAAACAAAGTAATATAAATCTGTAATAAAAAGTGCAGCAAGCAAACAAGTGGTAAACGTGAGCACAAATGGTATTGCAATGGTGTAAACAAGGCCTAGGGTTCATACTTTCACTAGTGGCAACTCACAACAACATTAACATAATCGAATCACATGATATTTCCCATAAAACATGCAATGGAGACGCACCCGGAGGTCATTCCTTCGTGGTCAAGAGAGGACGAGAATTATGTAGGGCTACAAAAGCACACCTCAAAGTTCGTAGTTCTCAATCTAAGGATTTCCCAATGTCATCGCGGCCATCCAAAGAGAGTCCCACAATCACCACAACATATCTAAAGGATAGTCAAAGACAAGCACCAAGAGACTCTCAATCTTCAATCAACACACAAGAGAGGAAATCACTCATGAAAATATTTTTCTAATCCATGTCCAATAGACCGCTGTCACCTTGGTCTCGGGGATTGTACTAGATAAAGACAAGTGAGTACATCAATCCAATACATAGAGGAAGGGGAAATATCATGGGATCACCCTAGATTAACATAGCCTATGATCACAACGAAGATCACATCATGGGAGAGAGAGATAACCACATAGCTACACGTACGAGCCCTCGGCCCCGGAGAAGACTACTCACACATGGACATGGTGAGGAGGAGGTTGATGATGGTGTTGATGGAGAGGTGCAGCCCCGCGAGGAGGCGGCGGCCGACGGCGGCCACGGAGGCGGCGGCGGCGAGGAGGAGACGACGGCGGCCCTTGGGGGCGGCGGCGGCCCTAGGGGCAGCGGCTCCTTGGCCCCCCTTCTTCCTTGTGGATGGTGCTGCAATGGTGCTGGTCCTCCCCTCCAAGACGGCGGCTTGGGAGGAGGAAAATTCGTGGCCCTTGGTGACCTAGGTTTTCTCTCTTTATATAGACTCTCGGATTCCCGTCATCAGATTTTGGGCCTCAGTAAAACGGGCTAAACTCGGCCGTCCGTACTCCGATTTGGACGAATTTTATATCCAGAAGCATCCCCTCGAAATTCCCCACAACTTTCGCAACTAGACTGTTTCCGTTTGACGTCGTCTTCCGGCCGGAACGTGAACATCTTTAAAAAACGTTCTCAGACAGATTTCAAGAAAGTCAGAGTCCTACTTCAATACGACTCCTTTTGCGTTTTTGTCAATTTCCAAGTAATTCCTACACAATAAAGTGTAAAACAAGAACATTGTGCACTTTTGCAACCATTAGTAGGTTAGTCCAAATATGATCAAAAATGTATGGAAGTGTATAGATATCATAACAATATCACACAAAAAAAGGCATGGAGCAAGCAGAAATTATAGATACGTTTTGGACGTATCAGTCGCCTTCAAAGCTTGGTCCTCGAATGGCTCCGTAGTCGTAGTCGTTGCCGCACCGTCTTGAAAAAGAGTCAAACTAGACTCGGCATCAGCAATGCCACAAAGAGGGATGGCGATGAAGTCAAACTTTGGAATGTCGTCTTGGAGCTCGTTGGGCTTGGATATCATGGTGGTACTAGCCTCATGCTCGCCGTCTTGGAGCTGTGTCTTCAAGAAGTGTGCTTGCGGTGGAGAAGCCTTGGACTTCATGAGGTCTTGTTCCGCCTTGAGAGCACCAATGTAGTTGTCGTCGAGGGACTTGTAATTCTCGAGGAAGATAGTCTTGGAGATGTCGTTGTTCAATCCCATCATGAAGTGCAACTTCATCAAAATGGGGTCGTCCACGCCGGCTCGTCGCAAGACAATCTTCATGTCCTTGAAGTACTCATCGATGGACTTGGATCCTTGGGTGGTGTTCTCCAATTGGCGTAGAAGTTGTTCCGTGTAGGTGGGAGGCACCAACTCTCGCCGCAAAGCTCTCTTCATCTTGGGCCAACTCGTGTCATAGTCCTCCGAAGGTGTGTGAAACCACCATGACGATGCGTAGTCGAGGAATTTTCTTGTGGCGCACTTCGATTGATCTTCGGGAGGAACGTGATGTAGCGTGATCCCGAGAGCTACTCACTGAAGCCGGATCATTCGGACCCCAGCCCGGATCATCCGGACCCTAGCCCGGATCATCCGGCCACACCCGGACGTCCGGACCAGGACCCGGACATCCGGACCCTCCGCTGCCGAGACGACACGTCCGGATAATCCGGACGCCGCCCCGGATCATCCGGACCCCCCAAGCCCGGATCATCCAGACCAACATCCGGATCATCCGGATAGTGCCTGCGTGCATGACTTTGGGCCGAGGCCCATGTACCCCTTCGCCCCTCCTAGCCTATATATTGCACTCCACCCATACTTTCTAGGGTTAGCTTTGTGTTAGCTCATCTAAAATCCTTAGTGGTTCCTCTCCTACGAGACCGCGGCCTCTTCGGAGAAGATCCACCCGGATTCAAGACCTCCTTCACGGAGAAGAACATCAAGACCTCCTCACGGAGATGACTACCGCCACTTGTATCGTCCTTAGTTGATCATGTATCGTGTATCGCACTTTGTGTACCCGGATCTAGCATTTGTGTGACATAAACTTGTTGATTTGAGTGTTTTCTCCTTGTCCCTCTTGTGTTCTCCCTCGTGCCCCTCGTGTTCTTCCTCGGGATCCCTCCTTTTCGTGAAAGGTTAGCCACGTAGGGTTCCACCCTACATCATCTATGGTATCATGAGCCTTGGTTGATCACGAATTTGGAGCCCCACACCTTGTTTTCTAGCTTGTTTTTGTTGTTTTTCGTCCAAATTCAAAAATCCCCACATTTTTTTTGTGATTTGTGTGTTTTGATGAGATTTTGTTGATTGTGATCCATGGTTGAGTTGTGTGACAAGTGGATTACCCTTTTCCCCAGCTCCCCCACCCTCAAATCCGCCCAAAAACCCAGAAAAATTTATATTCCACCGAATTTTCACCTTCTCCACGAGTTCATCCCGACCGGTTTTGACCCACTCGGATCATCCGGACATCCACCCGGATCATCCGGCTCCGACCCGGATCATCCGGCCACACACCTGGATCATCCAGACTTACCTGACGAAACTGCATTTTGTAGTTTTTCGCGGCCCCGTTTCTGCCACCGCAACAACCCTAGCTACCCCTTCCGCTACACCCTCGGAATATTAACCCCCCACCACCACCATTTCCTAATCAAAATCACTACGGTCTTACCTCTTTGTGTCTTGGATCATTTGAGTTGTTGTTTTCTTCGTTTCCGTTTGTGTTTCGGCTATCTCGGAGCGGAACGACTTCGACAAGACCACCTCTCAACCTAGACAAGGACGGTAACATCGACGACACTTCGTTTACTACCTTGCACTTGCACTGATAAACCCTCATCGACCATTTTGCGTAGCTTTCCTACCGAGACTAGCCATTTGAGTATTGTCGGGCCATGACACTTGTGCACATTAGTGATAGTCATAGACTTTGCATACGACATCATCATATCTCCGTGTGACACAAGAGTGTTCCGCATACACAATCGCTACCTCGATCCGAGAAGCATGCATAAGTGGCCAAAAAAAGAGCTCACAAGCTTTTAAGCAAAAGAGCCATCCAAAGCTTATAAGCAAAAGCACAATAGCATCAAACGCCTTGCATCAAAAGAGATCATTTGAGATAGCAATACATCATCTTGTGCTAAAGCATCGGCAAATCATACACTCATAGCATACTTGTGATAGGAAGTCATTACATTACTCTTATAGGTCGTGCACAAGTGCGTATCCGGCTATTAATCAATCGGTTAGCGTCACTCTAGCGTTGTGCAACACGAGCATTTTCCGTGGGATCCACATTTTTGCTCAATTTTGGTTGCACAACCACATTTATCTATTCGTGCGTGTGTTCCGTGTGCTACTTATTGCTTGTGATTTACTTGTTGCATGAGCCAATTGTGAATCATTTTCAACATCATTGAATCTTACTCAGTTTCTGCATTGAATCTTGCCACCATCCTAACCAAGCTCCTCTAAAAGCTTTACTTGTGTAGATGTGAGAATCGACAAGACTTGGTACCAAAAGTGTTATTTCCGGGTTACATTATTGAGTGATCATTGATCCATTGTCAACTCCGGTCAAGGTACATTTGGTATTGTCTTCTCCTTTCTCCCACTCACATACTTGCTTGTGACGATGGATAGGCCAAGTACATCTACGAACCCGCTCTTCGATGATCCTCAAGAATCGAACAACTACGTCACCAAACTACATCTCTTCGGTGTCCAATGAGCTCTACACCAAGGAAGTGAAGCTATGCGAGAGCACGTTGAGCAAGTCGCCGCAGATGCGCGACAATTTGAAGAAAGAATAAGAGAGCAATTCGACATCATCAACACCAACATGGCTACTCAATTCGACGTGCTATGGACTTTGATAGTCAACCGATGCTCTTCTTCCACATCTTCCCAAAGACGAAGCCGCTCAAGTCGCCACACCGACCCCAAGGACGGCTCAAGTACCCCTACATCAAACACTCTTTGTTAAGCCGCACGTCAAGCTCGACATGACAACCGGAATCCACTTCATGACAAGAGCTCCCAAGACCTACTTGACGAGCAAGAAAGTCGACATCGTCAAAACCAAGCTACACTTGAGCAAGCACAAGAACTTAAAGACTACGCCAACAACAACAAGAGCGAGCACGTCAACACGAAGAAGAACAAGATGTCGAAGCTCATCGTCAAGCATAACACCGCCGCGAAGCTCAAGCTCTTTAAGCGCAACGAGCATTACGTGATGCGCATCTCAATGTGGCAACTCGCAATCGACACACTCGTCAAGAAGTGGATTTCCTTCGCGATGAGATGCAAGAGAGATGCCACCAAGCACGGATGCAAGAATAAGTTCCTCCTCAAGCGCTACAAGAGCAACAACCTCAACAAGAACCACAAGCTCGGCAAGTACACCATGACAATGAACATCTACTCCGCCAAGAGCAACATGAGATTGACAACCGTCCAAATCAAGAACGCCCTCCCAATAGGCAAGCAAACAATGAAGAGCATTGCTACGGCAAGGTTAAATTCACCATGCCAAAGTTTTCCGAAAGCATTGATCCCGAAGACTACCTCTCATGGGCATTTAAGGTCGACAAGATCTTTCGCCTACACAACTTTGATGAAGAGAAGAAAATTGCAATGGCCTCCCTTGAGTTCCAAGACTATGTGGTCATTTTGTGGGAGCAAATCATTGAAAGAAGATAAGCAAAGGGCGAACCTCCTATCACTACTTGGGCTCAAATGAAGCAAGTCATGAGAGCACGCTTCGTGCCAACACACTACAATCGTGACTTGTTCAAGAAGCTACAACTCCTCAAGCAAGGCACCTAGTCCGTTGAAGAATACTACAAGGAGATGGAGATTGCCATGATACGCGCAAACATCACGGAAGATGAAGAACAAACGATGGCAAGATTCTTGAATGGACTCAACTATCCTATCAAGAAGATTGCGGACTTTCAACCATACACCAATCTCCTCGAGCTAGTACACCAAGCCACCAAAGCAGAGCGACAAGTCCAAGAGGACTACAAGTACTCCAAGTTCACCTCCAAGAACTTCGGCTCCTACAACCAAGCTTCAACGACTTCGGCTCCTCCTACCTCTACCAAGCCATCTACAAACTTCGCTGACAAGTCAAGCTATAAGAATGCGACTACATCAAGTTGTCCACCTTCTACAAACAACATCAAGCCAAGAGCTTTAACATCTACAACTCCAACCAAGGACAACTCAAAGACGATTTCCATCAAGTGTTTCAAATGCCAAGGGCGAGGCCACAAGTCATTTGAGTGCAATACCGTTCGTACCATGATCATCAATGATGACGGATCTTA
>LR738715.1:441490530-441548400 GCA_902687465.1 Secale cereale
GACTTTCAACCATACACCAATCTCCTCGAGCTAGTACACCAAGCCACCAAAGCAGAGCGACAAGTCCAAGAGGACTACAAGTACTCCAAGTTCACCTCCAAGAACTTCGGCTCCTACAACCAAGCTTCAACGACTTCGGCTCCTCCTACCTCTACCAAGCCATCTACAAACTTCGCTGACAAGTCAAGCTACAAGAATGCGACTACATCAAGTTGTCCACCTTCTACAAACAACATCAAGCCAAGAGCTTTAACATCTACAACTCCAACCAAGGACAACTCAAAGACGATTTCCATCAAGTGTTTCAAATGCCAAGGGCGAGGCCACAAGTCATTTGAGTGCAATACCGTTCGTACCATGATCATCAATGATGACGGATCTTATGACTCAATGAGCGATGATGAAATGGAAGCCCTTGAACATGTAGCTATGCATCGCCAAGTGAATGAAGATGAAGACCACCAAGTGTTTTGCGACAATGATTCGAGTCCCAATCTCGTTGTCTCCAAGGTCTTGACACTCCAACATCAACAAGATGACGAATAACGATGTCACATTTTCCATACCAACGCCGGCATCAATGGATGCTCCGTCAAGGTTATCATCGATGGAGGAAGTTTTCACAACTTGGCAAGCGAAGAGCTATGTGACAAACTACAATTGGTGAAGTCGAAGCACCCTCATCCCTAGAAGTTCCAATGGCTTAGTGACACCAGCACTCTTCGAGTCCAGCATACCGTGCAAGTTTCCTTCAAGATAGTTGTCTACGAGGACACACTTGAGTGTGATGTGGTCCCTATGTCTGTGTGCCACCTTCTTCTTGGACGACCATGGCAATATGATCATGGAGTCACACACAATGGACGGACCAACCACTATAGCTTCAAGATGAAAGGAAAGGAGTTCGTGCTACGCCCAATGTCACCAAGTCAAGTAGCCGCCGACAAACACTTACCTACCAACTATCACGGAGAGAGTGGTGAGAGAGTGACCCACCAAAAGGAGAGTGAGAGCCACAAGCCAAATATGAGCGACTCCATGATGAGTGACAAGAAATAACTAGTGCTATTCGCCACCAAAAGTGAGATGAGAGAAGTGTGTGAGAACCCCTCGAGTGTCTTTCACCTTGTGCTTTTATGCAAAGGGGTAGCCAAACCTACTAACACTTCACCACCTCCACCTTTAGTGTTGTCTCAATTGTTGCGGGAATTCTCGGACGTCTTTCCCGATGAGCTACCTCCGGGTCTACCTCCACTTCGCGGAATCAAACACCGCATCGACCTCATACCCGGCGCACCACTTCCGAACAAGGCTCCTTACTGCGTCAACCCCGAGGAAACCAAGGAGATACAACGGCGAGTACAACAACTCATCGACAAAGGTCATGTACGTGAAAGCTTGAACCCTCTTGCCATTCCAGTTATTCTCGTGCCTAAGAAAGATAGAAGTTTTCGCAAGTGCTTCGATTTTCGTCCGATAAATGTTATAACCGTTAGATACCGTCACCCTATCCCACGCTTAGACGACATGCTTGATGAATTATGTGGTGCCACCATCTTTTCGAAAATTGATCTTAAAAGTGGCTACTACCAAATTCGCATTCAAGAGGGTGATGAGTGGAAAACGGCTTTCAAAACCAAGTTTGGGTTATATGAGTGGCTTGTCATGCCAATGGGTTTATCGGAAGCGCCCGGTTCATTTATGCGTCTCATGCATTTTGTTCTATGACCCTACATAGGCGTCTTTGTCGTGGTTTATTTTGATGACATCCTCGTTTTTAGCAAGTCGCTTGAGGACCATGTGACACACATCTGTATGGTTTTGCAAACCCTTTGGAAAGAGCGCTTATATGCTAACATGGAAAAATGAACTTTTGGCGTTGACAAGGTCGTTTTCTTAGGATTTGTCATTTCTTCCCAAGGTGTTCACGTTGATGAAACTAAAATTGAAGCAATTAAAACTTGGCCTCAACCAACGAACCTCCAACAAGTGTGTAGCTTTCTTGGTTTAGCCGGTTTCTATCGACGTTTTGTGAAGGACTTTAGCACAATTGCTAGGCCTCTACACGCCTTGAGCAAGAAGAACGCACCCTTTGTTTGGGGTCCTTCGCAAGACACATCGTTCATTAAGCTCAAAGACTTGCTCACCCACGCACCACTTCTTGCCCTACTAAACTTTGATAAATCTTTTGAGATTCATTGTGACGCTAGTGGTACCGGCATAGGTGGCGTGCTCATGCAAGAAAATCACCCAATTGCGTACTTTAGCGAGAAGCTATCCGGAGCGCAACTTAACTACCCCATCTATGATAAAGAGTTATATGCCTTGGTGAGAGTTTTGCGTGTTTGGGAACATTACCTTCGACCTCATGAATTCATTCTTCATATGGACCATGAGACGCTCAAGTATCTCAAGGGTCAAACTAAGTTGAACAAGCATCATGCTAAGTGGAGTGAGTTCATAGAGTCTTTTCCCTATGTCATCAAGTACATCAAAGGCAAAGAAAATGTTGTGGCGGATGCGCTCTCTCGCAAATGCATGCTTGTCACAAAACTTGAGTTAAATGTTATTGGCTTTGAGCACATAAAAGACTTATATGAGCATTATCCTTTCTTTGCAAATCCTTATGCTAAGTGGCTGACTCACACTTCTTGGGAACATTGGACATCAAGGATGGATATCTTATGAGAGCTAACAAACTTTGCATTCCCTAGTCTTCGCTTCGTTTGCTCCTTTTGCAGGAATCTCATGGAGGAGGACTCATGGGACACTTTCGACGCGACAAGACATTTGCTACGCTCTCCAAGAACTACTTTTGGCCCAAGATGCTACGTGACGTCTCATGCCTCACCAACCAATGCTCTACATGTCGCAAAGCTAAGTCGAAAGCTCAGTCTCATGGTCTTTACATGCCACTTCCTATTCCATACCATCCATGGGAAGACATAAGCATGGACTTTATACTTGGATTGCCAAGGATTCAAAATGGAAAACATTCCGTGTTTGTTGTCGTGGATAGATTCTCTAAAATGGCTCTTTTCATTCCTTGTAACAAGATCGACGATGCTTCACATGTGGCGAATCTCTTTTGTAGGGAAATCATCCGTCTACATGGAGTGCCCAAGACGATCGTATTGGACCGGGGTGTCAAGTTCTTGAGCGACTTTTGGAAGACTCTATGCGCCAAACTCGGCATCAAGCTCCTCTTCTCTTCGGCATATCATCCACAAACCGACGGCCAAATGGAGGTGACGAACTGCACACTTTCGACGCTTCTTCGCGTGTTGATCAAGAAGAACATCAAGGAATGGGAGCAATGCTTGCCCATCGCTGAGTACGCCTACAACCGCGCAAGACATTCGCCTACTGGCAAGTCCCCTTTCGAGGTCGTCTACGGCTTCAACCCGTTGTCACCATTGGACATCCTACCTCTACCTCTACAAGAACGCATAAACTTGGACGCAGGTGCTCGAAGATACAATGCAACGATCGAGAGGCAAGTACATCGACTAGCGTCCAAGCTTAACGCCAACAAGAAGCCTATGGTGTTCCAACCGGGAGATCTCGTATGGCTACATCTTCGCAAGGATTGTTTCCCCAATGAGCGCAAGTCCAAACTACTACCTCGGGCCGACGGAAACTTCAAGGTGTGATGTAGGGTGGAACCCTCGATGGCCGATCTTTCACGAAATGGAGGGATCCCGCGATGAACACGAAGAACACAAAGGGGAATCACGAGGGAAAACACTCAAGAACAAGTCCAATCACACATCCACTAGACAATCAAACACAAAAGATCACAAGGTACATGAACAACAAAGGGAAAGATACAAGGTAAAGTTCATCTCCAAGAGGAGGTCTTGAATCCGTGAAGGATCTTCCTGTTTAGGGGTCTTGAATCCAAGGTGGATCTTCTCCGTAGAGGGGCCGCGGTCTCTCTCGTGGAGTAGATCCGTAATGGATGAGCAAAGCTCTAGTCTAAAATGAGCTATCACATTTGCTAGCCCTCACTAGGAGGAGGTGGAGGAGTATATATAGTCTAGGGCCACGAAGGGGTAAGTGGGAGAGGGATACATGGGCCTCTGGCCCGATAACTGTGCACAGACAGCATGTAGCGGACGTCCGACGGCTACCGGACGTCCGGTGGCTCGTGAGGGTCCGGACGTCCGGAAGTCTTCGGACTTCCGCTACTTTCCTTCTGTGATCGCTGTTACGGACGTCCGGTGGTTGCCGGTCATCCGGTCGCCTGAGACGCGCCGGTCGTCCGGTGAAGGGCGGACGTCCGGAGCCTGTAGCTTTTCCAGCAGCTTCTCTTGATCCTTGTACTAGGTGTCCTCGCCGTCTTGTCCAATGCTCCAAGCTGTTCCATGGGCTCCCTCTTGGTTCCTGGTCATGCATAGCACATATATTTGAGGTAGTAGCCATGTCTCACATGTAGAAAGTGGAGGTTCGGAGAGGAGCGAGTTAACCTTGTGTCCAATTGTGTGTAGTTGAGGTCTCGTCGAAGTGAACATGGGGATGATCGTGGGATGCTCCGCATCATCTCCGCTCCCTTGGGAAAGATCCGACCTCGGATCGAAAAGCTCATCACCATGGAAACGGTTGTCGTGGACGGACTTGTAGTTGGACCGAGATGAAGACTTGGCGTAATCCAAGTAGTCCAAGGTGTCGCCGAAGTGGTATACATGCAAGAAGAGCAAACACAAACGACACTCGGAAATACAATGGTTAGCGCACAAGTGTCTATCATGTAAGAATGGGTCCGTGTGACAAATTTGGGCATGGCAAGGCACAAGATGCTTATCGAAAAGATGTACAATGACAGGTAAAGCATTCATGTGAGCAAATTCATTTGTTGTGCACACAAAGGTATGGTAACTGGCATGGTGCACAAAGCTACAATTTCTACCATTGTGCAAAATGATGTCATAGTGTGATTGTTTATCAAGAGCATGAACATGGCAATGGGTGCTCAATATGACTATGTGATCATGCAATTGATGTTTGGCAATGTGATCAATATGTATGAATATGCCATCAAGGAAGATCACAACAAATTTGCTAAGGAAATGCACAAGCTCATATATCATGGATGACATGGGAATACAAGATGCAACAAGGCAATCATAATGTGAGTCAATCCATGCGCAAGATGCAAATTTTTTATGGGAATGATATGTCCATGGAGCATGGCATGTGAGCACACAATCAACAAATATGAAGGTTTTGGTGCAATGTGTCAAAGGAGTTTTGATATACCAATGCTCGATGTCGTTGCAAGAGTGGTAGACCGGTGGTGCATGCATATGGTCCATCTTCAATGTCGGTCCTCCATCCCGTAGATGTATCATGTAGACAACAAGAAGGAAACAACAATGAAAGTATAGCCTATCCAATATCCATATGTGAGGATGGCTCACAAAGAAGGAATGCACCTTATGTATGTTCGCGAAGATGTTGGTGTCGCGCAACGTGTATGCCTTCACATGCCCAAGATGCCTCGTGATGGTACCGCCTTGTGAATCCTTCAAAATGAAAGAACATGACAAACACTCGGAAAAACAAATGAGGTTAGCCGTAATGCAAAACCTAGCATTCGTGCGGGAAAATACCCAACAAGTGCTTGCATCATTCTTATCATAAGAAAGTACAAGGGTGTGGTGCATGGTAAGTAGGCATAAGATGCGAGAACAACCAAGTGTAGTAGGCTCAATCAAGCAAGTATGCATCACAAGAAGGGTGTCAAAGTCTCCGAGATCAACAAGCATAGCACGGTTGCACTCACTATAAGTGAATATGAGAGATGCAACTATTGGAGACAAGTGACAAAGATCAAGATATATCATGTGAAATGCATGAACATATATGTAATCAACCCAAGAAAGCAAGTAAGAGAGGAACATGGGTGATGCAACATAGCAAGCAATCATAGTGATCAAGTCAAACAAGCTAGTAGTGCGAAGATGCAACGTACTAGAGGTAATCATGGCAAGCATGTCATGTGTGCAAATAGAAGGCATGAATAATGCACATGATATGAGCAAAATAGCATCAATGTGTTGATGAGAGGCCATACGGAAATAGCGATGGAACATCATGACTCTCCCAACACAATAAGCATCAATAGCATGGGGCACAAAGATATCATTGCAATAGCTACTAGGATCTCCACCAAGCATGCAAATACACATAGGAGTATCATAATGGTGAATCATGAGTAAATGCAAGCAAGGGTCACAATTGCATGGCAAGGTCATAGCAAGAGGCATAACATGCAAAGTGAACACGTCAGTATGGGCATAATGTGACAAGTGGCAAATAGCCCATAGCCATGTGTGAGCCAAGTAAAAGAGATGCGCGTAGTGGTTGCGCGAAGAGAATGGTGGTAAGGAGATTCCACGGAATCCCAAGTCATCGTTGCTCTCAAGAGCTCGTTTTGTCAACTCATGGGATTGTGAGGTTGACAAATGTCCATGAGTACCTACACAAAACAAAGACAAAGGGAAAATTGTGTGTGCGTGGTATATGTACACATCATCCATCATGATGCGCACGTGCATGTGTTGGTTAGCACATAAAAGCCAATGCTCAAATAAATGAGATGCGTGATATAGAAACATGTCATCCATCATGAGAGGTTTGTTGTTATGTATAGCATAATGGTGACTCAAGTTGTGTAATGCATCACGAGAAATATCATTGTGATTCATGGAATGCATATGGTGCACACAATCATGGTAATCATGCAAGGTATGGCATCCATCAAGATCTCCTAGTATGTATGAGGAAACTATGGGGGTCTCCTCAATAGCATTCATGGAAACATCACATGGAGAATATTGATAGCATCCAAATCAATGCATATCCGGAGCAATGTGATCATGGCATGGTATATTAGATGAATTGTGCAAATCATGTAAAGGAAGCATGGCAATATCATCGCAAGAGAAACACATTCCAATGACCATCATCTTGTCATCTATGCCACAAGTGCAAATAGGATTCACTTTAATGGTGCATGCATAGTTACTATGTTGAGATTGAAATGATGCAATATGTGAGATCTCACTCATAGCATATGACAAATTTAAAGGGTTGTCGAACATGATGTGACCAAAAGAATTTTCACATGATATCCTATGCATAGCATCACAACTAGGCAAGTCAACATGCTCATCATCATATTCATCATAAATAGGTAAGTGAAGACATGATGAAGTCGCACTAGCATGAAGCATGGCAATAGGTGTGTCAACATCATGCAAGCAATCATTGTCAAGATAGTCCACTAGTGGGACAAGAGAAGCACCATCACCTATTTTACCTTTGGAGCGTCGCTCATGATTTGTAGGTGAGGTGTTCAAGATCCAATCGTTCTCATCTTCATCTAGATGGAACCATGTGGGTGGTGCATCTTCTTCCACCATGGCCATCGGTTTGTCCATTGGAGGGATGGACTCGTCGAGGGTAGGCATGTCGTCATGTAGGAGACCTAGCACCAAAGAAAACACACTCGGAGTAGAGGTTAAGTCGTTAGAAATCATAGTGGCCTCAAATGCCCTCCCAACTACCTCACTCACTAAGTGGTGTGGCTCACTCACTCCCTCGTGGATGCTCTCACTCGTATAGTTGGTGGAGTCACTCAAATGGCTCTCAACCTCACATAGGATGTGTGGCATGCTCTCATGTGTGGGGCTAATGGTGGTCACACTCATCCTCTCATAGGAAATGCACTCAATGTCACATATGGTGGAGTCACTGATGTCACTCATGTGGTGGTGGCTCTCCTCACATGGAAATTGGGGCATCTCGTCATATGTGGGTGTCGGAGAGATGTAGGTGCAAACGTCTCCATGCTCAACTCCAATCGTCTCCTCATCCATAACGCCTCCAAAGATGAATGCCGTGGGAGGTGGAAAATCACCACTCTCCTCCGAGATCAAAGAGGACTCATGTGCGCTCGCGTAGCTTGACTCGGAGTAGTAGTCATATTTGGGCGCCGTCTTCATGTTGTTGAAGAGGTTCATGCTCGTCTCCTTGGTCTAAGGGGATGGCCCTTGCTCGACCTTCTTGTCGCCGTCTTGATGTGGGGAGCTTCCGAAGATGGAAGTGTCGCCCTCGCTCGTAGGTGGTCGCCTTGTAATTGGAGATGTCGATGTAGGCGAACTCACGGGAAGTAGGCGAAGATGACGTACGTCCAAAGGCGAAGATGCCTTGATAGCACTTGGCGAAGATGCCGAAGTGGTGGTTGTAGCCATAGCTTCATGTTGGTTGTGCTTGTCTCGCGGTCTTCTTATGTTCTCTTGAAGCTTGGGCTTGGCGTGAAGTAGAGCGTCTTCGGACTTGTATGTTAGCGCATGTCGAGCATCATCATCTTGATGGTGTTGTTGTAGTGCTTGAGCTCTTGGTAGATGTCGTTCATCGTCGTCGTGCACATGATTTTTGGAGGTGACTTGCCCTTCATGACGATATCGATGGTCACCATGGCAGTGTGGACGTGGAAGACTTGTACTTGCATCATGTTTGCGTTCCGAAGACTTGTGACTTGAACATCGCCGCCGAGAGGATGACGAAGTGGAAGAAGACTTGTAATCGACCACCAAGTGTCAGAGCTCCGCCATTTGTTTGTTGAAGGAGTCACACATGTCGTCGAAGGAAGCCATTGTCCTTGTCTCGAAGTGTCGTAGTTCGATGGCGATGTTGCCCAAGCGCTCTTGCATTGCTCGTTGTAGTCTGATGGTTTTCGCGTGGATGTCATTGTTCGCGCCGTCGATGTCGAAGACCGGAGATGAAATGCCTTGCCTATCCATCACAAGACGCTAGCAAGTATGAGTGGGAGAAAGAGAAGAACTATACCAAATGTACCTTGACCGATGTTGAAGATGGATCAATGATCACTCAAATGTGGAACAAGGAAATAGCACAATTGGTATCAATTCTTGTCGGTTTCTCACACCTACACAAGTAAAGCTTATGGTGGAGCTCGGTGAGGATAGTGGCACAAAAAATTGATGTGAAATGTTAGCAAGAGTCAATAATGTTGAAAAAGATTGACAAATTCGCAAGTGAAACAAGTAGACCAATAGCAATATGGGTGGCACACGGAAACACACACACGGATAGATAAGTGGGGTCGTGCAACCAAGGGGTGAGCCAAAATGTGGAATCCACGAAAATGCTCTTGTTGCACAACACTAGAGAGACGCTAGCGCGATTGCACAATAGGCGGATACGAACTTGTGCACAACCTACTAAGCAAAATGCAACGACTTCTATCCCAAGTATGCTATGTGTATGATATTCCGGCGGTATGATCCAAAATGATCGAGTATGACAATCTTAATGTAGTATGATGCTATGGTTCTCGCTTAAAATCTCTTTTCTCATCTTTTTCTTTGTGCTTAAAAGCTTGTTTGGCTCTTTTTCTTTTGAGCTCTTTTCTCATGCAAAACTTCACGAACCAAGATAGCAATTGAGTATATGCGATGACAACCTTGTGTCACAAGAGATGATACCAAGATGTGCACCACGGTGATATGGTATGTATGATATGGGAAGTATGATCACTAATGTGCACAAGTCACGTTGCCGGCAATACTCAAATGGCTAGTCTCGATAGGTAGGTGACGCAAAAATGGGCTAGGGGTTAACAATGCAATTGCACGGGAATATTTAATGATGTCGTCGAAGTTACCATCCGTGTCGATGGTGAGAGGTGGTGCTCTTGATGTAGACCCATTCCTAATTAGCCGAAACACCTTAGGAAACGGAAAAACCACAACTCAAAATCTCAAGGACAAATGTCAAATGGTGGTAGTGGCAATGCCGTGGTGGTTGCGGAAGTGAAATTATGGGCTATAAACAATGTCGGAGTTGAAGTCACGGTCCCTAAGTAGCCGAAACACCTTATGAGGCACAAGCCACAACTCCAACAAGCTCAACAAAATTGGGTTAGGTTGGGTTGGCGGAAATGTATAGTGGACTATGCTATGCGGAAGTGGTGGTGGTGGTTGATGAAGAAACAATTGTCCCTAAGTAGCCTAAACACCTTAGGAGACTCAAATCACTACTCAAGCAACCACAAATGCTATGGTGGACAAAATGGGTTAGGTTGCGGAAAGCTATGGTGGCTATGCGGGTGATATGGTGGAAGGCCTAGGCAAACTTGCCAAATTTGACAAAATTTGATGGAGTCAAATGATGATGGTAATATTTTTCTGGTATGGGGAATGTCAAGAGCTTCGAAACGAGCTAAAGAACGTCCAAATCGGAGTTCGTATGAATTAGTTATCGACAAAACAAAAATCAGCCGAATTCAAAATCTGGAGGTACCGGACGTCCGGTAAAGGCCGGAAATCCGATATTTTCTTCTGTATATGTGGTTCCGGTCGTCCGGTGAATTCCGGACGTCCAGTTCTTCGTGAGGGTCCGGACGTCCGGTAAAACGCCGGTCTTCCCGTGGGTCGAGGTCAACGCGAGATTTGAGTTCCAGGACGAGATTTTGGGCGGAATTTGATGATTTTGGGGTCAAAATTTGAAGGATTTTGTAGAGGAAAGATGGGGAAACTTGGGGAAATGCTAGATCCACTTGAAACCAAGCAAATCCATGGATCAAAATCAACAAAACATCAACAAACCAACAGATCACAAAAAAAATTGGGGCTATTTTTGGTGGGGATTTTCGAATTTTTGGACGAAATCACACAAAACAAGGGTAGAAAACGGTGGAGGGGGTCCAAATTCGTGAGAAACCGTGGCTCTTGATACCATAATGATGTAGGGTGGAACCTTAGATGGCCGATCTTTCACGAAATGGAGGGATCCCGCGATGAACACGAAGAACACAAAGGGGAATCACGAGGGAAAACACTCAAGAACAAGTCCAATCACACATCCGCTAGACAATCAAACACACAAGATCACAAGGTACATGAACAACAAATGGAAAGATACAAGGTAAAGTTCATCTCCAAGAGGAGGTCTTGAATCCGTGAAGGATCTTCCCGTTTAGGGGTCTTGAATCCAAGGTGGATCTTCTCCGTAGAGGGGCTGCAGTCTCTCTCGTGGAGTAGATCCGTAATGGATGAGCAAAGCTCTAGTCTAAAATGAGCTATCACATTTGCTAGCCCTCGCTAGGAGGAGGTGGAGGAGTATATATAGTCTAGGGCCACGAAGGGGTAAGTGGGAGAGGGATACATGGGCCTCTGGCCCGATAACTGTGCGTAGACAGCATGTAGCGGACGTTCGACGGCTACCGGACGTCCGGCGGCTCGCGAGGGTCCGGACGTCCGGAAGTCTTCGGACTTCCACTATTTTCCTTCTGTGATCGCTGTTACGGACGTCCGGTGGTTGCCGGTCGTCCGGTCGCCTAGGACGCGCCGGTCGTCCGGTGAAGGCCGGACGTCCGGAGCCTATAGCTTTTCCAGCAGCTTCTCTTGATCCTTGTACTAGGTGTCCTCGCCGTCTTGTCCAATGCTCATAGCTGTTCCATGGCACCCCTCTTGGTTCCTGGTCATGCATAGCACATATATTTGAGGTAGTAGCCATGTCTCACATGTAGAAAGTAGAGGTTCGGAGAGGAGCGAGTTAACCTTGTGTCCAATTGTCTGTAGTTGAGGTCTCGTCGAAGTGAACATGGGGATGATCGTGGGATGCTCCGCATCAAGGTGCTAGCATGCTACAACAACAATGCCTACAAGATCGACATTTCACGCGACAAGTACAACGTGAGCGATGTCTTCAACGTCAAGGATCTCTTCACTTTCCATGGTGATGAAGATTTCGATCCGAGGCCGGATCTTTCCCAAGGGAGGGGAGATGATGCGGAGCATCCCAAGGTCATCCCCATGGACCTACCGTCGTCTCACCAAGTGCCAAGTGGGTCATGACACGCGCTCGAGCACGAGCTCTCAAGACCGAGGTGACTTCACTCCTCTCTCTACGTCATTTCGATTCACACGAGACATGGCTGCTACCATCATCTGAAACTCTATCCATACTCAGGCACTAGGAGGAGGTCTTGAATCCGCGAAGGATCTTCCCGTGAGGGGTCTTGAATCCAAGGTGGATCTTCTCCGTAGAGGGGCCGCGGTCTCTCTCGTGGAGTACATCCGTAATGGATGAGCAAAGCTCTAGTCTAAAATGAGCTATCACATTTGCTAACCCTAAAATAGTAGAGGGGGAGAAGTATATATAGTCTAGGGCCACGAAGGGGTAAGTGAGGGGCGAAACAGGTAGATGGGCCTCGGCCCGATACGTTGCACGCAGGCAGCGCCGGATGATCCGGGCAATGGTGGCCCGGATGATCTGGGAGCAGGTCTGGATGATTCGGCTTCAAGCTTCAAGTGTCTTCGGCGCAGTTACCCGGATGATCCGGGGGACAGCCCGGATGATCCGGCTGGGCCCGGATGATCCGAACGACGGTCCGGACGTCCGGGCTGGCTCCAGCAGCCGCTCCGTCTTCTTCTCCTTTCTTCCGTCTTCTCTTCCACGCTTCCCTCGCGGATGGTGCAGTCGTTCCTTGGCGCTTGCACTCCTCCTTGACATTCGTGAAGCTCCGACAATACCTATGCATGCACACGAGTGGAGTGTCAAGTAGTATACCATCCTCGAAGGGGTCAAGTGAACAGATGTAAAGGAGAAGATTCACCTTTATGTATTAGAAGTAGAGCTCGCACGTGTCACTTGCCGAACGGACTCTTGCCATGGTGATGTCCATAGGATGCTCCGCATCATCCCCTCCCAATTGGAAAAGATCCGACCTCGGATCGAAAACCAAATCACCATGGGAAAGAGATGGCGTCGTCGTGTAGATGTGCACGATCACGAAGTACTCATCATCTTGAAGCTCTACATGGGCACTCTCCAATGTCGCACCGTCTAGTGATTCCTTCAAAAGGGGCAAGGAAAACAAACACTTGGAAAAACAAATGTGGTTAGCGTTAGTGCAAAACCAAGCATTCAAGAGGTGATTCACCCAACAAGTGTTGTCATCAAGCATAGCATAGGGTGTGACAAAGGGTTGTGGCATGGCAGGTAAGCACATCAATTGAGCACAATCAAGGTCATCATGGAAACAAGCATGTAAATGTGAGGTAGAGATGCACATATGTGTGACAAGATAATAAGCATCTACCTCGAAGTCATAGCAAGCATGCATAAAGCGCTCAATGAAAGGTGTATGGTAGGCATAAGAATCATTCACAACACCAAGTAAAATGAATTGTCTAAACACATGGGTCAAGTGCAAGACAATCCAAGCATAACGTGCATAGGGTGTAGTGAAAATGGTGTGGCACTCAACACAATAGAAAGAGCAATTGTTCAACAGGTGTGAGGCAATCAAGTCAATCATGTGAAAAGCAATGGGACATGGCATATGTGAAGAGATGACATTGTTGCAACCAAGCATATGATAGGGACAAGTAATCCAAGAATTGGATGCAGCACACAAGGTATATATAACATGAGGCATGGCAATGTAGCTATCGTGAATGAAAGCAATATCACTAACATGTGCACGATCAAGGGGTCCAAGATGACAAATAAGTCTCATGGTGCGAGCAACACATGTAGTATGATCCACAATATTCATGCCCATGGTTTTTGGGTTCTCGAAAGAGAAAGATATCACCCTGAAATCATGTCCTTGTGCATTCTTAACAATGCCAAAGCACAAGCAAGTGCGATGTAGAAACGTCGTGGTAGACGGTGGTTCACTCTCATGAGCTCGAATGGTCAACTCACGTGAAGTGGAAGTCGACACGAAGTTCAAGTATCCTACACATGCACACAACAAAACAAAGAACGTGTGCGCATGGTAGATAAACACATCATCCATCATGATGGTTCTCTTCTCTTGCACATAACCGTTAGAAGCAAAAGTGCATGAATAATATGATGCTACAATGGCTATATTCATGGCACTAGGCATATGGTGCAAAGAGGTAACACAAGCATGCTTCACAAGAAATATGTCAAAATCTCCAAATAAATGCGAGAATGCTATGGGGGCAATCTCATTGGCAAGACTAAAATCATGGTTGCGCTCAATGCATGGTAGCATGAGAGAGGCAACATGTGGAGACATATGACAACAAGCAATATCAATCATGTGCAAAGCATGGCAATGGTTGACATCAACCGCAAGAAATGAGCATGTATGAATCATGGGTGATGCACTACACAAAGCAAGCATGGTAATCAAGTCGTGCAAACTATTGGAGCGAAGATGCAACACACTAGGAGAAGGCATGGCAATCATGTCATGTGAGCAAATAGTGGATATAGGCAATGCACATGACATATCGCAAGCACGGTCACAAATCAAGATGAAAGCATCATAATAGGCATGGGGTGCAAAGGAATCATGGCAATAACAAGTGATATCTCCACCAAGCTTACAAATACACATACAAGTATGAGAACCAATCATCATGTGTAATGTAAAGCATGGGTCACAAATGCATGGCAAAGGAAAAGGAATTGGCATATCATGCAATGTGAACATGGCAATATGGGCAAATGATACATAACGAACAATTAGCCATAACCATGTGAGGGCCATGTAGAAGAAATGCGCGAAGTCTTTGCGCAAAGGGAGCGGTAGGAAGGACAATCCACGGGATCCAAAGTCGTCGTCGCTCTCTAGAGCTCGTTTCATCAACTCATGCTCTCGCGAGGTTGACGAGTAAGTATGGGGACCTACAAAAAAAAGACACAAACCAAAGAAATTGTGCGCGTTGTAAATGTACACATCATCCATCATGATGTGTATGTGCATGTGTGAGTTAGCACAAGATACACATTGCTCAAAGAAATTTATGTGTGGTATAAGAACATGTCATCCATCATAAGAATAGTTATTGTGTAAAGCATGATGTGGATGCAAATAGAGCATACAATTATATGGCACATCTATAGCATGTTCATTCATGGGGAGCATATTGTGCACACAAGCAAGGGGATCATGCAATGGATGGGATGGGTCAAAATCTCCTAAAATGTATGAGGAAACTATGGGGGTCTCCTCGTGAGAAGTATTGAAAGCATAATGTGGAGAAATGGAGGAACATCCAAAACCAAGCATGTCTGAAGCTAGGTAATCATGGCATGGCATATGATGGATATGATGCAAAGGAAGCATGTTAATATCATCACAAGAAAAACAAATGCCAATAACCATGGGCTTGTCATCTATGCCATAAGTGAAAATTGGATTTATCTTAATGGCATATGAATAGTTACTACGATGAGATTGCAAATGTGACATATTTTTGATCTCATGCATAGCATACGACAAGTCAAGAGGGATGTCCAACATGATGTGACCGAGAGAACTATCACAAGAAATCCTACGCAACATGGCATCACAACTAATAGACTCCACATGGCAATCATCAAACTCATCATAAATGGGTAAATCATCGCATGGGGAAATCATACTAGAATGAAGCATGGCGATAGGTGGACCAACATCATGCAAGCAAGCAATGTCAACATAGTCTACTAGTGGGAGGAGATCATCACCTTCACCTTTGTTACCTTTGTCATTCCACTAATGTGGTGTAGGTGAGGTGGGAAAGACCAAATGGTGGTCATCATCTTCATCGTGATGGAACCATGTGGGGGGTGCATCATATTCCACCATGGCCATCGTCTTGTCCATAGGAAGGACGAAGTCATCGAGGATCGGCGCGTCATCATATATGGGACCTAGCACCAAATGAGAAGACACAATCGAGGTAGAGGTCAAGTCATTAGTGTTGAAAGTGTCCTCACATGACCTATCAACTATCTCACTCTCTCTATGTGGTGGCTCACTCACTCCCTCAAAATAGGTGCACTCAATGTCGCATATGGTGGAGTCACTCATCGCACTCAAGTGGTGGGGGTTGTGGCTCTCCGCACATGGGAATTGGGGCAACTCGTCATATATGGGGCTAGTGGTGAACTCGCTCTCACTCTCATATTGGTGGCACAAGTCACTCAAGTCATCATACGTCGCCGTGGTCGAAGGGAAAATCCCATGCTCAACCATCTCGTCATCGTCGCCGTGGATGAAGCCGAAGATGGCACATCATCACTCTCACCTTCAAGGATGGAAGCATCATCCTTACTCGTCACCTTGTCGGTCGCCTTCAAAGCTTGGTCCCCAAATGGCTCCGTAGTCATAGTCGTCGCCGCACCGTCTTGAAAAAGAGTCGAAGTAGACTCGGCATCATCAATGCCACAAAGAGGGATGGCGGTGAAGTCGGACGTGGGAGCGTCATCTTGGAGCTCGTTGGGCTTGCACATCATGGTGGTACTAGCCTCATGCTCGCCGTCTTGGAGCTTGGTCTTCGAGAAGTGTGCTTGCGGTGGAGAAGCCTTGGCCTTCATGAGGTCTTGTTCCGCCTTGAGAGCACCAATGTAATTGTCGTCGAGGGACTTGTAGTTCTCGAGGAAGATTGTCTTGTAGATGTCGTTGTGCAATCCCATCATGAAGTGGAGCTTCATCGAAATGGGGTCGTCCACGCCGGCTCGTTGCAAGGCCATCTTCATCTCCTTGAAGTACTTGTCGATGGACTTGGATCCTTGGGTGGTGTTCTCCAATTGGCGTAGAAGTTGTTCCGTGTAGGTGGGAGGCACGAACTCTCGCCGCATAGCTTTCTTAGTCTTGGGCCAATTCACGTTGAAGCTCGTCGAAGGTGTGTGAAGCCACCATGTTGACGCGTTGTCGTGGAAGTTTCTTATGGCGCACTTCACTTGATCTTCGTAGGGAACTGATGTAGCTTGAGGTAGTCGTCCATCTTGCGTTCCCACTGGAGATACTCCTCGGGTTCTTGAGTCCCATAGAATGGAATCTCGTGGTCGTTGTCGAGGTCATAGTAGCTCGTGGTAGTCGCGCACTTGAGCTTGGGTAGCTTCTCTTGAGCATAAGCTTGGGGTGCTTGTTGGTGAAGATGTTGTATGTCCAAAGGCGAAGATGTTTTGAAGTCGCTTGGCGAAGATGCCAAAGTACATGGTGAAGCCGTTGAGCGGTTGTTGGTGTTGAGCTCATGACCTTCACGTTCTTGTCATTGATGTTGTCGATGCCGATGTGATCTCGCCGAAGATGGTAGCTCGGAAGGATGTGCACTAGAGCGTCTTCTCGAAGATGAGGGAGACCTCTTGCAATTTTTTAGGAGGGCTTTGAGCTCCTTCATTTGAGCATCCATGTTGGCACACAAGTTGTTCGTCAAGGCATCGAACTTGTCGTTGTTGGTGTAGACCGGAGATGAAATGATTTGCCTATCCATCACAAGACTCGAGCAAAGGTGAGTAGGAAATGAGATAAACAATACCAAGTTACCTTTTCCAAATGTTGAGGATGTATCCCGTTTCACTCAATGTGAAATGAAAGAATAGTGGAATTGGTACAGGACTTGTTCACTCACACCTATCAAGTAAAGCTTATCAAGTGGCTCGGTGAGGATAAGTGGCACAAAAATTTGATGCAAAAAGTTAGCAAGAGTCAATAATGTTGAAAGAGATTCACAAATCCGCAAATGTAACAAGTAGACCAATAGCAATGAGTGGCACACGGAAACACACGCACGGATAGATAAATGTGGTTGTCCTACCAAGGAATGAGCACAAAATGTGGAATCCATAGAAAACGCTCGTGTTACACAACTCAAGAGAGACGCTAGCATGATTGCTCAATAGGCGGATACGACACTTGTGCACAACCTATTGGATGCAAAATGTATCAACTTTCTATATCAAGTATGCTATTTGTTTATGATGTTCCGGTGCTTTTAGCACAAGATAATCCAAGATGATCGGATATGATAGCATATGATATATTGTGATGCGATGCTATGGCTCTTGTTTACAAGCTTTTTGTCTTTCTCTTTTTGCTTAAAAGCTTATTCTCTTTTTTTTGTATGGCCACAATGCGAAATGCACAAACCAAGATAGCAATTGTGTATATGCGGGAACAATCTTTTGACACAAGGGATGATATGATGATACCAAGATATTGTATGTATGCAATGGAAGGGCGGATTGCTAATGTGCACAAGAAACATTGCCGGCAATACTCAAATTGCTAGTCTCGATAGGCAAGTGACGCAAAATGGGCTAGGGGTTAACAATGCAATTGCAAGGGAATATACAATGATGTCGTCGAGGTTACCGTTCGATTCGATAATGAGAGGCAGTGTTCTTGATTTAGACCCGTTCCTAATTAGCCGAAACACCTTAGGAAACGGAAAAACCACAACTCAAAATCTCAAGGACAAAAGTCAAATGGTGGTAGCGGAAATGCGGTGGTAGTTGCGGAAGAGGATGGTGGGGCTATACACGTTGTCGGAGTTGAAGTCACGGTCCCTAAGTAGCTGAAACACCTTAGGAGGCACGAGCCACAACTCAAACAAGCTCACACAAAATTGGGTTAAGTTTGGTTGGTGGTAATGTATAGTGGCAATGGGTATGCGGAAGTGGTGGTGGTGGTTGATGAAGAAGCAATTGTCCCTACGTAGCCTAAACACCTTAGGAGACTCAAATCACTATTCAAGCAACCACAAATGCGATGGGGAACAAAATGGGTTAAGTTGTGGAAGGCTATGGTGGCTATGCGGGTGATATGGTGGAGGGCCTATACAAACTTGCCAAATTTGACAAATTTTGATGGAGTCAAATGATGATGGTAGTATTTTTGTGGTATGGGGGATGTCTAGAGCTTCAAAACGAGCTAAAGAACATCGAAAACGAACTCCGGATGAATTAGTTATGGCCGAAACAAGAATCTGTCCGTGTGAGTTTCAGGTGAAACCGGATGATCCGAGAGTTTGTCCGGATGATCCGGGCTGTGTCCGGATGATCCGGGTGAACTTACGGATGATCCGGGCAGGTCAAACTGCTCGGGATTTTTTCTCGGGGACGATTTTTGGGCGGAAAAATGATGATTTTGGGCTCAAAATTGAGAGGATTTCATGGATGGGAAAGTGGGGGAACTTGTGGAGATGCTAGATCCACTTGAAACCAAGCGAATCCATGGACCAAAATCAACAAAATCTCATCAAACCAACAGATCACAAAAAAATTGGGGCTATTTTTGGTGGGAAATTTTCGAATTTGGGGAAGAACACAACAAAACAAGGCTAGAAAACGGTGCGGGGGCTCCAAATTCGTGAGAAACCGAGGCTCATGATACCATATGATGCGGGGTCTACCCATTCTAGGCCGATTTTTTACGAAATGGAGGGGATCCCACAAAGAACGCGAGGGGGAACACAAGGGGAAACACGAGAGAAACCCTCAAACCAACAAGAACAAGTCACACATATGCTAGATCCTCGAAACACAAATAGATACAAGATCCATGATCAACGAGGGACAATACAAAGGGTAACCGATTCTTCTCCATGAGGAGGCCTTGGGGAATCCCGCGGGATCGTCTCCGTGAAGGAGGTCTTGAATCCGTGTGGATCTTCTTCGTGGAGGCGCCGCAGTCACTCCCAAGGAGATGAACCACTAGTGGATGAGCAAAGCTCTGTCTCAAATGAGCTAAGCCTAAGCTAACCCTCAAATGGAGGAGGAGGAGTCATATATATAGGCTAGGGGGCGAAGGGGTACATGGGCCTCGGCCCAACTCGCACACGCAGGTGGGGGTCCGAATGATCCGAAAGGTGGCCCGGATGATCCAGGTGTCTGGGTCCGGATGATCCGGGTGACCGTCCGGATCGTCCGGAGGTGTCGACGCGCAACAGATGGCCCGGATGATCCGGGGCCTGGTCCGGATGTCCGGCTCCGTCCGGATGATCCGGGGCGTAGTTCGGATCGTCCGGCTTCGTCGGCAAGCTTCGGGTGTCTCAGGGCATATTACCCGGATCGTCCGGGTGTCGGTTCGGATCATCCGGGCTTGGTCCGGATCGTCCGGCTGGGGGTTCGGATGATCCGGGCAAGTCCAGTCTTGCTCCAATTATTCTCCGTCTTCGTGTATGCTTATCTCCTTCGATCGTACTTGCTCCTTAGCTGCTCCATGGTCTACCTCTTGGTTCTTGGTCACGCATAGCACATATGTTCGAGGTAGTAGCCATGTCTCACAAGTGGAAAGTGAAGGTTTGGAGAGGAGCAAGTCAACCTTGTGTCCAATGGTGGGTACTTGAGGTCCTATCGAAGTGAACATGGGGATGATCGTGGGATGCTCCACATCACATAGTGCTATGTCCATGGCTCACGCACATGTATAGTTGAAAGGTTTGAAAGAATAGAGTATGAAAACAAGTGCTTGGCTGAAATCGGGGTTGTGCATAATATGAATATTTTGTGTGATGAAGAGGGAGCATAGCCAGACTATATGATTTTGTAGGGATAACTTTCTTTAGCCATGGTATTTTGAGAAGACATGATTGCTATGTTAGTATGCTTGAAGTATTATTATTTCTTATGTCCATATAGACTTTTATCTTGAATCTTTTAGATCTGAACATTCATGCCACAATTAAGAAAATTACATTGAAAAACTATGATGGTTAGCATTCCACATCAAAAATTCTGTTTTTATCATTTACCTACTCGAGGACGAGCAGGAATTAAGCTTGGGGATGCTTGATACGTCTCCAACGTATCTATAATTTTTTATTGTTCCATGCTATTATTTATGATGTTTTGGATGTTTAATTGGCTTTGTCATACACTTTTATATTATTTTTGGGACTAACCTACTAACCCAAAGGCCCAGTCTAGATTGTTGTTTTTTGCCTGTTTCAGGGTTTTGCAGAAAAGGAATATCAAACGGAGTCCAAACGGAATGAAACCTTCGGGAGAGATATTTTTGGAGAAAATCACACACTGGAGACTTGAGAACCACGGAGTAGGGGCCACGAGATGCCCACGAGGGTGGGGGGCGCCCCCCCTTCCCAGGGCGCATCCACGTGCCTCGTGGATCCCTCGTGAGTCCCCCAGTGTCCTCCTTCCTCCTATATAAGCCTACGTACCCCGAAACTATCAGCAGCAGAGAGAAAACCCTAGTTCCATTGACGTAACCTTCTGTTCCCGTGAGATCCCATCTTGGAGCCTGTTCCGGAGCTCCGCCGGAGGGGGGGTCCATCACGGAGTGCTTCTACATCATCATCATCGCCCTCACCATGAGTTGTGAGTAGTTTTGCACCGACCTTCGGGTCCATAGCTAGTATCTAGATGGCTTCTTCTCTTTCTAGATCTCACTACAAAGTTCTCATCGGTCTTCGAGGAGATCTATTCGATGTAATCTATTTTTGCGGTGTGTTTGTCGAGATCCGATGAATTGTGAGTTTATGATCAAGATTATCTATGAGAAATAATTGGTTCTTTTGTAAACTCTTTATGTGTGCTCATAATATCCTTGCAAGTCTCTTCGAATTATTGTTTTGGTTTGGCCTACTAGATCTATAGTTCTTGCAATGGGAGAAGTGCTTGGCTTTGGGTTCAATCTTGCGGTGTCCTTTCCCAGTGACAGTAGGGGCAGCAAGGCACGTATTGTATTGTTGCCATCGAGGATAAAAAGATGGGGTTTATATCATATTGCTTGAGTTTATCCCTCTACATCATGTCATCTTGCTTAAGGCGTTACTCTGTTCTTATGAACTCAATACACTAGATGCATGCTGGATAGCGCTCGATGTGTGGAGTAATAGTAGTAGATGCAGGTAGGAGTCGGTCTACTTGTCTCGGACGTGATGCCTATATACAATGATCATGCCTAGATAGTCTCATAATTATTCGTTTTTCTATCAGTTGCTCGACAGTAAATTGTTTACCCACCGTAGAATATCGCTATCATGAGAGAAGCCACTAGAGAACACTATGGCCCCCGGGTCTATTCTCAACATATCAATCTACATCTACTTTACTTTTTCTGCTTTTACTTTTTGTTCTTATAAACAAAAATACCAAAAAATATAAACTATCATCTCTATCAGATCTCACTTTCGTAAGTGACTCTAAAGGGATTGACAGCCCCTTATCGTGTTGGCTGCGAAGTTCTTATTTGTTTGTGCAGGTGCGAGGGACTCGTGCGTGGTCTCCTACTGGATTGATACCTTGGTTCTCAAAAACTAAGGGAAATACTTACGCTACTGTGCTGCATCTCCCTTTCCTCTTCGAGGGAATACAACGCAAGCTCGAGAAGTAGCAGACTTCCAACGTTTTGCTTTTGTGATGGACCTGTCGGACGTCCGGTGGGGGCCGGTCATCCAGGAGCTGATGAGTGTCGGACGTCCAGTGTCTGGCGGTCGTCCGAGCGATGTAGGTTGCCTCGGCTGGGGTCGATCTGGCTGGTGAAGCTCCCAGGCGTCGGACGTTCGGTCCAGACCGGTCGCCCGGTGGTTGTAGACTTCTGGCAGCTTCTCCGTTTGGTCCTCGAACTTGTCCTCTCCGTCTTGTCCAATACTCCTAGTTGTTCCATGGCCTTCCTCTTGGTTCATGGTCATGCATAGCACATATTTTTGAGGTAGTAGCCGTGTCTCACATGTGGAAAGTGAAGGTTTGGATAGGAGCGAGTAAACCTTGTGTCTAATGGTGTGTACATGAGGTCTCGTCGAAGTGAACATGGGGATGATCATGGGATGCTCCGCACCACCCCCCCCCCAAGGAAAGATCCGACCTCGAATCAAAAAGCTCATCACCATGGAAACGGTTGTCGTGGACGGACTTGTAGTTGGATGGAGTTGAAGACATGGCGCAATCCAAGTAGTCCAAGGCGTCGCCGGAGTGGTATACATGCAAGAAGAGAAAACACAAATGACACTCGGAAATGCAATGGTTAGCGCGCACAAAGTGTCCGTCATGTAAGAATGAGTCCGTGTGACAAGGTTGGGCCTGGCAAGACACAATATGATGCGGGGTCAACCCGTTCTAGGCCGATCTTTCACGAAGAGGAGGGAAACCCACGATAAACACGAAGAACACAAAGGGGAATCACGAGGGAAAACACTCAAGAACAAGTCCAATCACACATCCACTAGACAATCAAACACACAAGATCACAAGGTACATGAACAACAAAGGGAAAGATACAAGGTAGAGTTCATCTCCAAGAGGAGGTCTTGAATCCGCGAAGGATCTTCCCGTGAGGGGTCTTGAATCCAAGGTGGATCTTCTCCGTAGAAGGGCTGCGGTCTCTCTCGTGAAGTAGATCCGTAATGGATGAGCAAAGCTCTAGTCTAAAATGAGCTATCACATTTGCTAACCCTAAAATGGTGGAGGTGCAGGAGTATATATAGTCTAGGGCCACGAAGGAGTAAGTGAGGGGCGAAACAGTTACATGAGCCTCCGCCCGATACGTTGCACGCAGGCAGGGCCGGATGATCCGGGCGATGGTGGACCGGATAATCCGGGAGCAGGTCCGGATGATCCGGCTTCACGGTGAAGCTTTGGGTGTCTTCGGCGTAGTTACCCGGATGATCCGGGGGACGACCCAGATGATCCGGCTAAGCCCGGATGATCCGGACGGCGGTCTGGACGTCCGGCCTGGCTCCAGCAGCCGCTCCATCTTCTTCTCCTTTCTTCTGTCTTCTCTTCCACGCTTCCCTCGCGGATGGTGTAGTCATTCCTTGGCACTTGCACTCCTCCTTGACATTCGTGAAGCTCCGACAATACCTATGCATGCACACGAGTGGAGTGTCAAGTAGTATACCATCCTCGAAGGGGTCAGGTGAACATGTGTAAAGGAGAAGATTCACCTTTATGTATAAGAAGTAGAGGTCACATGTGTCACTTGCCGAACGGACTCTTGCCATGGTGATGTCCATGGATGCTCCGCATCATCCCCTCCCCCTTGGAAAAGCTCCGACCTTGGATCGAAAACCAAATCACCATGGGAAAGAGATCGCGTCGTCGTGTAGATGTGGACGATCACAAAGTACTCATCATCTTGAAGCTCTACATGGGCACTCTCCAATGTCGCACCGTCTAGTGATTCCTTCAAAAGGGGCAAGGAAAACAAACACTTGGAAAAACAAATGTGGTTAGCCTTAGTGCAAAACCAAGCATTCAAGAGGTGATTCACCCAACAAGTGTTGTCATCAAGCATAGCATAGGGTGTGACAAAGGGTTGTGGCATGGCAGGTAAGCACATCAACTGAGCACAATCAAGGTCATCATGGAAACAAGCATGTAAATGTGAGGTATAGATGCACATATGTGTGACAAGATAATAAGCATTTACCTCGAAGTCATAGCAAGCATGCATAAAGCGCTCAATGAAAGGTGTATGGTAGGCATAGAATCATTCACAACACCAAGTAAAATGAAGTGTCTAAACACATGGGTCAAGTGCAAGACAATCCAAGCATAACGTGCATAGGGTGTAGTGAAAATGGTGTGGCACTCAACACAATATAAAGAGCAATTGTTCAACATGTGTGAGGCAATCAAGTCAATCATGTGAAAAGCAATGGGACATGGCATATGTGAAGAGATGACATTGTTGCAACCAAGCATATGATAGGGACAAGTAATCCAAGAATTGGATGCAACACACAAGGCATATATAACATGAGGCATGGCAATGTGGCTATCGTGCATGAAAGCAATATCACTAACATGTGCGCAATCAAGGGGCCCGAGATGACAAATAAGTCTCATGGTGCGAGCAACACATGTAGTATGATCCACAATATTCATGCTCATGGTTTTGGGGTTCTCGAAAGAGAAAGATATCACCTTGAAATCATGTCCTTGGGCATTCTTCACAATACCGAAGCACAAGCAAGTGTGATGTAGAAGCGTCGTGGTAGAAGTTGGTTCACTCTCAAGAGCTCGAATGGTCAACTCACGCGAAGTGGAAGTCGACACGAAGTCCAAGTATCCTACACATGCACACAACAAAAGGAAGAACGTATGCGCATGGTAGATAAACACATCATCCATCATGATGGTTCTCTTCTCTTGCACATAACCATTAGAAGTACAAGTGCATGAATAATAGGATGCAACAATGGCTATGTTCATGGCACTAGGCATATGATTCAAAGAGGTAAGATAAGCATGCTTTACAAGTAATATGTCAAAATCTCCACATATATGCGAGAATGCTACGGGGGCAATCTCATTATCAAGACTAAGATCATTGTTGTACTCAATACATGGCAAATCTAGCATGAGAGATACAATATATGGAGATATATGACAAGAAGCAATGGGAATCATGTGCAAAGCATGGCAATGGTTGACATCAACCGCATGAAAGGAGCAAGTATGAATCATCGGTGATGCAACACAAGCAAGCATATCAATGATGCCGTGCAAACTAGTGGAGCGAAGATGCAACACACTAGATGAGTTCATAGCAATCATGTCATGTGAGCAAATAGTAGGCATAAGCAATTCACACGACATATCACAAGCATGAGCACATAGCATGAACAAGGTATCATCATATGCATTTGGCACAATGCAAACATGGCAATAACAAGAGAAATCTCCACCAAGCTTGCAAATACACATACAAGTAGTCGAATCATGGATCATGTGAATTGCAAAGCATGGGTCACAAATACATGTTAAAGGCATAGGAATGATCATATCATGCAAAGTGAACATGGAAAGGTGGGCATAAGGGATATAATGGACAATAACCCATAACCATGTGAGTGCCATGTAGAAGGAATGCACGAAGTGTTTGCGCAAAAGGAGCGGTGGGAAAGACAATCCGCGATATCCCAAGTCATCGTTGCTCTCTAGAGCTCTTTTTGTCAACTCGTGCGTTTGTGAAGTTGACGAGTATGCATGGGTACCTACACAAAAGAGACATAAGCCAGAGAAAGTGTGTGCGTGGTAAATGTACACATCATCCATCATGATGTGTATGTGCATGTGTGAGTTAGCACAAGATAAGCATCGCTCAAAGAAATTTGATGCATGGTATCAGAACATGTCATCCATCATGAATGAATAGTTAATGTGTATAGCATCATGTGGATGCAAATTGAGCATACAATTATATGGCACATCTATAGCATGTTCATTCATGGGGAGCATATTGTGCATATAAGGATTGGTATAATGCAATGGATGGGATGGATCAAAATCTCCTAACATGTATGAGGAAACTATGGAGGTCTCCTCATGAGAAATATCGGAAGCATAATGTGGAGAAGTGGAACAACATCCAAAACAATGCATGTCCGAAGCTAGGTAATCATGGTATGGCATATGATTGATATGATGCAAAGCAAGCATGTCAACATCATCACAAGAGAAACAAATGCCAATCACCATGGGCTTGTCATGTATGCCATAAGTGCAAATTGGATTTATCTTAATGGCATATGCATAGTCACTACAATGAGATTGCAAATAGGACATATTATTAATCTCATGCATAGCATATGACAAGTCAAGCGGGTTGTCAAACATGATGTGACCAAGATAATTATTACATTAAATCCTATGCAACATGGCATCACAACTAATAGACTCCACATGGCAATCATCAAACTCATCATAAATGGGTAAATCATCGCATGAGGAAATCATACTTGCACGAAGCATGCCAATAGGTGGATCAACATCATTCAAGCAATCAATGTTAACATAGTCCACTAGTGGGACGAGAGCATCACCGTCACATTTGTTATCGTTCTCAATCCACTCATGTGGTGTAGGTGAGGTGGGAAAGACCAAATGGTGGTCGTCATCTTCATCTTGATGGAACCATGTGGGGGGTGCATCATATTCCACCATGGCTATCGCCTTGTCCATAGGAAGGACGAAGTCATCGAGGATCGGCACGTCATCATATATGGTACCTAGCACCAAATGAGAAGACACAACAGAGGTAGAGGTAAAGTCTTTAGTGTTGAAAGTGGCCTCACATGACCTATCAACTATCTCACTCTCTCTCTATGTGGTGGCTCACACACTCCCTCAAAATATGTGCACTCAATGTCACATATGGTGGAGTCACTCATCAAACTCAAGTGGTGGGGGTTGTGGCTCTCCTGACATGGGAATTGGGGCATCTCGTCATATATGGGGCTAGTGGTGAACTCGCTCTCACTCTCAATATGGTGGCACAAGTCACTCAAGTCATCATACGTCGCCGTGGTTGAAGGTAAAATCCCATGCTCAACCATCTCGTCATCGTCGCTGTGGATGAAGGCCGAAGATGGCACATCATCATTCTCGCCTCCAAAGATGGAAGCATCATCCGTTCTCGTCACCTTGTCGGTCTCCTTCAAAGCTTGGTCCTCGAATGGCTCCGTAGTCGTAGTCGTTGCCGCACCGTCTTAAAAAAGAGTCAAACTAGACTCAGAATCTGCAATGCCACAAAGAGGGATGGCAACGAAGTCGAACTTTGGAACGTCGTCTTGGAGCTCGTTGGGCTTGGATATCATGGTGGTACTAGCCTCATGCTCGCCGTCTTGGAGCTTTGTCTTCAAGAAGTGTGCTTGCGGTGGAGAAGCCTTGATGAGGACATCACTAACAAGGTTACACCCACAGCTCCAACTGACACATATACAGGACCAATTACTAGAGCTCGCGCACGCCAATTAAATTACCAGGTACTTACGTTTCTTGGTAATGAATCTAATGTTCATGAGAATATGATGCTGCCTAAATTGGATACATTTGTCTTGCTTACAAATGAAGGGCTTAGCTTGGACAAGAAGGATGAACATTGGAGCAAGATCAAGCATGGAGATGATGGCATGCGCAAGGGGAACAAGAATGGAGTTTCAATTGATGATTTCAGGACTTTGAAGCCACCATAATGAGTGTGAGAAGCCTTGGACGAAATATACAAGATGCCACTTCATAAATTTCGTCCAGAGGCTATTATAGGTGCTGCGTCACCTTATTATTGGGCCAGGCCCATGTAATTTCGAAATACTTGAGTATAGGCTGTTTTTAGAGTCCGTATGTGTGGGGAAACAAGAGTTAGGGTTGGTTTCGGACCCCTCCACCAAGGGCCACGAAATTCCCCCCTCTTTCCCTCATATATACAGCCCTTAGGGCGTCGTTTAGACTTTGGGTTTTGTTTAGATTAAAAGTTCGCCATAGCTGCAACTTCGCGTACTTCGTTTGTGTTCAACGACCAGACAAAGGCGTCACAGAACCCCACCTTGATCAATAAAGCTTTCCTCTTATATTCGCAATATCCAGATTGCAATCTTAGTTTCTTGCTTGTTCTTCGTTTGCCTGCAGGAAACAGACCTTCGTGGTCAGGTTGATCGTGCTCCGGCGTGGTCGATAACCTCTCAGAGTTGGTTTAGCGATTGCTAAGGCGCGACGTCCACGCACGTTCGTAGTCGGATCGTCAAAGTCGACTTCATCCAAACGATAGCCACTATCTCATCGAAAGACGGGACACCTTTGCCTCTATCAAGCCTTGGCCTTCATGAGATCTTGTTCCGCCTTGAGAGCACCAATGTAGTTGTCGTCGAGGGACTTGTAATTCTCGAGGAAGATAGTCTTGGAGATGTCGTTGTTCAATCCCATCATGAAGTGCAACTTCATCAAAATGGGGTCGTCCACGCCGGCTCGTCGCAAGGCAATCTTAATGTCCTTGAAGTACTCATCGATGGACTTGGATCCTTGGGTGGTGTTCTCCAATTGGTGTAGAAGTTGTTCCGTGTAGGTGGGAGGCACGAACTCTCGCCGCAAAGCTCTCTTCATCTTGGGCCAACTCGTGTCATAGTCCTCCGAAGGTGTGTGAAATCACCATGACGACGCGTAGTCGAGGAATTTTCTTGTGGCGCACTTCACTTGATCTTCGGGAGGAACGTGATGTAGCGTGAGGTAGTCGTCCATCAAGAGTTCCCACTCGAGATACTCCTCGGGTTCTTGAGTCCCATAGAAAGGAATAGCATGGCCGTTGTCGAGGTCGTAGTATCTCGTGGAAGTCGCGGACTTGAGCTTGGGAAACTTCTCTTGAGCATAATCTTGAGGTGCTTGTGGGTGAAGATGCCGCATATCCAAAGGCGAATATGCCTTGAAGTCGCTTGGCGAAGATGCCAAGGTACATGGTGAAGTCGTTGAGCAGTTGTTGGAGTTGAGCTCTTGACCTTCACGTTCTTGTCATTGATGGTGTTGATGCCGATGAGATCTTGCCGGAGATGGTAGCTCGGAAGGATGTGCACTTGAGTGTCTTCTTGAATATGAGGAAGACCTCTTGCGGTTCTTGATGAGGGATTTGAGCTCCTTCATTTGAGCATCCATGTTGGCACACAAGTTGTTCGTCATGGCATTGAATTTGTCATTGTTGGTGTAGACTGGAGATGAAATGCTTTGCCTATCCATCACAAGACTCGAGCAAAGGTGAGTAGGAAATGAGATAAACAATACCGAGTTACCTTTTCCGAATGTTGAGGATGTATCCCGTTTCACTCAATGTGAAATGAAAGAACAGTGGAATTGGTACCAGACTTGTTCACTCACACCTATTAAGTAAAGCTTATCGAGTGGCTCGGTGAGGATAAGTGGCACAAAAATTTGATGAGAAAAGTTAGCAAGAGTCAATAATGTTGAAAGAGATTCACAAATTCGCAAATGTAACAAGTAGACCAATAGCAATATGTGGCACACGGAAACACACACACGGATAGATAAATGGGGTCATGCAACCAAGGAATGAGCACAAAATGTGGAATCCACGGAAAACGCTCGTGTTGCACAACTCAAGAGAGACGCTAGCACGATTTCTCTATAGGCGGATACGACACTTGTGCACAACCTATTGGATGCAAAATTCATCAACTTACTATCCCAAGTATGCTATGTATGTATGGTTCCCGGTGCTTTTAGCACAAGATGATCCACAATGATCTGATATGATAGCATTTGACATATTGTGATGCGATGCTATGGCTCTTGCTTACAAGCTTCTTTGTCTTTCTCTTTTTGCTTAAAAGCTTATTCTCTTTTTTTCTATGGCCACGATGTGAAATGCACAAACCAAGATAGCAATTCTGTATATGCGGGAACAATCTTGTGACACAAGGGATGATATGATGATACCAAGATGATATGGTATGTAGGCAATGTATGCGCGGGTCCATGATCACTAATGTGCACAAGTAACATTGCCGGCAATACTCAAAGGCTAGTCTCGATAGGTAAGTGATGCAAAATGGGCGAGGGGCAATGCAATGGCAAGGGTGAATATACAATGAAGTCATCGAGGTTACCGTCTGAGTCGATGATGAGGGGCGATGTTCTTGATGTAGACCCGTTCCTAATTAGCCGAAACACCTTAGGAAACGGAAAAACCACAACTCAAAATCTCAAGGACAAATGTCAAATGGTGGTAGCGGGAAAGCGATGGTGGTTATGTACTTGGAAAAGCGGAAGTGGAATGATGGGTCATGCGTGTCGGAGTTATCGTGACCGTCCTTAAGTAACCAAAACACCTTAGGAGACACAAGCCACAACTCAAACAAGCTCAAACAAAATTGGGTTATGTTTGGGTGGCGGAAATATATAGTGGCCATGTGTATGCGGAAGTGGTGGTGGTGGTTGATGAAGAAGCAATTGTCCCTAAGTAGCCTAAACACCTTAGGAGACTCAAATCACTACTCAAGCCACCACAAATTCTATGGTGGACAAAATGGGTAAGGTTACGGAAGACTATGGTGGCTATGCGGATGATATGGTGGAAGGCCTAGGCAAACTTGCCAAATTTGACAAATTTTGATGGAGTCAAATGATTATGGTAGTATTTTTGTGGTATGGGGGATGTCAAGAGCTTCAAAACGAGCTAAAGAACGTCAAAATCGGACTCCGGATGAATTAGTTATGGCCGAAAGAAGAATCTTTCCGTCTCAAATTCAAGGGAAACCGGATGATCCGGGAATTTGTCCGGATGATCCGGGCTTAGTCTGGATGATCCGGGTATTCTTCCGGATGATCCGGGTTCGTCAGCTCCGGCTCTGTTCTTTCGGGTGCGGGGGGGTATCCGGACATCCGGGAGATGGCCCAGCTGATCCGGGTGGATCCGGATGATCCGGGTGTTCTTCCGGATGATCCGGGCATGTCAAACTGCTTGGGATTTTTCGCTTGGGGACGAATTTGAGAGCAGAAATGGACGATTTTGGGGTCCAAAATTGAGAGGATTGCGTGGATGGAAAGTGGGAAAACTTGTGGAGATGCTAGATCCACTTGAAACCAAGCGAACCCATGGATCAAAATCAACAAAACATCATCAAACCAACAGATCACAAAAAAAATTGGGGGCTATTTTTGGTGGTGAATTTTTGAATTTGGGGAAGAACACAACAAAACAAGGCTAGAAAATGGTGGAGAGGCTCCAAATTCGCGATGAACCAAGGCTCATGATACCATATGATGCGGGGTCAACCCGTTCTAGGCCGATCTTTCACGAAGAGGAGGGAAACCCACGATGAACACGAAGAACACAAAAGGGGATCATGAGGGAAAACACTCAAGAACAAGTCCAATCACATATCCACTAGACAATCAAACACACAAGATCACAAGGTACATGAACAACAAAGGGAAAGATACAAGGTAGAGTTCATCTCCAAGAGGAGTTCTTGAATCCGCGAAGGAACTTCCCTTGAGGGGTCTTGAATCCAAGGTGGATCTTCTCCGTAGAGGGGCCGCGGTCTCTCTCATGGAGTAGCTCCGTAATGGATGAGCAAAGCTCTAGTCTAAAATGAGCTATCGCATTTGCTAACCCTAAAATGGTGGAGGTGGGGGAGTATATATAGTCTAGGGCCATGAAGGGGTAAGTGAGGGGCGAAACATTTACATGGGCCTTGGCCCGATACGTTGCACGCAAGCAGGGCCGGATGATCCGGGTGGGGGTCCGGATGATCCGGGCGATGGCGGCCCGGATGATTCGGGAGCAGGTACGGATGATCCGGCTTCACGGTGAGCTTCGGGTGTCTTCAGCGCAATTACCCGGATGATCCGGGGGACGGCCCGGATGATCCGGCTGGGCCCGGATGATTCGGCTCGGCCCGGATGATCCGGACGGCGGTCCGGACGTCCAGCCTGGCTCCAGCAGCCGCTCCGTCTTCTTCTCCTTTCTTCCGTCTTCTCTTCCACGCTTCCCTCGCAGATGGTGTAGTCGTTCCTTGCCACTTGCACTCCTCCTTGACATTCGTGAAGCTCCGACAATACCTATGCATGCACACGAGTGGAGTGTCAAGTAGTATACCATGCTCGATGGGGTCAAGTGAACACGTGTAAAGGAGAAGATTCACCTTTATGTATAAGAAGTAGTGGTCGCACGTGTCACTTGCCAAACGGACTCTTGCCATGGTGATGAGGACATCACTAACAAGGTTACACCCACAGCTCCAACTGACACATATACAGGACCAATTACTAGAGCTCGCGCACGCCAATTAAATTACCAGGTACTTTCGTTTCTTGGTAATGAATCTAATGTTCATGAGAATATGATGCTGCCTAAATTGGATACATTTGTCTTGCTTACAAATGAAGGGCCTAGCTTGGACAAGAAGGATGAACATTGGAGCAAGATCAAGCATGGAGATGATGGCATGCGCAAGGGGAACAATAATGGAGTTTCAATTGATCATTTCAGGACTTTGAAGCCACCATAATGAGTGCGAGAAGCCTTGGACGAAATATACAAGATGCCACTTCATAAATTTCGTCCAGAGGCTATTTGATGTAGGGTGGAACCCTAGATGGCCGATCTTTCACGAAATGGAGGGATCCCACGATGAACACGAAGAACACGAGAGGGGAACACGAGGGGAAACACGAGAGAATCACTCAAACCAACAAGAACAAGTCACACATATGCTAGATCCTCGAAACACAAAGAGATACAAGATCCATGATCAACAAGGGACGATACAAAGGGTAACCGGTTCTTCTCCGTGAGGAGGTCTTGGGGTATCCCGCGGGATCTTCTCCGTGAAGGAGGTCTTGAATCCGTGTGGATCTTCTCCGTGGAGGGGCCGCAGTCACTCACAAGGAGATGAACCACTAGATGAGCAAAGCTCTAGGTATCAAATGAGCTATCACTAAGCTAACCCTTACTAGGAGGAGGTGGAGGAGTATATATAGTCTAGGGCCACGAAGGGGTAAGTGGGAGAGGGATACATGGGCCTCTGGCCCGATTACTGTGCGCAGACAGCATGTAGCGGACGTCCGACGGCTACCGGACGTCCGACGGCTACCGGACGTCCGGTGGCTCGCGAGAGTCCGGACGTCCGGAAGTCTTCGGACTTCCGCTATTTTCCTTCTGTCGTCGAAGTCACGGACGTCCGGTGGCCTCCGGTCGTCCGGTCGCCTGGGAGTCGCCGGTCGTTCGGTAGAGGCCGGACGTCCGGAGCCTGTAGCTTTTCCAGCAGCTTCTCTTGATCCTTGTACTTGGTGTCCTCGTCGTCTTGTCCAATGCTCCTAGCTGTTCCATGGCCTCCCTCTTGGTTCCTGGTCATGCATAACACATATATTTGAGGTAGTAGCCATGTCTCACATGTAGAAAGTGGAGGTTCGGAGAGGAGCGAGTGAACCTTGTGTCCAATTGTGTGTAGTTGAGGTCTCGTCGAAGTGAACATGGGGATGATCAAGGGATGCTCCGCATCATCTCCCCTCCCTTGGGAAAGATCCGACCTCGGATCAAAAAGCTCATCACCATGGAAACGGTTGTCGTGGACGGACTTGTAGTTGGACCGAGATGAAGACTTGGCGTAATCCAAGTAGTCCAAGGTGTCGTCGGAGTGGTATACATGCAAGAAGGGCATACACAAACGACACTCGGAAATACAATGGTTAGCGCACAAGTGTCTATCATGTAAGAATGGGTCCGTGTGACAAATTTGGGCATGGCAAGGCACAAGATGCTTATCGAAAAGATGTACAATGACATGTAAAGCATTCATGTGAGCAAATTCATTTGTTGTGCACACAAAGGTATGGTAATTGGCATGGTGCACAAAGCTACAATTTCTACCATTATGCAAAATGATGTCATAGTGTGATGGTTTATCAAGAGCATGAACATGGCAATGGGTGCTCAATATGACTATGTGATCATGCAATTGATGTTTGGCAATGTGATCAAGATGTATGAATATGCCATCAAGGAAGATCACAACAAATTTGCTAAGGAAATGCACAAGCTCATATATCATGGATGACATGGGAATACAAGATGCAACAAGGCAATCATAATGTGAGTCAATCCATGCGCAAGATGCAAATTTGTCATGGGTATGATTTGTCCATGGAGCATGGCATGTGGGCAAACAATCAACAAATATGGAGGTTTTGGTGCAATGTGCCGAAGGAGTGGTGATATACCAATGCTCAATATCGTGGCTTGAGTGGAGTTCCGAAGGTGCATCCAAAGGGTCCATCTTCAATGCCGGTCCTCCATCCCGTAGATGTATCATGTAGACAACAAGAAGGAAACAACAATGAAAGTATGGCCCATCCAATATGCATAAGTGAGGATGGCTCACAAAGAAGGAATTCACCTTTAGGAATTTCTCGGAGATGTTGGTGTCGCGCAACGTGTATGCCTTCACATGCCAAAGATGCCTTGTGATGGTACCGCCTTGTGAATCCTTCAAAATAAAGAACATGACAAACACTCGGAAAAACAAATGAGGTTAGCCGTAATGCAAAACCTAGCATTCGTGCGGGAAAATACCCAACAAGTGCTTGCATCATTCTTATCATAAGAAAGTACAACGGTGTGGTGCATGGTATGTGGGCATAAGATGCAAGAACAACCAAATGCAATAGGCTCAATCAAGCAAGTATGCATCACAAGAAAGGTGTCAAAGTCTCCAATATCAATAGGCATAGCATGGTTGCACTCAATACAAGGGAATATGAGTGATGCAACTAATGGAGACAAGTGACAATGATCAATGTGAATGATGTGAATGGCATGAACATATATGTCATCAACCCAAGAAAGGAAGTAAGAGTGGAACATGGGTGATGCAACATAGCAAGCAATCTTAGCGATCAAGGTAAACAAGCTAGTAGTGCGAAGATGCAACGTACTAGAGGTAATCATGACAAGCATGTCATGTGTGTAAATAGTGAGCATACATGATGCACATGGCGTAGCACAAGCATGAAAGCAAGATATGAGCAAAATAGCATCAACCTGTTGATGAGAGGCCATACGGAAATAGCGATGGAACATCATGACTCTCCCAACACAATAAGCATCAATAGCATGGGGCACAAAGATATCATTGCAATAGCTACTAGGATCTCCACCAAGCATGCAAATACACATAGGAGTATCACAATGGTGAATCATGAGTAAATGCAAGCAAGGGTCACAATTGCATGGCAAGGTCATAGCAAGAGGCATAACATGCAAAGTGAACACGATAGTATGGGCATAATGTGAGAAGTGGCAAATAGCCCATAGCCGTGTGAGAGCCAAGTAAAAGAGATGCGCGTAGTGGTTGCGCGAAGAGAATGGTGGTAAGGAGATTCCACAGAATCCCAAGTCATCATTGCTCTCAAGAGCTCGTTTTGTCAACTCATGGGATTGTGAGGTTGACAAATGTTCATGAGTACCTACACAAAACAAAGACAAAGGGAAAATTGTGTGTGCGTGGTATATGTACACATCATCCATCATGATGCGCACGTGCATGTGTTGGTTAGCACATAAAAGCCAATGCTCAAATAAATGAGATGCGTGATATAGAAACATGTCATCCAACATGAGAGGTTTGTTGTTATGTATAGCATAATGGAGACTCAAGTTGTGTAATGCATCACAAGAAATATGTAGAGCATTGTTATTCATGGAATACATATGATGCACACAATCATGGTAATCATGCAAGGTATGGAATGCATCAAGATCTCCTAGTATGTATGAGGAAACTATGGGGGTCTCCTCATGAGCATCAATGGAAACATCACATGGAGAATATTGACAACATCCAAAGCAAAGCATATTTGGAACAACGTGTTCATGGCGTGGCATAGTAGATGAATTGCGCAAATTATGTAAAGGGAGCATGGCAATATCATCGCATGAAAAACAAAAGCCAATGACCATCATCTTGTCATCTATGGGGCATGCATAGTTACTATGTTGAGATTGAAATGAAACAATATGAGAAATCTCACTCATAGCATATGACAAGTTTAGAGGGTTGTCGAACATGATGTGACCAAAAGAATTTTCACATGATATCCTATGGAGCATAGCATCACAACTAGGCAACTCAACATGCTCATCATCATATTCATCATAAATAGGTAAGTCAAGACATGAGGAAGTTGCACTAGCATGAAGCATGGTCATAGGTGAATCAACATCATGCAAGCAATCATTGGTGATATAGTCCACAAGTGGGACGAAAGAAGCACCATCACCTTTGTTACCTTTGGAGCATCGCTCATGTATTGTAGGTGAGGTTGCAACTTGATGGTACCATGTGGGGGGTACATCTTCTTCCACCATGGCCATCGGTTTGTCCATTGGAGGGACGGACTCATCGAGGGTAGGCATGTCCTCTTGTAGGAGACCTAGCACCAAAGAAAACACACTTGGAGTAGAGGTTAAGTCGTTAGAAATCATAGTGGCCTCACATGCCCTATCAACTACCTCACTCACTAAGTGGTGTGGCTCACTCACTCCTTCATGGACGCTCTCACTCGTATGGTTGGTGGAGTCACCCAAATGGCTCTCAACCTCACATATGATGTGTGGCATGCTCTCATGTGTGGGGATAGTGGTGATCACTCTCGTCCTCTCAAAAGAAATGCTCTCAATCTCACATATGGTGGAGTCACTCATGTCACTCATATGGTGGTGTCTCTCCTCACATGGAAATTGGGGCATCTCATGATATATGGGTGTCGGAGAGATGTATGTGCAAACGTCTCCAAACTCAACTCCTTTCGCCGCCTCATCCATAACGCCTCCAAAGGTGAATGCCGTAGTCGAAGGGGATGGCCCTTGATCGACCGTCTTGTCGCCGTCTTGATGTGGGGAGCTTCCGAAGATGGAAGTGTCACCCTCGCTCGTAGGTGCTCGCCTTGTAGTTGGAGATGTCGATGTAGGCGAACTCATGGGAAGTAGGCGAAGATTCCGTACGTCCGAAGGCGAAGATGCCTTGATAGCACTTGGCGAAGATGCCGAAGTGGTGGTTGTAGCCGTAGCTCCATCTTGGGTGTGCTTGTCTCGCGGTCTTCTCTTTTGCTCTTGAAGCTTGGCCTTGGCGTGATGTAGAGCTTCTTCGGACTTGGAGATATGCGTTTGTCGAGCATCTTCATGATGATGATGTCGTTGTCGTGCTTGAGCTCTTGGTAGATGTCGTTCGTTGTCGTCGTGCACAAGATGCTTGGAGGTGACTTGCCCTTCATGACGATGTCGATGGTCGCCATGTCTTTGTGGACGTGGAAGACTTGCACTTGCATCATGTTTGCGCTCCGAAGACTTGTGACTTGAACGTCGCCGCCGATAGGATGACGAATGGGAAGAAGACTTGTAATCGACCACCAAGTGTCGGAGCTCCGCCATTTGTTTGTTGAAGGAGTCGCACAAGTCGTCGAAGGAAGCCATTGTCCTTGTCTTGGAGTGTCGTAGTTCGATGGCAATGTTGCCCAAGCACTCTTGCATTTCTCGTTGTAGTCCGATGGTTTTCGCGTGGATGTCCTTGTTCGCGCCGTCGATGTCGAAGACCGGAGATGAAATGCCTTGCCTATCCATCACAAGATGCTAGCAAGTATGAGTGGGAGAAAGAGAAGAACTATACCAAATGTACCTTGACCGATGTTGAAGATGGATCAATGATCACTCAAATGTGGAACAAGGAAATAGCACAATTGGTACCAATTCTTGTCGGTTTCTCACACCTACACAAGTTAAGCTTATGGTGGAGCTCGGTGAGGATAGTGGCACAAAAATTTGATGCAAAATGTTAGCAAGAGTCAATAAAGTTGAAAAAGATTCACAAATTCGCAAGTGAAACAAGTAGACCAATAGCAATATGGGTGGCACACGGAAACACACACACGAATAGATAGATGGGGTCGTGCAACCAAGGAATGAGCCAAAATGTGGAATCCACGAAAATGCTCGTGTTGCACAACACTACAGAGACGCTAGCACGATTGCACAATAGGCGGATACGAACTTGTGCACAACCTACTAAGCAAAATGCAACGGCTTCTATCCCAAGTATGCTATATGTATGGTATTCCGGTGGTATGATCCAAAATGATCGAGTATGACAATCTTAATGTAGTATGATGCTATGGTTCTTGCTTAAAAGCTCTTTGCGTATCTTTTTCTTTGTGCTTAAAAGTTTGTTTGGCTCTTTCTCTTTTGAGCTCTTTTCTCATGCAAAACTTCACGAACCAAGATAGCAATTGAGTATATGCGATGACAACCTTGTGTCACAAGAGATGATACCAAGATATGCACCACGGTGATATGGTATGTATGATATGGGAAGTATGATCACTAATGTGCACAAGTAACGTTGCCGGCAATACTCGAATGGCTAGTCTCGATGGGTAAGTGACGCAAAAATGGGCTAGGGGTTAACAATGCAATTGCAAGGGGAATATACAATGATGTCGTCGAAGTTACCGTCCGATGATGATGATGATGAGATGCGGTGCTCTTGATGTAGACCCGTTCCTAATTAGCCGAAACACCTTAGGAAACGGAAAAACCACAACTCAAAATCTCAAGGACAAATGTCAAATGGTGGTAGCGGCAATGCCGTGGTGGTTGCGGAAGTGGAAAGATGGGCTATACACGATGTCGGAGTTGAAGTCACGGTCCCTAAGTAGCCGAAACACCTTAGGAGACACAAGCCACAACTCAAACAAGCTCGAACAAAATTTGGTTAAGTTGGGTTGGCTATGTATAGTGGGCTATGCTATGCGGAACTGGTGGTGGTGGTTGATGAAGAAGCAATGGTCCCTAAGTAGCCTAAACACCTTAGGAGACTCAAATCACTACTCAAGCAACCACAAATGCTATGGAGGACAAAATGGTTAGGTTGCGGAAGTCGGTGGTGGTATAACGGATGATGTGGTGGAGGCCCTAGGCAAAGATGCCAAAATCCACAAAATATGATGGAGTCAAATGAATATAGTTGTATTTTTCTGGTATGGGGAATGTCAAGAGCTTCGAAACGAGCTAAATAACGTCCAAATCAGAGTTCGTATGAATTAGTTATGGACAAAACAAAAATCAGCCGAATTCAAAAACTGGGTGTACCGGACGTCCGGAAAAGACCGAAAATCCGGTAATTTTTGCTGTATAGGTGGTTCCGGTCGTCCGGTGAGTTCCGGACGTCCGGTGCTTCGAGAGGGTCCGGACGTCCGGTAAAACGCCGGTCGTCCGGTGGGTCGGGGTCAACGCGAGATTTGAGATCCGGGACGCGATTTTGGGCGGAATTTGATGATTTTGGGGTCAAAATTGATGAGATTTCATGGATGAAAGATGGGGAAACTTGGGGAAATGCTAGATCCACTTGAAACCAAGCAAATCCATGGATCAAAATCAACAAAATATCATCAAACCAACAGATCACAAAATTTTTTGGGGCTATTTTTGGTGGGGAATTTTCGAATTTGGGGAAGAACACAACAAAAGAAGGCTAGAAAATGGTGAGGAGGCTCCAAATTCATGAGAAACCGTGGCTCATGATACCATAATGATGTAGGGTGGAACCCTAGATGGCTGATCTTTCACGAAATGGAGGGATCCCACGATGAACACGAAGAACACGAGAGGGGAACACGAGGGGAAACACGAGAGAATCACTCAAACCAACAAGAACAAGTCACACATATGCTAGATCCTCGAAACACAAAGAGATACAAGATCCATGATCAACAAGGGACGATACAAAGGGTAACCGGTTCTTCTCCGTGAGGAGGTCTTGGGGTATCCCGCGGGATCTTCTCCGTGAAGGAGGTCTTGAATCCGTGTGGATCTTCTCCGTGGAGGGGCCGCAGTCACTCACAAGGAGATGAACCACTAGATGAGCAAAGCTCTAGGTATCAAATGAGCTATCACTAAGCTAACCCTTACTAGGAGGAGGTGGAGGAGTATATATAGTCTAGGGCCATGAAGGGGTAAGTGGGAGAGGGATACATGGGCCTCTGGCCCGATTACTGTGCGCAGACAGCATGTAGCGGACGTCCGACGGCTACCGGGCGTTCGACAGCTACCGGACGTCCGGTGGCTCGCGAGGGTCCGGACGTCCGGAAGTCTTCGGACTTCCGCTATTTTCCTTCTGTCGTCGAAGTCACGGACGTCCGGTGGCCTCCGGTCGTCCGGTCGCCTGGGAGTCGCCGGTCGTTCGGTAGAGGCCGGTCGTTCGGTAGAGGCCGGACGTCCGGAGCCTGTAGCTTTTCCAGCAGCTTCTCTTGATCCTTGTACTTGGTGTCCTCGCCGTCTTGTCCAATGCTCCTAGCTGTTCCATGGCCTCCCTCTTGGTTCCTGGTCATGCATAACACATATATTTGAGGTAGTAGCCATGTCTCACATGTAGAAAGTGGAGGTTCGGAGAGGAGCGAGTGAACCTTGTGTCCAATTGTGTGTAGTTGAGGTCTCGTCGAAGTGAACATGGGGATGATCAAGGGATGCTCCGCATCACTATTATAGGTGCCGCGTCACCTTATTATTGGGCCAGGCCCATGTAATTTCGAAATACTTGAGTATAGGCTGTTTTTAGAGTCCGTATGTGTGGGGAAACAAGAGTTAGGGTTGGTTTCGGACCCCTCCACCAAGGGCCACGAAATTCCCCCCTCTTTCCCTCATATATACAGCCCTTAGGGCGTCGTTTAGACTTTGGGTTTTGTTTAGATTAAAAGTTTGCCATAGCTGCAACTTCGCGTACTTCGTTTGTGTTCAACGACCAGACCAAGGCGTCACAGAACCCCACCTTGATCAATAAAGCTTTCCTCTTATATTCGCAATATCCAGATTGCAATCTTAGTTTCTTGCTTGTTCTTCGTTTGCCTGCAGGAAACAGACCTTCGTGGTCAGGTTGATCGTGCTCTGGCGTGGTCAACAACCTCTCGGAGTTGGTTTAGCGATTGCTAAGGCGCGACGTCCTCGCACGTTCGTAGTCGGATCGTCAAAGTCGACTTCCTCCAAAACGATAGCCACCATCTCATCGAAAGACGGGACACCTTTGCCTCTATCAAGTGGTATCAGATTTCCAGGTTGCTCGGTGAGATTTTACAGTTTTTCATAGTTTAGATCGAGTCTGTTCTTCATACCTATAGTCCACGAAAAAGCCAAAAAAAAAAATTAGGGTTAGTTCATCCCATCCGAACCAATCTGAGCCTTTGCATAATCTTTTCTGTATTTGCTTTGTTGAATTTGCGGTTGCATCGTCGTGTCCAGTTGCTGGTCTTAGCGTCTAGTCTTTTAGAGTTTCGAGTTCTGGTCATAAGTTGTCACGCCGCCGCCGCAACATCTTCATCACTACTGCCACATACCACCACCGATCCATATCCATATACCACCACCAATCCGAATCCATATACCACCACCGCTGCCATAACCTACCACCGCTGCCATATCCTACCACCATATATCCACCACCAATCCGAGTTCTTTTCATATTAGGTTTGTTCTCGAGATCCATCTAGGTTTCGGATTTGTGTTTCCTTGCCTGCGTAGGTCTCGAAAAAAAAAATTATTCGACAGGTGAAAATATTTTTTAGGCCCCGGGCAGTTTGGCTTCCCCTTTGCATAAGAGCACAAGGTGGAAGACGCTCGATGGGTTCTCACACACTTCTCTCATCTCACGTTTGGTAGCAAATAGCACTAGTTGCTTCTTGTCGCTCATCGTGGAGTCGCTCATATTTGGCTTGTGGCTCTCGCTCTCTTTTTGGTGGCTCGCTCTCTCACCATTCTCTCCACGATGGGTGGTAGGTAAAAGCTTGTCGGCGGCAACTTGACTTGGAGTCATAGGTCGAAGCACGAATTCCTTGCCCTTCATCTTGAAATGATAGTGATTCGTCCGTCCATTGTGTGTGACTCCACGATCATATTGCCATGGTCGTCCAAGAATAAGGTGGCACACGGACATTGGTATCACATCACACTCAAGAGTGTCCTCGTAGGCGCCAATCTTGAAAGAGACTTGCACGGTGTGCTTGACTCGAAGAATTCCGGCGTCGTTGAGCCATTGGACCTTGTAGGGTTGCGGATGCTTCGTCTTGACCAAATGAAGCTTGTCGCATAGCTCTTCACTTGCCAAGTTGTGGCAACTTCCTCCATCGATGATAACCTTGACGGCGCGTCCATTGATGCCAGCCTTCGTATGGAAAATGTGACAACGTTGGTCGTCATCTTGTTGATGTTGGAGTGTCAAGACTTTGGAGACAACAAGGTTGGGGCTTGAGTCATTGTCGCAAAACACTTGATTGTCTTCTTCTTCATTGACTTGGCGATGCATAGCGACATGCTCAAGTGCTTCCATCTCATCATCGCTCATGGAGTCATAAGATCCGTCGTCGTTGATGATCATGGTGCGAACGGTCTTGCACTCAAATGACTTGTGGCCTCGTCCTTGGCACTTGAAGCATTTGATGGAGCTCGTCTTGTTATTGTCTTCGGTAGGAGTTGTAGTTGAGGAAGCTCTTGGCTTGAAGTTGTTGGTAGAAGGTGGACGACTCGATGTAGTCGCATTCTTGTAGCTTGACTTGTCACCGAAGTTTGTAGAAGGCTTGTTAGAGGTAGGAGGAGTAGCCGAATTCGTTGAAGCTTGGTTGTAGGAGCCGAAGTTCTTGGAGTTGAACTTGGAGTACTTGTAGTCCTCTTGAACTTGTCGCTCCGCTTTGGTTGCTTGGTGTACTAGCTCGAGGAGATTGTTGTATGGTTGGAAGTCCGCAATCTTCTTGATGGGATAGTTGAGTCCATTCAAGAATCTCGCCATAGTTTGCTCTTCATCTTCCTTGATGTTTGCTCTTATCATGGCAATCTCCATCTCTTTGTAGTACTCTTCAACGGACTTGGTACCTTGTTTGAGGAGTTGTAGCTTCTTGAACAAGTCTCGGTTGTAGTGGGTTGGCACGAAGCGTGCTCTCATCACTTCCTTCATTTGAGCCCAAGTGGTGATAGGAGGTTCGCCTTTGGCTTCTCTTCTCTCCATGATTTGCTCCCACCAAATGAGAACATAGTCTTGGAACTCAAGTGATGCCATAGCGATCTTCTTCTCTTCATCGAAGTTGTGAAGGCGAAAGATCTTGTCAACTTTCAATGCCCATGAGAGGTAGTCTTCGGGATCGATGCTTCCGGAGAACTTAGGCATGGTGAACTTGAGCTTGCCATAGCGATGCTCGTCATTGTTTCCTTGCCTATTGGGAGGATGATCTCGATGTTGGCGGTTTGCCATATCATGTTGCTCTTGAGGATGTAGACGGTCTTGTTGGAGTTGTGATACGGAGTATCCCATGATCATCCCCATGTTCACTCGACGAGACCTCAACTACACACAATTGGACACAAGGTTCACTCGCTCCTCTCTGAACCTCCACTTTCTACATGTGAGACATGCCTACTACCTCAAATATATGTGCTATGCATGGTCAGGAACACCCAAGGAGACCATGGAGAACCCAAGGACCAAGGCCAAGTGCGCGTGGAAGAGAAGGAAGAAGGACCAGCATCTGCAGGCCCCGGACATCCGGCCCCCAAGCCCGGACATCCGGCGCCCCTTCACAGAAGCTAGCACCGCAAGCCCGGACATCCGGCCCCATGCCCCGGACATCCGGCTCCACTCGAAGCCCCGGACATCCGGCCCCTTCGCCGGAAATCCGGCCCCTCATCACAGAAGGCAACCGAAGCCGGCCACGCTCAGCCCGGACATCCGGCTCCTCGCGAGCCGCCGGACATCCGGCCCCCGGCCCGGACATCCGGCGCCTGCCTGCGCGCAGAGACGGGCCTGAGGCCCATGTATCCCTCTCCCACTTACCCCTTCGTGGACCTAGACTATATATACTCCTCCCCCTCCTCCATTTGAGGGTTAGCTTAGTGATAGCTCATTTGATACCTAGAGCTTTGCTCATCTAGTGGTTCATCTCCTTGTGAGTGACTGCGGCCCCTCCACGGAGAAGATCCACACGGATTCAAGACCTCCTTCACGGAGAAGATCCCGCGGGATACCCCAAGACCTCCTCACGGAGAAGAACCGGTTACCCTTTGTATCGTCCCTTGTTGATCATGGATCTTGTATCTCTTTGTGTTTCGAGGATCTAGCATATGTGTGACTTGTTCTTGTTGGTTTGAGTGATTCTCTCGTGTTTTCCCTCGTGTTCCCTCTCGTGTTCTTCGTGCTCATCGTGGGATCCCCTCCATTTCGTGAAAGATCTGCTGATTAGGGTTCCACCCTGTATCAGTTTCTATTGCTGCTAACCATGCCAGGATCACAAGTTGACGAGACTGACTGGGAGAACTTGACGAACAAGGAGCTTCATGATAAGTTTCAGGAAATGATGAGTGTACAGGTGCAAGATGTGCTAAACACATTGGACGAGGCCATGGAGAAGATAGATGGCATGGAGAAGACGTTTGAAACAAAGCTGGATAACAAGTTTGCTGAATTGCTTGCGCGTTTGCCACCACCACCGGCTGCTGCAGCTGTCCCACCTCTTCAACAACAACAACAACAACAACAACAACGCCGACTTCCGAATCAAGTGGGACGAGCACAGCGCGTTCCCCTTGAGACTGGTCAAGCTTCTGTTGCTGCTGTTGATGTTTCTGTAGCTCCTGCTGCTACTGCAGAGGTGGAGGACCATTACGAGGATGAGGTTGACCAAAATCAGAACTACGTGCAACAACCAGCACCACCACCACCACCAGGTCGTCCTCATGCATATCATCGCAACGGTAGGGCTGCACCACCACCTGAGGTACATGACCATCTTCCTAAACTGAAATTGAATATTCCACCATTTGAGGGTAGATATGTTCCTGATATATATCTTACTTGGGAGTTACAAACTGAACAACGTTTTACATGTTTAAACTATCCCGAGGAGAGACGTGTTCCTGCTGCTGTTTGTGCTTTCACTAGTTTTGCATGTGTTTGGTGGTCTAAACATTGTAGATTATATCCTACTCCAGCTACTTGGACTGCTTTGAAAACTGCTATGCGTACTCGTTGGGTTCCACCATATTATCAACGTGAATTACTTCAAAAACTGCAGCGCTTAAGACAAGGAAAAAATTCTGTAGAAGAATATTATCAGCAATTACAAACTGGCCTGATTAGATGTGGTATTGTTGAGGAGAATGAAGCTATGCTTGCACATTTTATGGGTGGATTAAATAGAGAGATTCAGACCATTCTAGAGTATAAGGATTATACTAATATCACTCGTTTATTCCATCTTGCTTGTAAAGCTGAACGTGAAGTGCAGGATCGACAGGCATTGGCGCGGACTAACTTTTCTGCAGGTCGACCTTCATCATGGACACCGCGTGTATCCTCTACTTCCACACATTCTACTGCACCGACACCTCCATCAGCTGTTACCTCCAGCCGTGATACAAGGAAGCAGGCACAACCACCGTTATCTGCCAAGAGCACACCTATTGGGCCTGCACAGAGTTCTTCTTCTTCCATGGCATCAACAGGGCACACCAGTGATATCATTTGTCGTCGTTGTAAGGGAAGAGGACATTTTGCGAGAGATTGCAAATCTCAGCGTGTGATGATTGCTACTGAGGATGGTGGATATGAATCCGCTAGTGACTATGATGAGGAGACTTTGGCTCTTATTACACGTGAAGAACACAGTGGAGACGATTCTGATCATGAGACGCAATACATGGCTCCTGAAGATGCTGACAGGTATGAATGTTTAGTTGCTCAACGTGTTTTGAGTGCAGGTTACACAAGCTGAGCAAAATCAGAGGCATAATTTGTTCCATACAAAGGGAGTTGTGAAGGAACGTTCTGTTCGCGTGATCATAGATGGAGGGAGTTGCAACAACTTGGCTAGCATGGAGATGGTGGAGAAGCTATCTCTCACCACAAGACCACATCCACATCCTTACTACATCCAATGGTTCAACAACAGCAGCAAGGTTAAGGTAACACGTACTGTTCGTGTGCATTTTAGTATCTCTACATATGTTGATTATGTTGATTGTGATGTGGTACCTATGCAAGCATGTTCCTTATTACTTGGTAGACCATGGCAATTTGATAAAAATTCTGTACACCATGGTAGAAACAATCAGTATACTCTTGTTCATAAGGATAAAAATATTACTTTACTTCCTATGACTCCTGATTCCATTTTGAAAGATGATATAATAGAGCTAATAAAGCAAAACAGGAGAAAAATAAGAGTGAAAATCAGATTGTGGCAAAAGAATTTGAGCAACAAATGAAGCCTAATAATAAACAATCTACTGTTGCTTCTGAAATTAAATTGAAAAGTGCATGTTTATTTGCCACCAAATCTGATATTGATGAGCTAGATTTTAGCAAATCTGTTTGCTATGCTGTTGTATGCAAAGAGGCATTATTTTCATTCGAGGACGTGCCTTCCTCTTTGCCTCCTGCTGTCACTAAAATTTTGCAGGAGTTCGCCGACGTCTTTCCACAAGACGTGCCACCGGGATTACCACCTATTCGAGGGATTGAGCATCAGATTGACTTAATTCCCGGTGCATCGCTACCCAACCGCGCACCATACCATACCAATCCAGAAGAGACGAAGGAGATTATGCGTCAAGTACAGGAGCTACTCGACAAAGGTTATATACGTGAATCCCTTAGTCCTTGTGTTGTTCCTATTATTCTAGTTCCGAAAAAGGATGGTACATCACGTATGTGTGTTGATTGTAGAGCCATTAATAATATTACTATTCGTTATCGTCATCCTATTCCTAGGCTAGATGATATGCTTGATGAATTGAGTGGCTCTACAATATTCTCCAAAGTTGATTTGCGTAGTGGATACCATCAAATTCGTATGAAATTGGGAGATGAATGGAAAACAGCATTTAAAACTAAGTTTGGATTATATGAGTGGTTAGTCATGCCTTTTGGGTTAACTAATGCACCTAGTACTTTCATGAGATTAATGAATGAAGTTTTACGTGCTTTCATTGGACGATTTGTGGTAGTATACTTTGATGATATATTGATTTTTAGCAGATCTTTGGAGGAACATTTGGAACATTTACGTGCTGTTTTTATTGCTCTACGTGATGCACGTTTATTTGGTAACCTTGGAAAGTGCACCTTTTGCACCGACCGAGTCTCTTTTCTTGGCTATGTTGTTACTCCACAGGGAACTGAGGTTGATAAAGCCAAGATTGAAGCTATTGAGAGTTGGCCGCAGCCCAAAACGGTCACACACGTGAGGAGTTTCCTTGGCCTCGCTGGATTCTATCGGCGTTTTGTGAGAGATTTCAGCACCATTGCTGCACCTCTCAATGAGCTTACAAAGAAGGATGTGCCTTTTGTTTGGGGTACTGCACAGGAAGAAGCATTCACGGTATTGAAAGATAAGTTGACACATGCTCCTTTACTCCAACTTCCTGATTTTAATAAGACTTTTGAGCTTGAATGTGATGCTAGTGGAATTGGGTTAGGAGGTGTGTTATTACAAGATGGTAAACCTGTTGCATATTTTTCTGAAAAATTGAGTGGGCCTAGTCTGAATTATTCTACTTATGATAAGGAATTATATGCTCTTGTTCGGACTTTGGAGACATGGCAACATTATTTATGGCCCAAGGAATTTGTTATACATTCTGATCATGAATCTTTAAAGCACATTAAAAGTCAAGCAAAACTGAACCGTAGACATGCTAAATGGGTTGAATTCATAGAGACTTTCCCTTATGTTATTAAACACAAGAAGGGAAAAGAAAATGTTATTGCTGATGCATTGTCTCGTCGTTATACTATGCTTTCACAACTTGACTTTAAAATATTTGGTTTGGAGACCATCAAAGATCAATATGTGCATGATGCTGAATTTAAAGATGTATTGCAGAATTGTAAAGAAGGGAGAACATGGAACAAGTTCGTCGTTAGTGATGGATTTGTGTTTCGAGCTAACAAGCTATGCATTCCAGCTAGCTCTGTTCGTCTTTTGTGGTTGCAGGAGGCGCATGGAGGAGGATTAATGGGACACTTTGGCGTGAAGAAGACGGAGGACGTACTTGCTACACATTTCTTTTGGCCAAAGATGCGACGGGATGTTGAGCGTTTTGTTGCTCGCTGCACTACATGTCAAAAAGCTAAGTCACGACTCAATCCTCATGGTTTATATATGCCTTTGCCTGTCCCTAGTGTTCCTTGGGAAGATATATCTATGGACTTTGTTTTGGGTTTACCTCGAACAAAGAAGGGGAGGGATAGCATATTTGTTGTCGTGGATAGGTTCTCGAAGATGGCACACTTTATACCATGTCATAAAAGCGATGATGCTGCTAATGTTGCTGATTTGTTCTTTCGTGAAATTATTCGCTTGCATGGTGTGCCAAATACTATTGTTTCAGATCGTGATACTAAATTTCTTAGCCACTTTTGGAGATATTTATGGGCTAAGTTGGGGACTAAACTGCTTTTTAGTACTACTTGTCACCCCCAAACTGATGGACAAACTGAAGTAGTCAACAGAACTTTGTCTACTATGCTTAGGGCTGTTTTGAAGAATAATAAGAAAATGTGGGAAGAATGCCTGCCTCATATTTTATTTGCTTATAATCATTCGTTGCATTCTACTACTAAGATGTGCCCTTTTGAATTTGTCTATGGTTTCCTACCTCGTGCACCTATTGATTTGTTGCCTCTTCCATCTTCGGAGAAGGTTAATTTTGATGCTAAACAACGTGCTGAATTGATCTTAAAAATGCATGAGTTAACTAAGGAAAATATTGAGCGCATGAATGCTAAATATAAACTTGTTGGAGATAAGGGTAGAAAACGTGTTGTCTTTGCACCTGGAGATCTTGTTTGGTTACATTTGCGTAAGGATAGGTTTCCTAATTTGCGCAAGTCAAAGCTAATGCCACGTGCTGATGGTCCTTTCAAGGTGTTAGAGAAAATAAATGATAATGCATATAAACTTGAGCTGCGTGCAGATTTTGGGGTTAGTCCCACATTTAACATTGCAGATTTGAAGCCTTACTTGGGTGAGGAAGATGAGCTTCCGTCGAGGACGACTTCAATTCAAGAAGGGGAGGATGATGAGGACATCACTAACAAGGTTACACCCACAGCTCCAACTGACACATATACAGGACCAATTACTAGAGCTCGCGCACGCCAATTAAATTACCAGGTACTTTCGTTTCTTGGTAATGAATCTAATGTTCATGAGAATATGATGCTGCCTAAATTGGATACATTTGTCTTGCTTACAAATGAAGGGCCTAGCTTGGACAAGAAGGGTGAACATTGGAGCAAGATCAAGCATGGAGATGATGGCATGCGCAAGGGGAACAAGAATGGAGTTTCAATTGATGATTTCAGGACTTTGAAGCCACCATAATGAGTGCGAGAAGCCTTGGACGAAATATACAAGATGCCACTTCATAAATTTCGTCCAGAGGCTATTATAGGTGCTGCGTCACCTTATTATTGGGCCAGGCCCATGTAATTTCGAAATACTTGAGTATAGGCTGTTTTTAGAGTCCGTATGTGTGGGGAAACAAGAATTAGGGTTGGTTTCGGACCCCTCCACCAAGGGCCACGAAATTCCCCCCTCTTTCCCTCATATATACAGCCCTTAGGGCGTCGTTTAGACTTTGGGTTTTGTTTAGATTAAAAGTTCGCCATAGCTGCAACTTCGCGTACTTCGTTTGTGTTCAACGACCAGACCAAGGCGTCACAGAACCCCACCTTGATCAATAAAGCTTTCCTCTTATATTCGCAATATCCAGATTGCAATCTTAGTTTCTTGCTTGTTCTTCGTTTGCCTGCAGGAAACAGACCTTCGTGGTCAGGTTGATCGTGCTCTGGCGTGGTCAACAACCTCTCGGAGTTGGTTTAGCGATTGCTAAGGCGCGACGTCCTCGCACGTTCGTAGTCGGATCGTCAAAGTCGACTTCCTCCAAAACGATAGCCACCATCTCATCGAAAGACGGGACACCTTTGCCTCTATCACATGGTGATGTCCATAGGATGCTCCGCATCACAAGATGCTTATCCAAAAGATGTAGAATGAAAAGTAAAGCATTCATGTGAGAAAATTCATTTGTTGTGCACACAAAGTCCAATCACACATCCACTAGACAATCAAACACACAAGATCACAAGGTAGATGAACAATAAAGGGAAAGATACAAAGTAGAGTTCATCTCCAAGAGGAGGTCTTGAATCCGCGAAGGATCTTCCCGTGAGGGGTCTTGAATCCAAGGTGGATCTTCTCCGTAGAGGGGCCGCGGTCTCTCTCGTGGAGTAGATCCGTAATGGATGAACAAAGCTCTAGTCTAAAATGAGCTATCACATTTGCTAACCATAAAATGGTGGAGGTGGAGGAGTATATATAGTCTAGGGCCACGAAGGGGTAAGTGAGGGGCGAAACAGGTACATGGGCCTCGGCCCGATACGTTGCACGCAGGCAGGGCCTGATGATCCGGGTGGGGGTCCGGATGATCTGGGCGATGGCGGCCCGGATGATCCAGGAGCAGGTCCGGATGATCCGGCTTCATGGTGAAGCTTCGGGTGTCTTCAGCGCAGTTACCCGGATGATCCGGGGGACGGCCCGGATGATCCGGACGGCGGTCTGGACGTCCGGCCTGGCTCCAGCAGCCGCTCCGTCTTCTTCTCCTTTCTTCCATCTTCTCTTCCACGCTTCCCTCGCGGATGGTGTAGTTGTTTCTTCGCGCTTGCACTCCTCCTTGACATTCGTGCAGCTCCGACAATACCTTTGCATGCACACGAGTGGAGTGTCAAGTAGTATACCATCCTCGAAGGGGTCAAGTGAACATGTGTAAAGGAGAAGATTCACCTTTATGTATAAGAAGTGGAGGTCGCACGTGTCACTTGCCGAACGGACTCTTGCCATGGTGATGCCCATAGGATGCTCCGCATCAAAAGGAGTTTAGTGTTGAAAAATGAAAAACAAAATAGATAACATATGTCCATTTGTTATACATTGATTGATTTTCTAGGGATTTAAATGTGCAAAAATCAAATTTGATCTACATGCGACCCGTCATAGTGCATTAAAATGGATTGCAAAATAATATGTGTACGTGTCCGTGGGTGCATGTTTTGTCCCCACGCAAGAAATTTCTAACATCTAGAATCTTGATTTTAAAATTCAATAAATCCAAAACTAAGTTCAAAATCATCAAACTTATCGTGGTGTCATATGGACACCAATATACTGTGATATTTTTTCCAAATTTGAGACAAGTTTCGATATAATCCTCTTACATACAGAAAATTATAAATAATTATCAACCAATATTGCAAACGAACTCTTTATTCGAACCGTGTGCGTTAGACCAACAATGTAAGTGTCGTGCTTCGATTAATCGTCAAAAAGGAAAAATCAATATAACACGTGGTGTTTTGATCTGAACATGATTATCGGCTTGCTGCGATGCTTTCCATGTCTGGAGAATTGGTATATAGAGGTGATGATATCAAGCAAATCGATATACTTAATTAGAACTAACTGTTCAGCTGTACTATTTTTTGAGACATTAACTATTTTTAGTCTTCATGTCTATTTAGGCTAAAGGACATTGACAAAAAGGAATAACCAATCAGCGGCATAAGAAGCACCGGGATTTTCTCAGTTCTCATGACATTAGTTTGAGGACAACAACGCTGGAAGGATATGCATCCAACCATGCAAACACTAGCTTTGTCACATTCGTCATGTTGAATGCGAGAGTACTATTGTCCATGGGGATTAAGTTTTTTAACAAAAAACTTTCTCACGAATGGACACGTTGAACAGCTTAAAAATAAGTTTCAGGTGGACAAAAGGGCTTTTGAACATGCTCGGCTTCTATTTACAACACCTTGTCTTCATGTACCAGTAGATTTTCTAGTCCGGGATCTTGATTTTATGGATCAGACCGATCCATTTGATTGTGACTGCCGAAAACTTTGGTTGAGTTAGTTGTTATTGTCATGTTCAATCTGAATTGTGTGTGAACCTAATGAACAATAAATATCGTGCTTTTGTACCTGATTTATTTTACAGAGTCGACATGCAACTGTGCTAAACATATAAAATTATTCAGGGTTCGTTTCACCTTTTTATACATTGATTCCTGGGCATTTTTAACAAATAGCCACCACGTTATTATCGCAAACGGTCGTATTAGTCCAACCGTGGGCGTTCAACAAACCATTTACTACCGCGGGCAGTTGTTTGATTAGACGGGACGACTATGAGCAGTCCAACGCGCATGCCGCGAGCGCTGCAATTTATTGCTAGTTTTGGACTTTTGTTTCGCTGCCTCGGGAAGGAACGTAGAACAGACCTCTGTTCTCATCTACAAGCACCTCCGCCGAGGATCGCCGCCAGTTGTGAGATGGAGGACGAGCCGGCCAACAAGCGGGGGTGGGTCGAGCCAGAACCGCAAGAGCCTCCGACTAACGTGGACTTCATCAGCAGCCTTGATGAGGACATCACTAACAAGGTTACACCCGCAGCCCCAACTGATACATATACAGGACCAATTACTAGAGCTCGCGCGTGCCAATTAAATTACCAGGTACTTTCGTTTCTTGGCAATGATTCTAATGTTCATGAGAATATGATGCTGCTTAAATTGGATACGTTTGTCTTGCTTACAAATGAAGGGCCTAGCTTGGATAAGAAGGATGAACATTGGAGCAAGATCAAGCATGGAGATGATGGCATGCGCAAGGGGAACAAGAACGGAGTTACAAGTGATGATTTCAGGACTTTGAAGCCACCATAATGAGTGTGTGAAGCCTTGGACGAAATATACAAGATGCCACTTCATAAATTTCGTCTAGAGGCTATTATAGGTGTTGCATCACCTTATTATTGGGCCAGGCCCATGTAATTTCGAAATACTTGAGTATAGGCTGTTTTTAGAGTCCGTATGTGTGGGGAAACAAGAGTTAGGATTGGTTTCGGACCCCTCCTCCAAGGTCCACGAAATTCCCCCCTTCTTCCTCCATATATACAGCCCTTAGTGCGTCGTTTAGACTTTGGGGTTTTCTTTAGACTAAAGTTCGCCATAGCTGCAACTTCGCGTACTTCGTTTGTGTTCAACGACCAGACAAAGACGTCACAGAACCCCACTTGATCAATAAAGCTTTTCTCTTGAATTCGCAATATCCATATTGCAATCTCAGTTTCTTGCTTGTTCATCGTTTGCCTACAGGAAACAGACCTTCGTGGTCAGGTTGACCGTGCTCTGGCGTGGTCAATAACCTCTCGGAGTTGGTTTAGCGATTGCTAAGGCGCGACGTCCTCGCACGTTCGTAGTCGGATCATCAAAGTCTACTCCACCGAAAACGATAGCCACCATCTCATCGAAAGACGGGACACCTTTGCCTCTATCATATGCAATAATATGTTGTCTTCGTTTGCAGATACTAGCATGCCCGAAAGCAGAAAATGTTGGGGAATATAACAATCCCATTGAATGCCTTGATCTTCATCTCATAGAAATTACTTTTAACGAGTACTGAGGCACCACACCAGAAATTAAATTCGCCAGGTTCTTTATTGAGAAAGCAAGGTTGCTCAAGATAATGAGGTTTGCCCTATATTTACTGCGCAGAAGTGAATGGATTGCTAAAGAGCGCAGGCGTCAACATCTGAATGGAAAAGGCTCTCCACAAGCTGAATTTCAGTTTGTAACTTCATATGACAGATTATTCATAAGTCACTGTATCGAGCCGCTATATGACTTCTTGGTGGCTGATCCTTTCGCAGAAATAATGCATGAAAAAAATTCTGAAGAAGATAAATTTTATGTGTTTGAATAGTTTGAACCTTGTAATGCTGGAATTTGAACCTTGCAATAGTTATGGTATTTGTTATATAACCTAATTGGATGTTTAATTTGGTTTTGCAATCATGTGTTGTTATAAGTATATATATGTTGTTCTTTTGTACACGGAGCATAGATGTGTTGCACACAGAGCATATCACATCTCACATGGGCCACACTAGGGAACCCGCCGGTGATGAATTCATCAATCGCAAATGGTTGCATACCAGCAAGTGTTTGCCCATAACACACACGGCATATTCCATCACAAACAGCTCGGATGGATCAACTATATGTCACGTATCGCACATTGTCAAAAAGTATTGCGGTAGACCTTTAACATATGTTAAAAAAATAAAATAAAAATAAAACAAGGACCTCGAGGTTAATTTCACTAATGAGATGGATCATAGACGTCATTGACGTCTATGATCCATCCCATCAGAGAATTTAACATCAAGACAACTTCCCATCTAGTCACTCATCTGATGGCTGCTCCAGCCTGAGCACAATTAACTTGAGAGTTCTCTTAGATGAGCTATTGGTGGAACAGCTGGTCCTTGCTGATATAGGATGCCTCTTTGCATACTTATGGCGTACCCGGATGACCTCCCGTCGTCCAATGGACAATAGATGTTGTGTAGATAGAGCACATCGCACACGGACCACGCTAGGGAACCCGTCGGTGATGAATTCATCAATCGCAAACGGTTCTATACTAGCAAGTGTTTGCACACAACACACATGGCTTATTCCATCACAAACAGCTCGGATGGATCAACTGTATGTCACGTATCGCACACGCAACTCTAATCTGATTCGTGCTTGATGTCTCCGACATCGCTCGCACAGATCGTCTTACTTGCCACGTACCACTGTGCCGGCCTCTGCTCGCGTCCATCGCCGCGCTCTGCTAGCCGTTAGGCACCGCAGCGCGCTCTGCTCGCGTACCTCCATGTGTTCGGCATGTGGACAGCTTTTCCTTTCGTGTTCAACTGCTATATGCATATATATGGTTGCTCGCCGTTGAGGCGATCATGGAGCGCTCTGCTCGCGCCCCTGCGCGCGTGCTCTGCCAGCGGTTGGGGCCTGCGCACGATCACGTTGGGGGACCATACACATGCGGTTGCACCGCGCGCACATCGCCATGATACAGTTACGTGCGACACGGTGGAGTTACGCGCTGCAAATTAGAACTTCCATCCGGGCATGCGGATATTCCAGGTCGTCTGGCTTCCCCATTAATTCACGCAGCCATTATAACCTTGGTCTCTTCAACCTTTCGATCTCGCCCCACAACACAACAAGCACACCCACGACGACACATACAGAGAGGGATATCTAGCGTGCGCGTGCACGTGCGTGTGCGCATGCGTGTGCGTGTGTGTGTGTGTGTGTGTGTGTGTGTGTGTGTGTGTGTGTGTGTGTGTGTGTGTGTTGTTGTTGTTGTTGTTGTTGTTGTTCTGTATGCAATCCCAACGCACAACACATACGTCTTATTAGTAGCAATCGTTTGTGTTATTATCGGTCTTCGCACATATTTCTGATTATAGACCTGTTTGCCGCGTATCACACACATCTTGTTAAATTGAACCATTTCTATTATCTTGGCTCAACGCAAACATTTCATCTGAGTGAACTGATTGCCCTCTATTGCACACACCTTGATCTGGCTGGCCGTTTTTTTGTACCGCCTAATCACAAACAGTTCATCCGAGTGAACCGTATGTCGTATATCGCACACACCTTCATCTAGCTACCCGTTTATGTTCTTTTGCCTCATCGCAAACAATTCACTGGACTGAACCGTATGCCCGTCATCGCACACGCAACTAAATTCTGAACCGTGTTTGATGCATCCGTCACTGCAAACATTTTGCATCTTTTTGACGGGTTTTTTACATCACTGTTTGCAATTATTGCATCACACACAGTTTTGTCGAAGGGTCTCTGATCGTAGTGTCGCGTTAGCAGCATCCTGCAGTAGTGATATGTTGATATTCTGTAGACAGAGCGTAGATGTTGTGCGGACCGAGCAAATCACATCGCACACCGACTAAACAATGGTACCCATCGGTGATGATTTCACCAATGGATCACAATTGTACACCAGCAAGCGTTTGCCCACAACACACACGGCTTGTAAATAGGAATTGTCTGCGTTGTTATCGGTCTTCCCAGCATGTTTGCTGCGTATCACACACATCTTGTTAAGTTGAACTATTTTTGTTGTGTTTCATAATCGAAAACAATTAATCCGAGCGAATTGTATGTCGTATATCGCACACACCTTGATCTGGCTCACATTTCTGTTGTGTTTCCTAATCACAAACAGTTCATCTGAATGAACTGTATGTTGTATATCGCACACACCTTCATCTGTTTGACCATTTCTGTTGTTATGCTCATCGCAAACCGTTCATTCAAGTGAATTGTATGCCATGCATCGCACACGCAACTATAATCTGAATCGTGTTTGACATCACCGCCACCGCAAACGTTTTGTTTCATTTTTTATGGTTTTCTTACGCCGTTGTTTGTGATTAATGCATCGCACAAAACTTGGTCGAAGGATCTCTGATTGTACTGTCGTGTTTGCACCATCTTGTACTAGTGCATGATGATCTCCGTAGGGTGCTCCGTACCACTCTCATTGCCGCTGATATCTTTTGGTATGAACTATCCGAAGGAATTCCTCCAGCAAGTGAAAAAACTATGGTGGAATAAAAAGAGATCTACGTATTCAATAACACCTATGGAAGAGGTGAGTTGGATAGGACGGTACTGTGACGACCCCGATTTTACCGTACACTAATCATGCACGCAAATGTGTACGACCAAGATCAGGGACTCACGGGAAGATATCACAACACAACTCTGGACATAAATAAAATAATACAAGCTTCATATTACAAGCCAGGGGCCTCGAGGGCTCGAATACAAAAGCTCGAAGGCTACAGAGTTAGCGGAAGCAACAATATTTGAGTACAGACATAAGTTAAACAATTTTTGTCTTAAGAAGGCTAGCACAAACATCAACGGCCGAAGAGGCAAGGCCTCCTGCCTGGGACCTCCTAACTACTCCTGGTCGTCGGCGATCTTCACGTAGTAGTAGACTCCGTCGGGGTAGTAGTAGTAGTCGGCGATGACATCTCGCTCCTGGGATCTACCATCTGGTTGCAACATCCATAAAGAAGAAGGAAGCGGGGAGGGGGAGCAAAGCAACCATGAGTACTCATCCAAAGTACTCGCAAGCATCATATCTATACTAAGTATGCATCAGTATCAAAGGAATGAGCTGTATATGTGGACTGAACTGCAGAATGCCAGAATAGAGGGAAAGGCCTAGCCTATCGAAGACTAGCATCTTCTGGAAACCACCATCTTGCAGCAAAGGAAGGGAGCATAGAATAGCATTTTAATTAAACATGTTGTAACAATAACCAGGACATATCTTAAGTACCCATTCGTAGTTGTAATAGATCAGGATATAAGACTAAACGTCCATTACCGTGGACACGGCTATTAGAATAGATAACTTCCCTGCAGGGGTGCACCACGTTACCCTCACGCTCGATCATCTCTGGCCGGACACACTTTGTTGGGTCAATGCCCGGCCTCGGAAGATCAACACGTCGCAGCCCTACCTAGGCTCAGCAGAGAGGTCCCAGCCGGTCTACATCCTAAGCACTCCGGGGTCATGGGCCATCGCCCGTTGCACTTCGAGTCGTTGCGAGCAGGGCGGGTCCAGGCTCCGACACTACAGGAAGGTGCCGGCCCAGCCGTGCCGCAATGCTGAACTGGACATCTGACAAAGCTTCGGCTGATACCACGACGCAGAGGCCCGTAACTATTCTCGTGTGGCGGTTAGTGCGTAAAGGCCAGAGGCCGATTCAAAACAAATACCCAAACCAATAGTGTATTAGGAGCTCATGAAAACGAGCAGAGACTCGCGATAATGTGACCCCGTCCCC
>LR738715.1:441548541-441636155 GCA_902687465.1 Secale cereale
CCCCCGTCTCGAAGAAATACGGCAAGGGCTAGCTCATCCCACTCCGGGGCGGCCCGCCTGCCCGGCCGTGCCTCGTAATTAACTCACGGGTGCTCCACGGGCCCGCCCGACTTTCACATCAACTCGCGGGTACCTCTCAAGGCCGACCCGACTTCAATAATGGTCTCAAGTAAATTCAAGGTAACAGTGTGTCCAAACACCAAGGGGGAAACCCCGAGGAATCACCCTCAGTGGATCCTACTCGATGTAATCATCAAGGTGAACGTATGAGGAATCACCCTTGAGGTTCACTCTTGAGGTGTTGCATGACAGAGTCGTATCGGGAATTGTGAAAGAGGAATCACCCTCGATGACCACGACAGTATAGCTACACTACAGAGTTATCATCAGGAGTGCGTTACGAGGTCTCAACCTCGGCACTCGACAGTACCTCTGCAAAGTCGAGCAACAAAGGGGGTGTGATGTGATGTGAAGTGTCAAGCTCTGGTCGTCGATCACGTTGCTTGAGTCGTCGATGATGAAGCAGGGCAACAAGGAGAAGGTGGGGGTCACTGTTGGATCACTATCCAACCTATACTAAGCAGTTTAGCAAAGTATGTAGGAAACAATAGCACGTACAAAAGCAGGCTATGCATCAGAATAGGATCAATCAATAACAGTAGCAAAATCTAATGCAAGCATGAGAGAGAATGGAATGGGCGATATCGGGATGATCAAAGGGGGGGGCTTGCCTGGAAGCTTTGCTGAAACGGCACGAGGGTCGTCATCGACGTAGTCGATCACAGGGGCATCAGCAGCGGTCTTGGGGTCTACCAGAGAAGAAGAGGGGGGAGAAATAATAAATACATAGCACACATATGCATGACATGATAATAAGCGGTACTAGGGGTGTTCTAACGCAGTACTACATGATATCGACGAAAGGGGAAAACATCCGAGAAAGCATTCCCGGTGTTAGGCATTTTCGGACAGGCAAACCGGAGGGGGGTTGTCCCATGTTCGGTATGCTAGGAATGTGTGGCGGACGAACAGACCACGTATTCGGATTCGTCTCGTCGTTCTGAGCAACTTTCATATATAAAACTTTTTCATCCGAGTTACAAATTATTTTCTATGATTTTTCCAAGTTTTAATAATGTTTTGGAATTCTTTTCATTCGAAAATAAAACAGAAATTAGTTTTGTCATCTTGTGCTATTCTAGCCATAGTGTATGACACATGGGGTCAAGTCAAAGTCAACAATTGACCAGTCATGATTGATTGGTCAACAGGGTCAAAGTGGGGCCCATATGTCAAAGATTGATTAGTTAAATAATTAAAGTTTTCAATTGATCCAGGGATTAGGCTAATTAATCCAAGTTAATTAGGTTAATTAATTACAGGATTAATTAACTGATTATTTTTATTATTCATTTAATTTTTAATTCCTTTTTAAATGGGGGCGGGCCCCACCGTCAGTGGCCTAGGGGGCCTAAACGGGCACCGGGTGCGGGTGCGGGTGTGGGCGCGCGCCCACACCCGAGGCCATGGCGGGGCGCCGGTGGGCGGCAACCGTGGCGAGCGCCGGCGGCCGAAGCCGGCCGCAGCTGCCGGGGCCGAGGGGCGAAGGGGGCTGCGGGGCCGCGGGGCCGCAGGCGCCCGGCGAGGTCGCCGGAGCCGAGCGACAGAGTGCGGGGCGGTCGATGCGGGCTCGGCCGACGGGAGGAGAGCGCAGCCGGGCACGGTGTGGGCGCGCAGCCGGCTGGACTGGGCGGCGCGGCGCGGCGGCGCAGGGGAGGAGCAACTTCAGGACAGAGGCGGGGCGGCGGCGTGCAAGGCAGGTGCGTGGTGGGCGTGGCCAGGCGGATGCAGGCCGCGGTGACCGCGGGTGATGGAGAGCGGCATCAGAGTCTCTGGCTGGCATGTGGCTGCCGCAGAGCAGCACGCAGATGCAGTAGCAGCTAGCGGCAGCAGCGGCAGGCACGTCTGCGCGCACGCGCGGCAATGCAGGGACGCGACCAGGTCGACGGCGGGCGTCACAGAGGCGGCCAGGGGCTCGTGACGCGGTCAGAGGGAACACGGGTGCGCGGAGCTTCGGGCGTCACGGCCGCAACATCCTACGGCATCAAATCGAAGAGGAGAAGGGGGAAGTTGGATGTGGTGCTCACCACGGGGCCGTCGGGGCCAGAGGTTGAAGACGAGCTCGAACGGGGCGAGGTAGCCGACATAGGCGAGGGAGAGAGAGCTTCTGGACGCTCTGGTGCAGCCCGGGGGTGGCGCCGGAGCGTGTTGACGGTGGTGCCGCGACGAGCTCCTCGCTCGTGTGCGACAGATCTGGAAGGGAGGGGAGCGAGAGGGAGTGGGGCGCTAGGTTTCGTGCGAGAAGGGTTGGGGCGACCTAATAGAGCACCGGGGCGGCTCGGATGTCGACGTGTGGCCGGTGGCCATGGCGGATGGCCACCACGGCGTCGTCTGCTTCTATAGCTGGAGGAAAGGGAAAACAAGGGGGATGTTGGGTTGGGTTGTGTAGGCCTGCTAGGTAGATGGGCAGGGTGGCCCAAGGGGAGGGGGATTTGTGTTATTACTGTTTTGTTTTGTTTCCTATTATTTTCCTTTTTTAGTTTTATTTAATTTTAGTGCACTTAAACACTTTGCAAAAATGTTGGGTCACCACCACAATTAGTAATGGAATATTTTCCACACTATGAACATTTTAGTTTGCATTTTTGAGAAATGTGAATTTCGGACTGTAATTTGAACATGAACTATGCCTTGGATCAAATGAGGTTTAGCAACAGTAATGAGATGACATGGTGCCATTAGCAAGGGATTAATGTAGCTTGATTATCCTGGCGTCACAATTCTCCTCCACTACAAGAAATCTCGTCCCGAGATTTAAGGGGTGGAAAAAGGGGGAAGCTATAAGGACGGATGTCTGAAAGGGTCAGCATCCGGTACTTATCTCAAGGAAGGAGAATTTTAAAAGCACCAGGACGTGTCGAGAGAGCTATAAGGAGGTTCAACAAGTTTCAAGCAGGTAGGCATCCAGTTGTGCCTAAAACAGGTGATGAAGGGGTTTAGAGCAATGTAGAATAATGTTGCCTCTGATACCGGAATAGATCACTAGGAAGGTGGCTCATGAATTACATACGAAGCCAAGCGCGAGGAACAATTTTGGAAAACTAGGATGTACAAGAGAGTCGGGTTTCGATCATGTGGAGCTGTGGGTTATGGGCCCACCATGTGGGTCAAAAGCAGGAAGGGTGCTAACATTTTGTACGGTTATGATAGTAAGGCAGGTCAGGGGATAGCCTGGCAATTAAGTTGGCAACAACATTGGTACCAAGGGCGAGGGACGAAGAGAACCATGTTCCTGCTCGTTAAGACGATGCGGACCAATAGGCAAAGTTCTCGTCCATCGGTGGCTACCGAAATGTTATCAACAATAGTAACAAGGTCTTAAAGAGTTTGTACACCGAGGTGTTTACATAAGCAGGGAATTATCACTGCTCAGATATGTCAGTTTACAAGAAAGGTTAAACGAAACAATGGAAATTAAAGTGTAGACTTGAATCAGTTACGGCTGTTCTCGAGTGTAACAACTCAGAACCCATGGAAATTTTGAATCGGCGAGAAATATCAGTTGATGAAGAACTCATAAGAAGTTATGTAGTTCCGTGATATTCTCGAGATACCAGAGGGTAATACTCGAAGGTAGTATGGGATAAAGGTTGGATAGGTGAAAGGATCTGCAGAAGACAAGTGTTTTAACTTGTCCGGGAAAAGGGGATCAAAGAAGATCAATATGGTCGGAACCACAGTTGCAAAAGACTAAATATATGATGAGGACATCACTAACAAGGTTACACCCACAGCTCCAACTGACACATATACAGGACCAATTACTAGAGCTCGCGCACGCCAATTAAATTACCAGGTACTTTCGTTTCTTGGTAATGAATCTAATGTTCATGAGAATATGATGCTGCCTAAATTGGATACATTTGTCTTGCTTACAAATGAAGGGCCTAGCTTGGACAAGAAGGATGAACATTGGAGCAAGATCAAGCATGGAGATGATGGCATGCGCAAGGGGAACAAGAATGGCGTTTCAATTGATGATTTCAGGACTTTGAAGCCACCATAATGAGTGCGAGAAGCCTTGGACGAAATATACAAGATGCCACTTCATAAATTTCGTCCAGAGGCTATTATAGGTGCTGCGTCACCTTATTATTGGGCCAGGCCCATGTAATTTCGAAATACTTGAGTATAGGCTATTTTTAGAGTCCGTATGTGTGGGGAAACAAGAGTTAGGGTTGGTTTCGGACCCCTCCACCAAGGGCCACGAAATTCCCCCCTCTTTCCCTCATATATACAGCCCTTAGGGCGTCATTTAGACTTTGGGTTTTGTTTAGATTAAAAGTTCGCCATAGCTGCAACTTCGCGTACTTCGTTTGTGTTCAACGACCAGACAAAGGCGTCACAGAACCCCACTTGATCAATAAAGCTTTCCTCTTGAATTCGCAATATCCAGATTGCAATCTCAGTTTCTTGCTTGTTCTTCGTTTGCCTGCAGGAAACAGATCTTCGTGGTCAGGTTGATCGTGCTCCGGCGTGGACAATAACCTCTCGGAGTTGGTTTAGCGATTGCTAAGGCGCGACGTCCACGCACGTTCGTAGTCGGATCGTCAAAGTCGACTTCATCCAAACGATAGCCACCATCTCATCGAAAGACGGGACACCTTTGCCTCTATCAATATAGATACAAGATGAACTTATCACAAGGGGATTATTATTATAACAAGAAGCTTCCATGATAAGTTCCACATCGGGTCCACGGGCATGAACACAATGGTTAAAGGTCGACTCCCACTTCATCGATGCATAACCTTCCATTTACTTCGCGTCTTCGACGAAGTTGTAGAATTGAAAATTTATCCGAAGAAAACGCCAGTAGATATAACTCGCATAATCTTCGGATTCAAACAGATTAGGGAAGGCGTAGGCTCAACCCACTTGGGCATCTTCGAACATATACCACGAACTTCACGAGTAAAATAGGTCAAGCCCGAAAGTAGAGTATGGTTTGACAAGAGCCGGGGATACAATTTACCAAAGGCATTATGTATCTGAGGAAAGGCTCACAAGGTTACTGAATATGAAGGACGCTGTCGGATAAAACACAACAAAGGAACTGGTGGTCCACAAGTAATCTGATGTGAGTATCGGTACTTCACTAGAAGAAGAACGAATGTAAGGATATCATATTATAGAAACAACTGACTAATTCAAAGCTCAAATGCAAAGGAATTATGATTTCTAAATCGGAGGATCGGAAGTAGAGGCTCTGATCAAAGTCAAGTAAATTGAATAGACATAGATTGGAAATTAATCAAGGTTCGATTTGTCAAACTCCATCTCATGTCCAGAGTGACATATCAACCAAGGGAAGAATTTTAAATAGGACTGATGATCGCGAGCATTCACAAACAAATCGAATCAAATGCTCAAAATTACGATGACAAAGGACGCTAATGAGTATTGCTAGACATATGGAAGTAACCATAACGCAAGCAGATAATGATTTGCAAAGCAATAGTTGGAGAGTATTATCGAAAGATCGAATAGCACTTCAAAGTATCTTGTGAATCACTCGATCAACTTGGGGTGAACAAATCCTCGAAAAGTGTGAGGAAATATTCATACGGGTATTCATCTGGCAAGGAACGGCGGGGCAGTAAGCATAAAGGTTGCTCGAAACATCGAAGAATATTTCAGGACATCTTGTAATAACAAGAGCAACTGGGGATGAAGGTATGAACGACAATGTAGGTAGTTACCCATAAGGATTTATCGGTGGTAGGGATCGCAACGACGAAGGGGACAAGGGTCTAGGGAAAACATCGGATAGTATCTTCAGAATCTTCTGATGCACCAAGCAATCATCTGGATTAAGGGGCTCCTCGGGAGAAAGTATTTACGAGAACCTAAAGTTAGAGTTAACAAAATCATTTAACCCGAATAGAAGAGAGATCAGAGTCCCAGAGTATAGACGAGGTGTAAAAGATCCTAATACCACCCAATTGGCGACCTGGGCCCGTAAGCCACACACCATGTTAGTAAATCAGTTTTTCAAAGACTAGACTCAACTTCGGCCAAGGAGTTGGAAAGGGGGATCCTACAGGCAGTCGGCTCTGATACCAACTTGTGACGCCCCCGATTTGACCGTACACTAATCATGCACGCAAATGTGTACGACCAAGATCAGGGACTCATGGGAAGATATCACAACACAACTCTAGACACAAATAAAATAATACAAGCTTCGTATTACAAGCCAAGGGCCTCGAGGGCTCGAATACAGAAGCTCAAAAGCAACAGAGTTAGCGGAAGCAACAATATCTGAGTATAAATATAAGTTAAACAAGTTTTGCCTTAAGAAGGCTAGCACAAACATCAACGAGCGAAGAGGCAAGGCCTCCTGCCTGGGACCTCCTAGCTACTCCTGGTCGTCGGCGGTCTTCACGTAGTAGTAGACTCCGTCGGGGTAGTAGTAGTAGTCGGCGATGACATCTCGCTCCTGGGATCCGCCATCTGGTTACAACAACCATAAGGAAGAAGGAAGGGGGGAAAGGGGGAGCAAAGCAATCATGAGTACTCATCCAAAGTACTCGCAAGCATCAGATCTGTACTAAATATGCATCAGTATCAAAGGAATGAGCTGTATATGTGAACTAAACTGCAGAATGCCAGAATAGAGGGAAAGGCCTAGCCTATCGAAGACTAGCATCTTCTGGAAACCACCATCTTGCAGCAGAGGAAGGGAGCATAGAATAGCATTTTAATTAAACATGTTGTAACAATAACCAGCACATATCTAAAGTATCCATTTGTAGTTGTAATAGATCAGGATATAAGACTGAACGTCCATTACCGTGGACACGGCTATTCGAATAGATAACTTCCCTGCAGGGGTGCACCACGTTACCCTCACGCTCGATCATCTCTGGTCGGACACACTTTGTTGGGTCAATGCCCGGCCTCGAAAGATCAACACGTCGCAGCGCCACCTATGCTCAGCAGAGAGGTCCCCGCCGGTCTACATCCTAAGCACTCCGGGGTCATGGGACATCGCCCGTTGCACTCCGGGCCGTTGCGAGCAGGGCGGGTCCAGGCTCCGACACTACAAGAAGGTGTCGGTCGAGCCGTGCCGCAATGCTGAACTGGACGTCTGACAAAGCTTCGGCTGATACCACAACATCGAGGCCCATAACTATTCTCACGTGGCCGTTAGTGCGTAAAGGCCAGAGGCCTATTCAGAACAAATACCCAAACCTGATGAGGACATCACTAACAAGGTTACACCCACAGCCCCAACCGACACATATACAGGACCAATTACTAGAGCTCGCGCACGCCAATTAAATTACCAGGTACTTTCGTTTCTTGGTAATGATTCTAATGTTCATGAGAATATGATGCTGCCTAAATTGGATACATTTGTCTTGCTTACAAATGAAGGGCCTAGCTTGGACAAGAATGATGAACATTGGAGCAAGATCAAGCATGGAGATGATGGCATGCGCAAGGGGAAGAAGAACGGAGTTACAAGTGATGATTTCAGGACTTTGAAGCCACCATAATGAGTGCATGAAGCCTTGGACGAAATATACAAGATTCCACTTCATAAATTTCGTCCAGAGGCTATTATAGGTGCTGCGTCACATTATTATTGGGCCAGGCCCATGTAATATCGAAATACTTGAGTATAGGCTAGTTTTAGAGTCCGTATATGTGGGGAAACAAGAGTTAGGGTTGGTTTCGCACCCCTCCTCCAAGGGCCACGAAATTCCCCCCTCTTCCCCCATATATACAGCCCTTAGGGCGTCGTTTAGACTTTGGGTTTTGTTTAGATTAAAGTTCGTGATACGGTGTATCCTATGGACATCACCATGTCAAGAGTCTGCTTGGGAAGTGACACGTGCGACCTCTACTTCTCATACATAAAGGTGAATCATCTCCTTTACACGTGTTCACTTGACCCCTTCGAGGATGGTATACTACTTGACACTCCACTCGTGTGCATGCATAGGTATTGTCGGAGCTTCACGGACGACGACGAGGAGTGCAAGCGCCGAGGAACACCTACACCATCCGTGAGGGAAGCTTGGAAGAGAAGACGGAAGAAGACGGAGCGGCTGAAGGTACAGCCGCCGGACATCCGGCGCCAGCCCGGACATCCGGCGCCAGCCCGGACATCCGGCGCTTCAGCAGAGGCCGGACATCCGGCATCACCCCGGAAATCCGGCAAGGGCAACAGAAGCACCCGAGGAACGGCCATCGCCAGGCCGGACATCCGGCCCGTGCCCGGACATCCGGCCTCCCATGAACGGCCGGACATCCGGCCCCCAGCCCGGACATCCGGCGCCTGCCTGCGCGCAGAGTCGGGCCAGAGGCCCATGTATCCTCTCCCACTTACCCCTTCGTGTACTAGACTATATATACTCCTCCACCTCCACCATTTTAGGGTTAGCAATGGTTTAGCTCATATGAGAGATAGAGCTTTGCTCATCCATCCCGGATCTACTCCACGAGAGAGACCGCGGCCCATCTACGGAGAAGATCCACCTTGGATTCAAGACCCCTAGCGGGAAGATCCTTCACGGATTCAAGACCTCCTCTTGGAGATGAACTCTACCCATGTATCTTTCCCTTTGTTGTTCATGTATCTTGTGATCTTGTGTGTTTGATTGTCTAGTGGATGTGTGATTGGACTTGTTCTTGTGTGTTTCCTCTCGTGTTTTCCCCCGTTTCCCTTTGTGTTCTTCGTGTTCATCGTGGGATCCCCTCCATTTCGTGAAAGATCCGCAGATTAGGGTTCCACCCTGTATCATATGGTATCATGAGCCACGGTTTCTCACGAATTTGGAGCCTCCCCACCGTTTTCTAGCCTTGTTTGTTGTGTTCTTCCCTAAATTCGAAAATTCCCCACCAAAAATAGCCCCAAAAAATTTTGTGATCTGTTGGTTTGATGAAGTTTTGTTGATTTTGATCCATGGATTTGCTTGGTTTCAAGTGGATCTAGCATTTCCCCAAGTTTCCCCATCTTTCCTCCACAAAATCCGTCAAATTTTGCCCCCGAAATCATCAAATTCCGCCCACAAACGAGTTTGGAAGTCCCGATTCAGATCTGGAATCGTCGGGCCGGACATCCGGGTCCCCGGCCGGACATCCGGCTCCTGGAGGGCAAAATCCCGCGCGGTTCTGGACATCAGGCCCCGGAAATCCGGCCTCGGCCCCGGATGTCCGACCCCTGGGAATTTCAGACTTTTTCATTTCACCGTTTTGTCCATAACTAATTCATCCGAACTCCGATTTCGACGTTCTTGAGCTCGTTTTAAAGCTCTTGACATCCCCCATAACACAAAAATATCACCATAATCATTTGACTCCATCATATTTTGTGGATTTTGGCATCTTTGCCTAGGGCTTCCACCATATCATCCACATAACCACCACCGACTTCCGCAACCTAACCAATTTTGTTCCCATACCATTTGTGGTTGCTTGAGTAGTGATTTGAGTCTCCTAAGGTGTTTAGGCTACTTAGGGACCATTGCTTCTTCATCAACCACCACCACCACTCCCGCATGCCCATTGCCCATTATACATAGCCAACCAAACTTAACCCAATTTTGTTCGAGCTTGTTTGAGTTGTGGCTTGTGTCTCCTAAGGTGTTTCGGCTACTTAGGGACCGTGACTTCAACTCCGACAACGTGTATAGCCCATCATACACTTCCACCACCATAACCCATTTTGACCGGGTTTCCACCAACAATTCCGCGACCACCACCACTTGTCCACTACCACCATTTGACATTTGTCCTTGAGATTTTGACTTGTGGTTTTTCCGTTTCCTAAGGTGTTTCGGCTAATTAGGAACGGGTCTACATCAAGAGCACCACCCCTCATCATCGACACGGACGGTAACCTCCCACATGGTTCCATCAAGTTGATGATGATGACCACCATTTGGTCTTGTCCACCTCACCTACACCACATGAGTGGATTGAGAATGGTAACAAAGGTGAAGGTGATGATCTCGTCCCACTAGTGGACATTCTTGACATCGATTGCTTGCATGATGTTGATCAACCTATTGCCATGCTTCATTCTAGTATGATTTCCCCATGCGATGATTTACCCATTTATGATGAGTTTGATGATTGCCATGTGGAGTCTATTAGTTGTGATGCCATGTTGCATAGGATTTCATGTGATAATTCTCTCGGTCACATCATGTTTGACAATCCTCTTGACTTGTCATATGCTATGCATGAGATCTATAATATGTCCTATTTGCAATCTCTTCATAGTAACTATGCATATGCCATTAAGATAAACCCAATTTGCACATATGGCATAGATGACAAGCCCATGGTTATTGGCATTTGTTTTTCTTGTGATGATATTGACCTGCTTCCTTTGCATCATATCCACCATATGCCATGCCATGATTGCCTAGCTTCCGACATGCATTGTTTTGGATGTTGTTCCACTTCTCCATATTATGCTTTCGATATTGCTCATGAGGAGACCCCCATAGTTTCCTCATACATTTTAGGAGATTTTGGTCCATCCTATCCATTGCATGATCCCCATACTTGTATGCTCAATTTGCATCCACATCATGCTATACACAATAACTATTCATTCATGATGGATGACATGTTCTTATACCATGCATCAAATTTCTTTGAGCAATGCTTATCTTGTGCTAACTCATACGTGCACATACACATCATGATAGATGATGTGTACATTTACCACGCACACAATTTCTTCGGTTTGTGTCTCTTTTGTGTAGGATACTTGGACTTCGTGTCGACTTCCACTTCACGTGAGTTGACCATTCGAGCTCTTGAGAGCGAACCACCTTTGTTCACGACGTTTCTACATCTCACTTGCTTGTGCTTCGGCATTGTGAAGGACGCACAAGGACACACTTTCAAGGTGATATCCTTCTCATTCGAGACACCCAAAACCATGAGCATGGATATTGTGGATCACACTACATGTGTTGCTTGCACCATGATACTTATTTGTCATCTTGGACCCCTTGATTGCACACATGTTAGAGATCTCGCTTCAACTTGTCATTGCCACATTGCCATGCTTCATGATATATATGCCTTGTGTGTTGCATCCGACTTGTGGATTACGTGCTCCTATCATATGCTTGGTTGCAACAATATCATCTCTTCACATATGCCATGCCACATTGCTTGTCACATGATTGACTTGATTGCCTCACACATGATGAACAATTGCTATTTCTATTGTGTTGAGTGCCACTCGATTTTCACTACACCCTATGCACATTATGCTTGGATTGTCTTGCACTTACCCCATGTGTTTAGACACTTCATTTTACATGGTGTTGTGAATGATTCTTATGCCTACCATAGACCCTTCATGGAGCGCTTTATGCATGCTTGCTACGACTTTGAGGTAGATGCTTACTCTCTTGTCACACATATGTGCATCTCTACCTCACATTTACATGCTTGCTTCCATGATGACCTTGATTGTGCTCAATTCATATGCTTACATGCCATGTCACAATCCTTTGTCACACCACATGCTATGCTTGATGACCACACTTGTTGGGTGAATCACCTCTTGAATGTTTGGTTTTGCACTAACGCTAACCACATTTGTTTTTCCAAGTGTTTGTTGTCTTTGCTCCTTTTGAAGGAATCACTAGACGGAGAGACATTGGAGAGTGCCCATGTTGAGCTTCAAGATGATGAGCACTTCGTGATGGTCCACATCTACACGACGACGCCATCTCTTTCCCATGGTGAATTGGTTTTCGATTCGAGGTCGGATCTTTTCCAAGGGGGAGGGGATGATACGGTGTATCCTATGGACATCACCATGTCAAGAGTCTGCTTGGGAAGTGACACGTGCGACCTCTACTTCTCATACATAAAGGTGAATCATCTCCCTTACACGTGTTCACTTGACCCCTTCGAGGATGGTATACTACTTGACACTCCACTCGTGTGCATGCATAGGTATTGTCGGAGCTTCACGGACGACGACGAGGAGTGCAAGCGCCGAGGAACACCTACACCATCCGCGAGGGAAGCTTGGAAGAGAAGACGGAAGAAGACGGAGCGGCTGAAGGTACAGCCGCCGGACATCCGGCGCCAGCCCGGACATCCGGCGCCAGCCCGGACATCCGGCGACCTGCCCGGACATCCGGCGCTTCAGCAGAGGCCGGACATCCGGCATCACCCCGGAAATCCGGCAAGGGCAACAGAAGCACCCGAGGAACGGCCATCGCCAGGCCGGACATCCGGCCCGTGCCCGGACATCCGGCCTCCCATGAACGGCCGGACATCCGGCCCCCAGCCCGGACATCCGGCGCCTGCCTGCGCGCAGAGTCGGGCCAGAGGCCCATGTATCCTCTCCCACTTACCCCTTCGTGTACTAGACTATATATACTCCTCCACCTCCACCATTTTAGGGTTAGCATTGATTTAGCTCATATGTGAGATAGAGCTTTGCTCATCCATACCGGATCTACTCCACGAGAGAGACCGCGGCCCCTCTACGGAGAAGATCCACCTTGGATTCAAGACCCCTAACGGGAAGATCCTTCACGGATTCAAGGCCTCCTCTTGGAGATGAACTCTACCCATGTATCTTTCCCTTTGTTGTTCATGTATCTTGTGATCTTGTGTGTTTGATTGTCTAGTGGATGTGTGATTGGACTTGTTCTTGAGTGTTTCCCTCGTGATTTCCCTTTGTGTTCTTCATGTTCATCGTGGGATCCCCTCCATTTCGTGAAAGATCTGCTGATTAGGGTTCCACCCTGTATCATTCTCCCTTCTTTACAATTCTGCAATACATCTTTAAATTCAGCATCATGCACATATTGATCTTTGATGGTCTCCAAACCAAATATTTTAAAGTCAAATTGTGAAAGCATAGTATAACGACGAGACAATGCATCAGCAATAACATTTTCTTTTCCCTTCTTGTGTTTAATAACATAAGGGAAAGTCTCTATGAATTCAACCCATTTAGCATGTCTACGGTTCAGTTTTGCTTGACTTTTAATGTGCTTTAAAGATTCATGATCAGAATGTATAACAAATTCTTTGGGCCATAAATAATGTTGCCATGTCTCCAAAGTCCGAACAAGAGCATATAATTCCTTATCATAAGTAGAATAATTCAGACTAGGCCCAATCAATTTTTCAGAAAAATATGCAACGGGTTTACCATCTTGTAATAACACACCTCCTAACCTAATTCCACTAGCATCACATTCAAGCTCAAAAGTCTTATTAAAATCAGGAAGTTGGAGTAAAGGAGCATGTGTCAACTTATCTTTCAATACCGTGAATGCTTCTTCCTGTGCAGTACCCCAAACAAAAGGCACATCCTTCTTTGTAAGTCATTGAGAGGTGCAGCAATGGTGCTGAAATCTCTCACAAAACGCCGATAGAATCCAGCGAGGCCAAGGAAACTCCTCACGTGTGTGACCGTTTTGGGCTGCGGCCAACTCTCAATAGCTTCAATCTTGGCTTTATCAACCTCAATTCCCTGTGGAGTAACAACATAGCCAAGAAAAGATACTCGGTCGGTGCAAAAGGTGCACTTTCCAAGGTTACCAAATAAACGTGCATCACGTAGAGCAATAAAAACAGCACGTAAATGTTCCAAATGTTCCTCCAAAGATCTGCTAAAAATCAATATATCATCAAAGTATACTACCACAAATCGTCCAATGAAAGCACGTAAAACTTCATTCATTAATCTCATGAAAGTACTAGGTGCATTAGTTAACCCAAAAGGCATGACTAACCACTCATATAATCCAAACTTAGTTTTAAATGCTGTTTTCCATTCATCTCCCAATTTCATACGAATTTGATGGTATCCACTACGCAAATCAACTTTGGAGAATATTGTAGAGCCACTCAATTCATCAAGCATATCATCTAGCCTAGGAATAGGATGACGATAACGAATAGTAATATTATTAATGGCTCTACAATCAACACACATACGCGATGTACCATCCTTTTTCGGCACTAGAATAATAGGAACAGCACAAGGACTAAGGGATTCTGATGAGGACATCACTAACAAGGTTACACCCACAGCTCCAACTGACACATATACAGGACCAATTACTAGAGCTCGCGCACGCCAGTTAAATTACCAGGTACTTTCGTTTCTTGGTAATGAATCTAATGTTCATGAGAATATGATGCTGCCTAAATTGGATACATTTGTCTTGCTTACAAATGAAGGGCCTAGTTTGGACAAGAAGGATGAACATTGGAGCAAGATCAAGCATGGAGATGATGGCGTGCGCAAGGGGAACAAGAATGGAGTTTCAATTGATGATTTCAGGACTTTGAAGCCACCATAATGAGTGCGGGAAGCCTTGGACGAAATATACAAGATGCCACTTCATAAATTTCGTCCAGAGGCTATTATAGGTGCTGCGTCACCTTATTATTGGGCCAGGCCCATGTAATTTCGAAATACTTGAGTATAGGCTGTTTTTAGAGTCCGTATGTGTGGGGAAACAAGAGTTAGGGTTGGTTTCGGACCCCTCCACCAAGGGCCACGAAATTCCCCCCTCTTTCCCTCATATATACAGCCCTTAGGGCGTCGTTTAGACTTTGGGTTTTGTTTAGATTAAAAGTTCGCCATAGCTGCAACTTCGCGTACTTCGTTTGTGTTCAACGACCAGACAAAGGCGTCACAGAACCCCACCTTGATCAATAAAGTTTTCCTCTTATATTCGCAATATCCAGATTGCAATCTTAGTTTCTTGCTTGTTCTTCGTTTGCCTGCAGGAAACAGACCTTCGTGGTCAGGTTGATCGTGCTCCGGCGTGGTCGATAACCTCTCGGAGTTGGTTTAGCGATTGCTAAGGCGCGACGTCCGCGCACGTTCGTAGTCGGATCGTCAAAGTCGACTTCATCCAAACGATAGCCACTATCTCATCGAAAGACGGGACACCTTTGCCTCTATCAAGTGGTATCAGATTTCCAGGTTGCTCGGTGAGATTTTACAGTTTTTCATAGTTTAGATCGAGTCTGTTCTTCATACCTATAGTCCACGAAAAAGCCAAAAAAAATTAGGGTTAGTTCATCCCATCCGAACCAATCTGAGCCTTTGCATAATCTTTTCTGTATTTGCTTTGTTGAATTTGCGGTTGCATCGTCGTGTCCAGTTGCTGGTCTTAGCGTCTAGTCTTTTAGAGTTTCGAGTTCTGGTCATAAGTTGTCACGCCGCCGCCGCAACATCTTCATCACTACTGCCACATACCACCACCGATCCGTATCCATATACCACCACCAATCCGAATCCATATACCACCACCGCTGCCATAACCTACCACCGCTGCCATATCCTACCACCATATATCCACCACCAATCCGAGTTCTTTTCATATTAGGTTTGTTCTCGAAATCCATCTAGGTTTCGGATTTGTGTTTCCTTGCCTGCGTAGGTCTCGAAAAAAAAAGGAGTCTGGAGACCCCCGGGCAGTTTTTAGGCCAAAATTTGGACAGGTGAAAATATTTTTTTCCTATCCTACTTTTGGGCTTTTCTGAGTCTTTTGAGACACGTGCCACCATACTGATTTTTTCCCGCACTTTTTCGTCGTCGCTGCGCTGATTCCGAAAAAAAAATTCGTCAAAAAAATTTCGTGCCTATCATCTTAGTTTGACTTGGGAAGTGTTTTGAGACACTCGCCATTATAGTGATTTTCGGCAAAAAAAAAGCAGCGCAAAAAAAAGGGGCGAAAAAAAAATTCAGAGTGTGCTTTCCCCTTGATTACGTGCAGCGCCGTGATTTCGTTAGTGTTCTAGGCTCGCGTCTCTAGTACGGTCTAGCCTAGGACCAGCACAGTACCGTCGTTGAGCGTTTATTCACCTTTGCATCTCTGAATTGATTATTGCTGACCCTTTTTGCTACCATATTATAAGCCTTCCCAGCTCCACATACATCTACATCGTGCGTTTGACTCTCCCTGGTAATCGCTCTATCCAAGCTTTGAGAGTTTTGACTACATCGGTTGCCGATCACCGCCTGCTGCTGGGTAAGAACTGGTAAGAATTTGAGATTTGCTTGTCGGATTTGTGACACCCGCCACCCCCACCACTTCTTAGTAGTCTGTAGGATCATATTCTTGTGTGTTTCTATTGCTGCTAACCATGCCAGGATCACAAGTCGACGAGACTGACTGGGAGAACTTGACGAACAAGGAGCTTCATGATAAGTTTCAGCAAATGATGAGTGAACAGGTGCAAGATGTGCTAAACAGATTTGACGAGGCCATGGAGAAGATAGATGGCATGGAGAAGACATTTGACACAAAGCTCGATAACAAGTTTGCTGAATTGCTTGCGCGTTTTCCACCACCACCGGCTGCTGCAGCTGTCCCACCTATTCAACAACAACAACAACAACAACTGATACGGTGTATCCTATGGACATCACCATGTCAAGAGTCTGCTTGGGAAGTGACACGTGCGACCTCTACTTCTCATACATAAAGGTGAATCATCTCCTTTACACGTGTTCACTTGACCCCTTCGAGGATGGTATACTACTTGACACTCCACTCGTGTGCATGCATAGGTATTGTCGGAGCTTCACGGACGACGACGAGGAGTGCAAGCGCCGAGGAACACCTACACCATCCGCGAGGGAAGCTTGGAAGAGAAGACGGAAGAAGACGGAGCGGCTGAAGGTACAGCCGCCGGACATCCGGCGCCAGCCCGGACATCCGGCGCCAGCCCGGACATCCGGCGACCTGCCCGGACATCCGGCGCTTCAGCAGAGGCCGGACATCCGGCATCACCCCGGAAATCCGGCAAGGGCAACAGAAGCACCCGAGGAACGGCCATCGCCAGGCCGGACATCCGGCCCGTGCCCGGACATCCGGCCTCCCATGAACGGCCGGACATCCGGCCCCCAGCCCGGACATCCGGCGCCTGCCTGCGCGCAGAGTCGGGCCAGAGGCCCATGTATCCTCTCCCACTTACCCCTTCGTGTACTAGACTATATATACTCCTCCACCTCCACCATTTTAGGGTTAGCAATGGTTTAGCTCATATGAGAGATAGAGCTTTGCTCATCCATCCCGGATCTACTCCACGAGAGAGACCGGGGCCCCTCTACGGAGAAGATCCACCTTGGATTCAAGACCCCTAGCGGGAAGATCCTTCACGGATTCAAGACCTCCTCTTGGAGATGAACTCTACCCATGTATCTTTCCCTTTGTTGTTCATGTATCTTGTGATCTTGTGTGTTTGATTGTCTAGTGGATGTGTGATTGGACTTGTTCTTGTGTGTTTCCTCTCGTGTTTTCCCCCGTTTCCCTTTGTATTCTTCGTGTTCATCGTGGGATCCCCTCCATTTCGTGAAAGATCCGCAGATTAGGGTTCCACCCTGTATCAGTTCGCCATAGCTGCAACTTCACGTACTTCGTTTGTGTTCAACGACCACACAAAGGCATCACAGAACCCCACCTTGATCAATAAAGCTTTCCTCTTGAATTCACAATATCTATATTGCAATCTCAGTTTCTTGCTTGTTCTTCGTTTGCCTGCAGGAAGCAAACCTTCAAGGTCAGGTTGATCGTGCTCCGACGTGGTCAATAACCTCTCGGAGTAGGTTTAGCGATTGCTAAGGCGCGACATCCTCGCACGTTCGTAGTCGGATCGTCAAAGTCGACTTCCTCCAAAACGATAGCCATCATCTCATCGAAAGACGGGACACCTTTGCCTCTATCAAGTGGTATCAGATTTCCTGGTTGCTCGGTGAGATTTTACAGTTTTTCGTAGATTAGATCGGGTGTGTTCTTCATACCTACAGTCCACGAAAAAGCCAAAAAAAAATAGGGTTAGTCATCATATCTGAACCAGTCTGAGCCATTGCGTAATCTTTTCCGTGTTTGCTTAGTTGAATTTGTGGTTGCATCGCCGTGTCAAGTTGCTGGTCTTAGCGTCTAGTCTTTTAGAGTTTCGAGTCCTAGTCATAAGTTGTCACGCCGCCGTCGCAACATCTTCATCGCTACTGCCACATACCACCACCGATCCGTATCCATATACCACCACCATTCTGTATCCATATACCACCACCAATATGTATCCATATACCACCACCACTTCCATATACCACCACCACTGCCATATTCTACCACCATATACCCACCACCAATCCGAGTTCTTTTTGTTTTAGATTGGCTTTCGAGACCCATCCAGTTTTGGTTTCGTGTTTCCTTGCCAGAGTAGGTCTCAAAAAAAACGAGTCTGGAGACCCCCGGGCAGTTTTTAGGCCAAAATTTCGGTAGGTGAATTTTTTTTCCTATCCCGTTTTTAGGCTTTTCTGAGTCTTTTGAGACACGGGCCATCATACTATTTTTTCCCGCACTTTTTCTTCGTCGCTGCCCTGATTCCGAAAAAAATCGCCAAATTTTTTTTGTGCCTATCATCTTAGTTTAACTTGGGAAGAGTTTTGAGACACTCGCCATTATAGTGATTTTCGGCAAAAAAAAGGAGCGCAAAAAAAAGAGGCGAAAAAAATTCAGAGTGTGCTTTCCCCTTGTTTACGTGCAGCGCCGTGATTTTATTAGTGTTCTAGGCTCGCGTCTCTAGTACGGTCTAGCCTAGGACCAGCACAGTACCGTCGTTGAGCGTTTATTCAACTTTGCATCTCTGAATTGATTATTGCTGGCCCTTTTTGCTACCATATTATAAGCCATTCCCAGCTCCACATACATCTACGTCGTGCGTTTGACTCTTCCTGGTAATCGCTTTATCCAAGCTTTAAGAGTTTTGACTACCACGGTTGACGATCACCACCTGCTGCTGGGTAAGAACTGGTAAGAATTTGAGATTTGCTTGACGGATTTGTGATGCGCCACCACCACCATTTTCCAGTAGTCTGTAGGATCATATTTGTGTGTGTTTCTATTGCTGCTAACCATGCCAGGATCACAAGTCGATGAGGCGGACTGGGAGAACATGACGAACAAGAAGTTGCATGATAAATTTCAGCAAATGATGGGTCAACAGGTAGAAGATGTGATGACCAGTTTTGACAACGCACTAGCGAGGATGGATGGCATTGAGAAGTCAATTGACACCAAGTTGGATGCCAAATTCGCTGAAGTGCTTGCGCGTCTACCTCCACCTGCTGCACCATTGCAACAACAACAACAACCACCTTCACGTCGCGAAACAGCCCTCCGCAAACCAAGCCGTGTCGCTCTTCAGCCTGGCCAAACTGTTGGTGTTGTTGTTGATACTTCTGTGGCTCCTGCTGCTGCTGAGGACGAGGACGATTACGCGGGGGATTACGAGGATGAGGTTGATCAAAATCAGAACTACGTACAACAACAAGCACCACAACCACCAGGTCATTCACATGCAAATAATCGCTATGGTAGGGCTGCACCACACCCTCAGGTACGCGATCATGACCATCTCCCTAAACTAAAATTGAATATTCCACCATTTGAGGGTAGATATGTTCCTGATATATATCTTACTTGGGAGTTAGAAACCGAACAACGTTTTACATGTTTAAAATATCCCGGGGAGAGACGTGTTGATGCTACTCTTTGTGCTTTCACTAGTTTTGCTTGTGTGTGGTGGTCTGAATATTGTAGATTACATCCGGATAATATTCCAACTACTTGGGCTGCTTTGAAAACTGCTATGCGTACTCGTTGGGTTCCACCATATTATCAACGCGGATTACTTCAGAAATTGATGCGTTTAAGACAAGGAAAAAAAATTTGTAGAGGAATATTATCAGGAACTACAAACTCGCCTGATTAGATGTTGTATTGTTGAGGATAATGAGGCTATGCTTGCACGTTTTATGGGTGGCTTAAATAGAGAGATTCAGACAATTCTAGAGTATAAGGAGTATAATAATATCACTCGTTTATTCCATCTTGCTTCCAAAGCTGAACGTGAAGTGCAGGATCGACAGGCCTTGGCACGAACTAATTTTTCTGCACGTCGACCTTCATCATGGACACCGCGTGCATCATCTACTTTGACATGTCCGGCTGCACTACTGCCTACTTCATCCGTCACTTCTAGTCGTGATAAAAGCAAACAGGCACCACCACCATCAACCAGGAGTACACCTTCCGGTCCTGTGCAGAGCTCTTCTTCATCCATGGCATCTAATGGGCCAACACATGATGTTATATGTCATCGTTGCACTGGTCGTGGTCACTATGCGAGCAAATGCCCATCGCAGCGTGTCATGATTGCTATTGAGGATGGTGGTTATGAGTCCGCTAGTGACTATGATGAGGAGATTTTGGCTCTTATTAAACGTGAAGAATATGGTGGAGATGATTCTGAAAATGAGACGCAATACATGGCTCCTGAAGACGCTGACAGGTATGAAAGTTTAGTTGCTCAACGTGTTTTGAGTGTGCAGGTCACACAAGCGGAGCAAAATCAGAGGCATAATTTGTTCCATACAAAGGGAGTTGTGAAGGAACGTTCTGTTCGCGTCATCATAGATGAAGGGAGCTACAACAACTTGGCTAGCATGGAGATGGTGGAGAAGTTATCTCTCACCACAAGACCACATCCACATCCTTACTACATCCAACGGTTCAACAACAGCGGCAAGGTTAAGGTAACATGTATTGTTCGTGTGCATTTTAGTATCTTCACATATGCTGATTATGTTGATTGTGATGTGGTACCCATGCAAGCATGTTCCTTATTACTTGGTAGACAATGGCAATTTGATAAAACTTCTATACACCATGGTAGAAACAATCAGTATACTCTTGTTCATAAGGATAAACGTATTACTTTGCTTCCTATGTCTCCTGATTCCATTTTGAAAGATGATATTAATAGAGCTAATAAAGCAAAACAGGAGCAAAATAAGGGTGAAGATCAGATTGTGGCAAAAGAATTTGAGCAACAAATGAAGCCTAATAACACACCATCATCTCATGTTGCATCTGAAATTAAATTAAAAAGTGGATGTTTACTTGCCACCAAATCTGATATTGATGATCTAGATTTAAGAAAATATGTTTGCTATGCTTTTGTGTGCAAAGAGGCATTATTTTCATTCGAGGACGTGCCTTCCTCTTTGCCTCATGTTGTCACTAACATTTTGCAGGAGTTCGGGGACGTCTTTCCACAAGACGTGCCATCGGGATTACCACCTATTCTAGGGATTGAGCATCAGATTGACTTAATTCCCGGTGCATCGCTACCCAACCGCGCTCCATACCGTACCAATCCAGAGGAGACGAAGGAGATTATGCGTCAAGTACAGGAGCTACTCGACAAAGGTTATATACGCGAATCCCTTAGTCCTTGTATTGTTCCTATTATAATAGTGCCGAAAAAGGATGGTACATTGCGTATGTGTGTTGATTGTAGAGGCATTAATAATATTACTATTCGTTACCGTCATCCTATTCCTAGGCTAGATGATATGCTTGATGAATTGAGTGGCTCTACAATATTCTCCAAAGTTGATTTGCGTAGTGGATACCATCAAATTCGTATGAAATTGGGAGATGAATGGAAAACTGCATTTAAAACTAAGTTTGGATTATATGAGTGGTTAGTCATGCCTTTTGGGTTAACTAATGCACCTAGTACTTTCATGAGATTAATGAATGAAGTTTTATGTGCTTTCATTGGACGATTTGTGGTAGTTTACTTTGATGATTTGATTTATAGCAGATCTTTGGAGGAACATTTACGTGCTGTTTTTATTGCTCTACGTGATGCACGTTTGTTTGGTAACCTTGGAAAGTGCACCTTTTGCACCGACCGAGTATCTTTTCCTGGCTATGTTGTTACTCCACAGGGAATTGACGTTGATAAAGCCAAGATTGAAGCTATTGAGAGTTGGCCGCAGCCCAAAAGGGTCACACACGTGAGGAGTTTCCTTGGCCTCACTGGATTCTATCGGCGTTTTGTGAGAGATTTCAGCACCATTGCTAGATAGAGGCGAGGGGCCCGATCTTTCGATGAGATGATAACTATCGATTTGGTGGAGACGACTTTGACGATCCGACTACAAACGTGCACGACGTTGCGCCTTAGCAATCGCTCAACCAATCATCAGGGGTTACTGACAATGCCAGAAGCACGATCAGCCTGACCACGAAGGTCTATTCCTGCATGCAATCGAAGAACAAGCAAGAATATGATAAAGCAATCTGAATATTGCAAATATAAATGATGTATTGATAAATATGGAGATTCGTAAGCGGTCTTGGTCTGGTCGTTGGACACAAACAAAGTACACGAAGTTGCAATGGCTAACTTTTGACTAAACAAATCCCAAAGAAAAAGCTACTAGATGGATCTACTTATATAGGAGCAAGCGGTGGCGGCCAAGAAGGTGGAAGGACGTCCCAAGGCAGCCTAAAACTAACCCTAGGTCGTACAAGGCTCATGGGCCCAAGTGGGGGTGATGTAGGACCTTTGGACTTGTAGTTTGACTCGGATTCTGCTGCAGCGTCAGATTGTTTCGTCGGTATCTCTACTCTCCGGACGAATTTGAAGGTGAATCCAATTGGGTTGGAAAGTGTATGAAATCTAGTTTCCAACAAAAAAAGAATCACCCAATTCGGAGTCCGTATGAAGGAGTTCTTGCCGTTTTGAGTCAGGTATGTCTGTGCAGTCCGAATCTGGATGCAGAACGTGAGAGACTTGGACTCTATCTTCTCTTGGCCCAAAAGTGACGTGAGAGAACTTTTTAAACAGCATCTAAACTTCTCTTTTTCCCTTATCTTCATATGTGGATTGTACAAATGTCCCATACACCTGGAATTAGACATGGCACAAAAATCTGTGAAGTATTTTTGTTCTGGATGACATAAATAAATTGTTGCATAATTTGCATTAGAAATCACCTCACCAATATACATGTATGCAATATTTTTGATCGTATCCAAGGTAGTCATGTCCTCATCATCCTCCCTTTTTTGAAAATAAAGCCGTCCTCGGCGTTGCTTAATCTGAAATGTGGGTAACAAAAAAGACAAGGTGTACATGTTGTATATGTATATGTCATCCATTTTTACTTCCCTTAATTTTCGCACATATGACACATGTATAGATGAGTAACTTTCGTAATTCATAAAATATGAACCCAAAATATTATCACAAGAAGTAGAAGGCATGAAAATATTGCAACTCAGTTTGCACAAATAAGTGAAGCTCTTATTCATATCAAAAGATTGACAATGTCCATCATTAAACTATCCCAACATTGGTGAATAAACCTTACTTGCATGAAATTCACAGGCTACAACATGCTTAAATAAGCAAACATGCAATAAGTCATTTGACATAGAATCGTCACCAAAATTAGAGGTCATATCAAAATGATTAAACATTGGCACAATTATTTTCAAATGTATTTTATCCAAATCTGATTTATTCTCCGATTCACATGATTCTTTTGCATCAACAGTAAATTCAATGGGTGCACTTAAAATTGTTGGTATTTCAGTTGTTTGATCACATGACGCATTCATGACAGTAACATGATTATCTAAACTAGGTGGTGTGCTCAAATCAACAGGTAATTCAATACATGATGTATTCAAGTTAACTAGATATGCATCATCCTCATGTGAAGTTATATCATCATTGGTTTTACTGTTACCTTGTCGCAAAGACGTAGCTGATGTAGGTACGGACGATGACAATGTACCATACACTTTAGATGATGTCACGCTCACAATTGGAGGGGTGGCTGCTCTAGTAGGTGCAATGGCGGAGGAACCAACCAGTGGTGGTGAGCATGAACTGGAATAGTAGTTGTTGTAGTCACACAATGCATCCTCCTGTATTTGTCTCTCAAAGGTACAAGCACGAACATACTCCCTCCGTCCCAAAATAAGTGACGCAAAAGTGACTCAAATTTGCACTAAAGTTAGTGCAAATTTGAGTCACTTTTGCGTCACTTATTTTGGGACGGAGGGAGTACATACCAATAATGCAACGAGGAATATACTGAAATCTTGCACGAATATCATGGTTCAAACCACCAAAAAATCTATTCATTGTATCATCCTCAGATTCTTCTATGTCACAATGATGCATATAAGATTTGAACTCTTGATAGTAAGCATGAACAGTGTTACTGCCTTGTTTTAATTGTTCTAATTTACGAAGCAATTCACGGCGATAGTAAGGAAGGAAAAAATGTTTTCTCATTACAGCCTTCAAATCTTTCCAAGTTGTGGGTTGGTTATCAATATTTTTCTTACAATGCACACTCCACCAAACAGAAGCAAAACCAGTAAATACTCTAGTGGCAGCTCGTACTCTCTCAAGTTCAAAAAAATGATGGTGACTAAAAACTTTTTCTACTTCAAGCTCCCAAGCTAGATAAATAGCAGGATAAAATCTACCATCAAATGACGGTAAAGAAATAACCTGACCATGTGCTTGTGTGTGTTGTCCCACGTCTCGTGATGGTGAAAATGTATCCGTCATCCAAGAACTCCTGTCTCCGGTACCTGTCATGATTAGTAGAAACAAGAAACAAAATTCGAGAATAATGTTCCGATGAACTACTAGGATGTGGTGGTAAAACGCTCACAGTAAAGCAAATATCAATATCTTACAAGTTCTTACCATGCAGCAGGTGGTGATAGGCAACCAGCGGTGTCAAATAACTCCAAAGATTGAGTAAAGCGATTGCCAGGTGAACGTAAATATGCACGGTGTAGAAATATGTGGAGCTGGGTTGGCTATATATGGTAGCAAAAGATTAGCAATAATCAATTCAGAGATGCAATGTTGAATAAACGCTCAACGATGGTACTGTGCTGGTCCTAGGCTAGACCGGACTAGAGACGCGAGCCTAGAACACTAATGAGGTCATGGTGTGGCACAACAAGCATCAATAAAGGATACGAAGTAGCTCTGAACAGCAAGATATAAGTGAAGATCACAACGGCAGTAAAGATAATGATAGAAACAACTGCCAAGCAGAAAATACAACAACTCTCTCTCCAACTTTCGTTTTCTTCTTTTTCTTTTTCTTTTTTCTCACACTTTTTTTCTTTTTCTTTCTCTCCTATTTTTTTTTACTTTTTTTTCTCTGTCTTTTTTTTTCCAAGACAAACTAGATAAGATGCATATTGGATCAAGCAAAGATGCGAACGACTTCAAGTATGATTGTGACAATGAACGATGGGTAGCACGAGGTGGAAATTGTTGGATGAGGTGGTGGACAGCGGAAGGGATAACGATGTAGCGGCGACGTGACTAATGTGAACAGAACTCGAAACTCTAACGAACTAGACACTAAGACCAGCAACTCGACATGACAATGCAACCGATAATTCAATAATGCAAACAATGAAAAGAAAATTGCAAAGGCTCGGACTGGCTAGGACAAAGGATGAATAGATCTAACTTTTTTTTTGTGGCTTTTCCTTGGACAATAGGTAAGAAAATAAATCTAATCTAGGAATAACTGGAAATTCTCGTCGAGCAACCTGAAAACTGATACCACTTGATAGAGGCGAGGGGCCCGATCTTTCGAAGAGATGATAACTATCGATTTGGTGGAGACGCCTTTGACGATCCGACTACAAACGTGCACGACGTTGCGACTTAGCAATCGCTAAACCAATCTCCAGGGGTTACTGACAATGCGAGAAGCACGATCAGCCTGACCACGAAGGTCTATTCCTGCATGCAATCGAAGAACAAGCAAGAATATGATAAAGCAATCTGAATATTGCAAATATAAATGATGTATTGATAAAGATGGAGATCCGTAAGCGGTCTTGGTCTGGTCGTTGGACACAAACAAAGTACACGAAGTTGCAATGGCTAACTTTTGACTAAACAAATCTCAAAGAAAAAGCTACTAGATGGATCTACTTATATAGGAGCAAGGGGTGGCGGCCAAGGAGGTGGAAGGACGTCCCAAGGCAGCCTAAAACTAACCCTAGGTCGTACAAGGCTCATGGGCCCAAGTGGAGGTGATGTAACACCTTTGGACTTGTAGTTTGACTCGGATTCTGCTGCAGCGTCAGATTGTTTCGTCGGTATCTCAACGCTCCGGACGAATTTGAAGGTGAATCCAATTGGGTTGGAAAGTGTATGAAATCTAGTTTCCAACAAAAAAAGAATCACCCAATTCGGAGTCCGTATGAAGGAGTTCTTGCCGTTTTGAGTCAGGTATGTCTGTGCAATCCGAATCTGGATGCAGAACGTGAGAGACTTGGACTCTATCTTCTCTTGGCCCAAAAGTGACGTGAGAGAACTTTTTAAACAGCACCTAAACTTCTCTTTTTCCCTTATCTTCATATGTGGATTGTACAAATGACCCATACACCTGGAATTAGACATGGCACAAAAGTCTGTGAAGTATTTTTGTTCTGGATGACATAAATAAATTGTTGCATAATTTGCATTAGAAATCACCTCACCAATATACATGTATGCAATAGTTTTGGTCGTATCCAAGGTAGTCATGTCCTCATCAACCTCTCAATGAGCTTACAAAGAATGATGTGCCTTTTGTTTGGGGTACTGCACAGGAAGAAGCATTCACGGTATTGAAAGATAAGTTGACACATGCTCCTTTACTCCAACTTCCTGATTTTAATAAGACTTTTGAGCTTGAATGTGATGCTAGTGGAATTGGGTTAGGAGGTGTGTTATTACAAGATGGTAAACCTGTTGCATACTTTTCTGAAAAATTGAGTGGGCCTAGTCTGAATTATTCTACTTATGATAAGGAATTATATGCTCTTGTTCGGACTTTGGAAACATGGCAACATTATTTATGGCTCAAATAATTTTTGTATACATTCTGATCATGAATCTTTGAAGCACATTAAAAGTCAAGCAAAACTGAACCGTAGACATGCTAAATGGGTTGAATTCATAGAAACTTTCCCTTGAGAAAGGCGTTTTGGAGGACGAGCTGCCTGGAGGCCGTAATCTGCACCGAGCGTTTTCACGTCGGGATGCGTGGCGTATGACTTTTGAGCTGTATACGATGGCCATTTATGAGAAATACAGCGGTGCCCTCCTGTCATGTTCGCGAGCTCTACATGGGCCTACGTGTAGCTGATACGTTGGGCGAACATGATGTTCTTCGTGTGTGGCTTTGAAGTTGGCCCATGGTGCGGGCTAGCGAATCTGATGGGCCTACTCGGTGATCCAGGCTACGCATAGTACGCGTGTTCGGCCGGTCGGCCCCTACCTAGCGCATACCAGATAAGAGGTGCTTTCGTTATGGATGGTACGGAGTTCTTCTTCAAGGAGTCGGATGCAGAGTAATCTTCCACTGGATCTGACTTGTTGCCTGCTCTTTTCACTTGCGGGGGTGTTAATACTTCTGACGGGATGGATTTGCATTGGTTTTTTCTCTATTTGTCAGTCTGAAGATCAGATCCGGCTGTTTGTTTCTTGTTTGTTTGGGTAGGTTCGTCCCCGGTCTAGACGGTGGGTTTGTCTTCAGAGATGGAGTTGCCAGCTCGCGGTTGATTGATGACGAAACCAGTGTAACTCATGGGCTCCAAGATGAGTAGGTTTTGTTCTATCTGCAGGGTTCAAGGCCACGAGAACACAACATGCCCACTAAGGGGTGATACGCCGAAGGTACATAGGAAGTTTCCTCGATGCGGTTTGACTTTCCGCGGTGTGCAGAATTGATCTATTTGCTTTGTGCATTACTAAGGGCTGAATTATTCTTGATGTCGTTTGTTATTGCGGAGCTTGTCGCTTGAGACTGTCATTTCTGTATTGTCTGTGTTGTTTCTCTGTTAAACAACACACATTGCTTTGCTGTTTAGTTTCATGAAAAATGGTATGTGTTTATTTGCCAAGTGTTCTCTGTTGGTAGTACACAACTACCGCCTCGTGAAGATTAGTGCCCCAGCTAGCAAGAAAACAATAGAAACAATCATTTTTTGTTTGTTTGTTGGAACGATTTAAATCAAGCTGCTGTCAGTCCTTGTCCAGCGGCTATTAAATCGCACGGAAATAGGTGAATGGCTTGTCTTTTAAAAAAGAAAGGTGAACGGCTCGCACTGCCTGGACATGATGGGTGAGAGGATGGAACATCTAGCCAGCCTGGCCCTGCGGGGTCGACTTCATGGGATAGCTGATGCGGAGCATCCCAAGGTCATCCTCATGGACCCACCATCGACTCACCAAGTGCCAAGTGGACCCATGACACGTGCTCGAGCACGAGCTCTCGAGACCGAGGTGACTTCACTCCTCTCTCTACATCACTTTGATTCACATGAGACATGGCTGCTACCCTCATCAGAGACTCTTTGCATACGCAGGCACCTCGGGAGCAACCATGGAGAAGTCAAGGATCGAGAAGAATCGAAGGAAGAAGGAGAATGACAATCGAGGCTCAGACAGCCCGGACGATCCGGACGAACGTCTGGACGATCCGGCCAGAGCCCGGATGATCCGGACGAACGTCCAGACGATCCGGACAATGTGCGCCCCGACACTCGAAGCTCCACGCTGAAGCCGGACCATCCGGATCCCGACCCGGATCATCAGGACACCCCCGGACATTCGGACGAAGACCCGGACATCCGAACCACCTGCAGCCGCTCAGACACGTCCGGATCATCCGGACGTCCTTCCGGATCATCCGGACCCCCGAAGCCCGGATCATCCGGACAAACGTCCGGATCATCTGGACCGTGCTTGCGTGCATGATGTTGGGCCGAGGCCCATGTACCCCTTCGCCCCTCCTAGTCTATATATAGTACTCTACCTATACTTTCTAGGGTTAGCTTTGTGTTAGCTCATTCCAAACCCCTAGTGGTTCATCTCCTACGAGACCGCGGCCTCCACGGAGAAGATCCACCGGATTCAAGACCTCCTTACGGAGAAGAACATCAAGACCTCCTCCGGGAGAAGACTATCTTTGTACCACCGTTGTTGACTATGGATCGTGCATCTTGATGTGTATCGTGGATCTAGCACCTGTGTGACCGTATTCGTGTTGATTTGTGCGTTGCTCCTCGTGTTTTCTCCGTGCTTCCCCTTGTGTCCTCCGTGTTCATCGTGAGATTTCCTCCATCTCGTGAAAGATCTGCCGATTAGGGTTCCACCCTACATCATCTATGGTATCATGAGCCTAGGTTGATCACGAATCTGGAGCCCCACATCTTGTTTTCTAGCTTGTTTTTGTTGTTTTTCGTCCAAATTCAAAAATCCCCACAAAAATAGCCCCCACAATTTTTTTTGTGATTTGTGTGTTTTGATGAGATTTTGTTGTTTGTGATCCGTGGTTGAGTTGTGTGATAACTGGTTTACCCTCTTCCCCACCTCCCCCACCCTCAAAAACCTCCGAAAAACCGAGAAAAAAAATCAAATCCCCCATTTTTCCCATCTTCCCCGAGCTCACCCCGTAGATTTTGACAAACCCGGATCATCCGGCTGACCATCCGGATCATCCGGCCACGCCCGGATCATCCGGCCAACCCTGACGAAACTGCATTTTGCAGATTTTCGCGCACCCGTTTCCGCCACCGCAACAACCCTAGCCACCTCTTCCGCTATACCCTCGACATACCCATCCCCACCACCACTACGGTCTTACCCCTTTGTGCCTTGGATCATTTGAGTTGTGGTTTACTCCGTTTCCATTTGTGTTTCGGCTATCTCGGAGCGGAACGACATCGACAAGACTACCACTCAACCTCGACAAGGACGGTAACACCGACGACACCTCGTTTACTACCTCGCAATTGCATTGATGGACCCTCATCGACCATTTTGCGTAGCTTTCCTACCGAGACTAGCCATTTGAGTATTGCCAGGCCACGTCACTTGTGCACATTAGTGATAGTCATAAACATTGCACATTACATCATCATCTCTACGTGTGACACAAGAGTGTCCCGCATATACAATAGCTACCTTGATTCGAGAAGCATGCATAAGTGGCCAAAGAAAGAGCTCAAAAGCTTTAAAGCAAAAGAGCCACCCAAAGCTTATACACAAAAGCAAAACAGCATCATATGCCTTGCATCCAAAGAGATCATAGGAGATAGCAATACTTCACCTTGTGCTAAAAGCATCGGCACATCATACACTCATAGCATACTTGTGATAGGAGGTTGTTACATTGCACGTATAGGTCGTGCACAAGTGCGTATCCGCCTATTAAGCAATCGGTTAGCGTCTCTCTAGCGTTGTGCAACACGAGCATTTTCCGTGGTTTCCACATTTTCGCTCACCTTGGTTGCACAACCACATTTATCTATCCGTGCGTGTGTTCCGTGTGCTACCTATTGCTTGTAATCTACTTGTTGCATGAGCCAATTGTGAATCATTTTCAAAATCATTGAATCTTACTCACTTTTTACATTGAATTTTGCCACTATCCTAACCAAACTCCTCTCAAAGCTTTACTTGTGTAGGTGTGAGAATCGACACGAAGTGGTACCAATAGTGCTATTTCCGGGTTACATTATTGAGTGATCATTGATCCATTTTCAACTTCGGTTAAGGTACCATTGGTATCGTCTTCTCCTTTCTTACACTCACACACTTGCTTGTGATGATGGATAGGCCAAGTACATCTTCCAACCCGATCTTCGACGATCCTTAAGAAGCGAACAACTACGTCATCAAACTACATCTCTTCGGTGTCCAACGAGCTCTCCATCAAGAAAGTGAAGCTATGCGCGAGTACATTGGCCAAGTCGCCGAGGACGCGCGCCAATTTGAAGCAAGAACAAAGGAGCAATTCGACATCATCAACACCAACATGTCTACACAATTTAACAAGCTACGGACTTTGATAGTCAACCAACGTTCCTCTTCCACAACTTCTCAAAGACAAAGCCGCTCAAGTCGACATACTGACTCCATGGAAGTGATGCGGAGCATCCTAAGGACATCACCATGTCAAGAGTCCGTTTGGCAAGTGACATGTGCGACCTCTACTTCTCATACATAAAGGTGAATCATGTCCTTTACACGTGTTCACTTGACCCCTTCAAGGATGGTATACTACTTGACACTCCACTCGTGTGCATGCATAGGTATTGTCGGAGCTTAACGGACGACGACGAGGAGTGCAAGCGCCAAGGAACAACTACACCATCCGCGAGGGAAGCTTGGAAGCGACGACGGAAGAAGACCGAGCTGTGGAAGCTACAGCAGCCGGACATCCGGGCCAAACGCCGGACATCCGGCGCTTCGCCAAATCCCGGACATCCGGCCTTCGGCCCGGAAATCCGGACCCTCCTTCACAGAAGCTGGACCGAGCCAGCCCGGACATCCGGCCGTGACCCCGGACATCCGGCTCGCCCCGAAGCCCCGGACATCCGGCCGCCAACCCGGACGTCCGGCACCTGCGCGTGCCTAACCAGGACAGAGGCCCATGTATCCCTTTCCCTTTGCCCCCACTTGCACTAGCACTATATATACTCCTCCACCTCCACCATTTTAGGGTTAGCAAATGTGATAGCTCATTTTAGACTAGAGCTTTGCTCATCTTAGTGGTTCTACTCCTAGGAGAGACTGCGGCCCCTCTACGGAGAAGATCCACGACGGATTCAAGACCCCTAAACGGGAAGATCCTTCACGGATTCAAGACCTCCTCTTGGAGATGAACTCTACCTTCTATCTTTCCCTTTGTTGTTCATGTACCTTGTGATCTTGTGTGTTTGATTGTCCAGTGGATGTGTGATTGGACTTGTTCTTGATTGTTTACCCTTGTGATTTCTCCTTGTTTGTCTCCGTGTACATCGTGTTCCTCGTGGGATCCCTCCTTTTCGTGAAAGATCGGCCTAGAATCGGGTTGACCCCGCATCAGGAAGGCTCAGGTACCCCTACATCAAACACTCTTCGTCAAGCCGCACGTCAAGCTCGACATGACAACCGGAATCCACCTCATGACAAGAGTTCACAAGAGTTATTTGAAGAGCAAGAAAGTCGACATCGCCAAAACCAAGCCACACTTGAGCAAGCACAAGAACGGCAACGACTACGCCAACAACAACAAGAGCGAGCACGTCAATACCAAGAAGAACAAGATGTCGAGGCTAATCGTCAAGCACAACAACGCCGAGAAGCTCAAGCTCTTGAGGCGCAACGAGCATTACGTGATGCACATCGCAATGTGGCAGCCCGCAATCGACACACTCGTCAAGACGAGGAATTCCTTCGCGATGAGATACAAGAGAGGCGCCACCAAGCAAGAATGCAAGAAGACGTTCCTCCTCAAGCGCGACAAGAGCAACAACCTCAACAAGAACAACAAGCTCGGCAAGTACACAATGACAATGGACATCTACTACGCCAAGAGCAACGTGAGATTGCTAATCGTCCCAATCAAGACCGCCCTCCCAATAGGCAAGGCAACAATGAAGAGCATCGCTATGGCAAGCTCAAGTTCACCATGCCAAAGTTTTCCGGAAGCATTGATCCCGAAGACTACCTCTCATGGGCATTGAAGGTTGACAAGATCTTTCACCTTCACAACTTCGATGAAGAGAAGAAGATCGCAATGGAATCCCTTGAGTTCCAAGACTATGTTCTCATTTGGTGGGAGCAAATCATAGAGAGAAGAGAAGCAAAAGGCGAACCTCCTATCACCACTTGGGCTCAAATGAAGGAAGTCATGAGAGCACGCTTTGTGCCAACACACTACAACCGTGACTTATTCAAAAAGCTACAACTCCTCAAGCAATGTACCAAGTCCGTTGAAGAGTACTACAAGGAGATGGAGATTGCCATGATACGCGCAAACATCACGGAAGATGAAGATCAAACAATGGCGAGATTCTTGAATGGACTCAACTATCCTATCAAGAAGATTGCGGACTTTCAACCATACACCAACCTCCTCGAGCTAGTACATCAAGCCACCAAAGCGGAGCGACAAGTTCAAGAGGACTACAAGTACTCCAAGTTCACATCCAAGAACTTCGGCTCATACAACCAAGCTTCAACGACTTCGGCTACACCTACCTCTGGCAAGCCATCTACAAACTTCGGTGACAAGTCAAGCTACAAGAATACGACTACAACAAGTCGGCCACCTTCTACCAACAACTTCAAGCCAAGAGCTTCATCATCTACAACTCCAACCGAGGACAACTCCAAGACGAGTTCCATCAAATGCTTTAAGTGCCAAGGGCGAGGCCACAAGTCATTTGAGTGCAAGACCGTTCGCACCATGATAATCAACGACGACGGATCTTATGACTCAATGAGCGACGATGAAATGGAAGCACTTGAGCATGTGGCTATGCATCGAAAAGTGAATGAGGATGAAGATCATCAAGTGTTTTGTGACAACGACTCGAGTCCCAATCTTGTTGTATCCAAGGTCTTGACACTCCAACATCAACAAGATGACGATCAAAGATGTCATATCTTCCATACCAAGGCCGGCATCAATGGACGCTCGGTCAAGGTTATCATCGATGGAGGAAGTTGTCATAACTTGGCAAGCGAAGAGCTTTGCGACAAGCTCAACTTGGTGAAGTCTAAGCACCCTCATCCTTACAAGGTCCAATGGCTCAACGACGCCGGAACACTTCAGTCGAGCACACCGTGCAAGTATCCTTCAAAATAGGCGCCTACGAGGACACACTTGAGTGTGATGTGATCCCCATGTCCGTGTGCCACCTTATTCTTGGACGACCTTGGCAATCTGATCGTGGTGTCACACACAATGGACGGACGAACCACTATAGCTTCAAGATGAAAGGAAAAGAGTTTGTGCTACGTCCCATGTCACCAAGTCAAGTAGTCGCCGACAAACACTTACCTACCAACCATCGTGAAGAGAATGGTGAGAGAGTGAGCCACCAAAAGGAGAGTGAGAGCCACAAGCCAAATATGAGCGACTCCACGATGAGCGACAAGAAGCAACTAGTGCTATTTGCCACCAAAAGTGAGATGAGAGAAGTGTGTGAGAACCCATCGAGTGTCTTTCACCTTGTGCTTTTATGCAAAGGGGAAGCCAAACCTACTAACACTTCACCACCTCCACCTTTAGTGTTGTCTCAATTGTTGCAGGAATTCTCGGACGTCTTTCCCGATGAGCTACCTCCGGGTCTACCTCCACTTCGCAGCATCGAACACCGCATCGACCTCATACCCGGCGCACCACTTCCTAACAAGGCTCCTTACCGCGTCAACCCCGAGGAAATCAAGGAGATACAACGGCAAGTGCAACAACTCATCGACAAAGGTCATGTACGTGAAAGCTTAAGCCCTTGTGCCGTTCCGTTTATTCTCGTGCCTAAGAAAGATGGAAGTTTTCGAATGTGCTCCGATTGCCGTCCGATAAATACTATCACCGTTAGATACAGTTATCCCATCCCACGCTTAGACGGCATGCTTGATGAATTATGTGGTGCCACCATCTTTTCAAAAATTGATCTTAAAAGTGGTTACTATCAAATTCGCATTCAAGAGGGTGATGAGTGGAAAACGGTTTTCAAAACCAAATTTGGGTTATATGAGTGGCTTGTCATGCCAATGGGTTTATCGGAAGCACCCGGTTCATTTATGCGTCATGCATTTTTGCCTACGACCCTACATCGGAGTCTTTGTAGTAGTCTACTTTGATGACATCCTCATTTTTAGCAAGTCGCTTGAGGACCACGTGACACATATCCGTATGGTTTTGCAAACCCTTCGGAAAGAGCGCTTATATGCTAATATGGAAAAGTGCACGTTTGGCGTGGACAAGGTCGTTTTCTTAGGATTCGTCGTTTCTTCCCAAGGTGTTCACGTTGATGAAACTAAAATTGAAGCTATTAAAACATGGCCTCAACCAACGAATCTCCAACAAGTAGGTAGCTTCCTTGGTTTAGCCGGTTTCTATCGACGTTTTGTGAAGGACTTTAGCACAATTACTATGCCTCTACACGCCTTGAACAGAAGAACACACCCTTTGTTTGGGGTCCTTCGCAAGACACCGCGTTTAGTAAGCTCAAACATTTGATCACGCACGCACCACTTCTTGCCCTACCGAACTTTGATAAACCTTTTGAGATTCATTGTGACGTTAGCGGTACCGGCATAGGTGGTGTGCTCATGCAAGAAAAACGCCCAATTGCGTACTTTAGCGAAAAGCTATCCGGAGCGCAACTTAACTATCCCATCTATGATAAAGAGCTATATGCCTTGGTGAGAGTTTTGCATGTTTGGGAACACTACCTTAGACCTCATGAATTCATTCTTCACACGGACCACGAGACTCTCAAGTATCTCAAGGGTCAAACTAAGTTGAACAAGCGTCATGCTAAGTGGAGTGAGTTCATTGAGTCTTTTCCATACATCATCAAGTACATCAAAGGCAAAGAAAATGTTGTGGCGGATGCGCTTTCACGCAAATGCATGCTTATCACAAAACTTGAGTTGAGTGTTATTGGCTTTGAGCACATAAAAGACTTATATGAGCATGATCCTTTCTTTGCAAATCCTTATGCTAAGTGTTTGACTCACACTTCTTGGGAACATTACTACATCAAAGATGGATATCTTATGAGAGCTAACAAACTTTGCATCCCCGAGTCTTCGCTTCGTTTGCTCCGTTTGCAGGAATCGCATGGAGGAGGACTCATGGGACACTTTGGTCGCGACAAGACATTTGCTAAGCTCTCCAAGAACTACTTTTGGCCCAAGATGCTCCGTGACGTCTCACGCCTCACTAACCGATGTTCTACATGCCTCAAAGCTAAGTCAAAAGTTCAATCTCACGGTCTTTACATGCCACTTCCTATTCCATACCATCCATGGGAAGACATAATCATAGATTTTGTACTTGGATTGCCTAGGACTCAAAATAGCAAAGATTCCGTGCTTTTTGTCGTGGATAGATTCTCTAAAATGGCTCACTTCATTCCTTGTAACAAGATCGACGATGCTTCACATGTTGCAAATCTCTTTTACAGGGAGATCATTCGTCTACATGGAGTGCCCAAGACGATTGTGTCGGACTGGGACGTCAAGTTCTTGAGCTACTTTTGGAAAACTCTATGCGTCAAGCTCGGAATCAAGCTACTCTTCTCCTCGGCATACCATCCACAAAACGACGGCCAAACGGAAGTGACAAACCGCACGCTTTCGACGCTTCTTCGCGTGTTGATCAAGAAGAACATCAAGGAATGGGAGCAATGCTTGCCCATCGCCGAGTACGCCTACATCCGCGCAAGACATTCGACTACCGGCAAGTCCCCCTTCGAGGTCGTCTACAGTTTCAACCCGTTGTCTCCTTTGGACATTCTACCTCTACCTCTACAAGAGCGCACGAACATGGACGCAAGCGCTCGCGTGAGCTATCTCAAGAAGGTGCATGAAGATACAAGGGCAATTATCGAGCGGCAAGTACATCGTCTAGCGTCCAAGCTCAACGCCAACAAGAAGCCTATGGTGTTCCAACCGGGAGATCTCGTATGGGTACATCTTCGCAAGGACCGTTTCCCCCGCGAGCGCAAGTCCAAACTACTACCTCGAGCCGACGGACCCTTCAAGGTGCTACAACGCTACAACAACAATGCTTACAAGCTCGATCTTCCACGCGACAAGTACAACGTGAGCGATGTCTTCAACGTCAAGGATCTCTCCACTTTCCATGGTGATGAAGATTTCGATCCGAGGTCGGATCTTTCCCAAGGGAGGGGAGATGATGCGGAGCATCCCAAGGTCATCCCCATGGACCCACCATCGACTCACCAAGTGCCAAGTGGACCCATGACATGTGCTCGAGCACGAGCTCTCGAGACTGAGGTGACTTCACTCCTCTCTCTACATCACTTTGATTCACATGAGACATGGCTGCTACCCTCATCAGATACTCTTTGCATACTTAGGCACCTCGGGAGCAACCATGGAGAAGTCAAGGATCGAGAAGAATCGAAGGAAGAAGGAGAAGGATAACCGATGCTCAGACAGCCCGGACGATCCGGACGAACGTCCGGACGATCCGTACAATGTGCGCCCCGACACCCGAAGCTCCACGCTGAAGCCGGACCATCCGGATCCCGACCCGGATCATCAGGACACCCCCGGACATCCGGACGAAGACCCGGACATCCGGACCACCTGCAGCCGCTCAGACACGTCCGGATCATCCGGACGTCCTCCCGGATCCTCCGGACCCCCGAAGCCCGGATCATCCGGACAAATGTCCGGATCATCCGGACCGTGCCTGTGTGCATGATGTTGGGTCGAGGCCCATGTACCCCTTCGCCCCTCCTAGTCTATATATAGTACTCTACCTAAACTTTCTAGGGTTAGCTTTGTGTTAGCTCATTCCAAACCCCTAGTGGTTCCTCTCCTACGAGACCGCGGCCTCCACGGAGAAGATCCACCGGATTCAAGACCTCCTTACGGAGAAGAACATCAAGACCTCCTCCGGGAGAAGACTATCTTTGTACCACCGTTGTTGACTATGGATCGTGCATCTTGATGTGTATCGTGGATCTAGCACCTGTGTGACCGTATTCGTGTTGATTTCTGCGTTGCTCCTCGTGTTTTCTCCGTGCTTCCCCTTATGTCCTCCGTGTTCATTGTGGGATTTCCTCCATCTCGTGAAAGATCTGCCGATTAGGGTTCCACCCTACATCAATAGCACTGTACGTAAAATATAGAATACGATATGGTCTGAGTACCTGTCAGGTAAAATACATGTGAGTAATGCAAGACTGTAGCTGATCGGTGCAAGGACTGACGAGCGATATTACGAGCTGCATGGAGCTCGGCCTCCAAACAGCATTTTCGCTTTCCCTTGTGTTATTAAACACAAGAAGGAAAAAGAAAATGTTATTGCTGATGCATTGTCTCGTCGTTATACTATGCTTTCACAACTTGACTTTAAAATATTTGGTTTGGAGACCATCAAAGATCAATATTTGCATGATGTTGAATTTAAAGATGTATTGCAGAATTGTAAAGAAGGGAGAACATGGAACAAGTTCGTCGTTAATGATGAATTTGTGTTTCGTGCTAACAAGCTATGCATTCCAGCTAGCTATGTTCGTCTTTTGTTGTTGCAGGAGGCGCATGGAGGAGGATTAATGGGACACTTTGGCGTGAAGAAGACGGAGGACGTACTTGCTACACATTTCTTTCGGCCAAAGATGAGACGGGATGTTGAGCGTTTTGTTGCTCGCTGCACTACATGTCAAAAGGCTAAGTCACGTCTCAATCCTCATGGTTTATATATGCCTTTGCATGTCCCTAGTGTTCCTTGCGAACATATTTATGGACTTTGTTTTGGGTTTACCTCGAACAAAGAAGGGTAGGGATAGCATTTTTGTTGTCGTGGATAGGTTCTCGAAGATGGCACACTTTATACCATGTCATAAAAGCGATGATACTGCTAATGTTGCTGATTTGTTCTTTCGTGAAATTATTCGCTTGCATGGTGTGCCAAATACTATTGTTTCAGATCGTGATACTAAATTTCTTAGCCACTTTTGGAGATGATTATGGGCTAAGTTGGGGACTAAACTGCTTTTTAGTACTACTTGTCACCCCCAAACTGATGACAAACTGAAGTAGTCAATAGAACTTTGTCTACTATGCTTAGGGATGTTTTGAAGAATAACAAGAAAATGTGGGAAGAATGCTTGCCTCATATTGAATTTGCTTATAATCGTTCGTTGCATTCTACTACTAAGATGTGCCCTTTTGAAATTGTCTATGGTTTCCCACCTCGTGCACCTATTGATTTGTTGTCTCTTCCATCTTCGGAGAAGGTTAATTTTGATGCTAAACAACGTGTTGAATTGATATTAAAAATGCATGAGTTAACTAAGGAAACTATTGAGCGCATGAATGCTAGATATAAACTTGTTGGAGATAAGGGTAGAAAACGTGTTGTCATTGCACCTGGAGATCTAGTTTGGTTACATTTGCATAAGGATAGGTTTCCTAATTTGCGCAAGTCAAAGCTAATGCCACGTGATGATGGTCCTTTCAAGGTGTTAGAGAAAATAAATGATAATGCGTATAAACTTGAGTTTCCTGCAGATTTTGGGGTTAGTCCCACATTTAACATTGCATATTTGAATCCTTACTTGGGTGGGGAAGATGAGCTTCCATCGAGGACGACTTCAATTCAAGAAGGGGAGGATGATGAGGACATCACTAACAAGGTTACACCCACAGCCCCAACTGACACATATATAGGACCAATTACTAGAGCTCGCGCACGCCAATTAAATTACCAGCTACTTTCGTTTCTTGGTAATGATTCTAACGTTCATGAGAATTAGATGCTGCCTAAATTGGATACATTTATCTTGCTTACAAATGAGGGGCCTAGCTTGGACAAGAAGGATGAACATTGGAGCAAGATCAAGCATGGAGATGATGGCATGCGCAAGGGGAACAAGAACGGAGTTACAAGTGATGATTTCAGGACTTTGAAGCCACCATAATGAGTGCATGAAGCCTTGGACGAAATATACAAGATGACACTTCATAAATTTCGTCCAAAGACTATTATAGGTGTTGCGTCACCTTATTATTGGGCCAGGCCCATGTAATTTTGAAATACTTGAGTATAGGTTGTTTTTAGAGTCCATATGTGTGGGGAAACAAGAGTTAGGGTTGGTTTCGGACCCCTCCTCCAAGGGCCACGAAATTTTCCCCCTCTTCCCCCATATATACAGCCCTTAGGGCATCGTTTAGACTTTGGGTTTTGTTTAGATTAAAGTTCGCCATGGCTGCAAGTTCGCATACTTCATTTGTGTTCAACGACTAGACAAAGGCGTCACAGAACCCCACCTTGATCAATAAAGCTTTCCTTTTGAATTCGCAATATCCAGATTGCAATCTCAGTTTCTTGCTTGTTCTTCGTTTGCCTGCAGGAAACAGACCTTCGTGGTCAGGTTGATCGTGCTCCGGCGTGGTCAATAACCTCCCGGAGTTGGTTTAGAGATTGCTAAGGCGCGACGTCCTCGCATATTCGTAGTCGGATCGTCAAAGTCGACTTCCTCCAAAATGATAGCCACCATCTCATCGAAAGACAGGACACCTTTGCCTCTATCGAAACCAATAGTGTATTAGGAGCTCGCGAAAACGAGCAGAGACTCACGATAATGTGAACCCGTCGCCACTTCTGGAGGAAATACGGCAAGGGCTAACCCAGCCCACTCCGGGGCGGCCCGCCTGCCCGGCCGTGCCTCGTAATTAACTCGCGGGTGCTCCACAGGCCCGCCCGACTTTCACATCAACTCGCGGGTACCTCTCAAGGTCGACCCGACTTCAACAATGGTCTGAAGTAAAGTCAAGGTAACTGTGTGTCCAAACACCAAGGGGGAAACCCCGAGGAATCACCCTCGATGGATCCCACTCGATGTAATCATCAAGGTGAACGTATGAGGAATCACCCTTGAGGTTCACTCTTGAGGTGTTGCACGACAGAGTCGTATCGGGAATGGTGAAAGAGGAATCACCCTCAATGACCACGATCGAATAGCTACACTACAGAGTTATCATCGGGAGTGCGTTACGAGGTCTCACCCTCGGCACTCGATAGTACCTCTGCAGAGTCGGGCAACAAAGGGGGTGTGATGTGATGTGAAGTGTCAAGCTCTGGTCGTCGATCACGTTGCTCGAGTCGTCGATGATGAAGCAGGGGCAACAAGGACAAGGTGGGGGTCACTGTTGGAGCACTATCCAACCTATACTAAGCAGTTTAGCAAAGCATGTAGGTAACAATAGCAGGTACAAAGGCAGGCTATGCATCAGAATAGGAGCGATCAATAACAACATCAAAATCTAATGCTAACATGAGATTTAATGGAATGGGCGATATCGGGATGATCAAAGGGGGGGCTTGCCTGGAAGCTCTGCTGAAACGAAAGGAGGGTCGTCGTCGACGTAGTCGATCATAGGGGCATCAGCAGCGGTCTTGGGGTCTACCGGAGAAGAAGAGGGGGGACAAATAATAAATACATAGCACACAGATGCATGACATGACAATAAGCGGTACTAGGGTGTTCTAATGCAGTACTACACGATATCGGCGAAAGGGGAAAACATCCGGGAACGCATTCCCGGTGTTAGGCATTTTCGGACAGGCGAACCGGAGGGGGATTGTTCCATGTTCGGTATGCTAGGAATGTGTGGTGGACGAACATACCACGTATTTGGATTCGTCTCGTCGTTCTGAGCAACTTTCATATATAAAACTTTTCCATCCGAGTTACGGATTATTTTCTATGATTTTTCGAAGTTTTAATAATATTTGGGAATTCTTTTAATTCAAAAATAAAACAGAAATTAGTTTTGTCACCTAGTGATATTCTAGCCATTGACCAGACAGGATTGACTGGTCAACAGGGTCAAAGTGGGGCCCATATGTCATAGACTGATTAATTAAATAATTAAAGTTTTCAATTAATCCAGGGATTAGGCTAATTAATCCAAGTTAATTAGGTTAATTAATTACAGGATTAATTAAATGGTTATTTTTTATTCATTTAATTTTTAATTCCTTTTTAAATGGGGGCGGGCCCCACCGTCAGTGGCCCGGGGGCCTAAACGGGCGCCGGGTGCGGGTGCGGGTGTGGGCGCGCGCCCACAACCGAGGCCATGGCGGGGCGCCGGTGGGCGGCAGCCGCGGTGAGCGCCGGCGGCTGGAGCCGGCCGCAGCTGCCGGCGGCGGCGGGCGATGGGGGCCGCGGGGCCGCGAGCGCCGGACGAGGTCGTCGGAGCCGAGCACCGGAGTGCGGGGCGGGCGATGCAGGCTCGGCCGGCGGGAGGAGGGCGCAGCCGGGCGCGGCGCGGGCACGCAGCCGGCTGGACTGGGCGGCGCGGCGCAACGGCGCAAGGGAGCAGCAACTGCAGGGCAGAGGCGGGACGACAGCGCGCGAGGCAGGCGCGTGGTGGGCGCGGCCAGGCGGATGTAGGCCGCGGCGACCACGGGCGCCGAGCGGGTGACGGAGAGCGGCAGCAGAGGCGCTGGCTGGCGTGCGGCAGCCGCAGAGCAACACGCAGATGCAGTAGCGGCTAGCGGCAGCGGCGGCAGGCACGTCCGCGCGCACGCACAGTGATGCAGGGGCGCGACCAGGGCGACGACGGGCGTCGCAGAGGCGGCCAGGGGCTCCTGACGCGGTCAGAGGGAACACGGGTGCACAAAGCTTCGGGCGTCACGGCCGCAACATCCTACGACATCAAATCGAAGAGGAGAAGGGGGAAGTTGGACGTGGTGCTCACTTAGGGGCGGTAGGGGAGGGCAGCGTGCTCGGGGTGGGTCGACGGCGCCGGAAACGACGGCGCACGGCGTCGGGTCCGGAGGTTGAAGACGAGCTCGAACGGGGCGAGGTAGCCGACGTAGGCGAGGGAGAGAGAGCTTCTGGACGCTCTGGTGCAGCCCGGGGGTGGCGCCGGAGCGTGTTGACGGTGGTGCTGCGACGAGCTCCTCGCTCGGGTGCGACAGATCTGGACGGGAGGGGAGCGAGAGGGAGTGGGGCACTAGGTTTCGTGCGAGAAGGGTCGGGGCGACCTAATAGAGCACCGGGGGCGGCTCGGATGTCGACGTGTGGCCGGTGGCCATGGCGGATCGCCGTCACGGCGTCGTGTGCTTCTGTAGCTGGAGGAAAGGGAAAACAAGGGGGATGTTGGGTTGGGCTGTGTAGGCCTGCTAGGTAGATGGGCAGAGTGGCCCAAGGGGAGGGGGTTTGTTTTATTACTATTTTGTTTTGTTTCCTATTATTTTCTTTTTTAGTTTTACTTAATTTTAGTGCACTTAAACACTTTGCAAAAATGTTGGGTCACCACCACAATTAGTAATGGAATATTTTCCACACTATGAATATTTTAGTTTGCATTTTTGAGAAATGTGAATTTTGGACTGTAATTTGAATTTGAACTGTGCAAATAAGGTTTAGCAACAGTAATGAGATGACATGGCACCATTAGCAAGGAATTACTGATAGCTTGATTATCCGGGCGTCACAGGTACCTCGACCAAGTAATCTTTCATGAGCATGGAATGGCTGAGAGATCGGTTGCGCGAAATGCAAAGATGGCCAACGAAGACGAGGTGCTCGACATCGTCGCAAAAAGCATGTCCTCTATGTTGGAATCATCCGACGACGATGACAAACTCCAATAGTTATCCATCAAAAAGATCCGCGATTTAATCTACGTATCGCTCATCTCCTAAAATTAAAACCCACGGAGATCACTAGAAAAATTACCTTTGGCTGCAAGGACGGCGCTGCTTCTTCCCCACCACCGGCCGGTAGCAAACTCGCCGCCCCTACTTCTCCATGGAGGCACGGCCCCAAACCCGCGGCTCCCGGCGGGCACAGCGGCTAGGAACATGAACCCAGGGCTCAACCGCGCCCAAAGCAACCTCTTCTGGCCGCAACAAGGGCTCACGCAAAGCTCCACGACGGATCTATGGCGGTAGCAACGACCACACGCCTGCAGGAAGGAATGGCCAGCCGCGAGCTCACAAAGTAGTGAAAAAGATGCGGCAAAGTGCGGTGGAACTACTCAACGACGTGAGGTGGCCGGGGCAGCAAGAATCAACGGCGGCTGCGGAAAGGAGGGCACGAGAAGGAACTTCTGTCCCGTCAAAAATTCCTAGCGATAGGGGAAATTGAAAATGGGACAGTAAAAACTGCACATATGCAACACTCGGGTCAAATATACTGCTCCCCCAGAAGAATAAAATTCGGGATGGCATTTTTCGGGACCTGCTCGGTTCTTTTTTTCCACCGTGAAACCGCAAAACGGCTGTTATTTGCCAGGCCGAGTCGTTGCAAGTTACGAAGAATGTACCCCAACTCTTTTAGCCATGCAAATTACTCCCTTCGTTATCAAATATTTGTCTTTAGATATTCAAATGGACTACAAGATACGAATATACGTAGACATATTTTAAAGTGTAGATTCATTAATTTTGCTTCGTATATAATCACTTGTTGAAATTTCTAGAGAGACAAATATATATATAATCACTTGTTGAAATCTCTAGAGAGACAAATATTTAGGAACGGAGGGAGTATAATGTTTAGATTTCACCTCCGAGAAAACCTCTAAACCTGCTACACCACAACGATTAATCTCTAACATCAACCTATGTTTTAGGATGTACACAAGTTCTTCAGCAATATCTTGGGAGGATCACAAAAGAGTACTGGAATTTAATGTAACATGTCAATGCACGTCATCAACAAACAGTGTAGCGCCGTGTCCATAGACTGTCAACTAGCATACACCATCAATATAACAACAAATGAATCCATCATATCTCAGATCAGTTAAAAGTTTGTGATGAATCCAACTAGAACGATTACAGCTAAAGAGCACTCCACACATGAAGAAGGTTCTTTGTCTCCTTGTTGCTTAGCCTCAGAAGCGATTACAGTACCTATACATTGTAAGGATTGGAAATCTATACAAAGGGACAACTGTAAGTTTCATCATGGCTTTCTGAACCTAGATTCTCTGTCCCAACTTCTGGCAATCCGGTGATGCTCCGCACAATGCTGACCCTCATCTCATATACAGAAGCTAACCCACAACAGCTCATATAACCAATAAATATAAATAACACAACTAATGCATTAGTTGAATCCAACCTATCCTCACAAATCAATTGTTTTGGACAGGAACTGCTGAAGAAGTATCTTTCAGGATGGGATTCTTCAGGCCGTCTGGATTAATTTTCATGTTGTGTGGGGTTTGTGCATTCTCTGGTGGCTTCTTACCTCCAAGTTCCAAAGTTGTGTCCATGGTGGACTCACTGTCAGCAGCCTTCTCTGTGCTGGTTGGAAGCTTCTGATCCGATGTTGAAGACACTGTACTGGGTTGCTCAGTGATTGTCATTGCTGGAGTGATCACAGAGACGGATTCATCCCTTGACTGGTCGCTGCTTCTAAATGGTTGACCATGGTTGTGCTTACCTTCATAGGTTACTACCATATTGTTTATGTCATCTGGTGCTTTTTCGACATGCTTACGGACAGGGCACCCATCATGTGTGCACCGATAATAGCTCCTGCGGAGGTTGAGCAAGAAAGCAATTTCAATAAAACAATACCTCACGTAGGGCAGAGAATAATAAAATAACATTCATATTCTTTTTAGCAACTGACAGTATCGCTATCAATTCATTTATATGCATATCCACATTAAACCATAGACAAATTATCTCTAGCAGATTCCAAATGTATGACAAGAAAGCTAAAAAATATAAACGTGTGGGTAACCAGTGATATTTGGACACAGGCTGCACGATTATAGCACAAGAGAAATGCGTAAATTTGAGCAAATGTATATCAAATTTCTCTGAAGCACAACTCACGTACAGAGCACCAATCAACCAAATGCAACGATTGCGTGCCTCGAGGAATACAGTGCATGATGGGTTTCACAGAAGAGCTTCAATGAGTGAAACAATGTCCAGAGTGCATCTAGTAAACCAATGTCCGTCTTTTAGTGCACATCTAGTAAACAAATTGCCAATGGTATACTGATTAGTTTTTTCCTTTTTTTAACAGAGATGGATCCCGAAGGATCCAGGGAGCTACATTATTTTAGGGCAGTGACATTACAAAGCTCAGAAAAGGACTCAAAGAAAAAAAAGTACACTCAAGTCCCTGACATTTTGCAGAGGGCCCCATAGCAAGATTTCAGATTACAATCAGATCCAACATTGGTCCTTCGCCACCACCAGGGACGAAACCACTTGGGTGTGATGATACCGCCATCCCACCGCCACCAGCTCCCAAGGAAACCGGTGGAAGAGGTGATGGACTACAAGCTTAGACCGCACTGCCTCGCAATATGGCACCAGGCCGGGAGGAAGAAGAGGAGCCGGCGCCGATCTGTAGTAGCCAAAGCTCCACACAGCCGCCTTTCGGGCAGAATATACACCGGCAGGGAGATTAAAGTCGGCGGCCGAACGCCACAGCCAGAAGGCCTCAGCTGGAGCCATATCTCCACAAGCACCAGTGTGTATGAGCTCCAACCCAATCGCTGGAATTTGGTGCTCCACTCCTCAACCCTGCTTCCACCACCGTGGTAACTGCTGGGGTCGAGGACGAGGCGGGGCCCCTCCGCTGGATCAGGAACCTCGTCGAGCTTATTTAGGAGCACGCTGGCCCTGCCGCTGCTATCTGCGAGCCCCCCATGGAGCAGCAGAAACAGCAGCACAGCGGCTGATAGCCACCAAGCACGGCTCGAGAGCGCTGGCAGCGCGCACTCACTCGGCATCACGCCAAATGCCACTGGGGCAAGACCATCCCTAGACTTAATCCTATAGCTACTATGCACATACTTTGAGGGACAAGCTTTTTCGGACGGAGGGAGTACTGATTAGTTTTATTGTGTTGGTACTATACACACATCCCTTTAAGTTACTGCTCATGCCACCCCCATACTATTGCATATTTGCATTGACCACAAGCTCACTGGCCAATAGGTGAAACGGCATGATCATAGGTACAATTCAGGTGCACACTATCATCACAAAAGGGACAGATGATTGGCACTGCAATCACATAGTATATTAGGTATGTCAATATTATCCATGGATCCAGGTATCCATTGACATCCAACCCGTTGGGCAAAGGTTTGGAGGACCTTTTCCACCCATGGATTTTCGCGGATGGATACCTACAAACTCATGAGTTGGGCATGGATTTAGAACTTGCTCCATGAATACCTGATGGATACCCATCTGACAAGCGGGGCCCACATGGCAGTGACACATGTCATATAACCTGTCCTAATTTCCTTTCGACTAAGTATTAACCATATTGTGGTTTGTCATTTGTAGTTCTGAATTCTGATGTATGTAAAACTCTTAACGTGTATTGTCTTCCATGCTACATGACCTTTTATAGTTATTGTTGATCATATGTAAGATATTGTTGTTATGTCGTTGTTTTCATTGTTGCATGGATATGGATATCCATGTATTGCTGGATATCCAAAGGGTATGGGTACCGACCATGTCTGCCCATGGATACTTCCACGGATGGGCAATAAACGGACTCATGGATATGGGTATGGATCTGGTTCAGCTCTACCCATCCAACCCTACCCATTGCGGGCATGTTGATAAAGGGAGTGGCCAGCATTGTTGGCATGACTGTTTTCCAGAAGAGGAAAAGGCTTGCAAATATATGTAAAGCACCTATACAGAAATTAGTTAAAAATTGCGAGGTACAATTTATGCAAATTAAAAAACACGTCGATTGAGTTATGATTCTTTTATATGGTCTTTTAAAATCCCTCACTACGTTAGGTACCAAGCGCATGTTCTGAGTTCAAGCAAGTTCTAATATCAGTTTCAGCAGTCTACCGATTTAGTATATCATATCATAACTATCATTTTAACACATATAGGACAGTATAGACCAATATGTGGGATGATATGACCAATATTTGGCCTATTTTTTTATTGTCATGGACCGATATGTATATAACACACATTCCTTCTTAGAAAATGATGAAAACGAAATTATACATTTAAGTCTTCATCAAGATATTAACGTAAAATGCACATTGTCTTCGAAAAAGCATAGCAGAGGCCGAGCTTCACAGAGCTCTTTATTTTTTTTCAGCGAAAATACTTTTTCCACATACTGAAAAAATCTGAAAAAAAGTATATACATACATGTATATGTATAGTATACACGTACGAAATTTCATGAACATATATGTTAACATGTAATGTATACAAAAAAGATAAATACACGGATTAAAATAGGCTTTATATATGTTGTTTTTGGGCCAGATATTTAACTTTTTTGTGTAGCATGCAAATAATCGAATTACCTGATGAAACTTTTTACATACTTGATGAACAGTCATATGTATTTGTATAAAAAAAATGATATTTTTTGAAACTTTTAAGTATATTCTAAAAAAAAAATTGGCAAAACGGGCTCCATGGAGCCCGGCCTCTGTGACGCCTCACTCCATTGTCTTGCCATACATGCATCATGTATTTTCTTATGTTAAACTAAAAAACTATTAAGTGCTTATTTGTGTTTTCCTTAACCATACTTTTGGAAACAGACCCCACTAGGGTCATGCCCACTTCCCAAGCCAAAGGTTGGTGGATTCATACTTGGATATGGATACACCTAGCAGACCACCTGTTATTAAAGGTACGGCTCAACAGTTGTAGTTCTACTCCGGAGATCTGAATTATAAAGATAAGAGCCAATATCCTACATCTTGTGTCTACTTTGTGTCTCCCTTCTTCTTTTCGTCTCTAGTTACCCATTGCGTTCCACAATACTCTAAACATGTTATCAGCATGGAGCTTCGCCAAGATGCGGGATGGGGAGGAGGTGACCTTGACGCCAAGATCATGGACGACGAGCCCCTCTCACTAGGATGATTGGCAAAACTGCACCGACGATCTTCACGGCTACAAACCAACTTACAGCAAACTTCACGAGATCAAAAGGTATTGATCATCCCCATGATCCTCCCCATGAAGATCATTTTTCTCAACAAAAAAATCACGTCTAGATCAGATCTCACTGTTGCAATACGCGACCCTCTTGATGCAAAAAGGATGACTAACCATGAAGAGATTGATGAATATATCCGGATGAAGTGGTGCTACGCAACCCCCCCCCCCCCAGTGCACAGACGTGCACATAGTGGCGTATCACATTCGCACGATCTGCAAATGTGACTAGCGAATTGGCACCGAAAGTAAAATTCACTAGTGTACTAACGTGCATGTGTCTATAAAATCAAACCAAATCTAAGAAAGATAAAATTTCCGTCTGCCCACGCTTGTTGGCGCCACCCCACGGTCGCACCCGCACGCTCTGCCCATCACGACTACACAAGATGAACGTGTTGCTTCACCATCTGGATCGCACGCACCGCATTGTTGCGCCACCTAAATGCAAGCACACATTGCCATCCATCTGTGCGTCGGGCCGCCACACCATCCGCCGAGCCGCACCAGCACGCCATCGCTATCCGTGTCATCACCCACAACACATGTCGCCGCCGCACGCCTCGCCTCGTCGCCATGGAGCAGCTTGGGTCTTCGGGCTAACGGGCATGCTAAGGGAAAGGCCTGCCGAAGGGGTTGGCCGAGAATAAGGAAAATAAGGAAAAGAGAAAGAACAAAAGGATCTGAGCACAGTTTTCGTAGATGACCCCAGAAAAAGGGGACATCTATGCTATTTTGCAAAAAGGCCCTTATAATGCCCCAAAATCACTTTGCATATCGCGGCACACAAGCACATCCTGATCTACATCGCCGGCACGATCGACTGCTGAAGGAAAGGCCTGCCGAAGGGGTTGGCCGAGAATAAGGAAAATAAGGAAAAGAGAAAGAACAAAAGGATCTGAGCACAGTTTTCGTAGATGACCCCAGAAAAAGGGGACATCTATGCTATTTTGCAACAAGGCCCCTATAGTGCCCCAAAATCACTTTGCATATCGCGGCACTCAGGCACATCCTGATCTACATCGCCGGCACGATCGACTACGGTTGTCACTACGTCAAGAGCTCCAGCTCTTCACTGTCAAACTGTGACAGTGAGATGGCCGGCGATCCAGACATGCGCAAGAGCACTACTGGCGTGCTCTTCTTCCTCAACAACAACCCAGTCAGCTGGCAATCGCAGAAGAAGAGTGTGGTGTGGTGGCCCTCTGTTCCTGCGAAGCAGAATGCATGGCAGCAACAGCGATGGCTTGTCAGGTCGTCCGGTTGGCCCGGTTGCTGAATGACCTAACTGGGGAGGAGGGTCCATCTGTTCCAAAGGTGGACAACAAATCAGCTATCTCATTAAGCAAGAGCCTCCTTCACCATGACAGGAGCAAGCACATCGACCTACGCTTTCACTTCATCCACTTCATCAGGGAGTGCGTGGAAGAGAAGAAGGTCGTGGTGGAGTGCATCGGCACTAATCAACAGCTTGCGCACATTCTGACGAAGCCACTTGGAAGAATCAGGTTCCAAGAGCTGAGAAGCAAGATCGTCATCGACAAAACAAAGTAGGAACCACAAGGCTTTGGGGGTGGGGGGTGGGGGGTTGAAATAAACCTTGTCGGTTCTGCTGCCATGGCATCCTTTTTGTTATTGTGTATTCTTCCGTCAGTTTAGGCTTGGCGAGCTAGCTGGTTTAGCTCGAAGGCTTAACCGCCTCGAGCAAGTTTGTGCCCTGTTGATCTGCTCGTGGGATGGCACGAGCATTGTGGTTCACGGCGGCGCAAATTTAGGGGCCACATCCCCAGTTTCCTTCTATAAGTCTGATAAATAGAATGGAATGGAAAGAATGCAGAAAAGCAGTGGAAGTTTGAGCAGCAAAAAACCATTGTCTTCCACCTCTGACCATTGCTAGCTTCGCAATTAGAACTGACAGTAGTGTTCCACTTGTTAGAGTTATAATATAAGTCATGTACCCCTTTGTATTTATCCCGTTGTATAAGGGGTTTCCTGCATATGTTCCACTTGTACATGTATATATATATCGGCCTATGGCCTCATGGGAATACAAGTTGCTTTCCTAACATGGTATTAGAGCTCTAGGTTTTTTCTCTCGCACGCGCAACTCGTGCTCGATCTAGACCCTCCCGTCCCTAGCGTGCAGCGCTCGATCTCCTGAAGCTGCTCGTGCTCGATCTCCCGCCGGGATCCTCCCGCTAGGCGCCCGTGCTCGATCTCCCGCCGGGCCAGCGCTCGACTCCCCGCGCGAGCCCGTGCTCGTTTCCTGCATCGAATCCATCGATCTCTCGCCCGCACAGGAGCGCGTCGATCTCCCGGTCCCGCTCGTACGCCCGCGCGCCAGCATCGCTCTCCACCGCCCGCCCGCTCAAGAGCGCGTCGATCTCCTGGCCCCGCTCGTGCGTCTGCGCGCCCGTGTCGATCTCCACCGCCCGCTCGATCCGCTTCTCTCGCTAGCCACCAGGGGGCCGATCCGCTCCTATCGCTAGCTGCAAGGGGGCCGATCTGCTCCTATCGCTAGCAGCCAGGGGCCCGATCCGCTCCTATCGCTAGCAGCCAGGGGGCCCGATCCGCTCCTTCAGACGCCAGCCGGGTCTCCGTCGGTTTCCAAAAAAAAAAAAATGTCTCTGTCCTCAGGCTATGTTTCTGTCCCTCGCTGTCCGGTGATCTTCGATGGTACTAACTACACTGAGTTCACTGGCTTCATGCGCATTCACATGCGTGGCATCCGTCTCTGGGGTGTTCTTTCTGGCGAGGTCTGTTGTCCGCCACGTCCCGTTCCTCCGGTGGCTCCTATTCAGCCGACTCCACCGGTTCTTCCTGCCGATGCTACTCAGGCCGCCAAGGATGCGGCTAAGCTTGCTCATGAGGCTGCTGATCGTGCTTATGATGGGATGTTTTTGGCTTATGAGGAGGCTCTTCAGACGTATCATGGTGCTCTGTCTGTCTACACCCAGTGGCTTGATGATGATGCTAAAGCTGCCGCTGTTCTCACTGCTAGTGTTCTGCCCCAGTTTGCTTCTGAGTTTTTGGGTCTTCCTACTGTCTTTGAGATGTGGACCCGTCTTCGTCAGCGCTATGAGCCCTCCGGTGATGCCCTATACCTTTCTGTGGTTCGTCAGGAGCATGCTCTTCAGCAGGGTGACTCTACTGTTGATGACTTCTATGCACAGAGTTCTGCTATCTGGCGTCAGCTTGATTCTCTCCGCACTGCTGGTTGTCGTACTTGTCCCTGTTGCCAGGCTGTCCAGGCCAACTTGGAGTTTCATCGCGTCTACGAGTTCCTGTCTAGGCTTCGTAAGGAGTTTGAGCCCCGGCGTGCTCAGTTGTTTGCTCGTGGCCGTATTTCTCTCATGGAGGCTCTTTCTGAGATTCGTGCTGAGGAGACTTGCTTACGTGGTGCTGGTTTGCTGGAGGTTCCCTCTGTGTTCGCTGCTCGGTCTTCTTCCACGCCACCTGCTGCACCGACCCCGTTTCGCTCCAGTGCTCCGCCACTCTTGCCCACTCCTTCTGATGGCTCAGGTCGCCCCCGTCCACATTGTGACTACTGCAACACTGATGGTCATATTGAGTCCCATTGCTACAAGAAGAAGAAACACTTGCGCAAGGCACGACCATCATCTTCAGGGCCTTCGTCATCTACCTCGACAGCTTCAGCCATTGCTTTGACTGAGCAGGATATTCTACGACTTAAGCGTCTGCTTGCGGCTTCAGGTTCTTCCTCGACGGGTACTGCTGGTTCTGTGACTGATGCTTCCCGTGCTGACCAACTGCCCTCTACACAGTCAGGTACATCCCCATGGGTTCTGGATTCTGGAGCTTCTTTTCATGTCTTCTCATTCTTCCACTTTGTCCTCTCTTCGACTGCTAGATTCTTCTGTTCATGTCTTCACTGCTGATGGTACTCCACTTTCTGTTGCTAGTAGAGGCAATCTTTCCACTCCTTATTTTGTTCCTGATGTTGCTCATGTTCCTCGACTTACCATGAATCTGTTTTCTGCTGGTCAACTTACTGATTCTGGTTGTCGCGTCATCCTTGATGCTGACTCTTGTTCTGTCCAGGACCGTCGCACGCACACTCTGGTTGGGGCTGGCCCTCGGCGCCGTGATTCTCAGGGTCTTTGGGAGTTGGACTGGCTTCGTGTTCCTTCCGCTGCCACCACCATCGCCAGTTCTTCCGCTTCTGTCGCCTCCGTTACTGGTTCTTTCCAGCAGTGGCATCATCGACTTGGTCATCTCTGTGGTTCTCGGTTGTCTTCTTTAGTTCGTCGAGGTCTTCTGGGGTCTGTCTCAGGAGATGTCTCTTTAGAGTGTCAGGGTTGCCGTCTTGGCAAGCAGATTCAGTTACCATATCCACATAGTGAGTCAGTGTCTAAGCGTCCTTTCGATTTAGTCCATTCTGATGTATGGGGTCCGGCCCCTTTCGCTTCAAAAGGTGGTCATAAATACTATATTATTTTCATAGATGATTTCTCTCGATACACATGGCTTTATTTCATGACTTCTCGTAGTGAGGTGTTGTCTATTTATAAGCATTTTGTTGCCATGGTTCATACTCAGTTCTCTTCTCCCATTCGTGTTTTTCGTGCTGACTCCGCTGGCGAGTATATCTCTAAGATGTTGCGTGGTGTTCTTGCTGAGCAAGGGACTCTCTCTCAATTCTCTTGTCCTGGTGCTCATGCTCAGAATGGTGTGGCTGAGCGCAAGCATCGACATCTTCTTGAGACGGCTCGTGCATTGATGATTGCTGCATCTCTCCCGCCTCATTTTTGGGCTGAGGCCGTCTCCACATCCACCTATCTTATCAATATACAGCCTTCCGCTGCTCTACAGGGTGGTGTTCCTTTCGAGCGACTTTTGGATCGTTCTCCCGATTATTCGATGCTTCGCTCGTTTGGTTGTGTTTGCTATGTTCTTCTTGCCCCTCGCGAACGCACCAAACTGACCGCTCAGTCTGTTGAGTGTGTCTTCCTAGGCTACAGTGATGAGCATAAGGGCTATCGCTGTTGGGATCCTATCGGTCGTCGGATGCGTATCTCTCGAGACGTGACTTTTGATGAGTCTCGTCCCTTCTACCCACGCCCGTCCTCCTCGACTTTTTCAGTGCAGGATATCTCTTTCCTCACTTTTCCTGACTCTCCTATCACATCTGTCGAGCCTGCACCTCTCCGTTCCACTTCCTCTCCTTCTTCACCTCTAGTTGATTTTCAGCCACCATCCTCCCCGGTCTCCTCGCCTAGCATGTCTCAGGGTTCTCCACCTTCATCTCCAGTGACTTCCTCCCCGGTCTCCTCTCCTCACATGTCACCGGATTCCCCACCTTCATCTCCGGTGACTTCTTCGTCGTCACCCCTCGATTCTACCTTGGCGATTCCTCCTTCTATTATTCCATCCTTTCCTCAGCATTACACTCGTCGTCCCCGACCTGTTGATGCCTCTGTGGATGAGTCGTCATCCTCCTCTCAGCCTACTTATGGCTTGCGTTCTCGTCCTCGTCCGCCAGTTGATCGCTTTGGATTTCCCACCGCTGGTGCTGCTGTTCTTGAGCCGACTTCTTACCGTCAGGCTGTTGTTCATCCTGAATGGCAGTTTGCGATGGCAGAGGAGATTGCTGCTCTTGAACGCACTGGTACCTGGGATCTTGTTTCTCTTCCTCCCGGAGTCCGTCCGATTACTTGTAAGTGGGTCTACAAGGTTAAGACTCGCTCCGATGGTTCTCTTGAGCGTCACAAAGCTCGTCTTGTGGCTCGTGGTTTTCAGCAGGAGCATGGTCGTGATTATGATGAGACTTTTGCTCCTGTGGCCCATATGACCACTGTTCGTACACTTCTTGCAGTTGCCTCTGCACGCCACTGGTCTATATCTCAGCTTGATGTTAAGAATGCCTTTCTTAATGGTGAGCTGCGTGAGGAGGTGTACATGCAGCCACCACCTGGGTATTCTGTTCCTGATGGCATGGTATGTCGTCTTCGTCGCTCTCTCTATGGCCTTAAGCAAGCTCCCCGTGCCTGGTTTGAGCGTTTTGCCTCTGTGATCACTGCTGCTGGTTTTTCAGCAAGTGCTCATGATCTAGCGTTGTTTATTCACCTTTCTTCTCGTGGTCGGACTCTTCTTCTACTCTATGTTGATGACATGGTCATCACGGGGGATGACCCCGAGTATATTGCCTTTGTAAAGGCCCGTCTTAGTGAGCAGTTCCTTATGTCTGATCTTGGACCTCTTCGCTACTTCCTTGGGATTGAAGTCTCTTCTACCTCTGATGGCTTCTTTATATCCCAGGAAAAGTATATCCAGGATCTTCTTGCTCGTGCTGCTCTTACTGACGAGCGCACTGTTGAGACTCCTATGGAGCTCAATGTTCACCTCCGTGCTACTGATGGTGATCCTCTCCCTGACCCGACGCGATATCGTCATCTTGTTGGCAGTCTTGTCTATCTAGCTGTCACTCGTCCGGACATCTCTTATCCGGTTCATATTCTGAGTCAGTTTGTCTCTGCTCCCACATCGGTTCACTATAGTCATCTCCTTCGTGTTCTCCGATATCTTTGAGGCACGATCTCTCACCGTCTCTTCTTTCCTAGCTCCAGTTCTTTACAGCTTCAGGCCTATTCGGATGCTACGTGGGCTAGTGATCCTTCGGATCGCCGTTCACTTTCTGCTTACTGTGTTTTTCTTGGTGGTTCTCTCATTGCTGGAAGACGAAGAAACAGCTTGCAGTTTCCCGTTCGAGTGCAGAGGCTGAGTTGCGAGCAATGGCTCTTTTGACGGCAGAGGTGACTTGGTTGCAGTGGTTACTTCATGACTTTGGTGTTTCTGTCACTACACCGACTCAGCTCTTATCTGACAGTACAAGTGCTATCAGCATTGCACGCGATCCGGTGAAACATGAGCTCACCAAGCATATTGGTGTTGATGCTTTCTATGTGCGCGCTGCTGTGCAGGATCAGGTTATTGCTCTTCAGTATGTGCCTTCCGAGTTACAGTTGGCGGATTTCCTGACGAAGGCCCAGACTAGAGCACAACATGGCTTTTATCTCTCCAAACTCAGTGTTGTTCCTCCACCATGAGTTTGAGGGGGGGTGTTAGAGTTATAATATAAGTCATGTACCCCTTTGTATTTATCCCGTTGTATAAGGGGTTTCCTGCATATGTTCCACCTGTACATGTATATATATATCGGCCTATGGCCTCATGGGAATACAAGTTGCTTTCCTAACACCACTGAGCACCTATGCAGCTGCCAACTTTAGCTTTAACAACTTTAGCTGATTGATCTACGAATGGAGGGATTCAAGCTTATTTTTGTTAACCGAGATGCAAACGACTAACAAACTGGATTCAAAGCCACCTGTCGTAATAGTTATCTTGACCTTGATTCGGTCACACCAGATGTTTTTGTCAGTTTGGTCATCCTCACACCAGATGTTTTTGTCAGTTTAGGCATATTTGCAATGGTACTGAGCTAATTTTCTCAGAAATACTACATAGTGGAGTTAAGCGTGCACCGTCATTAATAAGCACCTGAGTAGAACTAGCCTTAATGTTTAATAGATTCACTTAAGTAACCATGGGTAAGCAATAGCAACACACACCTGGGGTTTGGATTTCCCTTCACAATTTTCTGCCCATACTTACGCCATCTGTACCCATCGCTCATCTTCCCAGCCTGCACGATAATCTTTTGCTCCCTGACAGTTCGGAGAACTGGAGTTAAGTTAGATGTTGTGGCTTCAACTATCCTGTTCAAAGAACAATATAATAAAGAAAACAAAGGTAAGAACAACTAAACAGCGAAAATATGAGCATATGAATGGCACAGATAGTGCAACAGCAATGACCTTCGCTTTCGCTGCGACTCTGCACTACGATGTTCATCTTCTGACTTGTTACCAACATCCCCTTCACAATCACTTGAGCAAAAGAGCTGCTGTTCAGAATTTTCAATGGCAGCACTCTGGTTTAATTTACATGTCGGTGTTCGGGATTCCACAATTTCAGAGTTCACAAGTTGCAGAGTTCCATCACCTATGGGGGGAACATAAATATGAGGCGACCTCTCTTTTACAAATCTGGTCTTCTGTGGTGGTTCATGACTGTGTGTTCCTCTATATATGATTTCTATAACACGGCCATCAGGACAATGCTCAACTTTCTTTTTGGCCAAACAACTTGAGTTGGTGCATCTATAGTAGCTCCTAGAATTATCACTACTTTTCACTTGCTTCTGACCATATTTCCTCCAATTGAAGCCATCACCCACAATATTTACAGCTGCATGATGTTGCAATTTTGACTCAGATGAGGATGGCCTCTCTGCAATTGGTCTTCCAACACTTCCTTGAGTTACTGATGGTGCTTGCTGCAGCGGCCGAATAGCTTTAGGTGTTATAGGATGTGGAAATGGACTCGGCAGCCCTTCTGAATATGCAGATGAGGCTGGTGATTGCAATTGTATATGTGCCTGAGCTGTAACACTTGCCAAAGCTGCTTGATGGCTCATTGCAAACTGGCCCTGTTTTCAAGAAGTTACAAGTCCAATGAACAAATCAAAATAAAGGAACATAACTGGACAAAAGATGATAACATAATATGGATCCATTCACATACAAACCCGAAGGTTCTTTTAAAAACCTATGTGGTACTGCATTTCTAGAAAGAACATGTATAGCATGCTACAGACAAGAAACAGGTGTATGTCTTCCTGTTTAACTGTGATCTACTAGTACTAAGACAATAAGCATGTATGGTGACAAACAATGTATATTGCAACAACTACAAAGAGGTGCAAGTATACAACTAATTATACCTCCCATACTTATACAATTAGTGAAATGATGTTGCTCCATGAATCAGGCACACACTTCTGCTAAACTTGTCGTAATGTTTTTTATTCAATATTATGAAGTTAAGCTGCATATGCATATCTATATGTTTTCTCCATTGGTCAAATCATTAGACTTTCCTAGTACAATTAAATAGCAATTGCAGGATAAGCTGAAGTTCATAAATTTTGTTTTGTAACTAGTGTCCGACAATAGATATCAACACTTCTTCAACAAACAACCTAAGTACAGAAAATACCATAAGGATCGTCTAAACCTGAGAACTGAAAACACAGCCAATCTATCTGCTTTGATAGTTTATGTTAGACCTTTGAACCTGAGCATTGATAGTTGTGGATGACACTAGGAGAGTTGGGACAATTTTCGTTGGTTTATTTCTCACACCATGCCATGCCAACCTGAGGGGTTGGGGATACATACTTATAGGCTGCTAGCCAGCCAAGCATATGCTGAGATGCTGCTAAGATGCTAGTCTAAGATGCCAGTCTAAGATGCTAGTCTAACTGACAGTCCTTGATGGTCAGGAACTCTATCCTAACTGCCACAAGGACCATGTGCTGCAACCCCACAAAGACCCTAGTACACAGACTTATCCATCATTCTCCCCCTAAGTCTTGTACGTCGTCTTGTGGGAGAGTTGAATCATCCCAATCCTGGAGCAAAGCTCGAGGAACTTGACCCTCCCAAGAGGCTTGGTGAGCAGGTCTGCGAGCTGGTCCGTGGTGTTGATGTAGCTCGCCTCGATGCTCCCTTCTTCCACACAGCTGCGGATGAAGTGATACCTCAGTCGGATGTGCTTGCTCCGTTCGTGGAACACGGGGTTCTTTGCCAGAGCCAGGGCGGACTTGCTGTCCACCAGGAGCTGCACCGTTCTGGTGTCTTGAACGAGAAGATCACCAAGCAGTCGAGCGAGCCAGAGCGCCTGAGTGCAGGCGGTGGAGGCCACTATGTACTCAGCCTCACAGCTGGACAGGGCCACCACCTACTGCTTGACTGATTGCCAGCTCACGAGACACTTGCCGAGGAAGAAGAGGATCCCGCTCGTGCTCTTGCTGGTGTCGATGTCGCCGGCATGGTCGTTGTCGCTGTACCCGACGAAGTGTGCCGCCCTCGGACACTTGGGGTAGTGGAGGCCGTGGTCGAGGGTCCCTGTTACGTAGCGGACGATCCTCTTCACTGCCTGCTGGTGTTCCGACGTCGGTCGCTCCATGAACCGACTGACATAGCCAACGGAGAATGCCAAGTCTTGCCGTGTGTGGGTGAGGTAGCGAAGGCTCCCCACAAGGCGTCGGTACTGCGTAGCATCCACTTCCTCCGTCGTGCTGTCGCGGCTCAGTTTCAGCCTCTCCTCCATCGGAGTGAGAGCTGGGTGGCAGTCGGTGAGCCCAGCTAGCTCAACAATGCGCTTGGCGTAGGCGGACTGTCGAAGTGCGATCCCGGAGTGGTCCTGGTGCACCTCAATCCCTAGATAAAAGGAAAGGAGCCCCAGATCACTCATCTAGAAGGTGGCCTTCATGTCTTCCTTGAACGCCGCCACCTCTGCATCTTTGGTGCCGGTGATCACCAAGTCGTCAACATAGATGCCCACCAGCAGGGCATTTCCTCCACTGCCCCGTCGGTAGACGACAGCCTCATGCGGACTTTGCTCGAAGCCCATCTTCTTTAGCGTGGAGTCCAGCTTGGCGTTCCACGCCCTAGGTGCCTGTCGTAGGCCATAGAGAGCCTTGCGCAGGCGGAGTATCTTGCCCTCCCGGCCGGGAATCGCAAATCCCGGTGGCTGATGCACGTAGACTTCCTCCTTCAAGTCGCCGTTGAGGAATGCCGACTTGACATCCATGTGATGGACACGCCAGGAGAAGTCGCACGGACTCCATCAATGCCACGGGAGCGAAGGCGTCGTCGAAGTCGACTCCTTCCTGCTGCAAGAAGCCTCACGCCACCAGGCGAGCCTTGTATGATGGCGCCGGCTCCATCCCTCTTCAGCTTGAACACCCACTTAAGGGTGATTGCGCGGTGACCACGAGGGAGGTCAACGAGCTCCCAGGTGCGGTTTTGCTCGACCGCATCCATCTCCAACTACATAGCGGCGCGCCATGCCATATCTCTCTCGGCCTCTGCAAAGGACCGTGGTTCGCCGTCCTCACACGCGAGTTGTAGCTGCGCCTCCAGGTCACGTGGCGTCAGTCCCGGCACCGGGTGGTCGCTGAGTAGATTATCCATCGTGCGATACCGCAGCCGTTCGCCTCCATAATACGCGTCGACACGCTCCTCGTCGTGAGTGAGCGGGGAAGCGAACTTCATCGGGGTGTGCTCTGCGTGAGCTGGTGTTGATGAAGACGAACCCGAGTGGTGACTGGCGGGGCTGGAGTATGCGGCGTCGCCAGTTGTGGTGCCGTCGGCGTGGCAGGCACCGGAGACGATGTAGTTTTGGGGGCCGGGGTAGACGTGCCCGGCGAAGAGGAGCTGCTTGCTCCCCCGGCTTCCTTGAAGTGGGCGTACTCGACAATGAAGTCGCCATACGTCAGCATCGAGCCGTCGTCCACCGCCTTGTCCCATTGCCACCCTCTCCCTTCGTTGAACACGACGTCTCGCGCCGTGCGCACACGCTGTGTCTTTGGGTCGAGGATGCGGTAGGCCTTTGAGCCCTCCGCGTAGCCGATGAAGACTCCCGGAGTGCTCCTGTCGTCGAGCTTGCCGATGTGGCCGAGCTCCTTGGCGAACGCAAGACAGCCAAAGACCCGCAAATGGGAGACCGCCGGCTTCCGCCCATGCCAGGCCTCGTACGGTGTCCTGCCGTCGAGTGCCTTAGTAGGCGAGCGGTTGAGGATGTAAACAGCCGTCAGCACCGCCTCTCCCCAGAAAACAGCCGGCATCCCTCTCTGCTTGAGGAGAGCCCGAGCCATCCCCACAACCGTCTGGTTGCGCCGCTCGACGACTCCGTTTTGCTGCGGGTTGTACGGCGCGGAGTAGTGGCGCTGGATGCCCTCATCGGCGCAGTATGACGCGAATTCAGCCGCCGTGAATTCGCCGCCGTTGTCAGTGCGCAACACGCGCAATTTGCGGCCGCTCTCAGCCTCCACACCAACCTGCGCGCGCCTGATGGCGTCCGCCGCTTCTCCCTTGCTGTCGAGAATCATCGCCCACATGTAGCGAGAGAGATCGTCGACGAGCAACAGGAAGTAGCGTCGACCTCCTGGTGTGGCTGGCGTCACCGGGCCGCACAAGTCTCCGTGCACGAGCTCTAGCTTCTCCTTGGCCTGAAAACTCGCCTGTTGGGGAAAGGGGAGTCGTCTCTGCTTCGTCAGTACGCAGATGTCGCAGAACTGCTCCACATGGTCGAGGCATGGCAGGCCTCGTACCATCTCCTTGGCACTTAGACGCTTCAGGGCCTCAAAATGAAGGTGCCCAAAGCGTTCATGCCATTGCCACGCCTCGTCGTCCCGACGGACAGTGAGACAAACCGGTTGTGCCACCTGCACATCAAGGACGTAAAGTCGATTTTCACCTCTAGGTACCTTGGCGAGAAGGCGACCCTGGTGATCCCAGATGCGTAGGACCCCATGCTCAATCAGCACGCGTGAGCCGTTCTCATCCAGCTGTCCCAAGCTGATGATGGAGTTCCTTAGCTCGAGGATGTAGTAGACGCCGGTGAGCAGCCGGTGCTCTCCCGTCTTGGTGGTGAAGATGACGGAGCCGACGCCCTTAATTTCCACAGCGAAGGGATCCCCAAACTTGACGGAGACTCGCACATCGGAGTCAAGCTCGGCGAAGAAGTCCCTTCGACCGGCCATGTGGTGGGTGGCGCCGGTGTCGAGGCACCACCCCGTAGTCTTGTCCTTCCCGGAGCCATCGCCGAGAAGAGCGTGTGCTTTTGGCTCGTCGAGATGGATGAGAGCTTTTGCGACTGGTGTCACTGAAGATAGCTCAATGCTTGCATGCGCCATGAACAGAGCCGTCTCCTCCTCCTTCACCTGTGCGACGTGAGCCTGGCCTTGACGTGGCTGCCGACACTCATTGGCCCAATGGCCAAACCGGCCACAGTTGTGGCAACTGTTGTCTTGTGCCGGCTTGGGCTTGCCAACGGCGCCGTCCTTGGCGCCTCCGCGGGCATCACCTTCGGCACGTCCTTGTGCCCTGCCCGGGGGGCCTCTTCGCATCTTACGCTGCTTGCCACGCTTGCGGCCGCCCGTCGTGGAAGAAGGCTCCCCCTTCTTCCTGTCGCCAAGGCTGGCATCCCACTGTTCCCGAGTTAGGAGCAGCTTCCCGCCGGTGGTGATGGGCCCCGAGGAAGGCTGGAGCTCGTCGGTGTCGACGACCTTGAGGCGGCCTATCGCCTCCTCGATTGTCATCGTGGAGAGGTTCAGCAAAGACTCGGTCGACCGAGCCATCTGCTTGTACTTCTCGGGGATGCACCGAAAAAGCTTCTCGACAGCTCTCTCCTCGGTGTAGGTGGCATCACCAAACTTCACCAACTTCTGCAGCAGAGTGTTGAGACAAAGAGCAAAGTCATCAACGTCCTCACCTGGCTTAAAAACCAGGCTCTCCCACTCCTTACGAAGTGCCTGCAGAGTGGACTTGCGAGCACGGTCGCTGCCGATGCATGCCGCGGCGATGGCGTCCCAAGCTTCCTTGGCAGTCCGCTTGCTGGAAAGCGAGAACTGCATCTCGGGCGGGACTGTGGCGATGAGGGCGTCCAGCGCCCGTCGGTCCTCTTGGTGGTCGACGTTGCTGTCCTGGACTGCCTCCCACATGCGCCGCACCTGGAGCCTGACCTTCATGATCCCGGCCCACTCGACATAGTTGGTTTTAGTGAGTGTAGGCCACCCAGCACTGGGACCAACATCCCTAACCACAGTCCGGACCTCGTAGAGGCCGCGGTCCTGGTCGTTGCAGCCGCCGTCGCGGTGCGCACCTCCACCTGGAGCGCGGGCGTGCTCGGCTGCCCACTGCGTCGTCCGCTCTTGCGCCACTTTGGCACGGTCTGCGTCAGCGCCGTCGTCCGCAGGCGCGGAGCTGTTGGAGCTGCCGGAGCCGCCGCGGAGTGCCTTGGCATCCGCCATAGCCTCACGTGTTGCGTCTGCTGCTGCTGCTTCTACCTCCGCCCTGGCTGCTTCTACCTCCGCTCTGGCCGCTGCCAGCTCCGCTGCAGCCAGCCTCGACACCCTTGCTGCCGCAGCAGCTGTTGCTACAACTGCTCGCTCACGCTCCTCTGCCACGGCGCGCTCGGCCTCCTGCCAGCGCCGTATGCTCGAGGTAGCCGTGTGCTGAGAGCGACCTGCAGACATGGCTTGCTGCAGGGGGGCTGTTGCGTGAAGAGGAGGCTGTTGAAGACGAACTGCTGCTCGACGGTCCGAAGGGAGGAAGGTAACCAGAGGCAGACGGAGCAGCTGCTGCTACCGGTACAAGATAACGAGGCTCTGATACCACTTGTTAGACCTTTGAACCTGAGCATTGATAGTTGTGGATGACACTAGGAGAGTTGGGACAATTTTCGTTGGTTTATTTCTCACACAATGCCATGCCAACCTAAGGGGTTGGGGATACATACTTATAGGCTGCTAGCCAGCCAAGCATATGCTGAGATGCTGCTAAGATGCTAGTCTAAGATGCCAGTCTAAGATGCCAGTCTAACTGACAGTCCTTGATGGTCAGGAACTCTATCCTAATTGCCACAAGGACCATGTGCTGCAACCCCACAAAGACCCTAGTACACAGACTTATCCATCAGTTTAACCCTAAGGAATTCTGCTTCTTTGACAGTATTGATACCAACCCAACCTTCTCACCAAATATGGCTGTAGCAACAATAAGCAGAAACGATGACAGAGTGATGACTAAATATGTTGCAATAAAAAATCACGCAAACACTATCTAGCCCAACTACATGAGTTCCAAAACATGGCCACTAGTCTCCACCTATTCTAGATCGGGCACCTGGAAATTATAAACTATGAATCTAGATACAAACCCACTCTCGATAACTGCAGAAGGAACCTAAGAATGGCACATGAGTTATGAAACATGCCACCTCGTCTAGCACCATTCCTGAAACCAACTATCACATGACAGATCACCATACTGCAGTTAGTTGTTGCCTTGTTGGTCCTGACTGCCGAACTAACTAGGTTCCAAAATCACTGAACACAAATTTCAAAGAACGCCACTCTTTCAGTATCGGCGCTAGCACTAACCATATCTTCCCAAGCGACTGAACAGTGAACACCATACCGTGTTTATCCTTTATTTAGTCCAGACACAACCTGAGCAGGCCGTGCCCATAACCATGATAACTCTAAACTTTAAACGCATTCAATGCATCATATGCAACCAAGACAGAAACCGCACACGCACCGCAAACCCTGGAGGAGCGATGAAGCACGGCACGGCCAACATCGGCACCGCAAGGATGGGGGAAGCCTCCGTGCCAGCTCCGGTAGGCCGCAGTGTCGCCTCGATCTCCACATTTTCCTTCTCCTTCTCCACTTTCACCTTCACCCCTTTCTCTATCTCCTTCGACCCCGACTTGCTCACCTCCTTCACCTGCGTCTCCGTCACCACCTTCTTCTCTGGCTTCGTCTCGGCCGGAGACGCCTCGGGGGCTTCCGGCGGCGGGTGCTTCTCCACCCCGGCTGACGACGCCTCCGGGAATGGATGGTTATCCTCTGCCGGCGCCTCCGGCTCGCCGTCGGCCATGGGAAGCTTGAGAGGGGAAGGGGAAGGGGAAAGAGATGCTAGGGTTTGGAAGGGTAGGAGGGTTCGAGAGGGGGAGGAGGTGAGTAAGTGAAGGGGAACTTTTGACTAGAATTGACCCGAGCAGGGTGCCAGCATTGAAGGGTCTGTTTGGGGCAAATTTGATAATTTTGACCTCTTCGTGAAATCAATTCACAGAATAAATTGTCCGTGAAACAATTTCACACTCCTTTGTGTAGCGCCCGCCACGACGGCGTCACACTACACTGTGTAACGCCTAGTTCGGGGGCGCTACACGCCTGGCCAGCGTCCCACCCCGAACTGCCTAAAAATTACTAAGTCAATGTGCAGCCCCTAAGAGCTAGGCGTCATTGTGTGGCACCTAGCTCCTAGGCGTTGCACTAGTGGTTGCTTCGCCTAGCTCAGCTCCCAGGCGTTGCACTAGTGGTTGCTTTTTTTTGTAGTGCAACCACTAGTGCAACGCCTAGGAGCTAGGCGCTACATTGTATAGTATGGTGGCGTTGCACACTGACTTAGTAATTTTTCGGATCACCCGGATGCGATGCTGGCTAGGCGTGCAACGCCCCCGAGCTACGCGTTGCACCGTAAGGTGGGCCGTCGCCATGGCGGGCGCTACAAAAAAGGTCAGGGCTGTGAAATTGTTTCACGGGCAGTTCATTCTGTGAATTGATTTCGCTGAGAGGTCAAAATTGTCAAATTTGCCTCTGTTTGGTTAGAGCATCTCCAGCCCCCAACATGTCCTCCCCACGCGATATTTTCGCGCCGGCGTTAAAAAATTGGCCCGCCGCGTCCTCAGAAGCTCATTTTTCGCCGGCTCGGGCCGGATTTGGCGCCAGCACACCCAAGCCGAACCCGGCGCGCTGGGGACGCTCGGGGGCCCCGGGTGAAACGGTTTTGGCGCGAACTAACCGCGGGCCCCCGAGTCAGCGACACGGTGCTTCTCGTCGCTTCGTCGTCCTCATCGCCTCGGTTCTCGCGGGGGAATCAATGTCAAAGCTGCGGTGCGCTACCGCGCCGGTCAGCATCCATTGATACTTCACGGGCGGCGCAGTGAAGGCGTGACGCCACGCGTACGCCCGACGGCTAGGCGTTTTTTATAGCCACGGACGGTGTCGTCCGTGGCTATAAAAAAACGCCTACCCCCCGCCGATGGACGCACACTTCCCCTCTCCTCTCCTCTCCTCTCCAACGCCTTCTGATGCGGAGCATCCCAAGGTCATCTCCATGGACCCTCCTTCACCTCACCAAGTGCCCAAAGGACCCATGACTAGAGCCCGTGCAAGAGCTTTCGAGACCGAGGTGACCTCGCTCCTCTCTTTACATCTTTCGGATTCACTTGAGACACGGCTTCTACCTTCATCAGAGACTCTATGCATACTCAGGTGCTTGGACGAAGGCCGCGGGACAGCTCTACACGATGCTCAAGAGGACAGGCCCGATAAGTACACGAGACAAGAAGAAGGAAGGCTGGAGATGCTACAGGCACCGGACGTCCGGCCTGCACCGGACGACCGGCGATTCCCAGGCACCGGACGACCGGAAGACACCGGACGTCCGGCCTCCCCCAGTCGACCGGACGACCGGAAGCCACCGGACGTCCGTGACAGCGGCGACAGAAGCTAATTAGCGGAAATCCGAGGATTACCGGACGTCCGGTCCCTCCGGAACCACCGGACGTCCGGTAACCCACGGACGTCCGCCCCGACGGCGCCTACCCGTGTAATATAAATACTGTTGACTCCCCTCCGTTAGACTTAGGTGTGGTTTAGCTCATTTCTCATACTTGTGTGGATTTCTCCCATGAGACGGTGCGCCTCTACGGAGAAGATCCACTACGGATTCAGGACCTCCTTCACGGAGAAGATCCCACGGGATTCCAAGACCTCCTCCGGGAGAAGACTATCTGTATCACCGTTGTTGACTTTGGATCATGGATCTCGACTTTGTATCGCGAATCTAGCGCTTGTGTGATTGCTTTCGTGTTGATTTGAGTGTTCTCTCTTGTGTTTTCCCCATCTTTCTCCTTGTTTTCCCCGTGTTCATCGTGTGCCACCCTCCAAAACGTGAAAGGTCCGCTGATTAGGGTTCCACCCTACATCATCTTGGTATCAAGAGCCATGGTTTCTCACGATTTTGGAGTCCCACACTTTGTTTTCTAGCCTGTTTTTGTCGTGTTCTTCCCAATTTCGAAAACTCCCCACAAAAAGAGCCCCAAAAAATTTTTGTGATCTGTTGATTTGGCAAGATTTTGTTGAATTTGTTCCATGGATTTGCTGTGCCACGTGTCGATCTAGCATTTCCTCACCTTTTCACCGTTTTTCCCCGCCAATCCGACCACGTTTCACCAATTTCTCTACGGATCCCACCAACCATTTTCCCAAACCTACCGGGCATCCGACGTTTACCGGACGTCCGGCATCCCTCGAGACACCGGACGTCCGCTAAACACCGGACGACCGGCACCCCGTTACAGAAGCTTTTACCGGATTTCCGGTCTCCAACGGACGTCCGACCCAGCCAGACCGACCGGACGACCGGTACCTGCCGGACGTCCGACATACCCTGACGAAGCTGAACTTGTTCAGTTCCGTTCCACCTTCCGCTACCACCCACCTTCCGCAAATACCATCCACCTTCCACAACTGCCTTCTAACTTCCGCAACCACCATCGCTTTCCCGCTCTGAGTTTGTAAACTTTGTCTCCCTTTGCCTTGGATACTTGAATTGTGGTTTCACCGTTTCCTTGGATGTTTAGGCTACCTTGGAACGGCAAGACTTCGACAACACCACCGCTCAACTTCGGCAAGGACGGTAACATCGACGACACTTCGCTCATTCTACCTTGCAATTGCATTGTCGCCCTATGACCCATCTTTGCGTAGCTTTCCCATTGAGACTAGCCATTTGAGTATTGCCGGGCCACGACACTTGTGCACATTAGTGATAGTCATAGATATTGCATACTACATCATTGTGAGTCACATCACATCATCTTGGTATCTTGCATATCTCCATGTGCCACAAGAGTGTTCCGCATACACAATAGCTACCTCGATCCGAGAAGCATGCATATGTGCCCAAAGAAAGTGCTCACAAGCTTCTAAGCAAAAGAGCCACCAAAGCAAAGAAACAATAGCATCATACGCCTTGCATCCAAAGAGATCATACATAGCAACATCATCTTGTGCTAAAGCATCGGCACATCATACACTCATAGTATACTTGTGATAGATAGTCGTTACGTTTTGCCTCTTATAAGCCGTGCACAAGTGCGTATCAGCCTATTAAGCAATCGGTTAGCGTCTCTCTAGCGTTGTGCAACACGAGCATTTTCTGTGGATTCCACATTTTCGCTCATCCTTGGTTGCACAACCATATTTATCTATCCGTGCGTGTGTTCCGTGTGCTACTCTTTGCCAGTGATCTACTTGTTGCATGAGCAAATTGTGAACAATTTTCAACATCTTTGAGTCACTTTGACGATTGCATTGAATTTGTGCCACATCCTAACCAAACTCCTCTCAAAGCTTTACTTGTGTAGGTGTGAGAATCGACACGAAGTGGTACCAATAGTGCTATTTCCGGGTTACATTGTTGAGTGATCATTGATCCATTTTCAACCTCGGTTAAGGTACATTGATATTGTCTTCCCCTTTCTCCCACTCACATACTTGCTTGTGATGATGGATAGGCCAAGTTCATCTACGAACCCGATCTTCGACGATCCTCAAGAAGCGAACAACTACGTCACCAAACTACATCTATTCGGTGTCCAACGAGCTCTACATCAAGAGAGTGAAGCTATGCGAGAGTACATTGGTCAAGTCGCCGAGGACGCGCGCCAATTCCAATAAAGTACCAAGGAGCAAATCGACCTCATCAACACCAACATGTCTACTCAATACAATGAGCTCCGGACATTGATCATCAACCGACGTTCTTCCTCAACATCATCTCAACGACGTAGCCGCTCAAGTCGACATACCGACTCCACGCAAGACTCAAGTACACCTACGTCAAACACTCTTCGTCAAGCCGCACGTCAAGCTCGACATGACCATCGGCATCCTCTACATGACAACAGTTCCCAAGAGCTATTCGACGAACAAGAAAATCGACGTCGTCAAAACCAAGCTACACTTGAGCAAGCACAAGAACGGCAACGACTACGCCAACAACAACAAGAGCGAGCACGCCAATATCAAGAAGAACAAGATGCCGAGGCTAACCGCCAAGCACAACAACGTCGAGAAGCTCAAGCTATGGAGGCGCAACGTGCTTTACAAGATGCACATCGCAATGTGGCAGCCCGCACTCGACACACTCGTCAAGAAGAGGATTTCCTTCGTGATGAGATGCAAGAGAGGCGCCATCAACCAAGAATGCAAGAAGAAGCTCCTCCTCAAGCACGACAAGAGCAACTACCCCAACAAGAACATCTACATCCTCAAGAGCAACAAGATATGGCAACCCGCCAAAATCGAGATCGCCCTCCCAATAGGCAAGGAAACAATGACGAGCATCGCTATGGCAAGCTCAAGTTCACCATGCCAAAGTTTTCCGGAAGCATTGATCCCGAAGACTATCTCTCATGGGCATTGAAAGTTGACAAGATCTTTCACCTTCACAACTTCGAAGAAGAGAAGAAGATCGCAATGGCATCACTTGAGTTCCATGACTATGTTCTCATTTGGTGGGAGCAAATCATAGAGAGAAGAGAAGCCAAAGGCGAACCTCCTATCACCACTTGGGCTCAAATGAAGGAAGTGATGAGAGCACGCTTCGTGCCTACACACTACAACCGCGACTTGTTCAAGAAGCTCCAACTCCTCAAGCAAGGAACCAAGTCCGTTGAAGAGTACTACAAGGAGATGGAGATTGCCATGATACGAGCAAACATCACGGAAGATGATGAGCAAACTATGGCGAGATTCTTGAATGGACTCAATTATCCCATCAAGAAGATTGCGGACTTCCAACCATACAACAATCTCCTCGAGCTAGTACACCAAGCAACCAAAGCGGAGCGACAAGTTCAAGAGGACTACAAGTACTCCAAGTTCAACTCCAAGAACTTCGGCTCCTACAACCAAGCTTCAACGACTTCGGCTACTACTCCTACCTCTACCAAGCCTTCTACAAACTTCGGTGACAAGTCAAGCTACAAGAATGCGACTACATCGAGTCGTCCACCTTCTACCAACAACTTCAAGCCAAGAGCTTCCTCAACTACAACTCCTACCGAAGACAATAACAAGACGAGCTCCATCAAATGCTTCAAGTGCCAAGGACGAGGCCACAAGTCATTTGAGTGCAAGACCGTTCGCACCATGATCATCAACGACGACGGATCTTATGACTCCATGAGCGATGATGAGATGGAAGCACTTGAGCATGTCGCTATGCATCGCCAAGTCAATGAAGAAGAAGACAATCAAGTGTTTTGCGACAATGACTCAAGCCCCAACCTTGTTGTCTCCAAAGTCTTGACACTCCAACATCAACAAGATGACGACCAACGATGTCATATTTTCCATACGAAGGTCGGCATCAATGGACGCTCCGTCAAGGTTATCATCGATGGAGGAAGTTGCCACAACTTGGCAAGCGAAGAGCTATGCGACAAGCTTCATTTGGTCAAGACGAAGCATCCTCACCCCTACAAGGTCCAGTGGCTCAACGACGCCGGAATTCTTCGAGTCGAGCACACCGTGCAAGTCTCTTTCAAGATTGGCGCCTACGAGGACACTCTCGAGTGTGATGTGATACCCATGTCCGTGTGCCACCTTATTATTGGACGCCCATGGCAATATGATCGTGGAGTCACACACAATGGACGGACGAATCACTATCATTTCAAGATGAAGGACAAGGAATTCGTGCTTCGGCCCATGTCTCCAAGTCAAGTTGCCGCCGACAAGCTTTTACCTACCACCCATCGTGGAGAGAATGGTGAGAGAGTGAGCCACCAAAAGGAGAGCGAGAGCCACAAGCCAAATATGATCGCCTCCACGATGAGCGACAAGAAGCAACTAGTGCTATTTGCCACCAAACGTGAGATGAGAGAAGTGTGTGAGAACCCATCGAGCGTCTTCCACCTTGTGCTTTTATGCAAAGGGGAAGCCAAACCTACTAACACTTCACCACCTCCACCTTTTGTGTTGTCTAAATTGTTGCAGGAATTCTCGGACGTCTTTCCCGATGAGCTACCTCCGGGTCTACCTCCACTTCGAGGGATAGAACACCGCATCGACCTCGTACCCGGCGCTCCACTTCCAAACAAGGCGCCCTACCGCGTCAACCCCGAGGAAACAAAGGAGATACAACGGCAAGTGCAAAAACTCATCGACAAGGGTCATGTACGTGAAAGTCTAAGCCCTTGTGCCGTTCCCGTTATTCTAGTGCCTAAGAAAGATGGAACTTTTCGCATGTGTTCCGATTGTCGTCCGATCAATGCTATCACCGTTAGATACCGTCACCCTATTCCTCGCATAGACGATATGCTTGATGAACTATGTGGTGCCACCATCTTTTCAAAAATTGATCTTAAAAGTGGCTACTACCAAATTCGCATTCAAGAGGGTGATGAATGGAAAACTGCTTTCAAAACCAAGTTCGGGTTATACGAGTGGCTTGTTATGCCAATGGGCTTATCGGAAGCACCCGGCACTTTCGTGCGTCTTATGCACTTTGTTCTTAGACCCTACATAGGTGTCTTTGTCATGGTTTACTTTGATGACATTCTAGTGTTTAGCAAGTCGCTTGAAGTACATGTTGACCATGTCCAACTTGTTTTGCAAGCACTTCGCAAACAACAATTATATGCTAATATGGAGAAATGCACTTTTGGCGTTGACAAGGTTGTCTTTCTAGGATTTGTCGTGTCTTCTCAAGGTGTTCACGTTGATGAAACTAAAATTGAAGCAATTAAAACTTGGCCTCAACCAAAGAACCTCATGCAAGTGCGTAGTTTCCTTGGTTTAGCCGGTTTCTATCGACGTTTTGTGAAGGACTTTAGCACCATTGCTATGCCTCTACACGCTTTGAGCAAGAAGAACGCACCCTTCATTTGGGGTCCTTCGCAAGACATCGCGTTCAATGAGCTTAAGAGCTTGCTCACGCACGCACCACTTCTAGCCCTACCAAACTTTGACAAACCGTTTGAGATTCATTGTGATGCTAGTGGTACCGGCATAGGTGGCGTGCTAATGCAAGAAAAGCGCCCAATTGCGTACTTTAGCGAAAAGCTATCGGGAGCGCAACTTAACTACCCAATCTATGATAAAGAGCTTTATGCCTTGGTGAGAGTTCTACGTGTTTGGGAACACTATCTTAGACCTCATGAATTCATTCTTCATACGGACCATGAGACACTCAAGTATCTCAAAGGTCAAACTAAGTTGAACAAGCGTCATGCGAAATGGAGTGAGTTCATTGAGTCTTTTCCCTATGTCATCAAATACATCAAGGGCAAAGAAAATGTTGTGGCGGACGCGCTTTCCCGCAAATGCATGCTTGTTACACAACTTGAGTTGAATGTGATTGGCTTTGAGCATATTAAAGATTTATATGAGCATGATCCTTTCTTTGCAAATGCTTATGCTAAGTGCTTGACTCACACTTCTTGGGAACATTACTACATCAAGGATGGATATCTTATGAGAGCTAACAAACTATGCATTCCCGAGTCTTCGCTTCGTTTGCTCCTTTTGCAGGAATCTCATGGAGGAGGACTCATGGGACACTTTGGACGCGACAAGACGTTTGCTACCCTCTCTAAGAACTATTTTTGGCCCAAGATGTTTCGTGACGTCTCACGCCTCACCAACCGATGTTCTACATGCCGCAAAGCTAAGTCCAAAGCTCAATCCCATGGTCTTTATATGCCTCTCCCTATTCCATACCACCCATGGGAAGACATAAGCATGGATTTCATACTTGGCTTGCCTAGAACTCAAAATGGAAAAGATTCCGTGCTTGTCGTGGTGGATAGATTCTCCAAAATGGCTCATTTCATTCCTTGTAACAAGATCGACGATGCTTCACATGTTGCAACTCTCTTTTGTAGGGAGATACTTCGTCTACACGGCGTGCCCAAAACGATCGTGTCGGACCGGGACGTCAAGTTCTTGAGTTACTTTTGGAAAACACTATGTGCCAAGCTCGGAATCAAGCTCCTCTTTTCTTCGGCGTACCATCCACAAACGGACGGCCAGACGGAGGTGACGAACCGCACGCTCTCCACTCTTCTTCGTGTGTTGATCATGCGGAACATCCGGGAATGGGAGCATTGCTTGCCCATCGCCGAGTTCGCCTACAACCGAGCACGACATTCGACCACCGGCAAGTCGCCATTCGAGGTTGTCTACGGCTTCAATCCGTTGTCTCCATTGGACATTCTACCTCTACCGCTACAAGAGCGCATCAACATGGATGCAAGTGCTCGAGCAAGCTATCTCAAGAAGGTGCACGAAGATACAAGGGCAATGATCGATCGCCAAGTCCAACGTCTCGCCACCAAGCTCAACGTCAACAAGACACCAATGGTGTTTCAACCGGGAGATCTTGTTTGGCTTCATCTTCGCAAGGACCGCTTCCCACACAAGCGCAAGTCCAAGCTTCTACCTCGCGCCGACGGACCCTTCAAGGTGCTAGCTCGCTACAACGACAACGCCTACAAGATCGACCTTCCTCGAGACAAGTACTCCGTGAGCGACATCTTCAACGTCAAGGATCTTTCTCCCTTCCATGGTGATGAAGATCTCGATCCGAGGTCGGATCTTTCCCAAGGGAGGGGAGATGATGCGGAGCATCCCAAGGTCATCTCCATGGACCCTCCTTCACCTCACCAAGTGCCCAAAGGACCCATGACTAGAGCCCGTGCAAGAGCTTTCGAGACCGAGGTGACCTCGCTCCTCTCTTTACATCTTTCGGATTCACTTGAGACACGGCTTCTACCTTCATTAGAGACTCTATGCATACTCAGGTGCTTGGACGAAGGCCGCGGGACAGCTCTACACGATGCTCAAGAGGACAGGCCCGACAAGTACACGAGACAAGAAGAAGGAAGGCTGGAGATGCTACAGGCACCGGACGTCCGGCCTGCACCGGACGACCGGCGATTCCCAGGCACCGGACGACCGGAAGACACCGGACGTCCGGCCTCCCCCAGTCGACCGGACAACCGGAAGCCACCGGACGTCCGTGACAACGGCGACAGAAGCTAATTAGCGGAAATCCGAGGATTACCGGACGTCCGGTCCCTCCGGAACCACCGGACGTTCGGTAACCCACGGACGTCCGCCCCGACGGCGCCTACCCGTGTAATATAAATACTGTTGACTCCCCTCCGTTAGACTTAGCTGTGGTTTAGCTCATTTCTCATACTTGTGTGGATTTCTCCCACGAGACGGTGCGCCTCTACGGAGAAGATCCACTACGGATTCAGGACCTCCTTCACGGAGAAGATCCCACGGGATTCCAAGACCTCCTCCGGGAGAAGACTATCTGTATCACCGTTGTTGACTTTGGATCATGGATCTCGACTTTGTATCGCGAATCTAGCGCTTGTGTGATTGCTTTCGTGTTGATTTGAGTGTTCTCTCTTGTGTTTTCCCCATCTTTCTCCTTGTTTTCCCCGTGTTCATCGTGTGCCACCCTCCAAAACGTGAAAGGTCCGCTGATTAGGGTTCCACCCTACATCATCTTCTCTCTTTCTCGCCTCCATGTCGATGCGCCGCCTGGGCGCTGCTAATTTTCGCGGAGTCCACGAGCGCCGCTCCGGCGTCTTCTCCTTCGAAATCTCATTCGGCGAGAAACGGCTCAGTCTCGGCACCTTCGACGCCGCAGAGGAGGCGGCCCGCGCGTACGACGCGGCGGTGTGGCGCCTCTTGCGGCCTCGTTGGGATATGAATTTCCCCGACGTGTCGACTAGCCAGCGCGCGCAGGATCTCGCGCATCTCCGCGGCTTTTCACCGACGAGGATCGTCGTGACAACCGGAGGCGGCAGCGTCGCCTAGCCATCGCGGAGATGGACATGGAAGCAATTGCGGAGTGGCGCGAACGCTTCCCGCAGGACATCATGATGCGGAGCATCCTACGGCTATCTTCATGTACACCGTCATAGCACCTCATGCCCCTAGTGGACCTAAGGTGAACCCGCTCCTCTTCAAGTTTGACATGTATATCCATGGGACATGGTCGCTACCTCACCACGAACAGTGTGCATCACTAGGTACGAGGATGACCATCACCAAGAAGCTAGGGAGCACCACCAAGTTCACCGGAGACCTACGAAGGAGGAGAAGGAAGAAGAAGGACGCGAGAAGGACGAAGTGGAGAACCGGGACACTCCAGGTGATCGGCCTCAACCTTGGGCGCTGCTCCAGCCGCCCCTGGGTGCCCGGCCGTGGAGCCCCGGGTGCCCGGCCTCCCAACTTGGGAGCTGCCCAGCCAGCCCCGGGTGCCCGGGCCCTTAACCCCGGGTGCCCGGCCCCCCTCGCACCGGCTCCCAGCCGCCCCCCGAGTGCCCGGACTTGGAGCCCCGGGTGCACGGTCAGCCCCAGCCGGCCCCCTGGCGCGGCGCCCCTGCACCCCGGGTGCCCGGCCACTTGAGCTCGGGTGCCCGGCCTCCAGCCTGAGCCGGCCCAGCCCGCCCCGGGTGCCCGGGCCTTGGACCCCCGGGTGCCCGGTCCTCCTTCGCCCGGCGCCTCTGACCGGTCCGGGTGCCCGGACCCCTCCGAGAGTGTGTGCGTTTTCAGGGTCATTTTGGACCTTTGTATTCCCCTCTCCCACTATTTTGTCCCTAGACTATAAGTACCTACCACCTAGCTCATTTGTAAGGATAGCAAAGTAGATGTGAGACATATGTGAGCTTTGCTCCTTCCCTTTTGTGGATCAAGACCCCTTTAGGGAGGAATCCTTGTGGATTATCAAGACCCCCTTCTAGGGGAAGGATCCCCATCATAGGATCACCAAGACCTCATCTCCCTTCGGGATTGGGATGAACTCTATCATGTATCCATGTTCCCCTTGTTGTTCTTGTACCTTTGTGGATCTTGTGTGTATGTGAGTCTAGTGGATGTGTGATTTGGACTTGTTCTTGAGTGTTTCTCTTGTGTTATCCCCTCTGTGCTCCTCTTGTTCTTGGGGATTCCCCTCCAATTCGTGAAAGATCTCCACCTAGGGTTCCACCCTACAACATCATGGTATCTAGAGCTATGGTTTCTCATGAAATTGGAGCCCCATTCTTGTTTTCTAGCCTAATTTTGTTGTGTTCTTGCCCAATTTCGAAAATCCCCACAAAAATAGCCCTAAAAAATTTTCTTGAGCCGTAGGTCTTGGAGGAGTATTTGGCGTATTTGAAGTCATCCTAGACTTGTCACTCGGCCTTGGTCGCTTGATGAACTAGCTCGAGAAGGTTGGAATATGGTTGGAAGTCGGCAATCCGCTTTATTGAGTGATTGAGGCCGTTCAAGAAGCGTGCCATTGTTTGCTCGTCATCTTCCTTGGCATTGGCTCGTATCATGGCAATCTCCATTTCTTGGTAGTATTCTTCCACCGTCTTCGTGCCTTGTTTGAGGAGTTGCAACTTCTTGAAGAGATCACGGGTGTAGTGTGTAGGCACGAAGCGAGCTCTCATGACATTCTTCATTTCCGTCCAAGTTGTGATTGGTGGTTCGCCTCTTGTATGTCATCGCTTGATCGTTTGTTCCCACCAAATGAGGACGTAGTCTTGAAACTCGAGAGAGGCCATGGCAATCTTCTTCTCCTCTTCGAAGTTGTAGAGGCGAAATATCTTGTGGACCTTCAATGCCCATGAGAGGTACTCCTCGGGATCGGTGGTTCCAGAGAACTTGGGCATAGTGAACTTAAGCTTGCCGAAGCGTTGTTCTTCATCATGTTGATGATGGTGGTGTCGCTCACGACGAGGTGGGCGCTCCTCGAAAGCGTGCTCCTCACGATGGTCTTGCCGATAGGGGTGCGGTACGTTGTTCCGGTTTCGTCGCTCTTGATCGGCTTCGCGATGAGAGGCTTCCTCTTGTTGTGCTTGACGAAGTGCTTCTTCTTGTTGTTGTACTTGGCGGTTGCGGTCGGCGAAGACTCGAGTGGAGTCACGAAGAGCTTGTTGTGCGTTGCGTGCTTGATCGTCACGTCTTTCTTGTGCTTGCCGGAATGCCATCCATCCTCGCTCGTGCGTTGTCAAAACTGGCCATCACATCTTCTACCTGTTGACCCATCATTTGCTGAAATTTATCATGCAACTCCTTGTTCGTCATGTTCTCCCAGTCAGTCTCGTCGACTTGTGATCCTGGCATGGTTAGCAGCAATAGAAACACACACAAATATGATCCTACAGACTACTAGAAAATGGTGGTGGTGGGGCGTCACAAATCCGTCAAGTAAATCTCAAATTCTTACCGGTTCTTACCCAGCAGCAGGCGGTGATCGGCAACCGTGGTAGTCAAAACTCTCAAAGGTTGGATAAAGTGATTACCAGGGAGAGTCAAACGCACGACGTAGATGTATGTGGAGCTAGGAAGGCTTATAATATGGTAGCAAAAAGGGTCAGCAATAATCAATTCAGAGATGCAAAGTTGAATAAACGCTCAACAACGGTACTGTGCTGGTCCTAGGCTAGACTGTACTAGAGACGCGAGCTAGAACACTAACAAAATCACGGCGCTACACGTAATCAAGGGGAAAGCACACTCTGGTTTTTTTCGCCTCTTTTTTTGCGCTCCTTTTTTTGCCGAAAATCACTATAATGGCGAGTGTCTCAAAACTCTTCCCAAGTCAAACTAAGATGATAGGAACACAAAAAAATTGATGATTTTTTTTTTTCGGAATCAGGGCAGCGATGATAGGCACAAACCAAAAAAAACTCGGAACTCGGATTGGTGGTTGGCATATGGTGGTAGAATATGGTAGCGGTGGTGGTATATGGCAGCGGTGGTGGTATATGGATACATATTGGTGGTGGTATATGGATACATATTGGTGGTGGTATATGGATACGGATCGGTGGTGGTATGTGGCAGTAGCGATGAAGATGTTGCAACGGCGGCGTGACAACTTATGACCAGAACTCGAAACTCTAAAAGACTAGACGCTAAGACCAACAACTTGACACGACGATGCAACCGCAAATTCAACAAAGCAAAATACTGAAAAGACTATGCGAAGGCTCAAACTGGTTCGGATATGAGGAACTAACCCTAAAATTTTTTTGGCTTTCTCGTGGACTGTAGGTATGAAGAATAGACTCGATCTAATATACGAATAACTGTAAAATCTCACCGAGCAACCTGGAAATCTGATACCACTTGACAGAGGCAAAGGTGTCCCGTCTTTCGATGAGATGGTGGCTATCGTTTTGGAGGAAGTCGACTTTGATGATCCGACTACGAACATGCGAGGACGTCGCGCCTTAGCAATCGCTAAACCAACTCCGAGAGGTTATTGACCACGCCGGAGCACGATCAACCTGACCACGAGGGTCTATTTCCTGCAAGCAAACGAAGAACAAGCAAGAAACTAAGATTGCAATCTGGATATTGCGAATATAAGAGGGAAGCTTTATTGATCAAGGTGGGGTTCTATGACGTCTTTGTCTGGTCGTTGAATACAAACGAAGTACGCGAAGTTGCAGCTATGGCGAACTTTAATCTAAACAAAACCCAAAGTCTAAACGACGCCCTAAGGGTTGTATATATGTAGGAAGAGGGGAGAATTTCGTGGCCCTTGGAGGAGGGGTCCGAAACCAACCCTAACTCTTATTTCCCACACATACGGACTCTAAAAACAGCCTATACTCAAGTATTTCGAAATTACATGGGTCTGGCCCAATAATAAGGTGACGCAACACCTATAATAGCCTCTGGACGAAATTTACGAAGTGGCATCTTGTATATTTCGTCCAAGGCTTCACACACTCATTATGGTGGCTTCAAAGTCCTGAAATCATCACTTGTAACTCCGTTCTTGTTCCCCTCGCGCATGCCATCATCTCCATGCTTGATCTTGCTCCAATGTTCATCCTTCTTGTCCAAGCTAGGCCCTTCATTTGTAAGCAAGACAAATGTATCCAATTTAGGCAGCATCATATTCTCATGAACATTAGAATCATTACCAAGAAACGAAAGTAGTTGGTAATTTAATTGGCGTGCGCGAGCTCTAGTAATTGGTCATGTATATGCATCAGTTGGTGCTGTGGGTGTAACCTTGTTAGTGATGTCCTCACCAAGCTCTCATAAGATATCCATCCTTGATATAGTATCGTTCCCAAGAAGTGTGCGCTACACATTTGGCATAAGGATTTGCAAAGAAAGGATCATGCTCATATAAGTCTTTTATGTGCTCAAAGCCAATAACATTCAACTCAAGTTTGAAAGCTGTTTTCCACTCATCACCCTCTTGAATGCGAATTTGTTAATAATCACTTTTAAGATCAATTTTGGAAAATAGGTGGCACCACATAATTCATCAAGCATGTCATCTAGGCGTGGAATAGGGTGGCGGTATCTAACGGTGATAGCATTTATCGGTCGACAATCGGAGCACATGCGAAAACTTCCATCTTTCTTAGGCACGAGAATAACCGAAACGACACAAGGGCTTAAGCTTTCACGTACATGACCTTTGTCGATGAGTTGTTGCACTTGCCGTTGTATCTCCTTGGTTTCCTCGGGGTTGATGCGGTAAGGACCCTTGTTTGGAAGTGGTGCGCCGGGTATGAGGTCGATGCGGTGTTCGATGCAGTGAGGTGGAGGTAGACCCGGTGGTAGCTCATCGGGAAAGACGTCCGAGAATTCCTGCAACAATTGAGACAACACTAAAGGTGGAGGTGGTGAGGTGTTAGTATGATAGAGGCTAAGGTGTCCCGTCTTTCGATGAGATGGTGGCTATCGTTTTGGAGGAAGTCGACTTTGACGATCCGACTACGAACGTGCGAGGACGTCGCGCCTTAGCAATCGCTAAACCAACTCCGAGAGGTTGTTGACCACGCCGGAGCACGATCAACCTGACCACGAAGGTCTGTTTCCTGCAGGCAAACGAAGAACAAGCAAGAAACTAAGATTGCAATCTGGATATTGCGAATATAAGGGAAAAGCTTTATTGATCAAGGTGGGGTTCTGTGACGCCTTGGTCTGGTCGTTGAACACAAACGAAGTATGCGAAGTTGCAGCTATGGCGAACTTTTAATCTAAACAAAACCCAAATTCTAAACGACGCCCTAAGGGCTGTATATATGAGGGAAAGAGGGGGGAATTTCGTGGCCCTTGGTGGAGGGGTCCGAAACCAACCCTAACTCTTGTTTCCCCACACATACGGACTCTAAACACAGCCTATACTCAAGTATTTCGAAATTACATGGGCCTGGCCCAATAATAAGGTGACGCAGCACCTATAATAGCCTCTGGACGAAATTTATGAAGTGGCAACTTATATATTTCGTCCAAGGCTTCTCACACTCATTATGGTGGCTTCAAAGTCCTGAAATCATCAATTGAAACTCCATTCTTGTTCCCCTTGCGCATGCCATCATCTCCATGCTTGATCTTGCTCCAATGTTCATCCTTCTTGTCCAAACTAGGCCCTTCATTTGTAAGCAAGACAAATGTATCCAATTTAGGCAGCATCATATTCTCATGAACATTAGATTCATTACCAAGAAACGAAAGTACCTGGTAATTTAATTGGCGTGCGCGAGCTCTAGTAATTGGTCCTGTATATGTGTCAGTTGGAGCCGTGGGTGTAACCTTGTTAGTGATGTCCTCATCATCCTCCCCTTCTTGAATTGAAGTCGTCCTCGACGGAAGCTCATCTTCCTCACCCAAGTAAGGCTTCAAATCTGCAATGTTAAATGTGGGACTAACCCCAAAATCTGCAGGCAGCTCAAGTTTATATGCATTATCATTTATTTTCTCTAACACCTTGAAAGAACCATCAACACGTGGCATTAGCTTTGACTTGCGCAAATTAGGAAACCTATCCTTACGGAAATGTAACCAAACAAGATCTCCAGGTGCAAAGACAACACATTTTCTACCCTTATCTCCAACAAGTTTATATTTAGCATTCATGCGCTCAATATTTTCCTTAGTTAACTCATGCATTTTTAAGATCAATTCAGCACGTTGTTTAGCATCAAAATTAACCTTCTCCGAAGATGGAAGAGGCAACAAATCAATAGGTGCACGAGGTAGGAAACTATAGACAATTTTAAAAGGGCACATCTTAGTAGTAGAATGCAACGAACGATTATAAGCAAATTCAATATGAGGCAAGCATTCTTCCCACATTTTCTTATTATTCTTCAAAACAGCCCTAAGCATAGTAGACAAAGTTCTGTTGACTACTTCAGTTTGTCCATCAGTTTGGGGGTGACAAGTAGTACTAAAAAGCAGTTTAGTCCCCAACTTAGCCCATAAACATCTCCAAAAGTGGCTAAGAAATTTAGTATCACGATCTGAAACAATAGTATTTGGCACACCATGCAAGCGAATAATTTCACGAAAGAACAAATCAGCAACATTAGCAGCATCATCGCTTTTATGACATGGTATAAAGTGTGCCATCTTCGAGAACCTATCCACGACAACAAATATGCTATCCCTCCCCTTCTTTGTTCGAGGTAAACCCAAAACAAAGTCCATAGATATATCTTCCCAAGGAACACTAGGGACAGGCAAAGGCATATATAAATGTGATGGCCTGGCTTATTAGGGATGATAGACTACTCATATCAATAAGGAATTCCTTCTTTTCCGGGAGCCCATTCGGATAGAACTCCAAAGTTAAGCGTGCTCAGCTTGGAGTAGTTTCAGGATGGGTGACCGACCGGGAAGTTGCTCCCGGGTGCGCACGAGTGAGGACAAAGTGCGCAGAAAAGACTAGTATTGATATGTGAGGCCAGTCTAGATCCCGCCAGGAGTAACGACCATCGGCGGGTGCATCCTGGGCGTTACAAGTTGGTATCAGAGCCAACCCTCACGGTTACACGGATGTTTGCGGACAGTTTGCAGTCATGTTGTGCATGACGTTTGTGACCCGTCGTGGCACACGGCATGGCACATGTGCTGTCCTGGAAGCACAGACGGTTGTGCCAAGAGGGAACGTTCCTGTGGCCCGACGAGGACGTCGGTTCCTCTGAGTGAGGGTGTATGTGATGGCCTGGCTTATTAGGGATGATAGACTACTCATATCAATAAGGAATTCCTTCTTTTCCGGGAGCCCATTCGGATAGAACTCCAAAGTTAAGCGTGCTCAGCTTGGAGTAGTTTCAGGATGGGTGACCGACCGGGAAGTTGCTCCCGGGTGCGCACGAGTGAGGACAAAGTGCGCAGAAAAGACTAGTATTGATATGTGAGGCCAGTCTAGATCCCGCCAGGAGTAACGACCATCGGCGGGTGCATCCTGGGCGTTACAATAAACCATGAGGATTGAGTCGTGACTTAGCTTTTTGACATGTAGTGCAGCGAGCAACAAAACGCTCAACATCCCGTCGCATCTTTGGCCAAAAGAAATGTGTAGCAAGTACGTCCTCCGTCTTCTTCACGCCAAAGTGTCCCATTAATCCTCCTCCATGCGCCTCCTACAACAACAAAAGACGAACAGAGCTAGCTGGAATGCATAGCTTGTTAGCTCGAAACACAAATCCATCACTAACGACGAACTTGTTCCATGTTCTCCCTTCTTTACAATTCTGCAATACATCTTTAAATTCAGCATCATGCACATATTGATCTTTGATGGTCTCCAAACCAAATATTTTAAAGTCAAGTTGTGAAAGCATAGTATAACAACGAGACAATGCATCAGCAATAACATTTTCTTTTCCCTTCTTGTGTTTAATAACATAAGGGAAAGTCTCTATGAATTCAATCCATTTAGCATGTCTACGGTTCAGTTTTGCTTGACTTTTAATGTGCTTTAAAGATTCATGATCAGAATGTATAACAAATTCTTTGGGCCATAAATAATGTTGCCATGTCTCCAAAGTCCGAACAAGAGCATATAATTCCTTATCATAAGTAGAATAATTCAGACTAGGCCCACTCAATTTTTCAGAAAAATATGCAACAGGTTTACCATCTTGTAATAACACACCTCCTAACCCAATTCCACTAGCATCACATTCAAGCTCAAAAGTCTTATTAAAATCAGGAAGTTGGAGTAAAGGAGCATGTGTCAACTTATCTTTCAATACCGTAAATGCTTCTTCCTGTGCAGTACCCCAAACAAAAGGCACATCCTTCTTTGTAAGCTCATTGAGAGGTGCAGCAATGGTGCTGAAATCTCTCACAAAACACCGATAGAATCCAGCGAGGCCAAGGAAACTCCTCACGTGTGTGACCGTTTTGGGCTGCGGCCAACTCTCAATAGCTTCAATCTTGGCTTTATCAACCTCAATTCCCTGTGGAGTAACAACATAGCCAATAAAAGAGACTCGGTCGGTGCAAAAGGTGCACTTTCCAAGGTTACCAAATAAACGTGCATCACGTAGAGCAATAAAAACAACACGTGAATGTTCCAAATGTTCCTCCAAAGATCTGCTAAAATCAATATATCATCAAAGTATACTACCACAAATCGTCCAATGAAAGCACGTAAAACTTCATTCATTAATCTCATGAAAGTACTAGGTGCATTAGTTAACCCAAAAGGCATGACTAACCACTCATATAATCCAAACTTAGTTTTAAATGCTGTTTTCCATTCATCTCCCAATTTCATACGAATTTGATGGTATCCACTACGCAAATCAACTTGGAGAATATTGTAGAGCCACTCAATTCATCAAGCATATCATCTAGCCTAGGAATAGGATGACGATAACGAATAGTAATATTATTAATGGCTCTACAATCAACACACATACGTGATGTACCATCCTTTTTCGGCACTAGAATAATAGGAACAGCACAAGGACTAAGGGATTCGCGTATATAACCTTTGTCGAGTAGCTCCTGTACTTGACGCATAATCTCCTTCGTCTCTTCTGGATTGGTACGGTATGGTGCGCGGTTGGTTAGCGATGCACCGGGAATTAAGTCAATCTGATGCTCAATCCCTCGAATAGGTGGTAATCCCGGTGGCACGTCTTGTGGAAAGACGTCGGCGAACTCCTGCAAAATGTTAGTGACACCAGGAGGCAAAGAGGAAGGCATGTCCTCGAATGAAAATAATGCCTCTTTGCATACAACAGCATAGCAAACAAATTTGCTAAAATCTAGCTCATCAATATCAGATTTGGTGGCAAATAAACATGCACTTTTCAATTTAATTTCAGAAGCAACAGTAGATGGTTTATTATTAGGCTTCATTTGTTGCTCAAATTCTTTTGCCACAATCTGATTTTCACTCTTATTTTTCTCCTGTTTTGCTTTATTAGCTCTATTAATATCATCTTTCAAAATGGAATCAGGAGTCATAGGAAGCAAAGTAATATTTTTATCCTTATGAACAAGAGTATACTGATTGTTTCTACCATGGTGTACATAATTTTTATCAAATTGCCATGGTCTACCAAGTAATAAGGAACATGCTTGCATAGGTACCACATCACAATCAACATAATCAGCATATGTAGAGATACTAAACTGCACACGAACAGTACGTGTTACCTTAACCTTGCCGCTGTTGTTGAACCATTGGATGTAGTAAGGATGTGGATGTGGTCTTGTGGTGAGAGATAGCTTCTCCACCATCTCCATGCTACCCAAGTTGTTGCAACTCCCTCCATCTATGATCACGCGAACAGAACGTTCCTTCACAACTCCCTTTGTATGGAACAAATTATGCCTCTGATTTTGCTCAACTTGTGTAACCTGCACACTCAAAACACGTTGAGCAACTAAACATTCATACCTGTCAGCATCTTCAGGAGCCATGTATTGCGTCTCATGATCAGAATCGTCTCCACCGTGTTCTTCACGTGTAATAAGAGCCAAAGTCTCCTCATCATAGTCACTAGTGGATTCATATCCACCATCCTCAGTAGCAATCATCACACGCTGAGATTTGCAATCTCTAGCAAAATGTCCTCTTCCCTTACAACGATGACAAATAATATCACTGGTGTGCCCTGTTGATGCCATGGAAGAAGAAGAACTCTGTGCAGGCCCAATAGGTGTGCTCTTGGCAGATAATGGTGGTTGTGCCTGCTTCCTTGTATCACGGCTGGAGGTAACAGCTGATGGAGGTGTCGGTGCAGTAGAATGTGTGGAAGTAGAGGATGCACGCGGTGTCCATGATGAAGGTCGACCTGCAGAAAAGTTAGTCTGCGCCAATGCCTGTCGATCCTGCACTTCACGTTCAGCTTTACAAGCAAGATGGAATAAACGAGTGATATTAGTATAATCCTTATACTCTAGAATGGTCTGAATCTCTCTATTTAATCCACCCATAAAATGTGCAAGCATAGCTTCATTCTCCTCAACAATACCACATCTAATCAGACCAGTTTGTAATTGCTGATAATATTCTTCTACAGAATTTTGTCCTTGTCTTAAGCGCTGCAGTTTTTGAAGTAATTCACGTTGATAATATGGTGGAACCCAACGAGTACGCATAGCAGTTTTCAAAGCAGTCCAAGTAGCTGGAGTAGGATATAATCTACAATGTTCAGACCACCAAACACATGCAAAACTAGTGAAAGCACAAACAACAGTAGGAACACGTCTCTCCTCGGGATAGTTTAAACATGTAAAACGTTGTTCAGTTTGTAACTCCCAAGTAAGATATATATCAGGAACATATCTACCCTCAAATGGTGGAATATTCAATTTTAGTTTAGGAAGATGGTCATGTACCTCAGGTGGTGGTGCAGCCCTACCGTTGCGATGATATGCATGAGGACGACCTGGTGGTGGTGGTGCTGGTTGTTGCACATAGTTCTGATTTTGGTCAACCTCATCCTCGTAATGGTCCTCCACCTCTGCAGTAGCAGCAAGAGCTACAGAAACATCAACAGCAGCACCAGAAGCTTGACCAGTCTCAAGGGGAACGCGCTGTGCTCGTCCCACTTGATTCGGAAGGCGACGTTGTTGTTGTTGTTGTTGTTGTTGTTGTTGTTGTTGTTGTTGTTGTTGTTGTTGTTGTTGTTGTTGAATAGGTGGGACAACTGCAGTAGCCGGTGGTGGTGGAAAACGCGCAAGCAATTCAGCAAACTTGTTATCGAGCTTTGTGTCAAACGTCTTCTCCATGCCATCTATCTTCTCCATGGCTGCGTCCAATGTGTTTAGCACATCTTGCACCTGTACACTCATCATTTGCTGAAACTTATCATGAAGCTCCTTGTTCGTCAAGTTCTCCCAGTCAGTCTCGTCGACTTGTGATCCTGGCATGGTTAGCAGCAATAGAAACACACAAGAATATGATCCTACAGACTACTAACAAGTGGTGGTGGTGGCGGGTGTCACAAATCCGTCAAGCAAATCTCAAATTCTTACCAGTTCTTACCCAGCAGCAGGCGGTGATCGGCAACCGATGTAGTCAAAACTCTCAAAGCTTGGATAGAGCGATTACCAGGGAGAGTCAAACGCACGATGTAGATGTATGTGGAGCTGGGAAGGCTTATAATATGGTAGCAAAAAGGGTCAGCAATAATCAATTCAGAGATGCAAAGGTGAATAAACGCTCAACGGCGGCACTGTGCTGGTCCTAGGCTAGACCGTACTAGAGACGCGAGCCTAGAACACTAACGAAATCACGGCGCTGCACGTAATCAAGGGGAAAGCACACTCTGAATTTTTTTTCGCCTCTTTTTTTTTGCGCTGTTTTTTTTTGCCGAAAATCACTATAATGGCGAGTGTCTCAAAACACTTCCCAAGTCAAACTAAGATGATAGGCACGAAATTTTTTTGATGATTTTTTTTTTCGGAATCAGGGCAGCGACGACGAAAAAGTGCGGGAAAAAATCAGTATGGTGGCACGTGTCTCAAAAGACTCAGAAAAGCTCAAAAATAGGATAGGGAAAAAATATTTTCACCTGTCGAAAATTTGGCCTAAAAACTGCCCGGGGGTCTCCAGACTTTTTTTTTCCGAGACCTACACAGGCAAGGAAACACAAATCCGAAACCTAGATGGATTTCGAGAACAAACCTAATATGAAAAGAACTCGGCTTGGTGGTGGTAGGATATGGCAGTGGTGGTAGGTTATGGCAGCGGTGGTGGTATATGGATACGGATTGGTGGTGGTATATGGATACGGATCGGTGGTGGTATGTGGCAGTAGCGATGAAGATGTTGCGGCGGCGGCGTGACAACTTATGACCAGAACTAGAAACTCTAAAAGACTAGACGCTAAGACCAGCAACTTGACACGATGATGCAACCGCAAATTCAACAAAGCAAAAACAGAAAAGATTATGCAAAGGCTCAGATTGGTTCGGATGGGATGAACTAACCCTAATTTTTTTTTGGCTTTTTCGTGGACTGTAGGTATGAAGAACAGACTCGATCTAATCTACGAAAAACTGTAAAATCTCATCGAGCAACGTGGAAATCTGATACCACTTGATAGAGGCTAAGGTGTCCCGTCTTTCGATGAGATGGTGGCTATCGTTTTGGAGGAAGTCGACTTTGACGATCCGACTACGAACGTGCGAGGACGTCGCGCCTTAGCAATCGCTAAACCAACTCCGAGAGGTTGTTGACCACGCCGGAGCACGATCAACCTGACCACGAAGGTTTGTTTCCTGCAGGCAAACGAAGAACAAGCAAGAAACTAAGATTGCAATATGGATATTGCGAATATAAGGGAAAAGCTTTATTGATCAAGGTGGGGTTCTGTGACGCCTTGGTCTGGTCGTTGAACACAAACGAAGTACGCGAAGTTGCAGCTATGGCGAACTTTTAATCTAAACAAAACCCAAAGTCTAAACGACGCCCTAAGGGCTGTATATATGAGGGAAAGAGGGGGGAATTTCGTGGCCCTTGGTGGAGGGGTCCGAAACCAACCCTAACTCTTGTTTCCCCACACATACGGACTCTAAAAACAGCCTATACTCAAGTATTTCGAAATTACATGGGCCTGGCCCAATTATAAGGTGATGCAGCACCTATAATAGCCTCTGGACGAAATTTATGAAGTGGCAACTTGTATATTTCGTCCAAGGCTTCTCACACTCATTATGGTGGCTTCAAAGTCCTGAAATCATCAATTGAAACTCCATTCTTATTCCCCTTGCGCATGCCATCATCTCCATGCTTGATCTTGCTCCAATGTTCATCCTTCTTGTCCAAACTAGGCCCTTCATTTGTAAGCAAGACAAATTTATCTAATTTAGGCAGCATCATATTCTCATGAACATTAGATTCATTACCAAGAAACGAAAGTACCTGGTAATTTAATTGGCGTGCGCGAGCTCTAGTAATTGGTCCTGTATATGTGTCAGTTGGAGTTGTGGGTGTAACCTTGTTAGTGATGTCCTCATCATAGTAGGTTTGGCTTCCCATTTGCATAGAAGCACAAGGTGAAAGACGCTCGAAGGGTTCTCACATACTTCTCTCATCTCACTTTTGGTGGCTAGGAGGACTAAGCTTTTCTCTCTTGGCGAAGAGGCGCTCAATTT
>LR738715.1:441636165-441687363 GCA_902687465.1 Secale cereale
CATGCCATCATCTCCATGCTTGATCTTGCTCCAATGTTCATCCTTCTTGTCCAAACTAGGCCCTTCATTTGTAAGCAAGACAAATTTATCTAATTTAGGCAGCATCATATTCTCATGAACATTAGATTCATTACCAAGAAACGAAAGTACCTGGTAATTTAATTGGCGTGCGCGAGCTCTAGTAATTGGTCATGTATATGTGTCAGTTGGAGTTGTGGGTGTAACCTTGTTAGTGATGTCCTCATCATAGTAGGTTTGGCTTCCCATTTGCATAGAAGCACAAGGTGAAAGACGCTCGAAGGGTTCTCACATACTTCTCTCATCTCACTTTTGGTGGCTAGGAGGACTAAGCTTTTCTCTCTTGGCGAAGAGGCGCTCAATTTTGGCTTGTGGCTCTCACTTTCTTTTTGGTGGATCACTCTCTCACTAGGATCTCCACGATGGGTGGATGCTGGCTTATCGGCGATCACTTGGCTTGGTGACATTGGTCGAAGGACATATTCCTTGCCTTTCATCTTGAAGCTATAGTAGTTGGTTCGTCTGTTGTGGATGACTCCACGGTCAAATTTCCAAGGTTGTCCCAAGAGAAGGTGGCACACTGACATAGGAACTACATCACACTCCAAGGTGTCCTCGTAGGCGCCAATCTTGAAAGTAACTTGCACCGTATGCTCCACTTGAATGGTGCCGGAGTCGCTTAACCATTGCACCTTGTAGGGACAAGGGTTCTTCTTCTTGACCAATTGGAGCTTGGAACATAGCTCGTAGCTTACCAAGTTGTGACAACTTCTTCCGTCGATGATGACCGTCACGGAACGCCCGTTGATGCCGGCCTTTGTGTGGAAGATGTGGTATCGTTGGTCTTCATCTTGATGGTGTTGGAGTGTCAAGACCTTGGAGACCACAAGAGAGGGACTTGAATAATTGCCACAAAACACTTTATCGTCTCCATCTTCGTTGATGCGCCGGTGCATGGTCACGTGTTCAAGGGCTTCCATTTCGTCTTCACTCATCGAGTCATATGTGCCGTCATCGTTGAAGATCATGGTTCGTTTGTTGGTGCACTCGAACGACTTGTGGCCACGGCCACCACATGTGAAGCACTTGAAGGAACTTGTCTTCACGGGGTCGTATGGTGGTGCCGAAGGTGAGGGAGTCTTGGATTTGTAGGTGCTTGCCGGAGAACGAGTCGAGGAAGGTGTAGCTTGCTTGGAACTTGACTTGTCGCCGGTACTTGGTGATGCTCTAGTTGAGGTAGGAGGTGACGAAGTCGCGGGAGCTTGAGAGTCGAAGCCGTAGGTCTTGGAAGGGTATTTGGCCTATTTGAAGTCATCTTGGACTTGGCGCTCGGCCTTGGTCGCTTGATGAACTAGCTCGAGAAGGTTGGAGTATGGTTGGAAGTCGGCAATCCGCTTGATTGGGTGATTGAGTCCGTTCAAGAAGCGTGCCATTGTTTGCTCATCGTCTTCCTTGACATTGGCTCGTATCATGGCAATCTCCATTTCTTGGTAGTATTCTTCCACCGTCTTCGTGCCTTGTTTGAGAAGTTGCAACTTCTTGAAGAGATCACGGGTGTAGTGTGTAGGCACGAAGCGAGCTCTCATGACATTCTTCATTTCCGTCCAAGTTGTGATTGGTGGTTCGCCTCTTGTATGTCGTCGCTTGATCGTTTGTTCCCACCAAATGAGGACGTAGTCTTGAAACTTGAGAGACGCCATGGCAATCTTCTTCTCCTCTTCAAAGTTGTGGAGGCGAAATATCGTGTCGACCTTCAATGCCCATGAGAGATACTCCTCGGGCTGGGTGCTTCCGGAGAACTTGGGCATAGTGAACTTAAGCTTGCCGAAGCGTTGTTCTTCATCATGTTGATGATGGTGTTGTCGCTCACGACGAGGTGGGCGCTCCTTGAAAGCGTGCTCCTCACGATGTTCTTGCCGATAGGGGCGCGGTACGTTGTTCCGGTTTCGTCGCTCTTGCTCCGCTTCGCGATGAGCGGCTTCCTCTTGTTGTGCTTGACAAAGTGCTTCTTCTTGTTAACGTACTTGGTGGTTACGGTCGGCGACGACTCGAGTGAGTCACGAAGAGCTTGTTGAGCGTTGCGTGCTTGATCATCACGTCTTTCTTCTAAAAAAAGCTTTTAAGCAAAAAGAGAGCAAAGAGCTTGTAAGCAATAGCCATAGCATCGTCACATTGCATATCATACTACCATATTGATCATCTTAGATCATCGTGTGCGAACACCGGAACATCATACACATAGCATACTTGGGATAACAAGTTCATACATTTTGCATCTTATAGGTTGTGCACAAGTGTCGTATCCGCCTATTGAGCAATCGTGCTAGCGTCTCTCTTGAGTTGTGCAACACGAGCGTTTTCCGTGGATTCCACATTTTGTGCTCATTCCTTGGTTGCACGACCCCATTTATCTATCCGTGTGTGTGTTTCCGTGTGTCACCTATTGCTATTGGTCTACTTGTTTTACATTGCAATTTTGTGAATCTTTCTCAACATTTTCGATATCTTGGACTAACATTTGCTTGAATTTTGTGCCACTTGTCCTAACCAAGCCACTCGACAAGCTTTACTTTGTAGGTGTGACTGAACAAGTCCGGTACCAATTCCACTATTCTGTCATTTCACTTTGAGTGAAACGGGATACATCCTCAACTTTGGGAAACGATATCTTGGTATTGTTTATCTCATTTCCTACTCACCCTCTACTCGAGTCTTGTGATGGATAGGCAAAGCACATCATCCCCGGTCTTCGACATCGATGGCGCGAACAACTACATCCACGCGCAAACTATCGGACTACATCGAGCAATGCAAGAGCGCCTCGACAACATCGCCATCGACTTCCTACACATGGTGGCCGATGTCAAGTCTTCTTCCGCTTCGTCATCTTCTCGGCGGCGACGTTCAAGTCACAAACACCATGTGCACGATGACGACGAACGACATCTTCTACGAACTCAAGCACGACAACGACACCATCATCATGAAGATGCTCGACACGCGCAAAACTACAAGTCCGATCAAGCTCTACTTCACTCCAAGGTCAAACTTCAAGAGCACATAAGAAGACCACGAGACAAGTACAACCAAGACGGCGCTACGGCTACAACAACCACTTCGGCATCTTCGCCAAGTGCTATCAAGGCATCTTCGCCTTCGGACGTACGGCATCTTCGCCTACTTCCCACGAGTACGCCTACAACGACTTCCTCAAGTCCAAGGCGACCACCTACGAGCGAGGGCGACATTTCCATCTTCGGAAGCCACCCACATCATATGAGCCTTCTACAACAAGACGGTGACAAGTTGATCGAGCATGGGATTTTCCCTTCGGTCATGGACGAGAGTGATGTTCTGCCATCTTCGACCTTCATCCACGACGACGACTACAAGATGGTTAAGCATGAGATTTTCTCTTCGACCACGGTGGCGTATGGTGATGAGTTGAGAGACTTGTGCCACCATACTGAGAGTGAGAGTGACTTCACCACTAGCCCCATATATGATGAGATGACCCATTTCACATGTGAGGAGAGCCACCACCACCACCACTTGAGTGAGATGAGTGACTCCACCATATGTGACTATGAGTGCACCTACCTTGAGGGAGTGAGTGATCCACCACCACATAGATAGAGTGAGGTAGTTGATAGTGCATGTGAGGCCATTTGCATTTCTAACAACTTGACCTCTACTTCTATTGTGTCTTCTCATTTGGTGCTAGGTCCCATTTATGATGACGTGCTGATCCGCGACGACTTCGTCCTTCCTATGGACAAGACGATGGCCATGGTGGAATATGATGCACCCCCACATGGTTCCATCAAGTTAATGATGATGACCACCATTTGGTCTTTGCCACCTCACCTACACCACTTAAGTGGAATGAAAAAGGTAACATAGGTGAAGGTGATGCTCTAGTCCCACTAGTGGACATTCTTGACATTGATTGCTTGCATGATGTTGATCCACCTATTGCCATGCTTCATACTAGCTCGACTACCTCATGTGATGCATTACCCATTTATTATGAGTATGATGATTGCCATGTGGAGTCTATTAGTTGTGATGCCATGTTGCATAGGATCTCTTGTGGTCATTCTTTAGGTCACATCATGTTTGATAATCCGCTTGACTTGTCATATGCTATGCATGAAATCACTCATATGTCATATTTGCAATCTCATCATAGTAACTATGCATATGCCATTAAGATAAACCCAATTTGCACTTATGGCATAGATGACAAGCCCATGGTTATTGGCATTTGTTTTTCTTGTGATGATATTGATATGCTCCCTTTGCATCATTTATCTCATATGACATGCCATGACCACATAACTTGGGATATGCATTGTTTTGGATGTTGTCAATTTTCTCCATATGATGTTTCAAATATTGCTCATGAGGAGACCCCCATAGTTTCCTCATACATTTTAGGAGATTTTGATCCATCCCATCCATTGCATGATTCTCATAATCATTTGCATAATATGCTCCCCATGAATGAAAATGCTATTGATGTGCCATATAATTGTATGCTCAATTTGCATCCCCATCGTGTTATACATAACAACTATTCATCGTGCCATATAATATGCTCCACATGTTTCTATATCACGCATCTCATTTATTTGAGCATTGGATATTATGTGCTAACCAACACACACACGTGCACATCATGATGGATGATGTGTACATCTACCACGCACATACAATTTTTCCTTTGCCTTTGTCTTGTGCAGGTACTTTTGCAAACTCATCAACCTACCAATCCCATGAGTTGACGAAAAGAGCTCTTGAGAGCAACGATGATTTGGGATTCCGTGGAATCTCCTTACCACCATTCTCTTCGCGCAACCACTACGCGCGTCTCTTTTACTTGGCTCTCACACGGCTATGGGTTATTTACCACTTGTCACCTTATGCCCATACTATCGTGTTCACTTTGCATGTTATACATCTTGCTATGAATTTGCCATGCAATTATGACCCTTGCTTGCCTTTACACATGATTCACCATTATGCTACTTCTATGTGTATTTGCATGCTTGGAGGAGATACTAGTAGCTTTTGCCAAGATTTCTTTATGCCCCATGCTATTGTTGATTATTGTGTTGGGATCGTGATGCACCATTTCCATTTACATAGGACCTCTTGCCAATAAAATGCTACTACTTTGCTCATTTCCCGCTTTCATGCTTGTGATAGGCCATGTGCATTATTCATGCCCACTACTTATGCACATGCCATGATTGCCATGATTACCTCTAGTATGTTGCATCTTCGCGCTACTAGCTTACACTACTTGATTGCCATGATTGCTTGCTTTGTTGCATCACCCATGTTCCACTCTTACTTGCTTTCTTGGGTTGATGACATATATGTTCATGCATTTCACATGATATATCTTGATCATTGTCACCTGTGTCAATTTGGTGCATCCCTCATATCCACATACCTTGAGTGCAACCATGCTATGTTTATTGATGTTGGAGACTTTGACACCCTTCTTGAGATGCATACTTGCTTGATTGAGCCTATTGCACTTGGTTGTTCTCGCATCTTATGCCTACATACCATGCACCACACCCTTGTACTTTCTTATGATAAGAATGAGGCAAGCACTTGTTGGGTATTTTCTCGCACGAATGCTAGGTTTTGCATTATGGCTAACCTCATTTGTTTTTCTGAGTGTTTGTCATGTTCTTTCATTTTGAAGGATTCACAAGGCGGTACCATCACGCGGCATCTTGGGCATGTGAAGGCATACACGTTGCGCGACAACAACATCTTCGAGAACATACATAAGGTGCATTCCTTCTTTGTGAGCCATCCTCACATATGCATATTGGATAGGCCATACTTTCATTGTTGTTTCCTTCTTGTTGTCTACATGATACATACGGGATGGAGGACCGACATTGAAGATGGACCCTATGCATGCACCACCGGCCTACCACTCTTGCCACGACATCGAGCATTGGTATATCAAAACTCCTTTGACACATTGCAGCAAAACCTTCATATTTGTTGATTGTGTGCTCACATGCCATGCTCCATGGACATATCATTCCCATAACAAATTTGCATCTTACGCATGGATTGACTCACATTATGATTGCCTTGTTGCATCTTGTATTCCCATGTCATCCATGATATATGAGCTTGTGCATTTTCTTAGCAAATTTGTTGTGATCTTTCTTAATGGACTCTTCATACATATTGATCACATTGCCAAGCATCAATTGCATGCTCACATACTCACATTGAGCATCATTTACCATATTCATGCTTTTGATACACAATCCCATTACGACATAATTTTGCACAATGGTAGCATTTGCAACTTCTTGCACAATGAGCTTGATCACATGAATGCATTGTATGCCATGATCTTTCATTTTGCTACAATTCATGCTCATTGCCACTACCGATTTCATTGGACGGACTCATGCTTAAATGATGGACACCTTGCTTCCTCTAACAATTGTATTTCCAAGTGTCCCTTGTGTTTGCTCTTTTTGCATGTATACCATTCCAACGACATCTTGGAGTACTTTGTACGAGGCGTGACATACACATCGTCCAACTACAAGTTCATCCATGCCTACCGTGTACATGACGATATGGTTCACGATCCGAGGACGGATCTTTCCCAAGGGGGGAGGAGATGATGCGGAGCAACCTACGACTATCTTCATGTACACCGTCATAGCACCTCATGCCCCTAGTGGACCTAAGGTGAACCCACTCCTCTTCAAGTTTGACATGTATATCCATTGGACATGGTCGCTACCTCACCATGAACATTGTGCATCACTAGGTACGAGGATGACCATCACCAAGAAGCTAGGGAGCACCACCAAGTTCCCCGGAGACCTACGAAGGAGGAGAAGGAAGAAGAAGGACGCGAGAAGGACGAAGTGGAGAACCGGGACACTCCGGGTGCCCGGCCTCAACCTTGGGCGCTGCTCCAGCCGCCCCCGGGTGCCCGGCCGTGGAGCCCCGGGTGCCCGGTCTCCCAACCTGGGAGCTGCCCAGCGCCCGGGCCCTCAACCCCGGGTGCTCGCCTCCCCCCCTTGCGCCGACTCCCAACCTCCCCCCGGGTGCCCAGACTTGGAGCCTCGGGTGCCCGGTCAGCCCCAGCCGGCCCCCTGGCGTGACGCCCCTGCACCACGGGTGCCCGGCCACTTGGGCCCGGGTGCCCGGCCTCCAGCCTGAGCCGGGCCAGCCCACCTCAGGTGCCCGGTCCTCCTTCGCCCGGCGCCTCTGACCGGTCCGGGTGCCCGGACACCTTTACCCCGGGTGCCCGGACCCCTCCGAGAGTGTGTGCGTTTTCAGGGTCATTTTGGACCTTTGTATTCCCCTCTCCCTCTATTTTGTCCCTAGACTATAAGTACCTACCACCTAGCTCATTTGTAAGGATAGCAAAGTAGATGTGAGACATATGTGAGCTTTACTCCTTCCCTTTTGTGGATCAATACCTCTTTAGGGAAGAATCCTTGTGGATTATCAAGACCCCCTTCCAGGGGAAGGATCCCCATCATAGGATCACCAAGACCTCATCTGATGTAGGGTGGAACCCAAATCAGCGGACCTTTCACGTTTTGGAGGGTGGCACACGATGAACACGGGGAAAACAAGGGGAAAGACGGGGAAAACACAAGAGAGAACACTCAAATCAACACGAAAGCAATCACACAAGCGCTAGATTCGCGATACAAAGTCGAGATCCATGATCCAAAGTCAACAACGGTGATACAGATAGTCTTCTCCCGGAGGAGGTCTTGATATCCCTGGGGATCTTCTCCGTGAAGGAGGTCCTAAATCCGTAGTGGATCTTCTCCGTAGAGGCGCACCGTCTCGTGGGAGAAATCCACACAAGTATGAGAAATGAGCTAAACCACAGCTAAGTCTAACGGAGGGGAGTCAACAGTATTTATATTACACGGGTAGGCGCCGTCGGGGCGGACGTCCGTGGGTTACCGGACGTCCGGTGGTTCCGGAGGGACCGGACGTCCGGTAATCCTCGGATTTCCGCTAATTAGCTTCTGTCGCCGTTGTCACGGACGTCCGGTGGCTTCCGGTCGTCCGGTCGACTGGGGGAGGCCGGACGTCCGGTGTCTTCCGGTCGTCCGGTGCCTGGGAATCGCCGGTCGTCCGGTGCAGGCCGGACGTCCGGTGCAGGCCGGACGTCCGGTGCCTGTAGCATCTCCAGCCTTCCTTCTTCTTGTCTCGTGTACTTGTCGGGTCTGTCCTCTTGAGCATCGTGTAGAGCTGTCCCGCAGCCTTCGTCCAAGCACCTGAGTATGCATAGAGTCTCTGATGAAGGTAGAAGCCGTGTCTCAAGTGAATCCGAAAGATGTAAAGAGAGGAGCGAGGTCACCTCGGTCTCGAAAGCTCTTGCACGGGCTCTAGTCATGGGTCCTTTGGGCACTTGGTGAGGTGAAGGGTGGTCCATGGAGATGACCTTGGGATGCTCCGCATCATCTCCCCTCCCTTGGGAAAGATCCGACCTCGGATCGAGATCTTCATCACCATGGAAGGGAGAAAGATCCTTGACGTTGAAGATGTCGCTCACGGAGTACTTGTCTCGAGGAAGGTCGATCTTGTAGGCGTTGTCGTTGTAGCGAGCTAGCACCTTGAAGGGTCCGTCGGCGCGAGGTAGAAGCTTGGACTTGCGCTCGTGTGGGAAGCGGTCCTTGCGATAGCTTGCTCGAGCACTTGCATCCATGTTGATGCGCTCTTGTAGCGGTAGAGGTAGAATGTCCAATGGAGACAACGGATTAAAGCCGTAGACAACCTCGAATGGCGACTTGCCGGTGGTCGAATGTCGTGCTCGGTTGTAGGCGAACTCGGCGATGGGCAAGCAATGCTCCCATTCCCGGATGTTCCGCTTGATCAACACACGAAGAAGAGTGGAGAGCGTGCGGTTCGTCACCTCCGTCTGGCCGTCCGTTTGTGGATGGTACGCCGAAGAAAAGAGGAGCTTGATTCCGAGCTTGGCACATAGTGTTTTCCAAAAATAACTCAAGAACTTGACGTCCCGGTCCGACACGATCGTTTTGGGTACGCCGTGTAGACGAAGTATCTCCCTACAAAAGAGAGTGGCAACATGTGAAGCATCGTCGATCTTGTTGCAAGGAATGAAATGAGCCATTTTGGAGAATCTATCTACCACCACAAGCACAGAATCTTTGCCATTTTTAGTCCTAGGCAAGCCAAGTATGAAATCCATGCTTATGTCTTCCCATGGATGATATGGAATAGGAAGAGGCATATAAAGACTGTGAGATTGAGCTTTGGACTTAGCTTTGCGGCATGTCGAACATCGGTTGGTGAGGCGTGAGACGTCACGAATCATCTTGGGCCAAAAATAGTTCTTAGAGAGAGTAGCAAACGTCTTGTCGCGTCCAAAGTGTCCCATGAGTCCTCCCCCATGCGATTCATGACCCTTGTCGATGAGTTTTTGCACTTTCCGTTGTATCTCCTTTGTTTCCTCGAGGTTGACGCGGTAGGGAGCCTTGTTTGGAAGTGGTGCACCGGGTACGAGGTCGATGCGGTGTTCTATCCCTCTAAGTGGAGGTAGACCCGGAGGTAGCTCATCGGGAAAGACGTCCGAGAATTCCTGCAACAATTTAGACAACACAAAAGGTGGAGGTGGTGAAGTGTTAGAAGGTTTGGCTTCCCCTTTGCATAAAAGCACAAGGTGGAAGACGCTCGATGGGTTCTCACACACTTCTCTCATCTCACGTTTGGTGGCAAATAGCACTAGTTGTTTCTTGTCGCTCATCGTGGAGGCGCTCATATTTGGCTTGTGGCTCTCGCTCTCTTTTTGGTGGCTCACTCTCTCACCATTCTCTCCACGATGGGTGGTAGGTAAAAGCTTGTCGGCGGCAACTTGACTTGGAGACATGGGCCGAAGCACGAATTCCTTGTCCTTCATCTTGAAGTGATAGTGATTCGTCCGTCCATTGTGTGTTACTCCACGATCATATTGCCATGGGCGTCCAAGAATAAGGTGGCACACGGACATGGGTATCACATCACACTCGAGAGTGTCCTCGTAGGCGCCAATCTTGAAAGAGACTTGCACGGTGTGCTCGACTCGAAGAATTCCGGCGTCGTTGAGCCACTGGACCTTGTAGGGGTGAGGATGCTTCGTCTTGACCAAATGAAGCTTGTCGCATAGCTCTTCGCTTGCCAAGTTGTGGCAACTTCCTCCATCGATGATAACCTTGACGGAGCGTCCATTGATGCCGGCCTTCGTATGGAAAATATGACATCGTTGGTCGTCATCTTGTTGATGTTGGAGTGTCAAGACTTTTGAGACAACAAGGTTGGGGCTTGAGTCATTGTCGCAAAACACTTGATGGTCTTCGTCTTCATTCACTTGGCGATGCATAGCGACATGCTCAAGTGCTTCCAACTCATCATCGCTCATGGAGTCATAAGATTCGTCGTCGTTGATGATCATGGTGCGAACGGTCTTGCACTCAAATGACTTGTGGCCTCGTCCTTGGCACTTGAAGCATTTGATGGAGCTCGTCTTGTTGTTATCTTCGGTTGGAGTTGTAGTTGAGGAAGCTCTTGGCTTGAAGTTGTTGGTAGAAGGTGGACGACTCGATGTAGTCGCATTCTTGTAGCTTGACTTGTCACCGAAGTTTGTAGAAGGCTTGGTAGAGGTAGGAGGAGTAGCCGAAGTCGTTGAAGCTTGGTTGTAGGAGCCGAAGTTCTTGGAGTTGAACTTGGAGTACTTGTAGTCCTCTTGAACTTGTCGCTCCGCTTTGGTTGCTTGGTGTACTAGCTCGAGGAGATTGTTGTATGGTTGGAAGTCCGCAATCTTCTTGATAGGATAGTTGAGTCCATTCAAGAATCTCGCCATTGTTTGCTCTTCATCTTCCGTGATGTTTGCTCTTATCATAGCAATCTCCATCTCTTTGTAGTACTCTTCAACGGACTTGGTACCTTGCTTGAGGAGTTGTAGCTTCTTGAACAAGTCGCGGTTGTAGTGTGTAGGCACGAAGCGTGCTCTCATCACTTCCTTCATTTGAGCCCAAGTGGTGATAGGAGGTTCGCCTTTTGCTTCTCTTCTCTCTATGATTTGCTCCCACCAAATGAGAACATAGTCTTGGAACTCAAGGGATGCCATAGCTGAGAACATAGTCTTGGAACTCAAGGGATGCCATAGCGATCTTCTTCTCTTCATCAAAGTTGTGAAGGCGAAATATCTTGTCAACCTTCAATGCCCATGAGAGATAGTCTTCGGGATCAATGCTTCCGGAAAACTTTGGCATGGTGAACTTGAGCTTGCCATAGCGATGCTCGTCATTGTTTCCTTGCCTATTGGGAGGGCGATCTCGATTTTGGCGGTTTGCCATATCTTGTTGCTCTTGAGGATGTAGATGTTCTTGTTGGGGTAGTTGCTCTTGTCGTGCTTGAGGAGGAGCTTCTTCTTGCATTCTTGGTTGATGGCGCCTCTCTTGCATCTCATCACGAAGGAAATCCTCTTCTTGACGACTGTGTCGAGTGCGGGCTGCCACATTGCGATGTGCATCTTGTAAAGCACATTGCGCCTCCATAGCTTGAGCTTCTCGACGTTGTTGTGCTTGGCGGTTAGCCTCGGCATCTTGTTCTTCTTGATATTGGCGTGCTCGCTCTTGTTGTTGTTGGCGTAGTCGTTGCCGTTCTTGTGCTTGCTCAAGTGTAGCTTGGTTTTGACGACGTCGATTTTCTTGTTCGTCGAATAGCTCTTGGGAACTCTTGTCATGTAGAGGATGCCGGTGGTCATGTCGAGCTTGACGTGCGGCTTGACGAAGAGTGTTTGACGTAGGTGTACTTGAGTCTTGCGTGGAGTCGGTATGTCGACTTGAGCGGCTACGTCGTTGAGATGATGTTGAGGAAGAACGTCGGTTGATGATCAATGTCCGGAGCTCATTGTATTGAGTAGACATGTTGGTGTTGATGAGGTCGATTTGCTCCTTGGTACTTTGTTGGAATTGGCGCGCGTCCTCGGCGACTTGACCAATGTACTCTCGCATAGCTTCACTCTCTTGATGTAGAGCTCGTTGGACACCGAATAGATGTAGTTTGGTGACGTAGTTGTTCGCTTCTTGTGGATCGTCGAAGATCGGATTGGTAGATGAACTTGGCCTATCCATCATCACAAGCAAGTATGTGAGTGGGAGAAAGGAGAAGACAATATCAATGTACCTTAACCGAGGTTGAAAATGGATCAATGATCACTCAACAATGTAACCCGGAAATAGCACTATTGGTACCACTTCGTGTCGATTCTCACACCTACACAAGTAAAGCTTTGAGAGGAGCTCGGTTAGGATGTGGCACAAATTCAATGCAATCGTCAAAGTGACTCAAAGATGTTGAAAATGGTTCACAATTTGCTCATGCAACAAGTAGATCACTAGCAAAGAGTAGCACACGGAACACACGCACGGATAGATAAATGTGGTTGTGCAACCAAGGATGAGCGAAAATGTGGTAAACCACGGAAAATGCTCGTGTTGCACAACACTAGAGAGACGCTAACCGATTGCTTAATAGGCGGATACGCACTTGTGCACGACCTATAAGAGGCAAAACGTAACGACTATCTATCACAAGTATGCTATGAGTGTATGATGTGCCGATGCTTGAGCACAAAATGATGTTGCTATGATGTATGATCTCTTTGGATGCAGGGCGTATGATGCTATTGTTTCTTTGCTTGGATTGGCTCTTTTGCTTAAAAGCTTTTGAGCTCTTTCTGTGGGCACATATGTATGCTTCTTGGATCGAGGTAGCTATTGTGTATGCGGAACACTCTTGTGGCACATGGAGATATGCAAAATGATGTGGTGGTACTCACAATGATGATACCAAGATGATGTGGTATGCAATATATATGACTATCACGAATGTGCACAAGTGTCGTGGCCCGGCAATACTCAAATGGCTAGTCTCAATGGGAAAGCTACGCAAAGATGGTTCATAGGGTGACAATGCAATTGCAAGGTAGAATGGGCGAAGTGTCGTCGATGTTACCGTCCTTGCCGAAGTTGAGCGGTGGTGTTGTCGAAGTCTTGCCGTCCCAAGGTAGCCTAAACATCCGAGGAAACGGTGAAACCACAACTCATGTATCCAAGGCAAAGGGAACACACTTTCCAAACTCGAAGCGGGTAAGCGATGGTGGTTGCAGAAGGTGAGGTGGCAGTTGCGGAAGGTGGATGGTAGCGGAAGGTGGAACGGAACTGAACAAGTTCAGCTTCGTCAGGGTTTGTCGGACGTCCGGCAGTTACCGGTCGTCCGTTCGGTCTGGAAGGGTCGGACGTCCGGTGGAGACCGGAAATCCGGTAAAAGCTTCTGTAAGTGGGGTTCCGGTCGTCCGGTGTTTAGCGGACGTCCGGTGTCTCGAGAGGGGCCGGACGTCCGGTAAACGTCGGTCGTCCGGTAGGTTTGGGAAAAAGGTTGGTGGGATCCGTGGAGAAATTGGTGAAACGTGATCGGATTGGCGGGGAAAAACGGTGAAAAGGTGAGGAAATGCTAGATCGACACGTGGCACAGCAAATCCATGGAACAAATTCAACAAAATCTTGCCAAATCAACAGATCACAAAAAAATTTTGGGGCTCTTTTTGTGGGGAATTTTCGAAATTGGGAAGAACACGACAAAAACAGGCTAGAAAACAAAGTGTGGGACTCCAAAATCGTGAGAAACCGTGCTCTTGATACCAAGATGATGTAGGGTGGAACCCTAATCAGCGGACCTTTCACGTTTTGGAGGGTGGCACACGATGAACACGGGGAAAACAAGGGGAAAGACGGGGAAAACACAAGAGAGAACACTCAAATCAACACGAAAGCAATCACACAAGCGCTAGATTCGCGATACAAAGTCGAGATCCATGATCCAAAGTCAACAACGGTGATACAGATAGTCTTCTCCCGGAGGAGGTCTTGATATCCCTGGGGATCTTCTCCGTGAAGGAGGTCCTGAATCCGTAGTGGATCTTCTCCGTAGAGGCGCACCGTCTCGTGGGAGAAATCCACACAAGTATGAGAAATGAGCTAAACCACAGCTAAGTCTAACGGAGGGGAGTCAACAGTATTTATATTACACGGGTAGGCGCCGTCGGGGCGGACGTCCGTGGGTTACCGGACGTCCGGTGGTTCCGGAGGGACCGGACGTCCGGTAATCCTCGGATTTCCGCTAATTAGCTTCTGTCGCCGTTGTCACGGACGTCCGGTGGCTTCCGGTCGTCCGGTCGACTGGGGGAGGCCGGACGTCCGGTGTCTTCCGGTCGTCCGGTGCCTGGGAATCGCCGGTCGTCCGGTGCAGGCCGGACGTCCGGTGCCTGTAGCATCTCCAGCCTTCCTTCTTCTTGTCTCGTGTACTTGTTGGGTCTGTCCTCTTGAGCATCGTGTAGAGCTGTCCCGCGGCCTTCGTCCAAGCACCTGAGTATGCATAGAGTCTCTGATGAAGGTAGAAGCCGTGTCTCAAGTGAATCCGAAAGATGTAAAGAGAGGAGCGAGGTCACCTCGGTCTCGAAAGCTCTTGCACGGGCTCTAGTCATGGGTCCTTTGGGCACTTGGTGAGGTGAAGGGGGGTCCATGGAGATGACCTTGGGATGCTCCGCATCATCATCTCCCTTTGGGATTGGGATGAACTCTATCATGTATCCATGTTCCCCTTGTTGTTCTTGTACCTTTGTGGATCTTGTGTGTATGTGAGTCTAGTGGATGTGTGATTTGGACTTGTTCTTGAGTGTTTCTCTTGTGTTCTCCCCTTTGTGCTCATCTTGTTCTTGGGGATTCCCCTCCAATTCGTGAAAGATCTCCACCTAGGGTTCCACCCTACAACACATCGTCAACGAGCGCCATTTTTACAAGCAATGGAGGACGGAGAGGGAGGCGAGGAGGAAGGAGCGAGCCGCCTATCAGGAGAACAAGCGTGCGCGGAAGCAGGCTGCTCAACTGAACATGAAGCTAGGAGAAGCGTCGTCCTGGGACTCCGAGGACGAGCGGTATGCCGACTCCTACTTGCAGACGTCGGAGGAGGACATTACCGAGTCGGAGCCGGAAAACGACGAGTAGTTGATCTTTTATTTTACAAGGCTTTGCTATGGAGAACTATTTATGTATCATTATCAAGTATCTATGTATCATTTTCAACTTGTCGCGCGGCGTCGCCGAGGAAGGAGACCAGCAGTGTGCGCTAGGGGCAATGGGACGCCGACCAGCGGGCCCGGGTGAGGGGAAGTGCGCGGCGGTTGGGGGTTAAAAAAGGCTCTGGGGGGGGGGGTCGGCGACTGGGGGGAAAATGACCCCAAGGCACGGTTTTCGCCGGGTCACCCCCAGGCGGCGCTATTTGGGCATCCGTGGGGGGCCGAACGGCTGGAGATGCATATTGTCCCGCAACTCATGCCGGCGAGTCCGGTCTAGGGTTGCGGAGCGGGAGCGAACGTCGTAGTCGATCATACACAAGTACAGAAAGTAAATTGGCACAGAGAAGTAGAGAGGAGTCTTTCTTTATTAATCAACATCAACTGTCCATAAACAGGGTGCTCTCCTCTTTATATATCTAGGGGTGGAGGGATAAGTGCCCACTTTAACGCTAAGTGGAGGGACTTGGTCTATAATGGGCCATTGACTTGTTCCATCTAAGGCCCAAGTTTCCCAACACTCCCCCTTGGGTAGTTATCCGTATATCCATGTCTGAAAACTCCGAAAAACCCAATGGGAAAAAATATGGAGAAAGAGCACGCATCGTACATTGTTGTATTTCACAAATTGCCTCATCAAAAACCTCGTGTGAGAAACATCAGGAAAACTCACTCAAGGGAAAAAGAGTACAATCCACTCAACCATCAAATTGAGTACTCGATCATCGGGATCAAGATTTTAACGACGAGTTTGTGAAGTTTCTCCTCCTGAACCTTGCATCTCTCTAAGTCTCATCATACCAATTCCACGCACACCCTCTCAAAGGTTGATGCCGGTAATGATCTAGTGAACATATCAGCAAGATTGTTACAAGACTTAGTATGCAAAACTCTCACCTCGTTCAACTGCTGCAGCTCATGTGCATAGAAGAACTTAGGACTAATATGCTTTGTGAGGTTACTCTTCGCATAACCCATCTGGACTTGTGCAACACAAGCACCATTATCTCCATAGATAAGGGTAGGGGTTTGTACGGTGTTCAGCCCACATGTCTGTTGAATGTGGCCGATCATTCGTCGAAGCGAAACGCATTATTTTGACGCTTCAAATAGTGACATGATTTCCACGTGGTTCGTGGAAGTCGACACAAGAGTTTGCTTGGACGATTTCCAGGAAAACGCGGTTCCACCACAAAGGAAAACATATCCAGTCTGCGATTTGCAATCATGCGGGTCCGATGGGTACTCAGCATCGGCATAGCCTATAATATATAGGTCTTGATTCCTTTTATAAGACATGCCAAGATCTTTGGTCCCTTGCAGGTAACGGAAGACGTCCTTGACACCTTTCCAATGTCTTTTGGTAGGTTCGGAATTGTACCTAGCAAGCAAACTGATGGTGAACGTAATGTCTGGTCGTGTACAATTTGCGAGGTACATGAGTGCTCCAACTGCACTCAGGTAAGGAACCTCTAGTCCCAGAGTTTCCTCCCCCTCTTCCTTTGGCCTGAACGGGTCCTTGTCTGGCTGTAAAGATCTCCCGATCATCGTGGTCTTAGAAGGATATGCCTTATCAAATCCAAATCTTCCCAACACCTTTTGGGTGTAGGTCGACTGGTGCACTAGAATCCCATCAGGGGAAAGTTCAAGTTGCAACCTACACAGAACTTGGTTTTACCCAAATCCTTCATCTCGAATTCCGACATTAGGTAGGAACTCGCTTCCTCAATATCCTCAGGCGTACCGATTATGCTTAAATCATCCACATACACCGAGATTATACAGAATCCATCTTGGGATCGCCGTATAAAAACACATGGGCAATCTTTATTGCTCGTGTAGCCCTTCTGATGAAGGAAATCTCTTAGGAGATTATACCACATTCTACTAGACTGTCGGAGTCCGTATAGTGCTTTTTGAAGTTGAACACTGTATAGACTCATGTTTGCTCTATCATGGTTTGGAACAGGGATACCTTCAGGAACCTTCATGTATATGTTCGAATCCAAGTTACCATATAGGTAAGTAGTGACAACATCCATTAATTTCATTTTCAAGTCCACATTTACTGCCATTGAGATAAGGTATCTAAAGGTAACTCCATCCATGACCGGGGAATAAGTCTCCTCAAAATCAACACCTGGTCGTTGAGTGAACTCTTGAGCGGCGAGCTTTGCTTTGTACCATACTACCTTATTATTTTCATCTCTCTTTTGAGCAAAAACCCACCTATGGCCAATAGGGCGAATGTGGGGAGGAGTTCGACAAACTGGTCCGAACACCTTCCTTTGTTGAGAGATAATAATTCAGTAGTAATTGCCTCCTGCCAATCTTTCCAATCCAACCTTTTCTTGCAATCATCGAGCGTGTTAGGCTCAGGGTCAAGATCTATGATTGAGGCAATTTGCGTAGCAAAGTTAATGTCGACAATTACCGTTGCTCAGTTCAGAGACTCCCCCATATAAATACAATTTATGGACATTTCGTCATGGAGCGCATCTGGTGTCGGTGTCAAAATCGGCGGATCTCGGGTGGGGGGTCCCGAACTATGCGTCTGAGGATCGATGGTAACAAGAGACTGGGGACACGATGTTTACCCAGGTTCAGGCCCTCTCGATCGAGGTAATACCCTACTTCATGCTAGATTGATCTTGATGAATATGATTACAAGAGTTGATCTACCTCAAGATCGTAATGGCTAAACCCTAGAAGTCTAGCCTATGATTCTGTTGTTTCTCTATTCTAGCCTCTACGGACTAAACCCTCCAGTTTATATATGTACCGGAGAGCCCTAGGGTTTGTACATAACCATCTTGCAAAGGAAGGAAAGATTACACCCGAACCTAAAACCTGCCATTATACGCATACAGGACTCCTATCCGGATACGAGAGACGATCTTCAGCAATGATCTTCACGACCCACTAGTCCGGCCCATCACAAGCTATCCAGCCACATGAGGACCCCTCGATCCAGGACTCCCTCAGTAGCCCCTGAACCTGTCTTCGATGACGATGAGCTCGGCTTCCCTATTGTCTTCGGCATCACAACGCGGATTCCTTCTTCCGAATATATCTTCTATAGAAAGTGTATTGTGTTCGGATCTGCATGGTTAGTACAACCCTTAGCTCGAAGGCAAGGCATTTGAAAGAAAATTAATAATGTCTCTTTACTGACAACTTTTTGGTGAAGCATCGCGTCCATCCCACTAACATATCAGACCGTTTTGTTTGGTCCTAGTTTCGCGCTTCGAGGTATAACCTCACTTGGCATGTCTTATCAATATAGAGATCGTGCCCGCTTATTAGGGGATTCTTATCAATGTGACGTGAGCATCCAAACCGCGCATTATGCACGACCGCTTTGGGAACTGGCGAGGTCTACGGCTAAAGTGGGGGGACGTTCTGTATTCGCAGCGTTATAAAAGGACACCAATCCCTTTCATCGGCCCCACGCTTTCCTCAAGCCCGAGCTCACCAATCTCCCTAGCCCCAGCATCCTTATCTCTTGCGCCCGCAGTTCTCCGCTCCTCAACCACCACTTCCTTCCTCAGCAATGGCTGGATCCGGCGCCAAGGGCAAGTGGGAGGCCTCCACGGTTATTCAGAAAGCCGTGGAGGATCTCCGGAGTGCGGGCTATCTGCCAATATCGCGCACCGAGTCCCCGCCCAGGACCAGGTGGTTCCCGTCCCGGAGGCGGGTGAGAGAGTTGTGTTCCTTTCGCACTTTGTTAGGGGGCTAGGATTCCCTCTTCACCCCTTTGTACGGGGTTTGTTGTTTTTCTACGGGCTAGATTTCCATGATCCAGCCCCGAATTCAATCCTTCACATCTCCGCTTTCATAGTGGTGTGTGAAGCTTTCCTCCGCGTTCCCTCACATTTCGGCCTGTGGCTCAAGACCTTCAATGTGAAGCCGAAGGTGGTGGACGGGCTACACGTGGAGTGCGGGGGCGCTATGATAAGCAAGCTCCTGAATGCAACCTGGCCAAAGGGGTCGTTCGTGGAGACGGACAAGGTTTGGTAGCAGGAGTGGTTCTATATCACTGAGCCTCGCAACGCTAAGTGGGCGGCGACGCCTGCCTTCAGATCTGGACCCCCGGAGAGGCTAACCTCTTGGACCGATAAGGGTCCGAACTGGGGGTCTCGGACTGTGTTCGCCATCCTTTCGTTTGTCCTACTCCATCGTTGGGTCTGCGGGGTCGTCGACCTACTCCGTACTATCACCGTCGTTAGTGACAGTGTTGCTATCTTTCCCTTTACGGGATTTAGTTCGGCGCTTCGGACACCGACGATTGGGAGGTTCATCGACAGGCTTATCCTTTGTGGGATCATTTTCGCCGTTGCCCTCCTTCTCCTTAGGTGTATCCAACATATACACGTCGTATGAGGACGTAGCCGTCCATCGCCCGGTTATAGGCAGGTTTTGGTCTAGATCTGCTTCGGCTTCGAGGTCTATCCCTTCGAAGTCTTCGGAAGCGTAGTCAAGTAGATCAGTTAGATCTTCGACCGTGGCTACCAAGTGGGTGGTGGGTGGGAAGCAAAATTCTTCGTCATCAGCCTCCAATTCGAACCGGATATAATTCAACTATGGGTCCCCAGCTAAGGAGAGGGATTTTAACGAGTTTAGCACATCGCCTAGAGGTGAGTGCCAGAAGATATCCGCGGAGCTGAATTCGACAATAGACGTCTGATCATGCTCGAAGGGCGCAGATGCACATGGTTCGGAACCTGAAGCCGGAGACGAGTGCGGAGTTCCGGTAACACAGGTCCCGCTCAGGGTTGGGTCAGTGTGCGACTCCAGCGCCGCTGAGTTTGCGGCCTCCGTGGCGGGGTTGAGCTTCCCGTCCTCGGGTGGCATGATCTGCTCCGGATCTAGGTCCAGAGCAGTTACAGGTGCTATCGCCTGGAGGTGGTCTGATGACAGAGTTAGGTCATGTTCATCGTGGTGGTATGGAGCGATCGCCGTGGGCTCGAATCCGTCGAAGATCAAGTCTCTGCGGATGTCAGCAACGTAGCTCAAGCTTCCAAACCTGACCTAATGGCCAGGGGCGTAGCTCTCAACCTGCTCGAGGTGGCCTTCTGTGTTGGCACGGAGCATGAAGGCACCAAACACAAAAGGCTAGCCGGGAGGAAAAGTTCCCTCGGCGGTGCCATCGTTGTTGACGAAGCGATCCATCAGTCCTTCAGTCAATGACATAGTCGAACTCTCAATGAAAGCACCAACGTCGGTGTCAAAACCGATGGATCTCGGGTAGGGGGTCCCGAACTATGCGTCTGAGGATCGATGGTAATAGGAGACCGGGGACACGATGTTTACCCAGGCTCAGACCCTCTCGATCGAGGTAATACCCTACTTCCTGCTAGATTGATCTTGATGAATATGATTACAAGAGTTGATCTACCTTGAGATCATAATGGCTAAACCCTAAAAGTCTAGCCTATGATTCTGTTGTTTCTCTATTCCAGCCTCTACGAACTAAACCCTCCAGTTTATATATGTACCGGAGGGCCCTAGGGTTTGTACATAACTATCTTGCAGAGGAAGGAAAGATTGCACCCGAACCTAAAACCTGCCATTATATGCATACAGGAGTCCTATCCGGATACGAGAGACGATCTTCAGCAATGATCTTCACAGCCCACCAGTCCGGCCCATCACGAGCTATCCGGCCACATGAGGACCCCTCGATCCAAGACTCCCTCATCTGGTGCTAACACTTGCTCTACCAAATTTCCCATTCTGGGAGCAAGGTCCTTTAGTTTTCCCGCGCCGATGTGTGCGCTCACATCTCCGCTGGGTGTTTCCTCTATGGGAAAGTCTAAGTCCGGAATTTCATGCACTGAATTTTACGTACTTTTGCTAGGTCTCAAACTGGCTCCCCATTCCACTTAGGGGCACTTTGGTGATAGGATGTGATAAATCTCTCTTATCCTTTTTCGTCAGGCGTCCCCGAGTACTTGGGATTGGAGAAACCGATTTCTCGTCCTTTAGGCCTATGGACGGGAGCAGGTATATGATAGAGGCAAAGGTGTCACGTCCTTCGATGAGATGGTGATTATCGGTTTCGGACGAGTAGACTTTGACGATCCGACTACAAACGTGCGAAGACGTCGCGCCTTAGCAATCGCTAAACCAACTCCGAGAGGTTATTGACCACATCGGAGCACGATCAACCTGACCACGAGGGTCTATTTCCTGCAAGCAAACGAAGAACAAGCAAGAAACTGTGATTGTAATATGGATATTGCGAATATAAGAGGAAAGCTTTATTGATCAAGGTGGGGTTCTGTGAGGTCTTTGTCTGGTCGTTAAACACAAACGAAGTACACGAAGTTGCAGCTATGGCGAACTTTAATTTAAACAAAACCCAAAGACTAAATGATGCCCTAAGGGCTGTATATATGGGGAAAGAGAGGGGAAATTTCGTGGCCCCTTGGAGAAGGGGTCCGAAACCAACCCTAACTCTGTTTTCCCCACACATGCGGACTCTAAAAACAGCCTATACTTGACTATTTCGAAATTACATGGGCCCGGCCCAATAATAAGGTGAAGCAACACCAATAATAGCCCCTAGACGAAATCTATGAAGTGGCATCTTGTATATTTCGTCCAAGTCTTCTCGCACTCATTATAGTGGCTTCAAAGTCCTGAAATCATCGCTTGTAACTCCGCTTGCTCCCCTTGCGCATGCCATCATGTCCATGCTTGATCTTGCTCCAATGTTCATCCTTCTTGTCCAAGCTAGGCCCTTCATTTGTAAGCAAGACAAATGTATCCAATTTAGGCAGCATCAAATTTTCATGAACATTAGAATCATTACCAAGAAATGAAAGTACCTGGTAATTTAATTGGCGTGCGCGAGCTCTAGTAATTGGTCATGTATATGTATCAGTTGGGGCTGTGGGTGTAACCTTGTTAGTGATGTCCTCATCATCCTCCCCTTCTTGAATTGAAATCGTCCTCAACGGAAGCTCATCTTCCTCACACAAGTAAGGCTTCAAATCTGCAATGTAAAATGTGGGACTAACCCCAAAATCTGCAGGCAGCTCAAGTTTATATGCATTATCATTTATTTTCTCTAACACCTTAAAAGGACCATCAGGACGTGGCATTAGCTTTGACTTGCGCAAATTAGGAAACCTATCCTTACGCAAATGTAACCAAACAAGATCTCTAGGTGCAAAGACAACACGTTTTCTACCCTTATCTCCAGCAATTTTATATTTAGCATTCATGCGCTCAATATTTTCCTTAGTTAACTCATGCAATTTTAAGATCAATTTAGCATGTTGTTTAGCATAAAAATTAACCTTCTCCGAAGATGGAAGGGGCAACAAACCAATAGGTACACGAGGTAGGAAACCATATACTATTTCAAAATGGCACATCTTAGTAGTAGAATGCAATGAACGATTATAAGCAAATTCAATATGGGGCAAGTATTCTTCCCACATTTTCTTATTCTTCAAAACAGCCCTAAGCATAGTAGACAAAGTTCTATTGACTACTTCAGTTTGTCCATCAGTTTGGGGGTGACAAGTAGTACTAAAAAGCAGTTTAGTCCCCAACTTAGCCCATAAACATCTCCAAAAGTGGCTAAGAAATTTAGTATCACGATCTGAAACAATAGTATTTGGCACGCCATGCTAGCGAATAATTTCACGAAAGAACAAATCAGCAACATTAGCAGCATCATCACTTTTATGACATGGTATAAAGTGTGCCATTTTCGAGAACCTATCCACGATAACAAATATGCTATCCCTCCCCTTCTTTGTTCGAGGTAAACCCAAAACAAAGTCCATAGATATATCTTTCCAAGGAACACTAGTGACAGGCAAAGGCATATATAAACCATGAGGATTGAGTCATGACTTAGCTTTTGACATGTAGTGCAGCGAGCAACAAAACGCTCAACATCCCATCTCATCTTTGGCCAAAAGAAATGTGTAGCAAGTATGTCCTCCGTCTTCTTCACGCCAAAGTGTCCCATTAATCCTCCTCCATGCGCCTCCTGCAACAACAAAAGACAAACAAAGCTAGCTGGAATGCATATCTTGTTAGCACGAAACACAAATCCATCATTAACGACGAACTTGTTCCATGTTCTCCCTTCTTTACAATTCTGCAATACATCTTTAAATTCAGCATCATGCACATATTGATCTTTGATGGTCTCCAAACCAAATATTTTATAGTCAAGTTGTGAAAGCATAGCATAACGACGAGACAATGCATCAGCAATAACATTTTCATTTCCCTTCTTGTGTTTTAGTACATAAGGGAAAGTCTCTATGAATTCAACCCATTTAGCATGTCTACGGTTCAGTTTTGCTTGACTTTTAATGTGCTTAAAAGATTCATGATCATAATGTATAACAAATTCTTTGGGCCATAAATAATGTTGCCATGTTTCCAAAGCCCGAACAAGAGCATATAATTCCTTATCATAAGTAGAATAATTCAGACTAGGCCCACTCAATTATTCAGAAAAGTATGCAACAGGTTTACCATCTTGTAATAACACACCTCCTAACCCAATTCCACTAGCATCACATTCAAGCTCAAAAGTCTTATTAAAATCAAGAAGTTGGAGTCAAGGAGCATGTGTCAACTTATCTTTCAATACAGTGAATGCTTCTTCATATGCAGTACCCCAAACAAAAGGCACATCCTTCTTTATAAGCTCATTGAGAGGTGTAGCAATGGTGATGAAATCTCACACAAAACGCCTATAGAATCCAGCGAGGCCAAGGAAACTCCTCACGTGTGTGACCATTTTGGGTTGCGGCCAACTCTCAATAGCTTCAACCTTGGCTTTATCAACCTCAATTCCCTGTGGAGTAACAACATAGCCAAGAAAAGATACTCGGTCGGTGCAAAAGGTGCACTTTCCAAGGTTACCAAACAAACGTGCATCACGTAGAGCAATAAAAACAGCATGTAAATATTCCAAATGTTCCACCAAAGATCTGCTATAAATCAATATATCATCAAAGTAAACTACCACAAATCGTCCAATGAAAGCACGTAAAACTTCATTCATTAATCTCATGAAAGTACTAGGTGCATTAGTTAACCCAAAAGGCATGACTAACCACTCATATAATCCAAACTTAGTTTTAAATGCTATTTTCCATTCATCTCCCAATTTCATACGAATTTGATGGTATCCACTAGGAAAATCAACTTTGGATAATATTGTAGAGCCACTCAATTCATCAAGCATATCATCTAGCCTAGGAATAGGTTGACGATAACGAATAGTAATATTATTAATGCCTCTACAATCAACACACATACGTGATGTACCATCCTTTTTCGGCACTAGAATAATAGGAACAACACAAGGACTAAGGGATTCACGTATATAACCTTTGTCGAGTAGCTCCTGTACTTGATGCATAATATCCTTTGTCTCCTCTGGATTGGTACGGTATGGTGCGTGGTTGGGTAGAGATGCACCGGGAATTAAGTCAATCTGATGCTCAATCCCTCGAATAGGTGGTAATTCCGGTGGCACGTCTTGTGGAAAGATGTCCGCGAACTCCTGCAAAATGTTAGTGCCAGCAGGACGCAAAGAGGAAGGCACATCCTCAAATGAAAATAATGCCTCTTTGCACACAAAAGCATAGCACATAGATTTGCTGAAATCTAGATCATCAATACCAGATTTGGTGGCAAGTAAACATCCACTTTTTAATTTAATTTCAGATGCAACATGAGATGTTGGTGTGTTATTAGGCTTCATTTGTTGCTCAAACTCTTTTGCCACAATCTGAGTTTCACTCTTATTTTGCTCCTGTTTCGCTTTATTAGCTCTATTAATATCATCTTTCAAAATGGAATTAGGAGACATATGAAGCAAAGTAATACATTTATCCTTATGAACAAGAGTATACTGATTGTTTCTACCATGGTGTACATATTTTTTATCAATTTGCCATGGTCTACCAAGTAATAAGGAACTATCTTGCATGGGTACCACATCACAATCAACATAATCACCATATGATTCTAAAAAAACATAATCAGCATATGTGGAGATACTAAAATGCACACAAACAGTACGTGTTACCTTAACCTTACTACTCTTGTTGAACCATTGGATGTAGTAAGGATGTGGATGTGGTCTTGTGGTGAGAGATAGCTTCTCCACCATCTCCATGCTAGCCAAGTTGTTGCAGCTCCCTCCATCTATGATGACGTGAACAGAATGTTCCTTCACAACTCCCTTTGTATGGAACAAATTATGCCTCTGATTTTTCTCCGCTTGTGTGACCTACACACTCAAAACACGTTAAGAAACTAAACATTCATACATGTCAATGTCTTCAGGAGCCATGTATTGCGTCTCATTTTCAGAATCATCCCCACCGCGTTCTTCACGTGTAATAAGAGCCAAAATCTCCTCATCATAGTCACTAGCGGACTCATAATCACCATCCTCAGTAGCAATCATGACACGCTGAGATGGGCATTTGCTCGCATAGTGACCACGACCAGTGCAATGACGACATGTAACATCATGTGTTGGCCCCGTGGATGCCATGGATGAAGAAGAGCTCTGCGCAGGACCGGAAGGTGTACTCCTGGTTGATGGTGGTGGTGCATGTTTGCTTTTATCACGACTGGAAGTGACAGCTGAAGTAGGCGGTGGTGCAGTCAGACGTGTCGAAGTAGATGATGCAGGCGGTGTCCATGATGAAGGTCGACCTGCAGAAAAATTAGTTCGCGCCAATGCCTGTCGATCCTCCACTTCACGTTCAGCTTTGCAAGCCAGATGGAATAAACGAGTGATATTATTATACTCCTTATACTCTAGAATTGTCTGAATCTCTCTATTTAAGCCACCCCTAAAATGTGCAAGCATAGCCTCATTATCCTCAACAATACCACACCTAATCAGGCCAGTTTGTAATTCCTGATAATATTCCTCTACAAAAAAAATTCCTTGTCTTAAACGCTGCAATTTCTGAAGTAATTCACGTTGATAATATGGTGGAACCCAACGTGTCCGCATAGCAGTTTTCAAAGCAGCCCAAGTAGTTGGAATATTATTCGGATATAATCTACAATATTCAGACCACCACACACAAGCAAAACTAGTGAAAGCACAAAGAGCAACAGCAACACGTCTCTCCTCGGGATATTCTGAACATGTAAAACATTGTTCTATTTCTAACTCGCAAGTAAGATATATGTCAGGAAGATATCTACCCTCAAATGGTGGAATATTCAATTTTAGCTTAGGGAGATGGTCATGATCGCATACCTGAGGGTGGGGTGCAGCCCTACCATTGCGAATATTTGCATGTGGACGACCTGGTGGTGGTGGTTGTATGTAGTTCAGATTTTGATCAACCTCATCCTCATAATTTCCCGCATAATCGTCCTCCTCCTCAGCAGCAGCAGGAGCCACAAAAGTATCAATAGCAGCGCCAACAGTTTGGCGAGGCTCAAGAGGGACATGGCACGCTTTGCGGAGGGCTGTTTCATGACGTTGTTGTTGTTGTTGTTGTTGTTGTTGTTGTTGTTGTTGTTGTTGTTGTTGTTGTTGTTGTTGTTGTTGTTGTTGTTGTTGTTGTTGTTGTTGTTGTTGTTGTTGCATGTGTTGTCATTTGATTAACGGGATCACATCATTAGGAGAATGATGTGATGGACAAGACCCATCCGTTAGCTTAGCACTATGATCGTTTAGTTTTACTGGTATTGCTTTCTTCATGACTTATACATGTTCCTAAAAACACAAGAGGGACAAGAAGAAAACACTCAAACCAACAAGTTTAGGTCATACAAATGCTAGATCCAGGAACACAAAGTGTGATACACGATACACGATCACCTAAGGACGATACAAGTGGCGGTAGTCATCTCCGTGAGGAGGTCTTAATGTTCTTCTCCATGAAGGAGGTCTTGAATCCGGGTGGATCTTCTCCGAGGAGGCCGCGGTCTCGTAGGAGAGGAACCACTACGGTTTTTGGATGAGCTAACACAAAGCTAACCCTAGAATGTATGGGTGGAGTCCTTTATATAAGCTAGGAGGGGCGAAGGGGTACATGGGCCTCGGCCCAAAGTCATGCACACAGGCACTGTCCGGATGATCCGGATGTTGGTCCGGATGATCCGGCCTTTGGGGGTCCGAATGATCCGAGTCGGCGTCCGGATCATCTGGTCGGGTCTTCTGTGCAGCGGGGGGGTCTAGATGTCCGGGTCCTGGTCCGGACGTCCGGGTGTGGCTGGATGATCCGGGTCGGGGTCCGGATGATCCGGCTTCGGCGAGGTAGCTTCGCGTATCGGGGCGCACATTATCCGGATCGTCCGGGCTCTGCCCGGATCATCCGGGTCTTCGTCCGGATCATCCGGCCGGTCTGAGACTTGGCCATTTTCTCCTCCATCTTCCTTCTTCGATTCCTCTTGTTCCTTGGTTCCTCCATGGTTGCTCTCGAGGTACCTGAGTACGCATAGAGTTTCTGATGAGGGTAGCAGCCATGTCTCGTGTGAATCGAAATGACGTAGAGAGAGAAGTGAAGTCACCTCGGTCTTGAGAGCTCGTGCTCGAGTGCGTGTCATGGGTCCACTTGGCACTTGATGAGACGATGGTAGGTCCATGGGGATGACCTTGGGATGCTCCGCATCATCTCCCCTCCCTTGGGAAAGATTCGACCTCGGATCGAAATCTTGATCACCTTGGAAAATGGAGAGATCCTTGACGTTGAAGACATCGCTCACGTTGTACTTGTCGCGTGGAATGTCGATCTTGTAGGCATTGTTGTTGTAGCGTGTTAGCACCTTGAAGGGTCCGTCGGCACGAGGTAGTAGTTTGGACTTGCGCTCGTTGGGGGAAATGGTCCTTGCAAAGATGTAACCATACGAGATCTCCCGGGTGGAACACCATTGGCTTCTTGTTGGCGTTGAGCTTGGAGGCTAGGCGATGTACTTGCCGCTCGATCGTTGCCCTTGTATCTTCACGCACCTTCTTGAGATAGCTTGCTCGAGTACTCGCGTCCAAGTTGATGCGCTCTTGTAGAGGTAGAGGTAGGATGTCCAATGGGGACAACGGGTTGAAGCCGTAGACGACCTCGAAAGGGGACTTGCCGGTAGTCGAATGTCTTGCGCGGTTGTAGGCATACTCGGCGATGGGCAAGCATTGATCCCATTCCTTGACGTTCTTCTTGATCATCACGCGAAGAAGCATCGAAAGTGTGTGGTTCGTCACCTCCGTTTGGCCGTCGGTTTGCGGATGATATGCTGAAGAGAAGAGGAGCTTGATGCCGAGTTTGGCGCATAGAGTCTTCCAAAAGTAGCTCAAGAATTTGACGTCCCGATCCGACACGATAGTCTTAGGTACTCCATGTAGACGAATGATTTCCCTACAAAAGAGATTTTCCACATGTGAAGCATCGTCGATCTTGTTACAAGGAATGAAATGAGCCATTATAGAAAAACTATCCATGACAACAAACACGACCTTTCCATTTTGAGTCCTAGGCAATCCAAGTATAAAGTCCATGCTTATGTCTTCCCATGGATGGTATGGAATAGGAACCGACATGTAAAGACCATGAGATTGAGCTTTTGACTTAGCTTTGCGACATGTAGAGCATCGTTTGGTGAGGCGTGTGACGTCACGGAGCATCTTGGGCCAAAAGTAGTTCTTGGAGAGCGTAGCAAATGTCTTGTCGCATCCAAAGTGACCCATGAGTCCTCCTCCATGAGATTCCTGCAAAAGGAGCAAACAAAGCGAAGACTCGGGAATGCAAAGTTTGTTAGCTCTCATGAGATATCCATCCTTGATGTAGTAACGTTCCCAAGAAGTGTGAGTCAAACACTTAGCATAAGGATTTGCAAAGAAAGGATCATGCTCATATAAGTCTTTTATGTGCTCAAAGCCAATAACATTCAACTCAAGTTTTGTGACAAGCATGCATTTGCGGGAAAGCGCATCCGCCACAACATTTTCTTTGCCTTTGATGTACTTGATGACATAGGGAAAAGACTCTATGAACTCACTCCACTTAGCATGACGCTTGTTCAACTTAGTTTGACCCTTGAGATACTTGAGCGTCTCATGGTCCGTATGAAGAATGAATTCATGAGGTCTAAGGTAATGTTCCCAAACACGCAAAACTCTCACCAAGGCATGTAGCTCTTTATCATAGATGGGGTAGTAAAGTTGTGCTCCGGATAGCTACTCGCTAAAGTACGCAATTGGGCGCTTTTCTTGCATGGGCACGCCACCTATGCCGGTACCACTAGCGTCACAATGAATCTCAAAAGGTTTGTCAAAGTTTGGTAGGGTAAGAAGTGGTTGATATGTCTCCAACGTATCTATAATTCTTTATTGTTCCATGCTATTATTTATGAAGTCTTGGATGTTTAATGGGCTTTATCATTCACTTTTATATCATTTTTGGGACTAACCTACTTACCCAAAGGCCCAGTCCAGATTGCTGTTTTTTGCCTATTTCAGGGTTTTGCAGATAAGGAATATCAAACGGAGTCCAAACGGAATGAAACCTTCGCAGGATATATTTTTGGAGGAAATCACGCATGATAGACTTCGGGGCCAAGCCAGGAGACAGAAGGGCCACCCTCGAGGGTGGGGGGCGCGCCCCCTGCCTCGCGGGCAGCCTCTGTGGCCCCCGGTGCCCCTCTTCTTCCTATATATATCTACGTACCCCAGAAACTCCAGAGATAGAGAGAAAACCCTAATTCCACCGCCGTAGCTGCTGTTCCTGTGGAGATCCCATCTTGGAGCCTGTTCCGGGAGGGGGATCCATCACGGAGGCCTTCATCATCATCATCATCATCATCGCCCTCACCATGAGTTGTGAGTAGTTTACCTCAGACTTTCGGGTCCATAGCTAGTATCTAGATGGCTTCTTCTCTCTCTGGATCTCAATACAAAGTTCTCCTCGATCTTCGAGGAGATCTATTCGATGTAATCTCTTTTTGCGGTGTGTTTGTCGAGATCCGATGAATTGTGAGTTTATGATCAAGGTTATCTATGAAAGATATTTGGTTCTTCTCTGAACTTTTTATGTGTGCTCATAATATCCCTGCAAGTCTCTTCGAATTATTGGTTTGGTTTGGCCTACTAGATCTATAGTTCTTGCAATGGGAGAAGTGCTTGGCTTTGGGTTCAATCTTGCGGTGTCCTTTCCCAGTGATAGTAGGGGCAGCAAGGCACGTATTGTATTGTTGACATCGAGGATAAAAAGATGGGGTTTTCATCATATTGCTTGAGTTTATCCCTCTACATCATGTCATCTTGCTTAAGGCGTTACTCTGTTCGTATAAACTCAATACACTAGATGCATGCTGGATAGCGGTCGATGTGTGGAGTAATAGTAGTAGATGCAGGCAGGAGTCGGTCTACTTGTCTCGGACGTGATGCCTATGTACAATGATCATGCCTAGATAGTCTCATAATTATCCGCTTTTCTATAAATTGCTCGACAGTAATTTGTTTACCCGCCGTAGAATACCGCTATCATGAGAGAAGCCACTAGAGAAAACTATGGCCCCCGGGTCTATCTTTATCACATTACTTTCCCGTCAACTAGCCAATTTCTGCTGCCGTTGTTTATTTGCTTTCTTTACTTTCTGTTTCTATATCAAAAATACCAAAAATATTATCTATCATCTCTATCAGATCTCACTATCGTAAGTGACCGTAAAGGGATTGACAACCCCTTATCGCGTTGGCTGCGAAGTTCTTATTTGTTTGTGCAGGTGCAAGGGACTAGCGCGTGGTATCCTACTGGATTGATACCTTGGTTCTAAAAAACTGAGGGAAATACCTACGCTACGGTGCTGCATCTCCCTCTCCTGTTCGAGGGAATACAACGCAAGCTCAAGAGGTAGCAAGAAGAATTTCTGGCGCCGTTGCCGAAGAGGCTTACACAAAAGCCATATACCAAGTACCTATCACAAACCCTTATCCTTCACATTACATTTATTTGCCTCTCGTTTTCCTCTCCCCCGTTTTATTCGTCCTTCTTCCGCCGTGTGTTTCTCGTTTGCTGGCCACTTGTTTGCTTGTGTGTGTTGGATTGCTTGCTTGTCACTATGGCTCAGAACAATACCAAATTGTGTGACTTTTCCAATACCAACAACAATGACTTTATTAGCACTCCAATTGCTTCTATTACCGATGCTTAATCTTCTGAGATTAATGCTTCTTTGTTGAATCTTGTCATGATCAATTCTCTGGCCTTCCTAGTGAAGATGCCGCTACCCATCTAAACAACTTTGTTGATTTGTGTGATATGCAAAAGAAAAGGGATACGGATAATGATATTGTTAAATTGAAGTTATTTCCGTTTTCACTTAGAGATTGTGCTAAAACTTGGTTTTCCTCTTTGCCTAGAAATAGTATTGATTCGTGGAATAAGAGTAAAGATGCTTTTATCTCTAAGTATTTCCCTCCTGCTAAGATCATCTCTCTTAGAAACGATATTATGAATTTTAAGCAACTAGATCATGAGCATGTTGCACATGCTTGGGAGAGAATGAAACTAATGATACATAATTGCCCTACACATGGTTTGAATATGTGGATGATTATTCAGAACTTTTATGCTGGCTTGAATTTTGCTTCTAGAAATCTTTTAGATTCGGCTGCTGGAGGCACTTTCATGGAAACTACTTTAGGAGAAGCTACCAATCTCCTAGATAATATTATGGTTAATTATTCTCAATGGCACACCGAAAGATCTACTAGTAAAAAAGTGCATGCTATCGAAGAAAATAGTGTTTTGAGTGGGAAGATGGATGAACTTATGAAATTGTTTGCTGCTAAGAGTGCTTCTTCTGATCCTAATGATATGCCTTTGTCCACTTTGATTGAGAATAACAATGAATCTTTCGATGTGAATTTTGTTGGTAGGAATAATTTTGGTAACAATGCTTATAGAGGTAATTTTAATCCTAGGCCTTTTCCTAGTAATTCCTCTAATAATTTTGGTAATTCCTACAACAATTCTTACGGAAAGATGCCTTCTGAATTTGAAACTAGTGTTAAGGAGTTTATGATCTCGCAAAAGAATTTCAATGCTATGCTTGAAGAGAAATTGCTTAAAGTTGATGAATTGGCTAGAAGTGTGGATAGAATTACTCTTGATGTTGATTCTTTGAAACTTAGATCTATCCCACCTAAGAATGATATCAATGAGTCTCTCAAAGCCATGAGAATTTCCATTGATGAATGCAAAGAAAGAACCGCTAGAATGCGTGCTAAAAGAGAAGATTATATTAAATCGTGTTCTTCAAGTTATCGTGAAAATAAAGATGAAGATCTGAAAGTTATTGATGTGTCTCCTATTATATCCTTGTTTTCTAGTATTAATCTTGATGAGAATAGGATTGGAGGTGATTCTGCTTTAAGGTGTCCTAGTAATTCGGAGTTTTTAGAGCTTGATGCTAAAATTGCTAAAAGTGGGATTGAAGAGATTGAAACTTTGTATAGTGATGAACCCACTACTTTGGATTTCAAGGGATTCAATTATGATAATTGCTCTTTGATTGATTGTATTTCCTTGATGCAATCCGTGCTAAATTTTCCGCATGCTTATAGTCAAAATAAAGCTTTCACTAAATATATAGTTGATGCTTTGATGCAATCTTAGGAAGAAAAACTTGAGCTGGAAGTTTCTATACCTAGAAAGCTTTATGATGAATGGGAACCTACTATCAAAATAAAAATAAAAGATCATGAATGATATGCTTTGTGTGATTTGGGTGCTAGTGTTTCCACTATCCCAAAAACTTTGTGTGATTGGCTAGGGTTCCGTGAGTTTGATGATTGTTCTTTAAATTTGCATCTTGCGGATTCCACTATTAAGAAACCTATGGGAAGAATTAATGATGTTCTTATTGTTGCCAATAGGAATTATGTGCTCGTGGATTTCATTGTTCTTGATATAGATTGCAATCCTTCATGTCTTATTATTCTTGGTAGACCTTTCCTTAGAACGATTGGTGCAATTATTGATATGAAGGAAGGAAATATTAGATTCCAATTTCCGTTAAGGAAAGGCAAGGAACACTTTCCTAGAAAGAAAATCAAATTACCATATAAATCTATCATGAGAGCCACTTATGGATTGCCTTCCAAAGATGGTAATACCTAGATCTATCTTGTATCGTGCCTAGCTAGGGGCATAAAACGATAGCGCTTGTTGGGAGGCAACCCAATTTTTTGTTTTTTGTTATTGTTGCTGTTAGGGAATAAATATTGCATCTACCCTCTGATTAGATGTGTTTTCATGTTTTGTTTAGTGTTTGTGCCAAGTAGAACCTTTGGTAAGACTTGTGTGAAGTTTATTTGATCTTGCTATGAAAAACAGAATCGTTAGCGCTCGCTAAAGTAGTCTTCAAATTTTACTGGAGCGTGCTTTTTAGTTTATTCTTTTTGATGATGATTGGTAGACAAATTGCTCAAATTTACCAATTTAGTTTGAATTTTTTGGAGTTCCAGAAGTAGGCGAACCCAGCAGATTACTACAGACTGTTCTGTTTTTGACAGATTCTGTTTTTCGTGTGTTGTTTGCTTATTCCGATGCATCTATGAGTAATATTGGAGGATATGAACCATACAGAACTTGGAGTACAGTAGGTTTAACACCAATATAAACAATGAATGAATTCCTTTCTGTACCTTTGAGTGGTGGTTTGCTTTCTCTTACTAACGGAGCTCACGAGAATTTTTGTCTAAGTTTTGTGTTGTGAAGTTTTCAAGTTTTGAGTATTGCTTTGATGGACTATGGAACAAGGAGTATCAAAGGACTAAGCTTGGGGATGCCCATGGAACCCCATGAAAATTCGAGATAATCAAAAGCCTAAGCTTGGGGATGCCCCGGGAAGGCATCCCCTCTTTCGTCTTCATCCATCGATAACTATACTTGGAGCTATATTTTTATTCGCAACATGCTATGTGTTTTGCTTGGAGCGTCTTGTATAATTTGAGTCTTTGCTTGTTAGTTTGCCACAATCATCCTTGCTGGACACACCTATTTGAGAGAGTTAAATATGCCCTAGAAATTGTTAGAACACTCTATGTGCTTCACTTATATCTTTTGAGTTGAATAGTTTTTGCTCTAGTGCTTCATTTATATCTTTTAGAGCATGGTGGTGGTAATATTTTGTAGAAATTGTTGAACTCTCATGCTTCACTTATATATATTTGAGAGTCTATTAAAACATCATGGTAAAGTGTTTAGGCTAGAGAAACTAGTCTTCACATGATATACATCCAATGTCAATGTAGTAAAAAAATTCACGCCAAGTGCATTGAATAGAAAGAGATGTTGGAAGCTTGATAATTGTTTCGAGACATGAGGTTAGTGATATTAGAGTCATGCTAGTGGAGTAATTATGAAATTGAGAAATATTTGTGTTAAGGTTAGTGATTCCCGTAGCATGCACGTATGGTGAACCGTTATGTGACTAAGTTAAAGCATGAGGTATTTGTAGAGTGTCAACCTTTGTGTGGAGGTCGGGGGCGCGCGATGGTTAACTCCTACCAACCTCCCCTCTAGGGGCATGCGTTGATTGCTTTGTTTTGATGACTCGTAGATTTTTGCAATAAGTATATGAGTTCTTATGACTAATGTTGGGGCCATGGATTATACACACTCTCACCCTTCCACCATTGCTAGCCTCTCTTGTACCGCACAACTTTCGCCGGTGCCATAAACCCACTATATATCCTTCCTCAAAACAGCCACCATATTGTTCCTCAAAACAGCCATCATACCTACCTATCATGGCATTTCCATAGCCATTCCAAGATATATTGCCATGCAACTTTCCACCGTCCCGTTTATATGGCACACATCATATTGTCATATTGCCATTGCATGATCATGTAGTTGACATCGTATTCATGGCAAGGCCACCATGCATAATCTTTTCATACATGTCACTCTTGTTTCATTGCACATACTGGTACACCGCCGGAGGCATTCATATAGAGTCATACTTTGTTGTTATAGTATCGAGTTGTAATCTTAAGTTGTAATGAAAGTGTGATGATCATCATTTTTAGAGCATTGTCCCATGGGAGGAAAGGCTGAATCTATAAAGCCCCTTCGCAAAAAAAGGCCAAAGAAAAAAGGAAAGGCCAAAAAAGGGAAAAAGGAAGGGACAATTGCTACTATCCTTTTCCACACTTATGCTTCAAAGTAGCACCATGTTCTTCATTGTAGAGAGTCTCATGCTTAGTCACTTTCGTATACTACTGGGAATTTTCATTATAGAACTTGGCTTGTATATTCCAACGATGGGCTTCCTCAAATGCCCTAGGTCTTCGTGAGCAAGCAAGTTGGATGCACACCCACTAGTTTCTTTTGTTGAGCTTTCATTCATATTTAGCTCTAGTGCATCCGTTGCATGGCAATCCCTACTCACTCACATTGATATCTATTGATGGGCATCTCCATAGCCCGTTGATACGCCTAGTCGATGTGAGACTATCTCCCTCTTTTTGTCTTCTCCACAACCACCTCTATTCCACCCATAGTGCTATATCCATGGCTCACGCTCATGTATTGCGTGAAATTTGAAAGGTTTGAAAAGATAGAGCATGAAAACAAATGCTTGACTAAAATCGGGGTTGTGCATGATATGAATATTTTGTGTGATAGCAAGGGAGCATAGCCAACACTATATGATTTTGTAGGGATAACTTTCTTTAGCCATAGTATTTTGAGAAGACATGATTGCTTTGTTAGTATTGCTTGAAGTATTGTTATTTCTTATGTCAATATAGACTTTTATCTTGAATCTTTCAGATCTGAACATTCATGCCATAATTGAGAGAATTACATTGAAAAACTATATTGGTTAGCATTCCACATAAAAAATTCTTTCTTTATCATTTACCTACTCGAGGACGAGCAGGAATTAAGCTTGGGGATGCTTGATACGTCTCCAACGTATCTATAATTTTTTATTGTTCCATGCTATTATTTATGAAGTCTTGGATGTTTAATGGGCTTTATCATTCACTTTTATATCATTTTGAGACTAACCTACTAACCCAAAGGCCTAGTCCAGATTGTTGTTTTTGCCTATTTCAGGGTTTTGCAGATAAGGAATATCAAACGGAGTCCAAACGGAATGAAACCTTCGCAAGAGATATTTTTGGAGGAAATCACGCATGATAGACTTCAGGGCTAAGCCAGGAGACAGAAGGGCCACCCTCGAGGGTGGGGGGCGCGCCCCCCTTCCGAGGGCGCGCCCCCTGCCTCGAGGGCAGCCCCTGTGGCCCCCGGTGCCCCTCTTCTTCCTATATATACCTACGTACCCCAGAAACTCCGAAGACAGAGAGAAAACCCTAATTCCACCACTGTAGCTGCTGTTCCCGTGGAGATCCCATCTTGGAGCATCTTTCGGGAGGGGGATCCATCACGGAGGCCTTCATCATCATCATCATCATCGCCCTCACCATGAGTTGTGAGTAGTTTACCTCAGACCTTCGGGTCCATAGCTAGTATCTAGATGGCTTCTTCTTTCTCTCTGGATCTCAATACAAAGTTCTCCTCGATCTTCGAGGAGATCTATTCGATGTAATCTCTTTTTGCGGTGTGTTTGTCGAGATCCGATGAATTGTGAGTTTATGATCAAGGTTATCTATGAAAGATATTTGGTTCTTCTTTGAACTTTTTATGTGTGCTTATAATATCCTTGCAAGTCTCTTCAAATTATTGGTTTGGTTTGGCCTACTAGATCTATAGTTCTTGCAATGGGAGAAGTGCTTGGCTTTGGGTTCAATCTTGCGGTGTTCTTTCCCAGTGATAGTAGGGACAACAAGGCACGTATTGTATTGTTGCCATCGAGGATAAAAAGATGGGGTTTTCATCATATTGCTTGAGTTTATCCCTCTACATCATGTCATCTTGCTTAAGGCGTTACTCTGTTCGTATGAACTCAATACACTAGATGCATGCTGGTTAGCGGTCGATGTGTGGAGTAATAGTAGTAGATGCAGGCAGGAGTCCGTGTACTTGTCTCGGACGTGATGCCTATATACAATGATCATGCCTAGATAGTCTCATAATTATTCGCTTTTCTATCAATTACTCGACAATAATTTGTTTACCCGTCGTAGAATACCGCTATCATGAGAGAAGCCACTAGAGAAAACTATGGCCCCCGGGTCTATCTTTATCACATTACTTTCCCGTCAACTAGCCAATTTCTGCCGCCGTTGTTTATTTGCTTTCTTTACTTTCTGTTTCCATATCAAAAATACCAAAAATATTATCTATCATCTCTATCAGATCTCACTATCGTAAGTGACAGTAAAGGGATTGACAACCCCTTATCGCGTTGGTTGCGAAGTTCTTATTTGTTTGTGCAGGTGCAAGGGACTGGCACGTGGTCTCCTACTAGATTGATACCTTGGTTCTAAAAAACTGAGGGAAATACTTACACTACCGTGATGCATCTCCCTTTCGTCTTCGAGGGAATACAACGCAAGCTCAAGAGGTAGCAGTGGTGCGTGTGCAAGCAAGCTTTTTAGCTCATTGAATGCGGTGGCTTGCGAAGGACCCAAAATAAAGGGTGCGTTCTTGTTGCTCAAGGCGTGTAGAGGCATAGCAATTGTGCTAAAGTCCTTCACAAAACGTCGATAGAAACTGGCTAAACCAAGAAAGCTACACACTTGTTGGAGATTCGTTGGTTGAGGCCAAGTTTTAATTGCTTCAATTTTAGTTTCATCAACGTGAACACCTTGGGAAGAAACGACAAATCCTAGGAAAACGACCTTGTCAACGCCAAAAGTGCATTTTTCCATGTTAGCATATAAGCGCTCTTTCCGAAGGGTTTGTAAGACCATACAGATGTGTGTCACATGGTCCTCAAGCGACTTGCTAAAAACGAGGATGTCATCAAAATAAACCACTACAAAGACGCCTATATAAGGTCGGAGGACGGGCGCTTCCGATAAACCCATTGGCATGACTAGCCACTCATATAACCCAAACTTGGTTTTGAAAGCCGTTTTCCACTCATCACCCTCTTGAATGCGAATTTGGTAGTAGCCATTTTAAGATCAATTTTTGAAAAGATGGTGGCACCACATAATTCATCAACCACGTCGCCTAAGCGTGGGATAGGGTGACGGTATCTAACGGTGATAGCATTTATCGGGCGACAATCGGAACACATGCGAAAACTTCCATCTTTCTTAGGCACGAGAATAACCGGAACGGCACAAGGGCTCAAGCTTTCACGTACATGACCTTTGCCGATGAGTTGTTGTACTTGCCGTTGTATCTCCTTGGTTTCCTCGGGGTTGACGCGGTAAGGAGCCTTGTTCGGAAGTGGTGCGCCGGGTATGAGGTCGATGCGGTGTTCGATTCCGTGAAGTGGAGGTAGACCCGGAGGTAGCTCATCAGGAAAGACGTCCGAGAATTCCTGTAACAATTGAGACAACACTAAAGGTGGAGGTGGTGAAGTGTTAGTAGGTTTGGCTTCCGAGAATCCCCTTTGCATAAAAGCACAAGGTGAAAGACACTCGAGGGGTTCTCACACACTTCTCTCATCTCACTTTTGGTGGAGAATAGCACTAGTTGTTTCTTGTCACTCATCGTGGAGTCGCTCATATTTGGCTTGTGGCTCTCACTCTCCTTTTGGTGGCTCACTCTCTCACCACTCTCTCCATGATGGTTGGTAGGTATGTGTTTGTCGGCGGCTACTTGACTTGGTGACATTGGGTGCAGCACAAACTCTTTACCCTTCATCTTGAAGCTATGATGGTTGGTCTGTCCATTGTGTGTGACTCCACGATCGTATTGCCATGGTCGTCCAAGAAGAAGGTGGCACACGGACATATGAACGACATCACACTCAAGTGTGTCCTCGTAGGCGCCTATCTTGAAGGAAACTTGCATGGTGTGCTCGACTCGAAGAGTTCCGGTGTCGCTAAGCCATTGGATCTTGTAGGGATGAGGGTGCTTTGACTTCACCAATTTTAGCTTGTCGCATAGTTCTTCGCTTTCCAAGTTATGACAACTTCCTCCATCGATGATAACTTTGATGGAGCAACCATTGATTCCGGCCTTGGTATGGAAAATGTGGCATCGTTGATCGTCATCTTGTTGATGTTGGAGTGTCAAGACCTTGGAGACAACTAGATTGGGACTCGAGTCATTGTCGCAAAACACTTGATGGTCTTCATCTTCATTCACTTGGCGATGCATAGCTACATGTTCAAGGGCTTCCATTTCATCGCCGCACATTGAGTCGTAAGATTCGTCATCATTGATGATCATGGTACGAACGGTCTTGCACTCAAATGACTTGTGGCCTCGCCCTTGGGATTTGAAAGACTTGATGGAACTCGTCTTGGAGTTGTCCTCGGTTGTAGTTGTAGATGATGAAGCGCTTGGCTTGAAGTTGTTTGTAGGAGGTAGACGACTAGATGTAGTCGCATTCTTATAGCTTGACTTGTCACTGAAGCTTGTAGATGTCTTGGTAGATGTAGGAGGAGCCGAAGTTGTTGAAGCTTGGTTGTAAGAGCCGAAGTTCTTGGAGGTGAACTTGGAGTACTTGTAGTCCTCTTGAACTTGTCGCTCCGCTTTGGTGGCTTGGTGTACTAGCTCGAGGAGATTGGTGTATGGTTGAAAGTCCTCAATCTTCTTGATAGGATAGTTGAGTCCATTCAAGAATCTCGGCATCGTTTGTTCTTCATCTTCTGTGATGTTTGCTCGTATCATGGCAATCTCCATCTCCTTGTAGTACTCTTCAATGGACTTGGTACCTTGCTTGAGGAGTTGTAGCTTCTTGAACAAGTCACGGTTGTAGTGTGTTGGAACAAATCATGCTCTTATGACTTCCTTCATTTGAGCCCAAGTAGTGATAGGAGGTTCGCCTTTTGCTTATCTTCGGCCTATGATTTGCTCTCACCAAATGAGAACATAGTCTTGCAACTCAAGGGAGGCCATTGCAATTTTCTTCTCTTCATCAAAGTTGTGTAGGCGAAAGATCTTGTCAACCTTCAATGCCCGTGAGAGGTAGTCTTTGGGATCAATGCTTCCGGAAAACTTTGGCATGGTGAACTTAAGCTTGCCATAGCGATGCTCTTCATTGTTGGCTTGCCTAATGGGAGGGCGTTCTTGATGTGGACGGTTGTCAATCTCATGTTTCTCTTGGCGGAGTAGATGTTCATTGTCATGGTGTATTTGCCGAGCTTGCGCTTCTTGTTGAGGTTGTTGCTCTTGTCGCGCTTGAAGAGGAACTTCTTCTTGCAGTCGTGCTTGGTGGTGCCTCTCTTGCATCTCATCACGAAGGAAATCCTCTTCTTGACGAGTGTGTAGATTGTGAGTTGCCACATTGCGATGTGAATCACGTAATGTGCGTTGCGCCTCAAGAGCTTGAGCTTGTCGGCGTTGTTGTGCTTGGTGATGAGCCGCGACATCTTGTTCTTCTTGGTGTTGATGTGCTTGGTCTTGTTGTTGTTGTTGGCGTAGTCTTTGCCGTTCTTGTGCTTGCTCAAGTGTAGCTTGGTTTTGACGATGTCGACTTTCTTGCTCATCACGTAGCTCTTGGGAGCTCTTGTCATGAAGTGGATTCCGGTTGTCACGTCGAGCTTTACATGTGGCTTGACGAAGAGTGTTTGATGTAGGGGTACTTGAGCCGTCCGTGGAGTCGGTGTGGCGACTTGAGCGGCTTCGTCTTTGAGAAGATGTGGAAGACGAGCGTCGGTTGACTATCAAAGTCCGTAGCGTATCGAATTGAGTAGACATGTTGGTGTTGACGATGTCGAATTACTCTTTTGTTCTTGCTTCAAATTGGCGCGCGTAGGCGGCGACTTGCTCAATGTGCTCTCGCATAGCATCGCCTTCTTGATGTAGAGCTCGTTGGACACCGAAGAGATGTAGTTTGGTGACGTAGTTGTTCGATTCTCGAGGATCATCGAAGAGTGGGTTCGTAGATGTACTTGGCCTATCCATCGTCATAAGCAAGTATGTGAGTGGGAGAAAGGAGAAGACAATACCAAATGTACCTTTACCGAAGTTGAAAATGGATCAATGATCACTCAATAATGTAACCCGGAAATAGCACTATTGGTACCAATTCTTGTTGATTCTCACACTTACACAAGTAAAGAGGAGCTTGGTTAGGATGGTGGCAAAATTCCATGCAAAAAGTGAGTAAGATTCAATGATGTTGAAAATGATTCACAATTGGCTCATGCCACAAGTAGATCACAAGCGATAAGTAGCACACGGAACACACGCACGGATAGATAAATGTGGTTGTGCAACCAAAGTGAGCGAAAATGTGGAATCCACGGAAAATACTCGTGTTGCACAATGCTGGAGAGACGCTAACCGATTGCTTAATAGGCGGATACGCACTTGTGCACGACCTATAAAGGCAATGTCACGACTTCCTATCACAAGTATGCTATGAGTGTATGATGTGCCGATGCTTTAGCACAAGATGATATATTGCTATCTCATATGATCTCTTTTGATGCAAGGCGTTTGATGCTATTGTCTTTTGCTTATAAGCTTTGGATGGCTCTTTTGCTTAAAAGCTTGTGAGCTCTTTCTTTGGCCACTGATGCATGCTTCTTGGATCAAGATAGCTATTGTGTATGCGGAACACTCTTGTGCCACACGGAGATATGATGATGTAGTATGCAATATCTATGACTATCACTAATGTGCACAAGTGTCGTGGCCCGGCAATACTCACATGGCTAGTCTCGGTGGGAAAGCTACGCAAAATGGTCAATGGGGGTTTATCAATGCAATAGCAAGGTAGTATACAAAAGTGTCGTCGATGTTACCATCCTTGTCGAGGTTGAGAGGTGGTCTTGTCGATGTCGTTCCGTTGTGTGATAGCCGAAACACACACGGAAACGGAGAAATCCACAACTCAAATGATCCAAGACACAAAGAGGTAAGACCGGAGTGGTTTTGGGTAGGCAATGATGGTGGTGGTGGGTTATATGTCGAGGGTGTAGCGGAAGGGGTATCTAGGTTTGTTGCGGTGGGGAAACGGTGGCTGCGAAAAACTGAAAAATGCAGTTTCGTCAGGGGAGTCCGGATGATCCGGATGTCTGGCCGGATGATCCGGTCGGAAATCCGGATGATCCGGGTGGGTCAATCTGCTCGGGATGAACTCGGGGAAGAGGTGGAAAAAAATTGCTAGGATATTTGGGCGGATTTGAGGGTGGGGGACGTGGGTAAAAGGGAAATCCACTTGTGGCACAACTCAACCACGGATCACAATCAACAAAATCTCATCAAAACACACAAATCACAAAAAAAATTGTAGGGCTATTTTTGTGGGGATTTTCGAATTTGGACGAAAAACAACAAAAACAAGCTAGAAAACAGCGGGGAGGCTCCAAATTCGTGTGAAACCAAGGCTCATGATACCATAGATGATGTAGGGTGGAACCCTAAGTGGCTGATCTTTCACGAAAAGGAGGGATTCCGAGGATGAACACGAGGGGCACGAGGAAAAACACAAGAGGGACAAGAAGAAAACACTCAAACCAACAAGTTTAGGTCACACAAATGCTAGATCCGGGAACACAAAGTGTGATACACGATACATGATCAACGAAGGACGATACAAGTGGCGGTAGTCATCTTCGTGAGGAGGTCTTGATGTTCTTCTCCGTGAAGGCGGTCTTGAATCCGGGTGGATCTTCTCCGAGGAGGCCGCGGTCTCGTAGGAGAGGAACCACTAAGGTTTTTGGATGAGGTAACTCAAAGCTAACCCTAGAAAGTATGGGTGGAGTCCTTTATATAAGCTAGGACGGGCGAAGGGGTACATGGGCCTCGACCCAAAGTAATGCACGCAGGCACTGTCCGGATGATCCGGATGTTGGTCCGGATGATCCGGGTCGGTGTCCGGATGATCCGGCCGGGTCTTCTCTGCAGCGGGGGGTCTGCATGTCCGGGTCCTGGTCTAGACGTCCGGGCATGGCCGGATGATCCGGGTCGGGGTCCGGATGATCCGGCTTTGGCGAGGTAGCTTCGGGTGTCGGGGCGCACATTATCCGGATCGTCCGGATGTTGGTCCGGATTGTCTGGGCTCTGTCCGGATCATCCGGCCGGTCTGAGACTTGGTCGTTTCTCCTCCATCTTCCTTCTTTGATTCCTCTTGTTCCTTGGTTCCTCCATGGTTGCTCTCGAGGTACCTAAGTACGCATAGAGTTTCTGATGAGGGTAGTAGCCATGTCTCGTGTGAATCGAAACGACGTAGAGAGAGGAGTGAAGTCACCTCGGTCTCGAGAGCTCGTGCTCGAGCGCGTGTCATGGGTCCACTTGGCACTTGGTGAGACGATGGTAGGTCCATGGGGATGACCTTGGGATTCTCCGCATCAGATATGGTCAAGACGTGATGAGTTATACGTTATTGTATGAGATGATCATGTTTTGTAAATTATCGGCAACCGACAGGAGCCTTATGGTTGTCTATTTATTGTATGAATTGCGAAAGCCATGTAATTGCTTTACTTTATCACTATGAGTTAGCGATAGTAGTAGTAGCAATAGTTGGCGAGACGACCATGACACTACGATGAAGATCATTGATGTGGGGTCAACCCGTTCTAGGTCGATCTTTCACGAAAAGGAGGGATCCCAAGGATGAACACGTGAGGCACGAGGAAAAACACAAGAGGGACAAGAAGCAAACACTCAAATCAACACGTTTAGGTCACACAAATGCTAGATCCGGGTACACAAAGTGCGATACACGATACACGATCAACTAAGTACGATACTAGTGGCAGTAGTCATCTCCGTGTGGAGGTCTTGATGTTCTTCTCCGTGAAGGAGGTCTTGAATCCGGTGGATCTTCTCCGAGGAGGCTGCGGTCTTGTAGTAGAGGAACCACTAAGGTTGTAGATGAGCTATCCAAAAGCTACCCTAGGAAGGAGGAAGTCAACCAGTATTTATACATGGGTCGAGGCCCTTTGCTATGCGCACACAGACGTGGCGGACGTCTGCTGGATCATCGGACGTCCGGTGGCTCGGGAGGGACCGGACGTCTAGTATCCCTCGGATTTCCGCTATTTACGTTCTGTTGTCAGTGTCACGGACGTCCGGTGGCCTCCGGTCGTCCGGTCATCTGGGAGTTGCCGGTCGTCCGGTGATCGTCGGACGTCCGGTGCCTAGAGGTGACCGGTCGTCTGGAAGGGGTCGGACGTCCGGTGCCTGTAGCATCTTCAGCCGCGCTTCTTCTTGTTCCAAACACTTGTCGATCCCACCGCCTTGTCCACTGTGCAGAGCTGTCCCATGGCCTTCATCCAAGTACCTGAGTATGCATAGAGTTTCTGATGAGGGTAGAAGCCGTGTCTCATGTGAATCGAGAGGAAATTGATAAAGGAGCGAGTTCACCTCGGCTTCGAGAGCTCTTGCACGTGCTCATGCCATTGGTCCTTTGGGAACTTGGTGAGTCAACGGTAGGTCCATGGGGATGACCTTGGGATGCTCCGCATCAATCATGGTGTCAAGCCGGTGACGATGGAGATCATGACGATGCTTTGGAGATGGAGATCAAAAGCACAAGATGATGATGGCCATAGCATGTGATGTTTATATTATTATGCTTCTTATTTTGCTTAGTAGGGCGGTAGCATTATAAGATGATCCCTTACAAAATTTCAAGGTACAAGTGTTCTCCCTGAGTATGCACCATTGCGACAGTTCGTCGTGCCGAGACACCACGTGATGATCGGGTGTGATAAGCCCTACGTTCAAATACAATGGGTGTAAGACAGTTTTGCACATGTAGAATACTCGAGTTAAACTTGACGAGCCTAGCATGTACATACATGGCCTGGGAACACTGGAGACCGAAAGGTCGAGCATGAATCATATAGTAGATATGATCAACATAAGATGTTCAACATTGAAAACTACTCCATCTCACGTGATGACCGGACATGGTTTAGTTGATTTGGATCACGTGATCATTTAGATGACTAGAGGGATGTCTATCTAAGTGGGAGTTCTTTAGTAATATGATTAATTAGACTTTAATTTATCATGAACTTAGTACTAATAGTTTTTGCATATCTGTGTTGTTGTAGATCAATGCCAGTGCTACCGTTCCCTTGAATTTTAATGCGTTCCTAGAGAAAGCTAAGTTGAAAGATGATGGTAGCAACTACACGGACTGGGTCCGTAACTTGAGGATTATCCTCATTGCTGCACAGAAGAATTATGTCCTTGAAGCACCGCTAGGAGACAGGTCTGCTGCAGGAGCAACTCCGGATGTTATGAATGCCTGGCAAGCTCGTTCTGATGACCACTCGATAGTTCAGTGTGCCATGCTTTACGGCTAAGAATCATGACTTCAAAGACGTTTTGAACGTCATGGAGCATATGAGATGTTCCAAGAGTTGAAGTTAAAATTTCAAGCAATTGCCCGAATTGAGAGATATGCAGTCTCCAATAAGTTCTATAGCTGCAAGATGGAGGAGAACAGTTCTATCAGTGAACACTTACTCAGAATGTCTGGGTACTACAATCACATTACTCAACTTGGATGCAAAGTTGATGAAGATAGTGTTATTGATAGAGTTCTTCAATCACTACCACCAAGCTATAAAGGCTTCGCGATGAACTATAATATGCAAGGGATGCAGAAGACAATTCCCGAGCTCTTCGCTATGCTCAAAGCTACGGAGGTAGAAATCAAAAAGGAGCATCAAGTGTTGATGGTTAACATGACCACTAGTTTCAAGAAAAAAGGCAAGGGAAAGAAGGGGAACTTCAAGAAGAATAGCAAGCTAGTTGCTACTCCCGTGAAGAAACCCAAGTCTGGAGCCAAGCCTGAAACTGAGTGCTTCTATTGCAAAGGGACTGGACACTGGAAGCGGAACTGCCCCAAGTATTTGGTGGATAAGAAGGATGACAAAGTGAACAAAGGTATATTTCATATACATATTATTGATGTGTACCTTACTAATGCTCGTAGTAGCACCTGTGTATTTGATACTGGTTCGGTTGCTAGTATTTGTAACTCGAAACAGGGGCTACAGATTAAACGAGGATTATCTAAGTACGAGGTGATGATGCGCGTGGGAAATGGTTCCAAAGTCGATGTGATCGTCGCCGGTCCGCTACCTCTACATCTACCTTTGGGATTAGTTTTAGACCTAAATAATTGTTATTTGGTGCCAGCGTTGAGCATGAACAATATATCTGGATCTTGTTTGTTGCGAGACAGTTTTTCATTTAAATCAGAGAATAATTGTTGTTGTATTTATATGAGTAATATCTTTTATGGTCATGCACCCTTGATGAATGGTCTATTTTTGTTGGATCTCGATCGTAGTGATACATATTCATAATATTGAAGCCAAAAGAAGAAAAATTGGTAATGATAGTGAAACTTATTTGTGGCACTGCCGTTTAGGTCATATTGGTGTAAAGCGCATGAAGAAACTCCATGCTGATGGACTTTTTGGAATCACTTGATTATGAATCACTTGGTGCTTGCGAACCATGCCTCATGGGCAAGATGACTAAAACTCCGTTCTCCGGAACAATGGAGCGAGCAACTGACTTATTGGAAATCAAACATACTGATGTATGCGGTCCAATGAGTGTTGAGGCTCGCGGTGGGTATCGTTATTTTCTGACCTTCACAGATGATTTGAGCAGATATGGGTATAGCTACTTGATGAAACACAAGTTTGAAACATTTGAAAAGTTCAAAGAATTTTAGAGTGAAGTAGAGAATCATCGTAACAAGAAAATAAAGTTTCTACGATCAGATCGCGAAGGCGAATATTTGAGTTATGATTTGGTCTTCATTTGAAACAATGTGGAATAGTTTCACAACTCACGCCACGTTGAACACCACAGTGTAATGGTGTGTCCGAGCGTCGTAACCGTACTTGATTGGATATGGTGTGATCTATGATGTCTCTTACCGATTTACCACTATCGTTTTGGGGTTATGCTCTAGAGACAACTGCATTCACGTTAAATAGGGCACCATCTAAATCCGTTGAGACGACGCCTGATGAACTGTGGATTGGCAAGAAACCCAAGTTGTCATTTCTTAAAGTTTGGGGTTGTGATGCTTATGTGAAAAAGCTTCAACGTGATAAGCTCGAACCCAAGTCGTTGAAATGTGTCTTTATAGGATACCCAAAGGAAACTGTTGGGTACACCTTCTATCACAGATCTGAAGGCAAGATATTCATTGCTAAGAATGGATCCTTTCTAGAGAAGGAGTTTCTCTCGAAAGAAGTGAGTGGGAGGAAAGTAGAACTTGATGAGGTAATTGTACCTTCTCCCGAATTTGAAAGTAGTTCATCACAGAAATCAGTTCCAGTGATTCCTGCATCAATTAGTGAGGAAGCTAATGATGATGATCATGAAACTTTAGATCAAGTTACTACTGAACCTCGTAGGTCAACCAGAGTATGTTCTGCACCAGAGTGGTACGGTAACCCTGTTCCGGAAGTCATGTTACTAGACCATGATGAACCTACGAACTATGAGGAAGCGATGATGAGCCCAAATTCCGAAAAATGGCTTGACGCCATGAAATCTGAGGATCCATGTATGAGAACAAAGTGTGGACTTTGGTTCACTTGCCCGATGATCGGCAAGCCATTGAAAATAAATGGATCTTTAAGAGGAAGACTGACGCCGATGGTAATGTTACTGTCTACAAAGCTCGACTTGTTGCGAAAAGTTTTCGACAAGTTCAAGGAGTTGACTACGGTGAGACTTTCTCACCTGTAGCGATGCTTAAGTATGTCCGAATCATGTTAGCAATTGCCGCATTTTATGATTATGAAATCTGGCAAATGGATGTCAAAACTGCATTCCTTAATGGATATCTCAAAGAAGAGTTGTATATGATGCAACCAGAAGGTTTTGTCGATCCTAAAGGAGCTAACAAAGTGTGCAAACTTCAGCGATCCATCTATTGACTGGTGCAAGCATCTCGGAGTTGGAATATACGCTTTGACGAGGTGATCAAACATATGGTTTTATACAGACTTTTGGAGAAGCCTGTATTTAAAAGAAAGTGAGTGGGAGCTCTGTAGCATTTCTAATATTATATGTGGATGACATATTCTTGATTAGAAATGATATAGAATTTCTAGATGGCATAAAAGGATACTTGAATACGAATTTTTCAATGAAAGACCTCGGTGAAGCTGCTTATATATTAGGCACCAAGATGTATAGAGATAGATCAAGACGCTTAATTGGACTTTCACAAAGCACATACCTTGATACAGTTTTGAAGAAGTTCAAAATGGATCAATCAAAGAAAGGGTTCTTACCTGTGTTACAAGGTGTGAAGTTGAGTAAGACTCAATGCCCGACCACTGCAGAAGATTGAGAGAAAATGAAAGTCATTCCCTATGCTTCAGCCATAGGTTCTATCATGTATGAAATGTTGTGTACCAGACCTGATGTGTGCCTTTCCATAAGTCTAGCAGGGAGGTACCAAAGTAATCCAGTATTGGATCACCGGACAACGGTCAAGAACATCCCGAAGTACTCCCTCCGTCCGGAAACACTTGTCGCAACAATGGATAAAAATGGTTGTATCTAGAACTAACATACGTCTAGATACATCCATTTCTCCAACGAGTATTTCCGGACGGAGGGAGTACCTGAAAAGGACAAAGGATATGTTTCCCGTTTATGGAGGTAACAAAGAGCTCGTCGTAAACGGTTACGTCGATTCAAGCTTTGACACTGATCCGGATGACTCTAAGTCACAAACCAGATACGTTTTTTTGTTGAATGGTGGAGCTGTCAATTGGTGCAGTTCCAAGTAGAGCATCGTGGCGGGATCTACGTGTGAAGCGGAGTACATAGCTGCTTCGGTAGCAGCAAATGAAGTAGTCTAGATGAAGGAGTTCATATCCGATCTAGGGGTAATACCTAGTGCGTCGGGTCCAATGAATATTTTTTGTCACAACACTGGAGCACTAGCCTTGGCGAAGGAATCTAGGGTTCACAAGAGAACTAAGCACATCAAGAGACGCTTCAACTCCATCCGCGATCAAGTCAAGGAGGGAGACATAGAAATTTGCAAGATACATACATATCTGAATGTTGCAGACCCGTTGACTAAGCCTCTTCCACGAGTAAAACATGATCAACACCAAGACTCCATGGGTGTTAGAATCATTACTATGTAATCTAGATTATTGACTCTAGTACAAGTGGGAGACTGAAGTAAATATACCCTAGATGCAATAATAAAGTTGTTATTTATATTTCCTTATATATCGTGATAAATGTCTTTTATTCATGCTAGAATTGTATTAACCGGAAACTTGATACATGTGTGAATACATAGATAAAACAGCGTGTCCCTAGTATGCCTCTACTAGACTAGCTCGTTAATCAAAGATGGTTATGTTTCCTAACCATAGACATGTGTTGTCATTTGATCAATGAGATCACATAATTAGGAGAATGATGTGATGGACAAGACCCATCAGTTAGCTTAGCACTATGATCGTTTAGTTTTACTGCTATTGCTTTCTTCATGACTTATACATGTTCCTTTGACTATGAGATTATGCAACTCCCGAATACCGGAGGAACACCTTGTGTGCTATCAAACGTCACAACGTAACTGGGTGATTATAAAGATACTCTACAGATATCTCTGAAGGTGTTTGTGGTGTTGGCATAGATCGAGAATAGGATTTGTCACTCCGAGTGTCGGAGAGGTATCTCTGAGCCCTCTCGGTAAGACACATCATAATAAGCCTTGGAAGCAAATGACTAATGAGTTAGTCATGAGATGATGTATTACGGAACGAGCAAAGAAACTCGCCAATAACGAGATTGAACTAGGTATGATGATACCGACGATTAAATCTCGCGCAAATAACATACCGATGACAAAGGGAACAACGTATGTTGTTATTCGGTTTAAACAATAAAGATCTTCGTAGGATATGTAGGAACCAATATGAACATCCAGGTTCCACTATTGGCTATCGACCGAAGATGAGTCTCGGTCATGTCTACATTGTTCTCGAACCCGTAGGGTCCGCACGCTTAATGTTCAATGACGATCGATATTATGAGTTTATGTGTTTTGATGTACCGAAGGTTGTTCGGAGTCCCGGATGAGATCACGGACATGACGAGGAGTCTCGAAATGGTTGAGACAAAAGATTGATATATTGGGCCATGTTGTTCGGACACCGGAAGTGTTCTGAAGAGTTTTGTATAAAACCGGAGTACCGGGGGGGGGTTACCGGAAACCCCCCGGGAGGTTAATGGGCCACCATGGGCCCTAGAGGAGAGAGGGTCGGCGAGGAGGTGGCGCGCGCCCCCTAGTCTGAATTGGACAAGGGGTGGGGGCGGCGCCCCCTCCTTCCTTCTCTCCCCTTCTTCCTTCTCCTCCTTGTTGGACTAGGAAAGGGGGGAAACCTACTCCTACAAGGAGTAGGATTCCTCCCCCTTGGCGCGCCCCATGTAGGCCGGCCTCCTCCTGATGTAGGGTGGAACCCTAGGTGGCCAATCTTTCACGAAAAGAAGGGATCCCGAGGATGAATACAAGGGGCATGAGGAAAAACACAAGAGAGACAAGAAGAAAACACTCAAATCAACAAGTTTAGGTCACACAAATGCTAGATCCGGGAAAACAAAGAGTGATACACGATCCACGATCAACTAAGGACGATACAAGTAGCGGTAGTCATCTTCGTGAGGAGGTCTTGATGTTCTTCTCCGTGAAGGAGGTCTTGAATACGTGTGGATCTTCTCCGAGGAGGCCGCGGTCTCGTAGGAGAGGAACCACTAAGGTTAATATGAGCTATCACAAAAGCCAACCCTAGAAAGTATGGGTGGAGTGCTATAAATAAGCTAGGAGGGGCGAAGGGGTACATGGGCCTCGGCCCAAGGTCATGCACGCAGGCACTGTCCGGATGATCCGGATGTTGGTCCGGATGATCCGGGCTTTGGGGGTCCGGATGATTCGGGGCGGTGTCCGGATGATCCGGAAGTGTCTTTTCTGCAGCGGGGGGGGGG
>LR738715.1:441687461-441859193 GCA_902687465.1 Secale cereale
AGATGTCTGGGTCCTGGACCGGACGTCTGGGTGCGGCCGGATGATCCGGGACTGGGTCCGGATGAGCCGGCTTCGGCGAAGTAGCTTCGGGTGCCGGGGCGCACATTATCTGGATCGTCCGAGCGGGGGTCCGGATCATCCGAGCTCTGCCCGGATCATCCCGGGTCTTCGTCTGGATCATCCGGCCAATCCGAGACTTGACAGATTTCTCCTCCATCTTCCTCCTTCGATTCCTCTTGTTCCTTGGTTTTTCCATGGTTGCTCTCGAGGTGCCTGAGTATGCATAGAGTTTCTGATGAGGGTAGCATCCATGTCTCATGTGAATCGAAATGCCGTAGAGAGAGGAGTGAAGTCACCTCGGTCTCGAGAGCTCGTGCTCGAGCGCGTGTGATGCGGAGCATCCTATGGACATCACCATGTCAAGAGTCTACTTGGCAAGTGACACGTGTGACCTCTACTTCTCATACAAAAAGGTGAATCATCTCCTTTACATGTGTCCACTTGACCCCTTCGAGGATGGTATACTACTTGACACTCCACTCGTGTGCATGCATAGGTATTGTCGGAGCTTCACGGATGACGAGGAGGAGTGCAAGCGCCAAGGATCACCTACACCATCCGCGAGGGAAGCGTGGAAGAGAAGACAGAAGAAACGGAGCTGCTGCAAGCTACAGGCTCCGGACGACCGGCGTTTACCGGACGTCCGACGTGTCCCAGGCGACCGGACGACCGACAGCCACCGGACGTCCGTGACATCCTTCATAGAACCAAAATAGCGGAAGTCCGAGAGCTACCGGACGTCCGGTCCCTCCCGAGCCACCGGACGTCCGGTGCCCAGCGGACGTCCGCTCCCTGCCTGTGCGCAGCCGCGGGCCTTTTGGCCATGTACCCCTTTCGCCCCTCACTTACCCCTTCGTGGCCCTAGACTATATATACTCCTCCACCTCCACCATTTTAGGGTTAGCATTAGTTTAGCTCATATGTGAGATAGATCTTTGCTCATCCATCCCGGATCTACTCCACGAGAGAGACCGCGGCCCCTCTACGGAGAAGATCCACCTTGGATTCAAGACCCCTAACGGGAAGATCCTTCGCGGATTCAAGACCTCCTCTTGGAGATGAACTCTACCTTGTATCTTTCCCTTTGTTGTTCATGTACTCGTGATCTTGTGTGTTTGATTGTCTAGTGGATGTGTGATTGGACTTGTTCTTGAGTGTTTCCCTCGTGATTCCCCTTTGTGTTCTTCGTGTTCATCGTGGGATCCCCTCCATTTCGTGAAAGATCGGCCATCTAGGGTTCCACCCTACATCATTATGGTATCAAGAGCCATGGTTTCTCACGAATTTGGAGCCCCCTCCACCGTTTTATAGCTTTCTTTTGTGTGATTTCGTCCTAAAATTCGAAAATCCCCACCAAAAATAGCCCCAAAAATTTTTGTGATCTGTTGATTTGATGATATTTTGTTGATTTTGATCCATGGATTTGCTTGGTTTCAAGTGGATCTAGCACTTCCCCAAGTTTCCCCATCTTTCATCCACGAAATCTCATCAATTTTGACCCCAAAATCTTCAAATTCCGCCCAAAATCGCGTCCCGGAACTCAAATCTCGCGTTGACCCCGACCCACCAGACGACCGACGTTTTACCGGACGTCCGGACCCCCACGAAGCACCGGACGTCCGGAACTCACCGGACGACCGGAACCACCTATACAGCAGAAAATACCGGATTTCCGGTCTTTTCCGGACGTCTGGTACACCCAGATTTTGACTTCGGCTGATTGTTGTTTTGGTCATAACTAATTCATACGAACTCCGATTTGGACGTTCTTGAGCTCGTTTTGAAGCTCTTGACATTCCCCATACCATAAAAATACCACGATATTCATTTGACTCCATCAAATCTTGTCAAATTTGGCAAGTTTGTATAGGCCCTCCACCATATCACCCGCATAGCCACCATAGCCTTCCGCAACCTAACCCTTTTTGTCAACCATAGCATTTGTGGTTGCTTGAGTAGTGATTTGAGTCTCCTAAGGTGTTTAGGCTACTTAGGGACCATTGCTTCTTCATCAACCACCACCACCACTTCCGCATACCCATTGCCCACTATACATTTCCGACAACCCAACTTAACCTAGTTTTGTTGAGCTTGTTTGAGTTGTGGCTCGTGTCTCCTAAGGTGTTTCGGCTACTTAGGGCCCGTGACTTCAACTCCAACAACGTGTATAGCCCATCATACACAACCACCACCACTTGTCCGCTACCTCCATTTGACATTTGTCCTTGAGATTTTGAGTTGTGGTTTTTCCGTTTCCTAAGGTGTTTCGGCTAATTAGGAACGGGTCTACATCAAGAGCACCACCTCTCATCATCGACACGGACGGTAACTTCGACGACATCATTGTATATTCCCTTGAAATTGCATTGTTAACCCCTAGCCCATTTTGCGTCACTTTCCTATCGAGACTAGCCTTTGAGTATTGCCGGCAACGTTACTTGTGCACATTAGTGATCATCAATCCACTCTTCCATTGCATATATACCATATCATATTGGTATCATCTTATCATCCCTTGTGTCACAAGATTGTTCCCGCATATACACAATTGTTATCTTGGTTTGTGCATCGTGGCCATATACAAAAAAAAAAGAATAAGCTTTTAAGTAAAAGAGCCACAAAGAAGCTTGTAAGCAAGAGCCATAGCATCACAAAACATCATATTATACTTGATCATCTTGGATCATATTGTGCTAAAAGCACCGGAACATCATACACAAATAGCATACTTGAGATAGAAAGTTCATACATTTGCATCTTATAGGTTGTGCACAAGTGTCGTATCCGCCTATAGAGCAATCGTGCTAGCGTCTCTCTTGAGTTGTGCAACACGAGCGTTTTCCGTGGACTCCACATTTTGTGCTCATTCCTTGGTTGCACGACCCCATCTATCTATCCATGTGTGTGTTTCCGTGTGCCACATATTGCTATTGGTCTACTTGTTACATTTGCAAATTTGTGAATCTCTTTCAACATTATTGACTCTTTCTAACATTTTGCATCAAATTTTTGTGCCACTATCCTCACCGAGCCACTCGAAAAGCTTTACTTGATAGGTGTGAGTGAACAAGTCCGATACCAATTCCACTATTCTTTCATTTCACATTGAGTGAAACGGGATACATCCTCAACGTTGGGAAAAGGTAACTTGGTATTGTTTATCTCATCTCCTACTCACCTTTGCTCGAGTCTTGTGATGGATAGGCAAAGCATTTCTTCTACTACGGTCTACACCAACAACAAAAAGTTCGATGCCATGACGAACAACTTGTGCGCCAACATGAATTCTCAAATGGAGGAGCTCAAAGCCCTCATCAAGAACCGCAAGAGGTCTCCCTCATCTTCGAGAAGACGCTCTAGTGCACATCATTCCGAGCTACCATCTCCGGCAAGATCTCATCGGCATCGACACCATCAACAACAAGAATGTGAAGGTCATGAGCTCAACACCAACAACCGCTCAACGACTTCACCATGTACCTTGGCATCTTCGCCAAGCGACTTCAAGGCATCTTCGCCTTTGGACATACGGCATCTTCGCCCACAAGCACCTCAAGCTTATGCCCAAGAGAAGCTCCCCAAGCTCAAGTGCGCGACTTCCACGAGGTACAACGACCTCGACAACGACTACGAGATTCCTTTCTATGGGACTCAAGACCCCGAGGAGTATCTTGAGTGGGAGCGCAAGATGGACGACTACCTCAAGCTACACCAAGTTCCCTATGAATATCAAGTGAAGTGCGCCACAAGAAACTTCCACGACAACGCGTCAACATGGTGGCTTCACACACCTTCGACGAGCTTCAACGTGAATTGGACCAAGACGAAGAGAGCTTTGCGGCGAGAGTTCGTGCCTCCCACCTACATGGAACATCTTCTACGCCAATTGGAGAACACCATACAAGGATCCAAGTCCATCGACGAGTACTTCAAGGACATGAAGGTTTCCTTGCGACGAGCCGGCGTGGACGACCCCATTTCGATGAAGCTCCACTTCATGATGGGATTGCACAACGACATCTACAAGACTATCTTCTTTGAGAACTACAAGTCCCTCGACGACAACTACATTGGTGCTCTCAAGGCGGAACAAGAACTTATGAAGGCCAAGGCTTCTCCACCGCAAGCAAACTTCTCGAAGACCAAGCTCCAAGACGGCGAGCATGAGGGTAGTACCACCACGATGTCCAAGCCCAACGAGCTCCAAGACGATGCTCCCAAGTTTGACTCCACCGCCAGCCCTCTTTGTGGCATTGATGATGCCGAGTCTACGTCGACTCTTTTTCAAGATGGTGCGGCGACTACTACGACTACGGAGCCATTCGAGGACCAAGCTTTGGAGGCGAACGTCATGGTGACGAACAAGGATGATGCTTCCATCTTTGGAGGCGAGAGTGATGATGTGCCATCTTCGTCCTTCATCCACGGCGACAGTGACGAGATGGTTGAGCATGGGATTTTCCCTTCGACCACGACGGCGTATGATGACTTGAATGACTTGTGCCACCATATTGAGAGTGAGAGCGAGTTCACAACTAGCCCCATATATGATGATCTGCCCCGATTCCCATGTGAGGAGAGGCACAACCCCCACCACTTGAGTGAGATGAGTGACTCCATCATATGTGAGTTTGAGTGCACCTACCTTGAGGGAGTGAGTGAGCCACCACATAGAGAGAGTGAGATAGTTGATAGGTCATGTGAGGCCACTTTCAACACTAACGACTTGACCTCTACCTTTATTGTGTCTTGTCATTTGGTGCTAGGTCCCACATATTATGACGCGCCGATTCTCTACGACTTCGTCCTTCCATTGGACAAGACGATGGCCATGGTGGAATATGATGCACCCCCCACATGGTTCCATCAAGATGACGATGATGACCACCATTTGGTCTTTCCCACCTCACCTACACCACATGAGTGGAATGAAAAAGGTAACAAAGGTGAAGGTGATGCTCTCGTCCCACTAGTGGACTATGTTAACTTTGATTGCTTGCATGATGTTGATCCACCTATTGCCATGCTTCGTTCTAGTATGATTTGCCCATGCGATTATTTACCCATTTATGATGAGTTTGATGATTGTCATGTGGAGTCTATTAGTTGTGATGCCATGTTGCATAGGATTTCTTGTGATAATTCTCTCGGTCACATCATGTTTGACAATCCGCTTGACTTGTCATATGCTATGCATGAGATCAACAATATGTCATATTTGCAATCTCTTCATAGTAACTATGCATATGCCATTAAGATAAACCCAATTTGCACATATGGCATAGATGACAAGCCCATGGTTATTGGCATTTCTTTTTCTTGTGATGATATTGACATGCTTCCTTTGCATCATATCCATCATATGCCATGCCATGATTACCTAGCTTCCGACATGCATTGTTTTGTATGTTGTTACACTTCTCCACATTATGCTTCCGATATTGCTTATGAGGAGACCCCCATAGTTTCCTCATACATTTTAGGAGATTTTGACCCATCCCATCCATTGCATGATCCCCATGCTTGTGTGCACAATATGCTCCCCATGAATGAACATGCTATAGATGTGCCATATAATTGTATGCTCAATTTGCATCCACATCATGCTATATACAATAACTATTCATTCATGATGGATGACATGTTCTTATACCATGCATCCAATTTCTTTGAGAGATTCTTATCTTGTGCTAACTCTAACGTGCACATACACATCATGATGGATGATGTGTACATTTACCACGCACACAATTTCTTCGGTTTGTGTCTCTTTTGTGTTGGTCCCCATACTTACTCGTCAACCTCGCGAGAGCACGAGTTGACGAAAAGAGCTCTAGAGAGCAATGATGACTTGGGATTCCGTGGATTATCTTCCCCACCGCTCCCTTCGCGCAAAGACTTCGCGCATTCCTTCTACATGGCACTCACATGGTTATGGGTTATTGTCCATTATATCTCTTATGCCCCTTTTGCCATGTTCACATTGCATGATATGTCAATCCCTTTGCCTTTGCCATGCATTTGTGACCCATGCTTTGCATTACACATGATGATTGATTCTCATACTTGTATGTGTATTTGCAAGCTTGGTGGAGATATCACTTGTTATTGCCATGCTTTGCACATGATTGATATTGCTTGTTGTCATATGTCCCCACATGTTGCCTCTCTCATGCTACCATGTATTGACCGCAACCATGATTTTAGTCTTGCCAATGAGATTGCCCCCATAGCATTCTCGCATTTATTTAGAGATTATGACATCATTCTTGTGAAGCATGCTTGTTTTACCTCCTTGCACCATATGCCTAGTGCCATGAATATAGCTATTGTTGCATCATATTATTCATGCACTTTTGCTCCTAATGGTTATGTGCAAGAGAAGAGAACCATCATGATGGATGATGTGTTTATCTACCATGCGCATACGTTCTTCCTTTTGTTGTTTGCATGTGTAGGATACTTGGACTATGTGTCGACTTCCACTTCACGTGAGTTGACCATTCGAGCTCTTGAGAGCGAACCACTTTCTACCACGACGCTTCTACATCGCACTTGCTTGTGCTTCGGCATTGTGAAGAATGCACAAGGACAGGCTTTCAAGGTGATATCCTTCTCTTTCGAGAACCCAAAAACCATGAGCATGAATATTGTGGATCATACTACATGTGTTGCTTGCACCATGAGACTTATTTGTCATCTTGGACCCCTTGATCGCGCACATGTTAGTGATATTGCTTACTTTCACGATAGCCACATTGCCATGCCTCATGTTATATCTGCCTTGTGTGTTGCATCCGACTTGTGGATTATTTGCTCCTATCATGTGCTTGGTTGCAACAATATCATCTCTTCACATATGCCATGTCCCATTGCTTGTCACATGATTGACTTGTTTGCCTCACACATGATGAACAATTGCTATTTCTATTGTGTTGAGTGCCACTCGATTTTCACTACACCCTATGCGCATTATGCTTGGATTGTCTTGCACTTGACCCTTGTGTTTAGACACTTAATTTTCTTTGGTGTTGTGAATGATTCTTATGCCTACCATAGACCTTTCATTGAGCGCTTTATGCATGCTTGCTATGACCATGAGGTAGATGCTTATTCTCTTGTCACACATATGTGCATCTCTACCTCACATTTACATGCTTGTTTCCATGATGACCTTGATTGTGCTCAATTGATGTGCTTAAATGCCATGCCACAACCCTTTGTCACGCCCTATGCTATGCTTGATGACAACACTTGTTTGGTAAATCACCTCTTGAATGTTTGGTTTTGCACTAACGCTAACCACATTTGTTTTTCCAAGTGTTTGTTGTCTTTGCTCCTTTTGAAGGAATCACTAGATGGTGCGACATTGGAGAGCGCCCATGTTGAGCTTCAAGATGATGAGTACTTTGTGATCGTCCACTTCTACACGGCGACGCCATCTCTTTCCCATGGTGATTTGGTTTTCGATCTGAGGTCGGATCTTTCCCAAGGGGGAGGGGATGATGCGGAGCATCCTATGGACATCACCATGTCAAGAGTCTACTTGGCAAGTGACACGTGTGACCTCTACTTCTCATAAAAACAGGTGAATCATCTCCTTTACACGTGTCCACTTGACCCCTTCGAGGATGGTATACTACTTGACACTCCACTCGTGTGCATGCATAGGTATTGTCGGAGCTTCACGGATGACGAGGAGGAGTGCAAGCGCCAAGGATCACCTACACCATCCGCGAGGGAAGCGTGGAAGAGAAGACGGAAGAAACGGAGCTGCTGCAAGCTACAGGCTCCGGACGACCGACGTTTACCGGACGTCCGACGTGTCCCACGCGACCGGACGACCGACAGCCACCGGACGTCCGTGACATCCTTCACAGTACCAAAATAGCGGAAGTCCGAGAGCTACCGGACGTCCGGTCCCTCCCGAGCCACCGGACGTCTGGTGCCCAGCGGACGTCCGCTCCCTGCCTGTGCGCAGCCGCGGGCCTTTTGGCCATGTACCCCTTTCGCCCCTCACTTACCCCTTCGTGGCCCTAGACTATATATACTCCTCCACCTCCACCATTTTAGGCTTAGCATTAGTTTAGCTCATATGTGAGATAGAGCTTTACTCATCCATCCCGGATCTACTCCACGAGAGAGACCGCGGCCCCTCTACGGAGAAGATCCACCTTGGATTCAAGACCCCTAACGGGAAGATCCTTTGCGGATTCAAGACCTCCTCTTGGAGATGAACTCTACCTTGTATCTTTCCCTTTGTTGTTCATGTACTCGTGATCTTGTGTGTTTGATTGTCTAGTGGATGTGTGATTGGACTTGTTCTTGAGTGTTTCCCTCGTGATTCCCCTTTGTGTTTTTCGTGTTCATCGTGGGATCCCCTCCATTTCATGAAAGATCGGCCATCTAGGGTTCCACCCTACATCAGCGTGTCATGGGTCCACTTCGCACTTGGTGAGGCGATGGTAGGTCCATGGGGATGACTTTGGGATGCTCCACATCATCTCCCCTCCCTTGAGAAAGATACGACCTTGGATCGAAATCTTCATCACCATGGAAAGGGGAGAGATCCTTGACGTTGAAGACATCGCTCACGTTGTACTTGTCGCGTGGAATGTCGATCTTGTAGGCAATGTTGTTGTAGCGTGCTAGCACCTTGAAGGGTCCGTCGGCTCGAGGTAGTAGTTTGGATTTGCGCTCGTTGGGGAAACGGTGCTTGCGAAGATGCAGCCATACGAGATCTCCCAGGTGGAACACCATTGGCTTCTTCTTGGCGTTGAGCTTGGAGGCTAGTCGATGTACTTGCCGCTCGATCATTGCCCTTGTATATTCATGCACATTCTTGAGGTAGCTTGCGCGAGCACTTGCGTCCAAGTTGATGCGCTCTTGTAGAGGTAGAGGTAGGATGTCCAATGGGGACAACGGGTTGAAGCTGTAGACGACCTCGAAAGGGGACTTGCCGGTAGTTGAATGTCTTGCGCGGTTGTAGGCGTACTCGGCGATGGGCATTCATTGCTCACATTCCTTGACGTTCTTATTGATCAACACACGAAGAAGCGTCGAAAGTGTGCGGTTCGTCACCTCCGTTTGGCCGTCGGTTTGTGGATGATATGCCGAAGAGAAAAGGAGCTTGATGCCGAGTTTGGCGCATAGAGTCTTCCAAAAGTAGCTTAAGAACTTGACATCTCGATCCGACACGACAGTCTTGGGTACTCCATGTAGACGAATGATTTCCCTACAAAAGAGATTTGCCACATGTGAAGCATCGTCGATCTTGTTACAAGGAATAAAATGAGCCATTTTAGAAAATCTATCCATGACAACTAACACGGAATCCTTTCCATTTTGAGTCCTAGGCAATCCAAGTATAAAGTCCATGCTTATGTCTTCCCGTGGATGGTATGGAATAGGAAGTGGCATGTAAAGACCATGAGATTGAGCTTTTGACTTAGCTTTGCGACATGTAGAGTATCTGTTGGTGAAGCGTGAGACGTCACGGAGCATCTTGGTCCAAAAGTAGTTCTTGGAGAGCATAGCAAATGTCTTGTCGCGTCCAAAGTGTCCCATGAGTCCTCCTCCATGAGATTCCTGCAAAAGGAGCAAACAAAGCAAAGAATCGGGAATGCAAAGTTTGTTAGCCTCTCATAAGATATCCATCCTTGATGTAGTAACGTTCCCAATAAGTGTGAGTCAAACACTTAGCATAACGATTTGCAAAGAAAGGATCATGCTCGTATAAGTCTTTTATGTGCTCAAAGCCAATAACATTCAACTCAAGTTTTGTGATAAGCATGCATTTGCGGGAAAGCGCATCCGCCACAACATTCTCTTTGCCTTTGATGTACTTGATGACATAGGGAAAAGACTCTATGAACTCGCTCCACTTAGCATGACGCTTGTTCAACTTAGTATGGCCGTTGAGATACTTGAGCGTCTCATGGTCCGTATGAAGAATGAATTCATGAGGTCTAAGGTAATGTTCCCAAACACGCAGAATTCTCACCAAGGCATAGAGCTCTTTATCATAAATGGGGTAGTTAAGTTGCGCTCCGGAAAGCTTCTCGCTAAAGTACGTAATTGGGCGTTTTTCTTGCATGAATACGCCACCTATGCCGGTACCACTAGCGTCACAATGAATCTCAAAAGGTTTATCAAAGTTTGGTAGGGCAAGAAGGGGTGCGTGGGTGAGCAAGTCTTTTAGCTCATTGAACACGGTCTCTTGCGAAGGACCCCAAATGAAGGGTGCGTTCTTCTTGCTCAAGGCGTGTAGAGGCATAGCAATTGTGCTAAAGTCCTTCACAAAACATTGATAGAAACTGGCTAAACCAAGAAAGCTACGCACTTGTTGGAGATTCGTCGGTTGTGGCCAAGTTTTAATTGCTTCAATTTTAGTTTCATCAACGTGAACACCTTGGGAAGAAACGACAAATCCTAGGAAAACGACCTTGTCAACGCCAAAAGTGCATTTATCCATGTTAGCATATAAGCCCTCTTTCCGAAGGGTTTGTAAAACCATACGGATGTGTGTCACATGGTCCTCAAGCGACTTGCTAAAAACGAGGATGTCATCAAAATAAACCACTACAAAGACGCCTATGTAGGGTCGGAGAACGAAATGCATGAGACGCATAAATGAGCCGGGTGCTTCTGATAAACCCATCGGCATGACCAACCACTCATATAACCCAAACTTGGTTTCGAAAGCTGTTTTCCACTCATCACCCTCTTGAATACGAATTTGGTAGTACCACTTTTAAGATCAATTTTTGAAAAGATGGTAGCACCACATAATCCGTCAAGCATGTCGTCTAAACATGGAATAGGATGACGGTATCTAAAGGTGATAGCATTTGTCGGACGACAATCGGAGCACATGCGAAAACTTCCATCTTTCTTAGGCACGAGAATAACCGAAACGGCACAAGGGCTGAAGCCTTCACGTACATGACCTTTGTCAATGAGTTATTGTACTTGCCATTGTATCTGCTTGGTTTCCTCGTGGTTGACGCGGTAAGGAGCCTTGTTCGAAAGTGGTGCGCCGGGTATGAGGTCGATGCGGTGTCAGATTCCGCGAAGTGGAGGTATACCCGGTGGTAGCTCATCGGGAAAGACGTCCGAGAATTCTTGCAACAATTGAGACAACACTAAAGGTAGAGGTGGTGAAGTGTTAGTAGGTTTGGCTACCCCTTTGCATAAAAGCACAAGGTGAAAGACACTGGAGGGGTTCTCACACACTTCTCTCATCTCACTTTTGGTGGCGAATATCACTAGTTGTTTCTTGTCACTCATCGTGGAGTCGCTCATATTTGGCTTGTGGCTCTCACTCTCCTTTTGGTGTCTCACTCTCTCACCACTCTCTCCACGATGGTTGGTAGGTAAGTGTTTGTCGGCGGCTACTTGACTTGGTGACATTGGGCGTAGCACGAACTCTTTACCCGTCATCTTGAAGCTATAATGGTTGGTCCGTCCATTGTGTGTGACTCCACGATCGTATTGCCATGGTTGTCCAAGAAGAATGTGGCACACGGACATCGAGACCACATCACACTTAAGTGTGTCCTCGTAGGCGCCTATCTTGAAGGTGACTTGCACGGTTTGCTCGACTCGAAGAGTTCCGGTGTCGCTAAGCCATTGGACCTTGTAGGGATGAGGGTGCTTCGACTTCACCAATTGTAGCTTGTCGCATAGCTCTTCGCTTGCCAAGTTATGACAACTTTCACCATCGATGATAACCTTGACGGAGCGTCCATTGATGTCGGCCTTGGTATTGAAAATGTGACATCCTTGATCGTCATCTTGTTGATGTTGTAGTGTCAAAACCTTGGAGACAACGAGATTGGGGTTCGAGTCATTGTCGCAAAACACTTGATGGTCTTCATCTTCATTCACTTGGCGATGCATAGCTACATGTTCAAGGGCTTCCATTTCATCGTCGCTCATTGAGCCATAAGATTCGTCATCATTGATGATCATGGTACGAACGGTCTTGCACTCAGATGACTTGTGGCCTCGCCCTTGGCACTTGAAACATTTGATGGAACTCGTCTTTGAGTTGTCCTCGGTTGGAGTTGTAGATGATGAAGCTCTTGGCTTGAAGTTGCTCGTAGAAGGTGGCCGACTTGATGTAGTCGCATTTTTGTAGCTTGACTTGACACCGAAGGTTGTAGATGGCTTGGTAGAGGTAGGTGGAACCGAAGTCATTGAAGCTTGGTTGGAAGAGCCGAAGTTCTTGGAGGTGAACTTGGAGTACTTGTAGTCCTCTTGAACTTGTCGCTCCGCTTTGGTGGCTTGGTGTACTAGCTCAAGGAGATTTGTGTATGGTTGAAAGTCCGCAATATTCTTGATAGGATAGTTGAGTCCATTCAAGAATCTCGCCATCGTTTGTTCTTCATCTTCCGTGATGTTTGCTCGTATCATGGCAATCTCCATCTCCTTGTAGTACTCTTCAACGGACTTGGTACCTTGCTTGAGGAGTTGTAGCTTCTTGAACAAGTCACGATTGTAGTGTGTTGGCATGAAGCGTGCTCTCATGACTTCCTTCATTTGAGCCCAAGTAGTGATAGGAGGTTCTTCTTTTGCTTATCTTCGTTCTACGATTTTCTCCCACCAAATGAGGACATAGTCCTGGAACTCAAGGGACGCCATTGCAATCTTCTTTTCTTCACCAAAGTTGTGTAGGCGAAATATCTTATCAACCTTTAATGCCCATGAGAGGAAGTCTTCAGGATCAATGCTTCCGAAAAACTTTGGCATGGTGAACTTAAGCTTCCATAGCGATGCTCTTCATTGTTGGCTTGCCTACTGTGAAGGCGTTCTTGATTTGGACGATTGTCAATCTCATGTTGCTCTTAGCGGAGTAGATGTTCATTGTCATGGTGTACTTGCCGAGCTTGTGGTTCTTGTTGAGGTGGTTGCTCTTGTCGCGCTTTAGGAGGAACTTCTTCTTTCATTCGAGCTTGGTGGCGCCTCTCTTGCATCTCATCGTGAAGGAAATCCTCTTCTTGACGAGTGTGTCGATTGCGAGTTGCCACATTGCGATGTGAATCACGTAATTCTCGTTGCGCCTCAAGAGCTTGAGCTTCTTGGCGTTGTTGTGCTTGACGATGAGCCGCGACATCTTGTTCTTCTTGGTGTTGACGTGCTCGCTCTTGTTGTTGTTGGCGAAGTCGTTGCCGTTCTTGTGCTTGCTCAAGTGTAGCTTGGTTTTGATGATGTCGACTTTCTTGCTCTTGAAATAGCTCTTGGGAGCTCTTGTCATGAAGTGGATTCTGGTTGTCATGTCGAGCTTGACGAAGAGTGTTTGATGTAGGAGTACTTGAGCCGGACGCGGAGTCGGTATGGTGACTTGAGCGGCTTCGTCTTTGAGAAGATGTGGATGAAGAGCGTCGGTTGACTATCAAAGTCCGTAGCACATCGAATTGAGTAGACATGTTGGTGTTAATGATGTCGCATTGATCTCTTGTTCTTGCTTCAAATTGGTGCGCATTGGCGGCGACTTGCTCAATGTGCTCTCGCATAGCTTCACTTTCTTGATGTAGTGCCCGTTGGACACCGAAGATATGTAGTTTGGTGACGTAGTTGTTCAATTCTTGAGGATCATTGAAGAGCGGGTTCGTAAATGTACTTGGCCTATCCATCATCACAAGCAAGTATGTGAGTGGGAGAAAGGATAAGACAATACCAAATGTACCTTGACCGAAGTTGAAAATGGATCAATGATCACTCAATAATGTAACCCGGAAATAGCACTATTGGTACCACTTCTTGTCGATTCTCACACCTACACAAGTAAAGCTTTGAGAGGAGCTTGGTTAGGATGGTGGCATAAATTCAATGCAAAAAGTGAGTAAGATTCAATTATGTTGAAAATGATTCACAATTGGCTCATGCAACAGGTAGATCACAAGCAATAAGTAGCACACGGAACACACGCACGGATAGATAAATGTGGTTGTGCAACCAAAAGTGAGCGAAAATGTGGAATCCACGGAAAATGCTCTTGTTGCACAACGCTAGAGAGACGCTAACTGATTGCTTAATACGCGGATACGCACTTGTGCACGACCTATAAAAGGCAACGTAATGACTTCCTATCACAAGTATGCTATGAGTGTATGATGTGACGATGCTTGAGCACAAGATGATGCATTGCTATCTCAGTGATCTCCTTTTGATGCAAGGCGTTTAATGCCATTGTTCGTTTTCTTATAAGCTTTGGATGGCTCTTTTGCTTAAACTCTTGTGAGCTCTTTCTTTGGTCACTTATGCATGCTTCTTGGATCAGGATAGCTATTGTGTATGCGGAACACTCTTGTGTCACACGGAGATATGATAATGTAGTATGCAATATCTATGACTATCACTAATGTGCACAAGTGTCGTGGCCCGCCAATACTCAAATGGCTAGTCTCGGTGGGAAAGCTACGCAAAATGGTTGATGAGGGTTTATCAATGCAATTGCAAGGTAGTATACAAAGTGTCGTCGATGTTACCGTCCTTGTCGAGGTTGAGAGGTGGTCTTGTCGATGTCGTTCCGCTCCGAGATAGCCGAAACACACACGGAAACGGAGAAACGATAACTCAAATGTGTCCAAGACAAAATGAGGTGAAATCGTATGGAAGACGGGTAAGCAATGGAGGTGATGGTGGGTTATATGCAGAGGGTGTAGCGGAAGGGGTATGTAGGGTTGTTGCGGTGGGGGAAACGGTGGCTGAGAAAAACTGCAGAATGCAGTTTCGTCAGTGTAGTCCGGATGATCCGGATGTCTGGCCGGATGATCCGGGTGGTAGCCGGATGATTCGGGTAGAAATCCGGATGATCCGGGTGGGTCAACCTGCTCGGGATGAACTCGGGGAAGAGGTGAAAATTTGGTGGAAAGTGAATTTTTCTTGGATTTTGGGCGGGTTTGAGGGTGGGGGAGTTGGGGAAAAAGGAAATCCACTTGTCACACAGCTCAACCACGGATCACAATCAACAAAATCTCATCAAAACACACAATTCACACAAAAATTGTATGGCTATTTTTGTGGGGATTTTCGAAATTGGACTAAAAACAACAAAAACAAGCTAGAAAACAAGGTTTGGGGCTCCAAATTCGTGATCAACCTAGGCTCATGATACCATAGATGATGTAGGGTGGAACCCTAGGTGGCCGATCTTTCACGAAAAGGAGGTTTCCCGAGGACGAACACGAGGGGCACGAGGAAAAACACAAGAGAGACAAGAAGAAAACACTCAAATCAACAAGTTTAGGTCACTCAAATGCTAGATCAAAGAATACAAAGAGTGATACACGATCCACGATCAACTAAGGACGTAGTCATCTCCGTGAGGAGGTCTTGATGTTCTTCTCCGTGAAGGAGGTCTTGAATCCGTGTGGATCTTCTCTGAGGAGGCCGCAGTCTCGTAGGACAGGAACCACTAAGGTTTTAGATGAGCTATCACAAAAGGTTGTGACGCCCCCGATTTGTCCGTACACTAATCATGCACGCAAATGTGTATGACCAAGATCAGGGACTCACTGGTAGATATCACAACACAACTCTAAAAGTAAAATAAGTCATACAAGCTTCATATTACAAGCCAGGGGCCTCGAGGGCTCGAATACAAGTGCTTGATCATAGACAAGTCAGCGGAAGCAACAAATATCTGAGTACAGACATAAAGTTAAACAAGGTGCCATAAGATGGCTAGCACAAACTGGGATACAGATCGAAAGAGGAGCAGGCCTCCTGCCTGGGATCCTCCTAAACTACTCCTGGTTGTCGTTGGCAGACTGCACGTAGTAGTAGGCGCCTCCGGTGTCGTAGGAGTCGTCGTAGGTGGCGTCTGGCTCCTGGGCTCCACCATCCGGTTGCATCATCCGAGAAGAAGGAACAGAAGGGGGGAAAGGGGGAGCAAAGCAACCGCGAGTACTCATCCAAAGTACTCGCAAGCAAGGATCTATACTACATATGCAATGGTAACAATGATATGGGTAGTATCGGTGGACTGAACTGCAGCAAGCCAGAATAAGAGGGGGATAGCTAATCCAAACGAAGACTACGCTTTTGGCAGCCTCTGTTTGCAGCAGTAGGAGAGAATAGATGGTAAGTTCACCAAGTAACATCAAATAGCATAATCCTACTCGGCGATCCTCCCGCACATCACCCTGTGAGAGGGCAACCACCGAGTTATATCTGGAACTAATCTGAGTGTGTTTTATCAAGTGTCCGATTCTAGTTGTCATGAGGTCGGAATACAACTCCGGGTCGTCCTTTTACCGAGGGACACGACTATTCGAATAGATTAACTTCCCTGCAGGGGTGCACCACATAACCCAGCACGCTTGATCCCATTTGGCCGGACACACTTTCCAGGGTCATGTACGGCCTCGGAATGTCAACACGTCGCAGCCCTACCTAAGCACAGCATAGAGGTCAGCACGCCGGTCTAAGTCCTAGGCGCGCAGGGGTCCGGGCCCATCGCCCAACGCACACCTACACGTTGCGTACACGGCCGGTGAGCAGACCTAGCAACCTCCATTACTAAGGAAGTTGCGTTACGCGGTCCAACCCGACGCGCGCCGCTCAGTCGCTGACGTCAAGAAGGCTTCGGCTGATACCACGACGTCGCGAGCCCATAACTATTCCCACGCAGCTGGTTAGTGCGTATAGGCCAACGGCCAGACTCAGATCAAATATCCAAACTCGTTAAGCGTGTTATTATGAAATAACCGCGGACAACGACCAGGGCCAGGCCACCTCTCCACTGGGTGTCTCAACTTGCCCTGTCGCTCCGCCACAAAGATCCACACAAAGGGCCATCGGGAAAGTATGTCCTTTCAGCCCCCAATCCGTGAATCAACCGCGGGTACTCAACGAGCCGACCCGACTTTAGTCACATGAAGTATCATGTATAAGTGTATGTAGCATATACCCGTGATCACCCCCAAGTGACCACGGCCCGATAGAATAGCAGGGCGGACGGACAAGGGTGTAGGGCCACTGATGGAATACTAGCATCCTATACTAAGCATTTAGGATTGCAGGTAAAGTATCAACAGTGGTAGCAACAATGACAGGCTATGCAGCAGAATAGGAGTATCGAAAGCAGTAACATGCTACACTACTCTAATGCAAGCAGTAGAGAGAAGAATAGGCGATATCAGGTTGATCAAGGGGGGGGGGGGCTTGCCTGGAAGCTCGGCAGCCAAAGTGGGGTCGTCAACACCGTAGTCGATCGGGGCAGCAGCAACGTCGGTCTCGTAGTCTACCGGAGAGAAGAGGGAGAAGAAACAGTGAATACAATGCAAACAGATGCATGACGATGCATGACATGACATGTAACGGTGCTAGGTGTGCCCTAACGCAGTATCGGGTGATACTGACGAAGGGGGGAAACATCCGGGAAAGTATTCCCGGTGTTTCGCGTTTTCGGGCGGATGAAATGGAGGGGGAAAGTTGCGGGTTTGGTATGATAGAGGTGTGTGGCGGACGAACAGACCGCGTATTCGGATTCGTCTCGTCGTTCTGAGCAACTTTCATGTACAAAGTATTTTCATCCGGGTTACGGTTTAAAAGATATGTTTTTCTAAAGTTTTTATTAATTTCTGGAATTTAATATTAATTAAATTAATTCGAAAAGGATTTATGACATCAGCATGACATCATGCTGATGTCAGCATGGTTGACTGGTCAACCTGACCAGTGGGTCCCACTTGTCATAGACTGTTTAGATAATTAATAGTTAATTAAGTTAATTAGTGTTTAGGTTATTCTAAACAGAATTAATTAAGTTAATTAATTAATTAATTAATTAAACCTCTTATTATTTATTAACATTTTAATTATTTTTATTATATATATTTTATTATATTTTTTTTAAATGTTACTGGGGGCGGGGCCCCGGCTGTCATAGGCCTGGGGCCTTAGGGGGCGCGCGGGGATACGGGCGTGGATGCTAGCCCGATTGGGCGCACGCCCAAGGGCGCCGTGGCGGACGAGGCCAGCGAGGCCGTGCGGTCACCGGAGGGGGACACCAGCGGGAGAGCAGCAGGATGGCGCCGAAGTGGGGCCGCGCGGACAAGGCCGGAACTCGGCCGGAGCGAGCTCATGGCGGCGGGAGTGAGCAGGGCGGTGGCAGGGCAGTGTGTGGTCGGCGGTGGCCGAACACGGCCACGGCGGGCGCGCGCGCAGACAAGGCGAGGTGAGGCCAGCACAGGGAGGAGGCCGCGGCCACGGGGCTGGTCGCCGGAGTGCGGCCGCGGCGAGCAAGGCGGTCACGCCGAGGGGGTGTAGGGGCGCGTGTTCTCACGCCCGGGCTCGCAGGGCGCGGGGCTAGGCACCCAGGGGCGGCGACACGCACGGAACACGGCCGTGCCGAGCGCGGCACCGGCGGGCAGAGGCGAGCGGTGGTGAGCGGGACGGTGAGGAGAGGAGGGTCGCGGGCGCCGCAGAGGCAGGGAAGGAGGAGGACGAGGCCTCACCGCGGGAGCGTGGGGTCAAGGCAGTGGGGGTCGGGGTGGTGGTCGAGGACGGCGGCGACGGTGGCGAGGCAGTCCGGCGGCGGCGATCGAAGGCCGGGGCGGCGAGGCGTCGAGCGGCGTGGAGGGATCGGGTCGATCCCGATCCAGGCGAAAAAAGGGGGGGAGTGTCGGTGGGAGGGAGAGGGGATATTTCCCCCACTGTGGGGTGGGGGGTTATAGGGGGTCGGTTGGGCCGGCCTGGCTGGGCCGTTTGGCCCAGTTGGGCTGGGGGGTTCGGTCTTTCTTTTATTTTTGTTTTAATTTGTTTTCCTTTCCTTTTATTTCTTTCTCCTTTTCTGTTTTATTTTATTTAAAATACTTAGGCACTTTTAGCAACTGTAATAACTACACCATAATTGATCTTGCAATTTTTAGCACCGCCCGAACATTTTTAATTAACATTTCAAAAACTTATTTGTTTATTTCTTTTTCGGGTTCTTATTTCGAACGGGGTTTTCGATTAGCGTGATGTTATCAACAGTAACACGATGACGTGGCATCATTAGCAGGGAATTACTGTAGCGTGATTACCCGGGCGTTACATAGGTAACCCTAGAAAGTATGGGTGGAGTGCTATAAATAAGCTAGGAGGGGCGAAGGGGTACATGGGCCTCGGCCCAAGGTCAGGCACGCATGCACGGTCCGGATGATCCGGATGTTGGTCCGGATGTTCCGAGCTTTGGGGGTAGGGATGATTCGGGGCGGCCTCCGGATGATCCGGCAGTTTCTTTTCTGCAGCGGGGTTGTCCGGATGTGCGGGTCCTTGTCCGGACGATCCGGGACTGGGTCCGGATGAGCCGGCTTCGGCGAAGTAGCTTTGGGTGTCGGGGCGCACATTATCCGGATCGCCCGGGCGGGGGTCCGGATCATCCAAGTCTTCGTCCGGATCATCCGGCCAATCTGAGACTTGGCAGATTTCTCCTCCATCTTCCTCCTTTGATTCCTCTTGTTCCTTGGTTTCTCCATGGTTGCTCTCGAGGTGCCTGAGTATGCATAGAGTTTCTGATGAGGGTAGCAGCCATGTCTCATGTGAATCGAAATGACGTAGAGAGAGGAGTGAAGTCACCTCAGTCTCGAGAGCTCGTGCTCGAGCGCGTGTCATGGGTCCACTCGACACTTGGTGAGGCGATGGTAGGTCCATGGGGATGACCTTGGGATGCTCCACATCACCTCCTCTCTTCCTCCTTTGATGAGGACATCACTAACAAGGTTACACCCACAGCTCCAACTGACACATATACAGGACCAATTACTAGAGCTCGCGCACGCCAATTAAATTACCAGGTACTTTCGTTTCTTGGTAATGAATCTAATGTTCATGAGAATATGATGCTGCCTAAATTGGATACATTTGTCTTGCTTACAAATGAAGGGCCTAGCTTGGACAAGAAGGATGAACATTGGAGCAAGATCAAGCATGGAGATGATGGCATGCGCAAGGGGAACAAGAATGGAGTTTCAATTGATGATTTCAGGACTTTGAAGCCACCATAATGAGTGCGAGAAGCCTTGGACAAAATATACAAGATGCCACTTCATAAATTTCGTCCAGAGGCTATTATAGGTGCTGCGTCACCTTATTATTGGGCCAGGCCCATGTAATTTCGAAATACTTGAGTATAGGCTGTTTTTAGAGTCCGTATGTGTGGGGAAACAAGAGTTAGGGTTGGTTTCGGACCCCTCCACCAAGGGCCACGAAATTCCCCCCTATTTCCCTCATATATACAGCCCTTAGGGCGTCGTTTAGACTTTGGGTTTTGTTTAGATTAAAAGTTCGCCATAGCTGCAACTTCGCGTACTTCGTTTGTGTTCAACGACCAGACCAAGGCGTCACAGAACCCCACCTTGATCAATAAAGCTTTCCTCTTATATTCGCAATATCCAGATTGCAATCTTAGTTTCTTGCTTGTTCTTCGTTTGCCTGCAGGAAACAGACCTTCGTGGTCAGGTTGATCGTGCTCCGGCGTGGTCAACAACCTCTCGGAGTTGGTTTAGCGATTGCTAAGGCGCGACGTCCTCGCACGTTCGTAGTCGGATCGTCAAAGTCGACTTCCTCCAAAACGATAACCACCATCTCATCGAAAGACGGGACACCTTTGCCTCTATCAACGACTCAATCCTCGTGGTTTATATATGCCTTTGCCTGTCCCTAGTGTTCCTTGGGAAGATATATCTATGGACTTTGTTTTGGTTTTACCTCGAACAAAGAAGGGGAGGGATAGCATATTTGTTGTCGTGGATAGGTTCTCGAAGATGGCACACTTTATACCATGTCATAAAAGCGATGATGCTGCTAATGTTGCTGATTTGTTCTTTCGTGAAATTATTCGCTTGCATGGTGTGCCAAATACTATTGTTTCAGATCGTGATACTAAATTTCTTAGCCACTTTTGGAGATGTTTATGGGCTAAGTTGGGGACTAAACTGCTTTTTAGTACTACTTGTCACCCCCAAACTGATGGACAAACTGAAGTAGTCAGCAGAACTTTGTCTACTATGCTTAGGGCTGTTTTGAAGAATAATAAGAAAATGTGGGAAGAATGCTTGCCTCATATTGAATTTGCTTATAATCGTTCGTTGCATTCTACTACTAAGATGTGCCCTTTTGAAATTGTCTATGGTTTCCTACCTCGTGCACCTATTGATTTGTTGCCTCTTCCATCTTCGGAGAAGGTTAATTTTGATGCTAAACAACGTGCTGAATTGATCATAAAAATGCATGAGTTAACTAAGGAAAATATTGAGCGCATGAATGCTAAATATAAACTTGTTGGAGATAAGGGTAGAAAACGTGTTGTCTTTGCACCTGGAGATCTTGTTTGGTTACATTTGCGTAAGGATAGGTTTCCTAATTTGCGCAAGTCAAAGCTAATGCCACGTGCTGATGGTCCTTTCAAGGTGTTAGAGAAAATAAATGATAATGCATATAAACTTGAGCTGCCTGCAGATTTTGGGGTTAGTCCCACATTTAACATTGCAGATTTGAAGCCTTACTTGGGTGAGGAAGATGAGCTTCCGTCGAGGACGACTTCAATTCAAGAAGGGGAGGATGATGAGGACATCACTAACAAGGTTACACCCACAGCTCCAACTGACACATATACAGGACCAATTACTAGAGCTCGCTCACGCCAATTAAATTACCAGGTACTTTCGTTTCTTGGTAATGAATCTAATGTTCATGAGAATATGATGCTGCCTAAATTGGATACATTTGTCTTGCTTACAAATGAAGGGCCTAGCTTGGACAAGAAGGATGAACATTGGAGCAAGATCAAGCATGGAGATGATGGCATGCGCAAGGGGGACAAGAATGGAGTTACAATGGATGATTTCAGGACTTTGAAGCCACCATAATGAGTGCGAGAAGCCTTGGACGAAATATACAAGATGCCACTTCATAAATTTCGTCCAGAGGCTATTTTAGGTGATGCGTCACCTTATTATTGGGCCAGGCCCATGTAATTTCGAAATACTTGAGTATAGGCTGTTTTTAGAGTCCGTATGTGTGGGGAAACAAGAGTTAGGGTTGGTTTCGGACCCCTCCACCAAGGGCCACGAAATTCCCCCCTCTTTCCCTCATATATACAGCCCTTAGGGCGTCGTTTAGACTTTGGGTTTTGTTTAGATTAAAGTTCGCCATAGCTGCAACTTCGCGTACTTCGTTTGTGTTCAACGACCAGACCAAGACGTCACAGAACCCCACTTGATCAATAAAGTTTTCCTCTTGAATTCGCAATATCCAGATTGCAATCTCAGTTTCTTGCTTGTTCTTCGTTTGCCTGCAGGAAACAGACCTTCGTGGTCAGGTTGATCGTGCTCCGGCGTGGTCAATAACCTCTCGGAGTTGGTTTAGCGATGGCTAAGGTGCGACGTCCACGCACGTTCGTAGTCGGATCGTCAAAGTCGACTTCATCCAAACGATAGCCACCATCTCATCGAAAGACGGGACACCTTTGCCTCTATCAAGTGGTATCAGATTTCCAGGTTGCTCGGTGAGATTTTACAGTTTTTCGTAGATTAGATCGAGTCTGTTCTTCATACCTACAGTCCACGAAAAAGCCAAAAAAAAAATTAGGGTTAGTTCATCCCATCCGAACCAATCTGAGCCTTTGCATAATCTTTTCTGTATTTGCTTTGTTGAATTTGCGGTTACATCGTCGTGTCAAGTTGCTGGTCTTAGCGTCTAGTTCTTTAGAGTTTCGAGTTCTGTTCACAGTTTGTCACGTCGCCGCCACACCATATTCATCGCCGCTGCCATACCACCAATGCTGCCATATCCCACCACCGCCACCACATACCACCACCGCTGCCATAACCTACCATCGCTGCCATATCCTACCACCATATATCCACCGCCAATCCGAGTTCTTTTCATATTAGGTTTGTTCTCGAGATTCATCTAGGTTTCGGATTTGTGTTTCCTTGCCTGCGTAGGTCTCGGTAAAAAAAAAGAAAAAAAATAGAGTCTGGAGACCCCCGGGCAGTTTTTAGGCCAAAATTTCGACAAGTGAAAATATTTTTTCCCTATCCTATTTTTGGGCTTTTCTGAGTCTTTTGAGACACGTACCATCATACTGTTTTTTTACCGCACTTTTTCGTCGTCGCTCCCTGATTCCGAAAAAAAAATTCATCAAAAAAATTTCGTGCCTATCATCTTAGTTTGACTTGGGAAGTGTTTTGAGACACTCGCCATTATAGTGATTTTCGGCCAAAAAAAAAGCAGCGCAAAAAAAAATTAAAAAAAAAAGAGCGCAAAAAAAAAGGCGAAAAAAAATCAGAGTGTGCTTTCTCCTTTATTACGTGCAGCGCCGTGATTTTGTTAGTGTTCTAGGCTCGCGTCTCTAGTACGGTCTAGCCTAGGACCAGCACAGTACCGTCGTTGAGCGTTTATTCAACTTTGCATCTCTGAATTGATTATTGCTGACCACTTTTGCTACCATCTTATAAGCCTTCCCAGCTCCACATACATCTACGTCGTGCGTTTGACTCTCCCTGGTAATCGCTTTATCCAAGCTTTGAGAGTTTTGACTACCACGGTTGCCGATCACCACCTGCTGCTGGGTAAGAACTGGTAAGAATTTGAGATTTGCTTGTCGGATTTGTGACACCCGCCACCACCACCACTTATTAGTAGTCTGTAGGATCATATTCTTGTGTGTTTCTATTGCTGCTAACCATGCCAGGATCACAAGTCGACGAGACTGACTGGGAGAACTTGACGAACAAGGAGCTTCATGATAAGTTTCAGCAAATGATGAGTTTACAGGTCCAAGATGTGCTAAACACATTGGACGAGGCCATGGAGAAGATAGTTGGCATGGAGAAGACGTTTGACACAAAGCTCGACAACAAGTTTGCTGAATTGCTTTCGCGTTTTCCACCACCACCGGCTGCTGCAGCTGTCCCACCTCTTCAACAACAACAACAACAACAACAACAACAACGTCGCCTTCCGAATCAAGTGGGACGAGCACATCGCGTTCCCCTTGAGACTGGTCAAGCTTCTGGTGCTGCTGTTGATGTTTCTGTAGATCTTGCTGCTACTGTAGAGGTGGAGGACCATTACGAGGATGAGGTTGACCAAAACCAGAACTACGTGCAACAACCAGCACCACCACCACCAGGTCGTCCTCATGCATATCATCGCAACGGTAGGGCTGCACCACCACCTGAGGTACATGACCATCTTCCTAAACTGAAATTGAATATTCCACCATTTGAGGGTAGATATGTTCCTGATATATATCTTACTTGGGAGTTACAAACTGAACAACGTTTTACATGTTTAAACTATCCCGAGGAGAGACGTGTTCCTGCTGCTGTTTGTGCTTTCACTAGTTTTGCATGTGTTTGGTGGTCTGAACATTGTAGATTATATCCTGTTCCAGCTACTTGGGCTGCTTTGAAAACTGCTATGCGTACTCGTTGGGTTCCACCATATTATCAACGTGAATTACTTCAAAAACTGCAGCGCTTAAGACAAGGAAAAAACTCTGTAGAAGAATATTATCAGCAATTACAAACTGGCCTGATTAGATGTGGTATTGTTGAGGAGAATGAAGCTATGCTTGCACGTTTTATGGGTGGATTAAATAGAGAGATTCAGACCATTCTAGAGTATAAGGATTATACTAATATCACTCGTTTATTCCATCTTGCTTGTAAAGCTGAACGTGAAGTGCAGGATCGACATGCATTGGCGCAGACTAACTTTTCTGCAGGACGACCTTCATCATGGACACCGCGTGCATCCTCTACTTCCTCACATTCTACTGCACCGACACCTCCATCAGTTGTTACCTCCAGCCGTGATACAAGGAAGCAGGCACAACCACCATTATCTGCCAAGAGCACACCTATTGGGCCTGCACAGAGTTCTTCTTCTTCCATGGCATCAACAGGGCACACCAGTGATATTATTTGTCGTCGTTGTAAGGGAAGAGGACATTTTGCGAGAGATTGCAAATCTCAGCGTGTGATGATTGCTACTGAGGATGGTGGATATGAATCCGCTAGTGACTATGATGAGGAGACTTTGGCTCTTATTACACGTGAAGAACACGGCGGAGATGATTCTGATCATGAGACGCAATACATGGCTCCTGAAGATGCTGACAGGTATGAATGTTTAGTTGCTCAACGTGTTTTGAGTGTGCAGGTTACACAAGCTGAGCAAAATCAGAGGCATTATTTGTTCCATACAAAGGGAGTTGTGAAGGAACGTTCTGTTCGCGTGATCATAGATGGAGGGAGTTGCAACAACTTGGCTAGCATGGAGATGGTGGAGAAGCTATCTCTCACCACAAGTCCACATCCACATCCTTACTACATCCAATGGTTCAACAACAGCGGCAAGGTTAAGGTAACACGTACTGTTCGTGTGCATTTTAGTATCTCTACATATGCTGATTATGTTGATTGTGATGTGGTACCTATGCAAGCATGTTCCTTATTACTTGGTAGACCATGGCAATTTGATAAAAATTCTGTACACCATGGTTTAAACAATCAGTATACTCTTGTTCATAAGGATAAAAATAATACTTTGCTTCCTATGACTCCTGATTCCATTTTGAAATATGATATTAATAGAGCTAATAAAGCAAAACAGGAGAAAAATAAGAGTGAAAATCAGATTGTGGCAAAAGAATTTGAGCAACAAATGAAGCCTAATAATAAACCATCTACTGTTGCTTCTGAAATTAAATTGAAAAGTGCATGTTTATTTGCCACCAAAATTGATATTGATGAGCTAGATTTTAGCAAATCTGTTTGCTATGGTTTTGTGTGCAAAGAGGCATTATTTTCATTCGAGGACGTGGCTTCCTCTTTGCCTCCTGCTGTCACTAACATTTTGCAGGAGTTCGCCGACGTCTTTCCACAAGACGTGCCACCGGGATTACCACCTATTCGAGGGATTGAGCATCAGATTGACTTAATTCCCGGTGCATCGCTACCCAACCGCGCACCATACCGTACCAATCCAGAAGAGACGAAGGAGATTATGCGTCAAGTACAGGAGCTACTCGACAAAGGTTATATACGCGAATCCCTTAGTCCTTGTGCTGTTCCTATTATTCTAGTGCCGAAAAAGGATGGTACATTGCGTATGTGTGTTGATTGTAGAGGCATTAATAATATTACTATTCGTTATCGTCATCCTTTCCTAGGCTAGATGATATGCTTGATGAATTGAGTGGCTCTACACTATTCTCCAAAGTTGATTTGCGTAGTGGATACCATCAAATTCGTATGAAATTGGGAGATGAATGGAAAACAACATTTAAAACTAAGTTTGGATTATATGAGTGGTTAGTCATGCCTTTTGGGTTAACTAATGCACCTAGTACTTTCATGATATTAATGAATGAAGTTTTACGTGCTTTCATTGGACGATTTGTGGTAGTATACTTTGATGATATATTGATTTTTAGCAGATCTTTGGAGGAACATTTGGAACATTTACGTGCTGTTTTTATTGCTCTACGTGATGCACGTTTATTTGGTAACCTTGGAAAGTGCACCTTTTGCACCGACCGAGTCTCTTTTCTTGGCTATGTTGTTACTCCACAGGGAATTGAGGTTGATAAAGCCAAGATTGAAGCTATTGAGAGTTGGCCGCAGCCCAAAACGGTCACACACGTGAGGAGTTTCCTTGGCCTCGCTGGATTCTATCGGCGTTTTGTGAGAGATTTCAGCACCATTGCTGCACCTCTCAATGAGCTTACAAAGAAGGATGTGCCTTTTGTTTGGGGTACTGCACATGAAGAAGCATTCACGGTATTGAAAGAAAAGTTGACACATGCTCCTTTACTCCAACTTCCTGATTTTAATAAGACTTTTGAGCTTGAATGTGATGCTAGTGGAATTGGGTTAGGAGGTGTGTTATTACAAGATGGTAAACCTGTTGCATATTTTTCTGAAAAATTGAGTGGGCCTAGTCTGAATTATTCTACTTATGATAAGGAATTATATGCTCTTGTTCGGACTTTGGAGACATGGCAACATTATTTATGGCCCAAAGAATTTGTGATACATTCTGATCATGAATCTTTAAAGCACATTAAAAGTCAAGCAAAACTAAACCGTAGACATGCTAAATGGGTTGAATTCATAGAGACTTTCCCTTATGTTATTAAACACAAGAAGGGAAAAGAAAATGTTATTGCTGATGCATTGTCTCGTCGTTATACTATGCTTTCACAACTTGACTTTAAAATATTTGGTTTGGAGACCATCAAAGATCAATATGTGCATGATGCTGAATTTAAAGATGTATTGCAGAATTGTAAAGAAGGGAGAACATGGAACAAGTTCGTCGTTAGTGATGGATTTGTGTTTCGAGCGAACAAGCTATGCATTCCAGCTAGCTCTATTTGTCTTTTGTTGTTGCAGGAGGCGCATGGAGGAGGATTAATGGGACACTTTGGCGTGAAGAAGACGGAGGACGTACTTGCTACACATTTCTTTTGGCCAAAGATGCGACGGGATGTTGAGCGTTTTGTTGCTCGCTGCACTACATGTCAAAAAGCTAAGTCACGACTCAATCCTCATGGTTTATATATGCCTTTGCCTGTCCCTAGTGTTCCTTGGGAAGATATATCTATGGACTTTGTTTTGGGTTTACCTCGAACAAAGAAGGGGAGGGATAGCATATTTGTTGTCGTGGATAGGTTCTCGAAGATGGCACACTTTATACCATGTCATAAAAGCGATGATGCTGCTAATGTTGCTGATTTGTTCTTTCGTGAAATTATTCGCTTGCATGGTGTGCCAAATACTATTGTTTCAGACCGTGATACTAAATTTCTTTGCCACTTTTGGAGATGTTTATGGGCTAAGTTGGGGACTAAACTGCTTTTTAGTACTACTTGTCACCCCCAAACTGATGGACAAACTGAAGTAGTCAACAGAACTTTGTCTACTATGCTTAGGGCTGTTTTGAAGAATAATAAGAAAATGTGGGAAGAATGCTTGCCTCATATTGAATTTGCTTATAATCGTTCGTTACATTCTACTACTAAGATGTGCCCTTTTGAAATTGTCTATGGTTTCCTACCTCGTGCACCTATTGATTTGTTGCCTCTTCCATCTTCGGAGAAGGTTAATTTTGATGCTAAACAACGTGCTGAATTGATCTTAAAAATGCATGAGTTAACTAAGGAAAATATTGAGCGCATGAATGCTAAATATAAACTTGTTGGAGATAAGGGTAGAAAAGGTGTTGTCTTTGCACCTGGAGATCTTGTTTGGTTACATTTGCGTAAGGATAGGTTTCCTAATTTGCGCAAGTCAAAGCTAATGCCACGTGCTGATGGTCCTTTCAAGGTGTTAGAGAAAATAAATGATAATGCATATAAACTTGAGCTGCCTGCAGATTTTGGGGTTAGTCCCACATTTAACATTGCAGATTTGAAGCCTTACTTGGGTGAGGAAGATGAGCTTCCGTCGAGGACGACTTCAATTCAAGAAGGGGAGGATGATGAGGACATCACTAACAAGGTTACACCCACAGCTCCAACTGACACATATACATGACCAATTACTAGAGCTCGCGCACGCCAATTAAATTACCAGGTACTTTCGTTTCTTGGTAATGAATCTAATGTTCATGAGAATATGATGCTGCCTAAATTGGATACATTTGTTTTGCTTACAAATGAAGGGCCTAGCTTGGACAAGAAGGATGAACATTGGAGCAAGATCAAGCATGGAGATGATGGCATGCGCAAGGGGAACAAGAATGGAGTTTCAATTGATGATTTCAGGACTTTGAAGCCACCATAATGAGTGCGAGAAGCCTTGGACGAAATATACAAGATGCCACTTCATAAATTTCGTCCAAAGGCTATTATAGGTGCTGCGTCACCTTATTATTGGGCCAGGCCCATGTAATTTCGAAATACTTGAGTATAGGCTGTTTTTAGAGTCCGTATGTGTGGGGAAACAAGAGTTAGGGTTGGTTTCGGATCCCTCCACCAAGGGCCACGAAATTCCCCCCTCTTTCCCTCATATATACAGCCCTTAGGGCGTCGTTTAGACTTTGAGTTTTGTTTAGATTAAAGTTCGCCATAGCTGCAACTTCGCGTACTTCGTTTGTGTTCAACGACCAGACCAAGACGTCATAGAACCCCACTTGATCAATAAAGTTTTCCTCTTGAATTCGCAATATCCAGATTGCAATCTCAGTTTGTTGCTTGTTCTTCGTTTGCCTGCAGGAAACAGACCTTCGTGGTCAGGTTGATCGTGCTCCGGCGTGGTCAATAACCTCTCGGAGTTGGTTTAGCGATTGCTAAGGCGCGACGTCCACGCACGTTCGTAGTCGGATCGTCAAAGTCGACTTCATCCAAACGATAGCCACCATCTCATCGAAAGACGGGACACCTTTGCCTCTATCATCCTTTATATATGTGGGGAGGGGGCACCCCATAGACACACAAGTTGATTTCTTAGCTGTGTGCGGTGCCCCCTCCACACTTACACACCTCGGTTATATTGTCGTAGTGCTTAGGCAAAGCCCTGCATCGGTAACTTCATCAACACCGTCACCATGTCGTCGTGCTGACAAAACTCTCCCTCGGCCTCAACTGGATCAAGAGTTCGAGGGACGTCACCGAGCTGAACGTGTGCAAATCGCGGAGGTGCCGTCCGTTCGGTACTTGATCGGTTGGATCGCGAAGACGTTTAACTACGTCAACCACGTTACTAAACGCTTCCGCTTTCGGTCTACGAGGGTACGTGGACACGCTCTCCCCGCTCGTTGCTATGCTTCTCCTAGATAGATCTTGCGTGATCGTAGGATTGTTTTTGAAATACTACTTTCCCCATCAATTTTTGCATCAGCCCAAAATATATTTGTGATATATTCTTCATTGTCCAGCTCTATGGCATATTGGAACGATGGGTTCTGGGATCCTAAAAGTATTTTAACATACTCCCAGCTTCACCATACATTAGTTCCCTTTGGCGCTTAGTACGTAGATGTTTTTTGTGATCCCTACGTACATAGCTAAGAATAGATGGTCCGACAACTCGACGACTAGCACAATCATATGCAGCTTTCGGCCCAATACCTGAATCATCTGCAATTTCAATCTCAAAAGCTTGAACTTCAGATATCTTTCACCGTGATGGCAGAAAGTGGCATGTTTCTTGCAACTGCATAATGTGATTGTGCTCTAGAACAAGATCAGTTACTTCATAATTCCCTGCTTCTCTATTTATTGTGAGACCCATACGAGCTAGACAACCGGTTCTAATCTCAGCTCAAGATTCCTTAATATGCTTATCTCTTTTGTCTTTTCCTCGATGACCTTCCTTGCGACAAACAAATCTGCATGACGTGATTGTTCGATCAAACTTACTTGGGTTGAGGTATCACTCTCTAGTACCAAATCAAACTTTGCCCCCATGATGAGGACATCAGTAACAAGGTTACACCCACAGCTACAACTGACACATATACATGACCAATTACTAGAGCTCGCGCACGCCAATTAAATTACCAGGTACTTTCGTTTCTTGGTAATGAATCTAATGTTCATGAGAATATGATGCTGCCTAAATTGGATACATTTGTCTTGCTTACAAATGAAGGGCCTAGCTTGGACAAGAAGGATGAACATTGGAGCAAGATCAAGCATGGAGATGATGGCATGCACAAGGGGAACAAGAATGGAGTTTCAATTGATGATTTCAGGACTTTGAAGCCACCATAATGAGTGCGAGAAGCCTTGGACGAGATATACAAGATGCCACTTCATAAATTTCGTCCAGAGGCTATTATAGGTGCTGTGTCACCTTATTATTGGGCCAGGCCCATGTAATTTCGAAATACTTGAGTATAGGCTGTTTTTAGAGTCCGTATGTGTGGGGAAACAAGAGTTAGGGTTGGTTTCGGACCCCTCCACCAAGGGCCACGAAATTCCCCCCTCTTTCCCTCATATATACAGCCCTTAGGGCGTCGTTTAGACTTTGGGTTTTGTTTAGATTAAAAGTTCGCCATAGCTGCAACTTCGCGTACTTCGTTTGTGTTCAACGACCAGACCAAGGCGTCACAGAACCCCACCTTGATCAATAAAGCTTTCCTCTTATATTCGCAATAGCCAGATTGCAATCTTAGTTTCTTGCTTGTTCTTCGTTTGCCTGCAGGAAACAGACCTTCGTGGTCAGGTTGATCGTGCTCCGGCGTGGTCAACAACCTCTCGGAGTTGGTTTAGAGATTGCTAAGGCGCGACGTCCTCGCACGTTCGTAGTCGAATCGTCAAAGTCGACTTCCTCCAAAACGATAGCCACCATCTCATCGAAAGACGGGACACCTTTGCCTCTATCACCCCATAAGTAACCCGGAATGTCCATGCTTCATCAACTGTGTCGAATTTCATGCCCATCTGTGGCACCCAACTTGGTATGGCACTCGATCTATAAAAATCAAGACTCAAGTTTCGTTAGTGTACTGGACATAAATAAATAACTGAAAAAAAGAGTTGTAGTATTTTTACTGCATCTCACTTACGTATTCAGAGTGCCATTGGCCTGATAATCTCCCTCGTTTGTGTTTTCCATTGGAAAATAGATGTGCGATGGATGCACCAATTGACTAGGTGGCAATAAATAAATAAATAACTCAAAAAATAGAGTTCTTCGACAATAGGAACCGAACAAATAGAGAGAAGATTGTACAAGGAAGAATATGAGCTAAGCATTAGTTTTGAAAACTAGATTAGGAGATCGATGATGATTTTTCGATTTTTACCTATGGCGACCGAACGTGACTCCTCACCTTAGATCACAATGTGTACGTGCAGTTTGGAGCCAGCTTTGTTGGCTGTGGACATAGGCGAAAGCTGACGGCGACGCGCCGGTTGCAATTTTGTAGGATTCGGCACGGCAGCGGCTGCTCCACGGGTGACCCGGCGGCGGCAGCTCCGTCGGATTCGATGCGGCAACGGCGGCAGCTTGACAGGATCGTGATGGCAACTCAACGAGGACCCATCTCGGTTGTGCCGATTGGTGTGATGAGCTTTCATACGCGGCACAACAATTTTTGGCGTGAGAAGGCCAGATGACAGACGTGATTTTGGTGCCTATTGTTAGAATAAATCCGAGGCACTCCGTCGATCGTCCGAGGACCAATCAATTATACAAGGCACGACACCGAGATTTGTTAACGAGGTTCACCGATATGGCTACATCCCCGGGGCTTGACTATGGGCGCTCCTCCCCATGACACCGCTACAACATCGCACCTTATTACCCTGGACACCGGCACATGTCCTCGGCTTCCCTTGCGTTCCCGTGCTATTATGTTGGCATAGGTTACATCGTGTGTCTACCCTCGCTATATATGAGAGGCCTAGGACACGACTCGATATCCTATCTAAACACAACACTACTCAGAGTCCAACTGTAACCTACTTTGTACACAATATTCAACACAACTCTAACAAATTCCACCTTGGCGAATATTTTCCACCACCTTGAATTCGTTAATGCGTCAAACTTCCATGTACATTGGACTTGAGCTTATCCAATGAGTACAACTACTACTCCAAAGACTCCATATGACTCCACCTGCAACTTGTAGTCCCCTCTTTTCTTGATCATAGTCAACATTCGAGAAAAAATAAGTTCCTTGTTACTCTAGTTTGTGTTCCCAACTTCCAGAGTATCCGCTCAACCCATCACACACTGATCACTGACCTGCGTGAAAGTGAACAACTCACATATTGGATGTCACACATAAGAGTTATCTGAACTCAACATCGCCGCTCTTCCTTGACCGCCTGCCTGAAACTTGAAGGAATTTCAATGTTGCTTGTAGTCATCCCGAGTCAAATTCGCAGTTGTCTCACCACATGTATGACCACCAGAGCCCTAGCCCATCTCCATGCTCCGTGCATACCGCACGCCTCGCCGCTATTACTGCATCGAGCCTCCACTGTCCTGGTCGAGTTCCAAGGGTTGCGAACCCACAACACTCAACCCCCACTATAGAGTACCATCGATCACACCGACTGATGACGAGTTTCACGCTTTCATCAGACCATTGCGCTCCAGTCCGTATTACGTGTCACTCGCTTTTTTCCTCCCACTGATTAGGCTTCGATTCTCTAGATCCTTACACCGTAGCCCCTCAATCCAGCTCCACCTTCAACATGACTGCATGGTAGATGATCAGTCCACCCACGTGCCCCGTTGACATCCAGCTCACATGTGCATCGTCTTGAATCAACCCCACGCCATAGTCTTGTTGAAGCCACACAAGCCCCTCGGTCCCGCACCACATGTTTCCACGCCCGAGAAGTCGGTCACCATCAGCATCACGCTCCTTTGTCGCCGTCGTTGATCCCACCACCATCTTCTGTACCAACCGACTCGTGTCGACCAGTAAAACTGTCTAGTCCGGCCCAGGCTCCCAGATCATTCCACGAATTTTCATCCATCACGTGATAATTCCATCTTAGCCGACATGACTTCCCGCAACGCCTTCAAGCATCTCTGTTATGCCAACAAATCTTTTATCCTTGTCTGCCATAACCGAAGATTTTTAGTTCCGTGAACTTCTCCACCTCAAACCTGGTACCCGTTGGCGCCATGGTCCTTTGTATGACTGACCCTATGAAAAAATTATCTGAGCTTTCCACACAATGCCCCAAGTAGATTAACCAAATTTCCACGTACTTAATAGCAAAACCAACCAAAGAATCACTCTTGGCCTTCACGTGGTGTGGCTTCCGTGGCTCAAGTCCAATGCTAGCTTTGCCTAGCTAAAGCCCTTGCCTTCCCGATGGATGAACACAATCAATGATGATTTCTTTTCTACATACCTGATCTATTTTGCCTCGTGCCTTTGTCTGCCTTGCCGGCTGCTGTTAACCCGCCACAGAGACGAGGAGAACACGACTCCTCCTAGGACTCGGTCCCTTTTTTTCTCCAGAAAAAAATCTCGTAAACACAACTTCCGATTGCGTTGTGACGTGCCGCACCACGCGCATGTACAGGCACATCATTTATCCCATGCCAAGGGCTGCTCCGTGCAGGGCCATGATGGCCTACCACAACATCGCTCATGCACCGGTTTCGCGAGCATTGCTTGGGCTTCCCACGTCACGCGCTGCACCGCGTCCGCGTCGCCCAAGCCTGCGGCCTGCATCCCGTCTCGCAAGCCAGCTGTTACGCCGCCAGTTGCCTGAACAGATCGGACGATTAATCCGTCTCGCTGGAACTTCCATATGTGCGTGTGGACCGCGCATTGCTTCATCAATCCAACCGATCTATCCAATAAACTGTCACCTGATCTCGGTGACTGATCGATTCTTCGGTCATCCAATCCTCTAGATCAACAATCCACACCTCCGAATGACCTAGCTCATGATACCACTTGTTAGAATAAATCCGAGGCACTCCGTCAATCATCCAAGGATCAAGCAATTATACAAGGCACGACATCGAGATTTGTTAACGTGGTTCACTGATATGGCTACATCCCCGGGGCTTGACTATGGGCGCTCCTCCCCATGAGGCCGCTACAATATCGCACCCGATCACCTTGGACACCAGCACATGTCGCCGGCTTCCCCTGCATTCCCGTGCTATTATGTTAGGATAGGTTACATCGCGTGTCTACCTTCGCTGTGTATGAGAGGCCTAGGATACAAGTGTCCTACTAGGACACAATTCGATATCCTATCTAAACACAGTACTACTCAGAGTCCAATTGTAACCTACTTTGTACACAATATTCGACACAACTCTAACACCTATTTTATTAGCAGCTCCCTCTAATTCTGTTCGTTTGTTGATGAATAGCACATGTCCATTGGATGGGCTAGATAGTGAATGAATGGGCGATTTTGGCTTGTACGACAGTCCATCTCGTCATCGTTGCCGTGGATGAAGGCCAAAGATGGCACATCATCACTCTCACCTCCAAAGATGGAAGCATCATCCGTGCTCGTCACCGTGTCGTTCGCCTCCAAAGCTTGGTCCTCGAATGGCTCCGTAGTCGTAGTCGTCTGTAATGCCCATTATGAGATTATACCTCCTACGTGTCGAGGCACGACTTAAAGGCATAAGCTCATACTAGAATGATCTCAAGTATGGTATCTTTGCACGACTCATGTAAAAGAGGGATGAAATTGCAAAAGAGTAGTTGGCTTACACTCGCCATGTCACACAATGCATTACATAAACAATCATCATCCAAATAACATCAGAGTCCGACTATAGACGAAGATCCACATGAAAGATACCATAAATAACACAAGGTCCGATTGCCCCTAGTAGGAACCACTACTGATCGTCGAAACACGTCACATACGTAAGGCCACGCTCTTCATCGAACTCCCGATGAAGTTCCGATCCATCTCCTGCATCATACTCAGCTGTACCTGCATCTGGTGTGTGTTCAATCTGTGAGCCCCAGAGGACTCAGCAATCCCATAACCATGGGTATCAAGACTAGCAAAGCGTTATGGGTAAGGAGAGGTTAAGTGGTGAGGTTGCAGCGGCTAAGCCAAAGTATGGTGGCTAACTTACGAGTACAAGAATAAGATGAGCATCTACGCAAACGTCACAAACTAGCAATGATCGCTAAAGATCCTGAACTACCTACGAGTCAAGCATAACCCCACCATGTTCTCTTCTCAAAGTGAAAAGAGACAGTCACGGTTACTCACACGGTTGTGTGTTTTACTTCGGATCCTCTGTCAAGTTTTCTACAACCGGACATTAACAAATTCCAATCTGCCACATAACCGCGGGCACGGCTTTCGAAAGATCATAACCCTGCAGGGGTGTCCCAACTTAGCCCATCACAAGCTCTCACGATCAGCAGAAGTAATAATAATATTACCCCTTATCTTAGGGATAATCCGACCAGGCTCGGAATCCCGGTGCACAAGACATTTCGACAATGGTAAAACAAGTCCAGCAAGATCTCCCGGCGTGCCGACACCCTGATAGTAGCCGCGCGTATCTCGTCTCAGGCCACGTCCGGATGAGCTATGGTTACAGCAACCAGATACCCCAAGTTGCCAAGGGGCGGCGCCGCAAGCTGCTCTATTTGGGACCAACACCATCGGCACTGGCCCCCCAGTTATGTAGAAGAATCCTCGGGGACATTCCCCCCTATGCAAATTAATTAATTAATTAAGTTGTTATTATGAGGCAAATTAAAACCAATGTTGGGCCTTGCTGGAGGAGTTTTATTCAAATATGAACTGTCAAGGGGTCCCCATATACCCAACCGTTTAAGGAACGCAAAATCAAGGAACATAACGCCGGTTTATTGGCTCCTAAGGTGGCATGAGTGGAACAAAACGCCGATCAAAAGGCCAAGCCTTCCACCCATTGCCAAGTATATAGGTGTGTTAATAATAATAGTAGATATTATATTCCAACAACAAGTTCCAACATGGAACAATCTTCATCTTCACCTGCAACTAGCAACGCTATAAGAGGGGCTGAGCAAGCGGGTAACATAGCCAAACAACGGTTTTGCTGGGAAGGTGTCAAAGGTTAGAGGTTACATGGCAACAAGGAGAGGGGCTGACAATAAATGATGGGTAGCGCAACATATAACGATAGCATCGAGACAGCTAGCATGGCAATGATAGTAAAGGTATCCAAGGGGATGGTCATCTTGCCTGGGATGCCGCAAGGAAGAATAAAAAGTCCATGAAGTAGTCGAACAAATCCTCACAACTCCGCAACGGAACCGAAGTTAACAAGAGAAGCAACCGGAAAGAAGCAAACAACACGGTAAACACACAAGCTTAAATATGGCATACGATGCACATCCAAGTATGATGCATGTCCGGTTTAAATATGCATGGCATGGCAAGGTGCACAAACAATACTACAAGTTAAGTGGAGCTCAATATGCAACGAGTTGCATATTGACGAAGCACCGCATGTTATTTATTTAGTTGATTCTCGTTTATTACAAGACAAGGTTAAATGTTTGTTAACATGGCAAGAGGTGAAGCAAAAACAAACTACCTACTTAGTCATTTTAAATGAGGCCGGAAATAACAACAACAATTCCGGAAACTCCTCATGTGCATATTTATGAAATTGGTACTGTTCTGCCTATTACCACATTTTAAAGTTGTTAAACAGCAAAACAAAGTGCATCATGTTATTCTACACATTTTCCACCCCATTTACATACAAAGTTTATTAAAATTGGAGCTACGGTTATTTAGTTATGAAATAAATCATTTGACATGGCATTTATGCAAAATAAAGCAAACAACAAGTTTAAGCATATTTAACATGGATGAAAGTGGCAAATTATTAATCTACACAAAATTCTAAGCATTTTCCATATATACAGTTTTCACATATGATGCACGGATGTGGAGTTATTATATGCATGATGATTGAGGGTTTTTCTGCAATTCTGAAAACCTGGGATAATAGCTAAACTCGCCGCAGGAATTTTTTTTAGAAACGAGCTGAAACTGGTGGGCCGGCCCAACAGAGAAAAAAAACAAGGTGGGGTGCTGGAGGTGGTCTCACCATGGGCCTTGGCCCGTTGGGGGAGGTAGGCCGGAATGGGCTCGATGGAGAGGGAGGCTGGAAGGCGCGGGCTTCGGCTCGGCCTTGTAGCCGCGGCAGCCCACGCGGCGATGTGGAGCGGGTACACGAGGGTGTGGATGAGCGGGTCAACGGGTCGAGCGGGCGAGGCGCCGTGTCGTCCTTCTTTCGGAGAAGAAGCAGGGGAGGCCGGCGAGTCTAGACGGCGACGCGAGGACTTGACAGGGGGAGCCGGTGCGGAGGCGATCCAAGAGGGCCTAGGCGATTCGGTCATCTTCGGGCACGGTGGCGTGCGGTCTTGGCGACGGCGTGCTGCAGAGGGGGCCATCCATGGCGTCGGGGCGAAGCTCCTTTGCTTCCTGTAGGAGCAGGAGAAGGGGAGCGAGAGAGGTTAGAGCAGAGGAGGGAGGAAGGAGGAGAAGGAAAGGAGCAAGGGGAAGCCTGGCCTGGTGGAGGTGGTCGACGGGGAAGACCGGGCGTGGCGCCATGGGCTGCGGCGACCTACGCGCGAGATGAAGACGAGCAGGGACGAGGCTTGTCCGGCGAAGGATGGCCAGCTCCGGTGGCGACGAGGCAGGGACCTGGTGGTCCAGCGGCGAAAGGGCACGACAGAGACCTCGCATGAGGTCCGGGACGAGGCACCGGGCGGCTGCAGGGGCTCAGGCTCCATGGCGAAGGCAGAGCTGCCCCCGATCCATCCTGGATCGAGGCATGGGAGGAGGATCGAGCGCTGCTACTGGTTGGTTTGATTTCAGTGGGAATTGGCAAGCGCTGAAAATTAGGAGGGAGGGGACTGGCTCTCTGGATCGGGGAAAGATCCCGAGGGAGAAGAGACAGGAGAAGTGGCGGTGGTGGGCACGGAATGGACGGGACAGACTACCTAGATTTTAGGGTTTGTCTGATTAAATAGCAAGTGGGTTAGGCTTAGGTCTATTTGGTCCCTCCGATCACAATCGGGCGGACGAGAATAAATAGGTTAGGGAGTCGAAACAAGAAAACGGAGATGTTTCAGGGATGTTTGGGGATGATCCTGATCCAACGGTCACGACTGCTCGGGTCGGGTTCGGGGCAGTTTCGGACGTGCAGTCGAGGGGGGGGGGGGTAAAAGTGGGCTGGTTAGCGGGCTGTGAAGAAGGCATCAGACTGAGATGAGAGAAGAGAGAGAGTAGCCCGGCAGCAGTCTCAAAACACCGAAACGTCCGACGTTTATCCGGCTATAATGCCGCTATAGGTTTAACGGTTGGGCTATCAAACATACTCTGAATGCGATGAAATTTGGCAGGCGGTCTATCTACACTATAATAAGACCGCACGCCAAGTTTAACCCATTTCGAGAACATTTTCCGGCCACTCATAAAATAAATATTCGGAGGTGCCGCGGGCGCGTGCAAGTGTGTCTGGACTCAGAACGGACAACAGAGAGAACTGGGGAGCCCGAATGAATGCAAGTTTTGAAAACATGCTGATGAAATGCACATGATGACAAGGCAAAGTGTAACACGCAAGCAAATGACATGGTAACGATGACGAATAACTGGCTGACACCTGGCGCATCGGTCTCGGGGCGTCACATCGTCGCCGCACCATCTTGAAAAAGAGTCAAAGTATACTCGACATCATCAATGCCACAAAGAGGGATGGCGGTGGAGTCAAACTTGGGAGCGTCGTCTTGGAGCTCGTTGGGCTTGGACATCATGGTGGTACTAGCCTCATGCTCGCCGTCTTGGAACTTGGTCTTCGAGAAGTGTGCTTGAGGTGGAGAAGCCTTGGCCTTCATGAGGTCTTGTTCCACCTTGAGAGCACCAATGTAGTTGTCGTCGAGGGACTTGTAGTTCTCGAGGAAGATAGTCTTGTAGATGTCGTTGTGCAATCCCATCATGAAGTGGAGCTTCATTGAAATGGGATCGTCCACACCGGCTCGTCGCAAGGCATTCTTCATCTCCTTGAAGTACTTGTCGATGGACTTGGATCCTTGGGTGGTGTTCTCCAATTGGCGTAGAAGTTGTTCCGTGTAGGTGGGAGGCACGAACTCTCGCCGCATTGCTTTCTTCCTCTTGGGCCAATTCACGTTGAAGCTCGTCGAAGGTGTGTGAAGCCACCATGTTGACGTGTTGTCGTGGAAGTTTCTTGTGGCGCACTTCACTTGATCTTCGTAGGGAACTTGATGTAGCTTGAGGTAGTCGTCCATCTTGCGCTCCCACTCGAGATACTCCTCAGGGTCTTGAGTCCCATAGAAATCAATCTCGTGGTCGGTGTCGAGGTTGTAGTAGCTCGTGGAAGTCGCGGACTTGAGTTTGGGTAGCTTCTCTTCAGCATAAGCTTGGGGTGCTTGTTGGCGAAGATGTCGTATGTCCAAAGGCGAAGATGCCTTGAAGTCGCTTGGCGAAGATGCCAAGGTACATGGTGAAGTCGTTGAGCGGTTGTTGGAGTTGAGCTCTTGACCTTCACGTTCTTGTCGTTGATGGTGTCGATGTCGACGAGATCTTGCCGGAGATGGTATCTCGGAAGGATGTGCACTAGAGCGTCTTCTCGAAGATGAGGAAAACCTTTTGCAGTTCTTAATGAGGGCTTTGAGCTCCTTCATTTGAGCATCCATGCTGGCGCACAAGTGGTTCGTCATGGCATCGAACTTGTCATTGTTGTTGTAGACCCAAGTAGATAAATGCTTTGCCTATCCATCACAAGACTCGAGCAAAGGTGAGTAGGAGATGAGATAAACAATACCAAGTTACCTTTTCCCAACGTTCAGGATGTATCCCGTTTCACTCAATATGAAATGAAAGAATAGTGGAATTGGTACCGGACTTGTTCACTCACACCTATCAAGTAAAGCTTATCGAGTGGCTCGGTGAGGATAAGTGGCACAAAAATTTGATGCAAAAAGTTAGCAAGAGTCAATAATATTGAAAGAGATTCACAAATTCGCAAATGTAACAAGTAGACCAGTAGCAATATGTGGCACACGGAAACACACACACTGATAGATAAATGGGGTCGTGCAACCAAGGAATGAGCACAAAATGTGGAATCCATGGAAAACGCTCCTGTTGCACAACTCAAGAGAGACGCTAGCAGGATTGCTCTATCAGCGGATACGACACTTGTGCACAACCTATTGGATGCAAAATGTATCAACTTTCTATCCCAAGTATGCTATGTATGTATGGTTCCCGTTGTTGATCCAAGATGATCGGATATGATATCATATGATGCGATGCTATGGCTCTTGCTTACAAGCTTCTTTGTCTTCCTCTTTTTGCTTAAAAGCTTATTCTCTTTTTTTTTCTATGGCCACGATGCGAAATGCACAAACCAAGATATCAATTGTGTATATGCGGGAACAATCTTGTGACACAAGGGATGATATGATGATACCAAGATGATATGGTATGTATACAATGGAAAGCGGATCGATGATCACTAATGTGCACAAGTAACATTGCCAGCAATACTCAAAGGCTACTCTCGATAGGCAAGTGACGCAAAATGGGCTAGGGGTTAACAAAGCAATTGCATGGTAATATACAATGACGTCGTCGAAGTTACCGTCCGATGATGATGATGATGATGAGAGGCAGTGTTCTTGATGTTGACCCGTTCCTAATTAGCCAAAACACCTTAGGAAACGGAAAAACCACAACTCAAAATCTCAAGGACAAATGTCAAATGGTGGTAGTGGGAAAGCGGTGGTGGTTGCGGAAGTAATGTTGGAAACCCGGTCAAAATGGGTTATGGTGGCGAAAGGGTATGATGGGCTATACACAGTTTTGGAGTTGAAGTCACGGTCCCTAAGTAGCCGAAACACCTTATGAGACTATAGCCACAACTCAAACAAGCTCGAACAAAATTGGGTTAAGTTGGGTTGGCGGAAATATATAGTGGGCAATGTGTATGCGGAAGTGGTGGTGGTGGTTGATGAAGAAGCAATCGTCCCTAAGTAGCCTAAACACCTTAGGAGACTCAAATCACTACTCAAGAAACCACAAATGCTATGGTGGACAAAATGGGTTAGGTTGCAGAAGGCTATGGTGGCTATGCGGATGATATGGTGGAAGCCATAGGCAAAGATGCCAAAGTTCCAAACATTTGAGGACTCAAATGATTATGGTAGTATTTTTGTGGTATGGGGGATGTCAATAGCTTCAAAATGAGCTAAAGAACGTTAAAAACGGACTCCAGATGAATTAGTTATGGCCAAAACAAAATTTCAGCCGCGTCAGTTTCAGGGTTAGCCGGACATCCGGGAGAAAGTCCAGCTCATCCGGGCTATGTCCGGATGACCTGGGAGAACGTCCGGATGATCCGGGTTCCTCAGCTCCGGTTCTGTTTTTCGGGTGCGTGGATTACACGGACATCCGGGAGAAGGTCCAGCTCATCCGGGAGGTGTCCGGATGATCTGGGACTTTGTCCGCATGATCCGGGCGGGTCAACTCCGCTCGGGATTTCCTCTCGGGGACGAATTTGGGGGCGGAAATGGATGATTTTGGGCTCAAAATTGAGAGGATTTCGTGGATGGAAAGTGGGGAAACTTGTGGAGATGCTAGATCCACTTGGAACCAAGCGAATCCATGGATCAAAATCAACAAAATCTCATCAAATCAACAAATCACAAACAAAAATTGGGGCTATTTTTGGTGGGGAATTTTCGAATTTGGGGAAGAACACAACAAAACAAGGCTAGAAAACTGTGGGGAGGCTCCAAATTCGTGAGAAACCGAGGCTCATGATACCATATGATGCTGGGTCAACCCGTTCTAGGCCGATCTTTCACGAAGAGGAGGGAAACCCACGATGAACATGAAGAACACAAAGGGGAATCACGAGGGGAAACACTCAAGAACAAGTCCAATCACACATCCACTAGACAATCAAACACACAAGATCACAAGGTACATGAACAACAAAAGGAAAGATACAAGGTAGAGTTCATCTCCAAGAGGAGGTCTTGAATCCGTGAAGGATCTTCCCGTGAGGGGTCTTGAATCCAAGGTGGATCTTCTCCGTAGAGGGGCCGCGATCTCTCTCGTGGAGTAGATGCGTAATGGATGAGCAAAGCTCTAGTCTAAAATGAGCTATCACATTTGCTAACCCTAAAATGGTGGAGGTGGAGGAGTATATACAGTCTAGGGCCACGAAGGGGTAAGTGAGGGGCGAGACACGTACATGGGCCTCGGCCCGGATACATGCGCGCAGGCAAGTCCGGATGATCCGGGTGGGGGTCCGGATGATCTGAGCGATGGCGGCCCGGATGATCCGGGAGCAGGTCCAAATGATCCGGCTTCACGGTGAAGCTTAGGGTGTCCTCGGCGTAGTTACCGGGATGATCCGGGGGACGACCCGAATGATCCGGTTGGGCCCGGATGATCCGGACGGTGGTCCGGACGTCCGGCTTGGCTCCAGCAGCAGCTCCGTCTTCTTCTTCTCCTTTCTTCCGTCTTCTCTTCCATGCCTCCATCGGGGATGATGTAGGTGTGCTCTTGTGCTTGCACTCCTTGTCAATGGTGAAGCTCCGGCAAATACCTATGCATGCACATGGAAGAAGTGTCAAGTAGTATACCATCCTCGAAGGGGTCTAGTGAGCACGTGTAAAGGAGATGATTCACCTTAGTGTATGTGAAGTAGATGTCACACGTGTCACTTGCCAAATGGACTCTTGGCATGGTGATGTCTGTAGGATGCTCCGCATCACCGGTGCTCCATCGAGCAGCAGGCAGGCCAAATCGGCCCTGTTTCTCGTCGGCAGATCGATTCACTGATCTGGAGCTGCAAGGGAGCTCCCCGATCCTCGTGTCTTCACTGCTGAAGGCTCCTGGGCTAGCTCCTCGCATGCTTGGGTAAGTTGCAAAACCTAACTGTCAACCAAAAAAGCATGAAGCATGAAGCAAATGATTGTGTCGTGTTCATAATTTTGTGTCTCTCTGATCACTGTCCTCAAAAAATGCAGTATGAAATTGTAGCATTAAGTATTAACTATTTGTCCTTCTCTCAATTCAAACTGTGTACAATTGCTCCTTCCCATATCAGTGTAAAAATTACAACAAAAATGTGCAGGGGGAGGTCAACTAAAACGGTGTATAATTGGTCCTTCCAATTTCAGTTTCAAATTTGCACCAAAATTGTGCAGGAAGAGGTCAACTGAAACCCTGTGTAGCTGCTCCTTGCAAATTCAATTTAAGATTCGCAAAAAAATGTGCATGGGGGTATGTTGTATGTGTGGTGAATGCTCCTAACACCACAATACTATAAAAGTTAAAAACGAAGAAAAGAAGTCCCCAATATGTGCATACTGGTAATGCCATGTGTGTTGTGAAAATATAAATGATAGAGGCAAAGGTGTCCCGTCTTTCGATGAGGTGGTGGCTATAGTTTTGGAGGAAGTCGACTTTGACGATCCGACTACGAACGTGCGAGGACGTCGCGCCTTAGCAATCGCTAAACCAACTCCGAGAGGTTATTGACCACGCCGGAGCACGATCAACCTGACCAAGGAGGTCTGTTTCCTGCAGGCAAACGAAGAACAAGCAAGAAATTGAGATTACAATCTGGATATTGCGAATTTAAGAGGAAAGCTTTATTGATCAAGTGGGGTTCTGTGACGTCTTTGTCTGGTTCTTGAACACAAATGAAGTACGCGAAGTTGCAGCTATGGCAAACTTTAATCTATACAAAACCCAAAGTCTAAACGGCGCCCTAAGGGCTATATATATGAGGGAAGAGGGGGGAATTTCGTGGCCCTTGGAGGAGGGGTCCGAAACCAACCCTAACTCTTGTTTCCCCACACATACGGACTCTAGAAACAACCTATACTCAAGTATTTCGAAACTACATGGGCCTGGCCCAATAATAAGGTGACGCAACACCTATAATAGCCTCTGGACAAAATTTATGAAGTGGCATCTTGTATATTTCGTCCAAGGCTTCACGCACTCATTACGGTGGCTTCAAAGTCCTGAAATCATCACTTGTAACTCCGTTCTTGTTCCTCTTGCACATGCCAACATCTCCATGCTTGATCTTGCTCCAATGTTCATCCTTCTTGTCCAAGCTAGGCCCTTCATTTGTAAGCAAGACAAATGTATCCAATTTAGGCAGCATCATATTCTCATGAACATTAGAATCATTACCAAGAAACGAAAGTACCTGGTAATTTAATTGGCGCGCGCGAGCTCTAGTAATTGGTCCTGTATATGTGTCAGTTGGGGCTGTCGATGTAACCTTGTTAGTGATGTCCTCATCAATAAAGCATTGACTCTGTTTGACTATGTTGCATGGTATTAGTAGTGATCATGTTGGACAAGTTTCTTTACAAGAAGAAGTTGATAGAAACGCTGCATCTAGTAGGGAAAGCTAATATGTATCACAAAAAAACAATATCAACTTCATTATCTTTGCTTGTAGCACTGTTATCGTTGTAGTAGAAGGTGTGGAAGCATTTTATTTAGTATCATGAGGTGAAAAAAATAGAAGATGAAACAAACTGAAGTAATACATATTTTATGCTAGAAGTACTAGTTCTCTTGTACATTCTACCTATTTTATACTGACAATGTGATAAATTGTTTCTGCAACAACAACAAAAAGGTTGTTGGTGCTGGAGTTGGTGATGATGAGAGCTACACCATGGCGCAAATTTCTGCTACGAATGGGGTCAATATGGAAGGGACGATTAATGTTTCTCATGTGCATCAGGGTAGAGATGATGCAGATGATGGCGCAATATCATCGCAACCGCTTGTTCCATATGTGGGCATGACCTTTGATTCAGTTAACGATGCAAGAAAATTATACATCACATATTTTTTCCGATGAGCACTTTTAAGCATGTTGTAGCATGTAATTATGAAAGTACTACAGTTTATCACCAATGTTGGGATGGTTTAATGATGGACATTTTTTATATGAATAGGACCTTCACTTATATGTGCAAACTGAGTTGCAATATATTCATGCCTTCTACTTCTTGTGATAATATTTTGGCTTTATATTTTATGACATATGAAAGTGACTTATGTATACATGTGTCATATGGTCAAAAACGAAGGGAAGAAAAAATGGATGACATATACATATACAACATGTACACCTTGTCTCTTTTGCTAGACACATTTCAGATTAAGCAACACTGAGGACGACTTTGTTTTCAAGAAGGGGAGGATGATGAGGACATCACTACCTTGGATACGACCAAAAAAATTGCATACATGCATATTTGTGAGGTGATTTATAATGCAAACTATGCAGTAATTTATTTATGCTATCCAAAATAAAAATACTTTACAGACTTTTGTGCCATGCCTAATGGCAGATGTATGAGACATTTGTACAATACACATATGAAGATAAGGGAAAAAAGATGTTTATATGTTGTTCAAAAAGTCCTCTCGCAAAAATTTTGGCCCAAGAGAAGATAAAGTCCAAGTCTCCCACGTTCTAAACTCAGACTCGGACTGCACAGACATACCTGACTCAAAACGCTAATATCTCTTTCACCCGCACTACGAATTCGGTGATTCTTCTTTTGTTGGAAAGTAGATTTCGTGCACTTTCCAAGCCAATCAGATTCACCTTCAAATTCATTCAGAGCATTGAGATATGGACAAAACAACCATACGTTGCAGTAGAATCCGAGTCAAAGTACAAGTCCAAAGGTGTTGCACCACCTTCACTTGGGCCCATGGGCCTTGTACAACCCATGGTTAGTTTTAGGCTGCCTTGGGACGTTCTCCTACCTCCTTGGCTGCCACCCCTTGCTCCTATATAAGTAGATCAATCTAGTAGCTTTTGCTTGAGATTTATTTAGTTTCTTAGCCATTGCAACTTCGTGTACTTCATTTGTGTCAACGACCAGACCAAGACCGCTTTCGGATCCCCACATTTATAAATACTTCTTATATTTTTGCAATATTCATGATTGCTTTATCATATTTTTGCATGTTTTTCGATTGCATGTAGGAATAGACCTTCGTGGTCAGGCTGATCATGCTTCTCGCATCGTCGGTAACCCCAGGAGTTTGGTTTAGCAATTGCTAAGAAGCAATGTCGTGCACATTTGTATTCGGTGTTGGGGAACGTAATATTTCAAAAAAAAAATCCTACGATCACGCAAGATCTATCTAGGAGAAGCATAGCAACGAGAGGGGAGAGTGTGTCTACGTACCCTCGTAGACCGAAAGCTGACGCGTCTAATGAAGCGGTTGATGTAGTCGAACGTCTTCGCGATCCAACCGATCCAAGCACCGAACGTACGGCACCTCTGCGTTCAGCACACGTTCAGCTTGATGACGTCCCACGAGCTCTTGATCCAGTTGAGCGTCACGGGAGAGTTTCCTCAGCATGACAACGTGGTGACGGTGATGATGAAGCTACCAACGCAGGGCTTCGCCTAAGCACTGCAACGATATGACCAAGGTGTGTATCTGTGGAGGGGGGCACCGCATACAGCTAAAACTGATGTTCAATTGTGTGTCTATGGGGTGCTCCCTGGCCACGTATGTAAAGGATGGAGGGAGGAAGAGGCCGACCCTCATAGGGCGCGCCCAAAGTGTGGAGTCCTACTAGGACTCCCTAGTCCTAGTAGGATTCCACATCCCACATGGAATAGGAAAAGGAGAAGGGAGAAGGAGAAGGAAGGAAGGGGGCGCCCCCTTTCCCAAGTCCAATTCGAACCAGTCCATGGGGAAGGGGCACGTCCACCCTTGAGGCCTTTCTCTCCTTTCCCGTATGGCCCATTAAGGCCCAATACGAATTCCCGTAACTCTCCGGTACGCCGAAAAATACCCGAATCACTCGGAACCCTCCGATGTGCGAATATGGCCTTCCAATATATTGATCTTTACATCTCGACCATTTCGAGACTGTTCGTCATGTCCGTGATCTCATCCGGGACTCGAAACAAACATCGGTCATCAAATCACATAACTCATAATACAAATCGTCATCGAACGTTAAGTGTGCGGACCCTACGGGTTCAAGAACTATGTAGACATGACCGAGACACATCTCCGGTCAATGACCAATAGCGGAACCTGGATGCTCATATCTTTATCGGTCAAACCGCATAACAACATACATTGTTCCCTTTGTCATTGGTATGTTACTTGCCCGAGATTCGATCATCGGTATCATCATACCTAGTTCAATCTCGTTACCGGCAAGTCACTTTACTCGTTCCGTAATGCATCATCCCGCAACTAACTCATTAGTCACATTGCTTGCAAGGCTTATAGTGATGTGCATTACCGAGAGGGCCGGATGAGGACATCACTAACAAGGTTACACCCACAGCCCCAACTGACACATATACAGGACCAATTACTAGAGCTCGCGCACGCCAATTAAATTACCAGGTACTTTCGTTTCTTGGTAATGATTCTAATGTTCATGAGAATATGATGCTGCCTAAATTGGATACATTTGTCTTGCTTACAAATGAAGGGCCTAGCTTGGACAAGAAGGATGAACAATGGAGCAAGATCAAGCATGTAGATGTTGGCATGCGCAAGGGGAACAAGAACGGAGTTACAAGTGATGATTTCAGGACTTTGAAGCCACCATAATGAGTGCATGAAGCCTTGGACGAAATATACAAGATGCCACTTCATAAATTTCGTCCAGAGGCTATTATAGGTGCTGCGTCACCTTATTATTGGGCCGGGCCCATGTAATTTCGAAATACTTGAGTATAGGCTGTTTTTAGAGTCCGTATGTGTGGGGAAACAAGATTTAGGGTTGGTTTCGGACCCCTCCTCCAAGGGCCACGAAATTCCCCCTCTTCCCCCATATATACAACCCTTAGGGCGTCGTTTAGACTTTGGGTTTTGTTTAGATTAAAGTTCGTCATAGCTGCAACTTCGCGTACTTCGTTTGTGTTCAACAACCAGACAAAGACGTCACAGAACCCCACTTGATCAATAAAGCTTTCCTCTTGAATTCCAATATCGAGATTCGGATTCGTGTTTCCTTGCCTGCGTAGGTCTCGGAAAAAAAGAGTCTGGAGACCCCTGGACAGTTTTTAGGCCAAAATTTCGGCACGTGAATTTTTTCCCTATCCTATTTTTAGACTTTTCTGAGCCTTTTGAGACATGTTGATGTGGAGCATCCCACGATCATCCCCATGTTCACTTTGACAAGACCTCAAGTACCCACCATTGGACACAAGGTTGATTCGCTCCTCTCCAAACCTTCACTTTCCACATGTGAGACATGGCTACTACATCATGCATGGACCTTGTGCATACCCAGGTACATCCGAGACGACCATGGAGAATCCAAGGACCAAGACCAAGCAAGGAAGAGGAGAAGAAAGAAGGAGAACAGACAAGAGAGAAGATGCCTGGATTATCCGGACCCCCAGCCGGACGATCCGGACCAAGCCTGCATGATCCAGACCCCCGCCCGGACGATCCGGGTAATGTGCCCGAAGACATCCGAAGCCTGCACGACGAAGCCGAATCATCCGGACGGCCACCCGGATCATCCGGACCACCGACACCCGGATCATCCGGACCACCATCCGGATCATCCAGACCCCGCCTATGCGCGTCACTTTGGCCGAGCCCGTGTACCCCTTCGCCCCCTCACTTACCCCTTCGTGGCTTAGACTATAAATAGACCCCCTCCTCCTCCATTTGAGGGTTAGCTTAGGTTTAGCTCATTTGAGACATCCACTAGTGGTTCATCTCCTTGGGAGTGACTGCGGCGCCTCCACGGAGAAGATCCACACGGATTCAAGACCTCCTTCACGGAGAAGTTCCCGCGGGATTCCCCAAGACCTCCCCACGGAGAAGAACCAGTTACCCTTTCTATCGTCCCTTGTTGATCATGGATCTTGTATCTCTTTGTGTTTTGAGGATCTAGCATATGTGTGACTTGTTCTTGTTGGTTTGAGTGTTTCTCTCGTGTTCCCCTCGTGTCCCCCCTCGTGTTCTTTGTGGGATCCCCTCCATTCGTGAAAGATCGGCCTAGAACGGGTTGACCCCGCATCATATGGTATCATGAGCCTTGGTTCATCACGAATTTGGAGCCTCCCCACCATTTTCTAGCCTTGTTTTGTTGTGTTCTTCTCCAAATCCGAAAATTCCCCACCAAAAATAGCCCTATTTTTTTTTGTGATTTGTTGGTTTGATGAGATTTTGTTGATTTTGATCCATGGATTCGCTTGGTTTTAAGTGGATCTAGCATCTCCACAAGTTTCCCCACTTTCCATCCACAAAATCCTCTCAATTTTGAGCCCAAAATCATCCATTTCCACCCCCAAATTCATCCCCGAGAGGAAATCCCGAGCGGAGTTGACCCGCCCGGATCATCCGGACACCTCCCGGACGAGCTGGACCCTCTTCCGGACGTCCGTGTAATCCGTGCACCCGAAAAACAGAACCGGAGCTGATGAACCCGGATCATCCGGACGTACTCCCGGATCATCCGGACATGGCCCGGATGAGCTGGACTTTCTCCCGTATGTCCGGCTAACCGTGAAACTGATAGTGCTGAAATTTTGTTTTGGCCATAACTAATTCATCCGGAACCGTTTTGACGTTCTTTAGTTTGTTTTGAAGCTCTTGACATCCCCCATATCACAAAAATACTACTGTCATCTTTTGACTCCATCAAATTTTGTCAAATTTGGCAAGTTTACCTAGGCCTTCACCACATCATCTGCATAGCCACCATAGCCTTCCGCAACCTAACCAATTTTGTCCACCATATCATTTGTGGTTGCTTGAGTAGTGATTTGAGTCTCCTAAGGTGTTTAGGCTACTTAGGGACAATTGCTTCTTCATCAACCACCACCACCACTTCCGCATACAAATTGCCCACTATATATTTCCGCCACCCAAACCTAACCCAATTTTGTTTGAGCTTGTTTGAGTTGTGGCTTGTGTCTCCTAAGGTGTTTCGGCTACTTAGGGACGGTCACGATAACTCCGACATGCATAACCATCATTCCACTTCCGCTTTACCAAGTGCATAACCACCACCGCTTTCCCACTACCACCATTTGACATTTGTCCTTGAGATTTTGAGTTGTGGTTTTTCCGTTTCCTAAGGTGTTTCGGCTAATTAGGAACGGGTCTACATCAAGAACACCGCCTCTCATCATCGCCACGGACGGTAACCTCGACGACATCATTATATATTCACCCTTGCCATTCATTGTTAACCCCTAGCCCATTTTTTCCTATCGAGACTAGCCTTTGAGTATTGTCGGCAACGTTACTTGTGCACATTAGTGATCATCGATACGCGCTTCCATTGCATACATACCATATCATCTTGGTATTATCATATCATCTGTTGTGTCACAAGATTGTTTCCGCATATACACAATTGCTATCTTGGTTTGTGCATTTCACATAAGTGGCCATATAAAAAAAAAGAATAAGCTTTTAAGCAAAGAAAAAGAACCACAAAGAAGCTTGTAAGCAAGAGCCATAGCATCACCAAATATCATATCATACTTGATCATCTTGGATCATCTTGTGCTAAAAGCACCGGAACATCATACACAAATAGCATACTTGAGATAGAAAGTTGCTACATTTTGCATCCAATAGGTTGTGCACAAGTGTCGTATCCGCTTATAGAGCAATCGTGCTAGCGTCTCTCTACAGTTGTGCAACACAAGCGTTGTCTGTGGACTCGACATTTTGTGCCCATTCCTTGGTTGCACGACCCCATCTATCTATCCGTGTGTGTGTTTTCGTGTGCCACCCATATTGCTATTGGTCTACTTGTTTCACTTGCGAATTTGTGAATCTCTTTCAACTTTATTGACTCTTGCCAACATTTTGCATCAAATTTTTGTGCCACTTATCCTAACCAAGCCACACGATAAGCTTTACTTGATAGGTGTGTGGGAACAAGTCCAGTACCAATTCCACTATTCTTTCATTTCACATTGAGTGAAACGGGATACATCCTCAACATTGTGAAAAGGTAACTTGGTATAGTTCTTCTCTTTCTCCCACTCATACTTGGAAGAATCTTGTGATGGATAGGCAAGGCATTTCATCTTCGGTCTTCGACATTGACGGCGCGAACAAATGACATCCACGCGACAACCATCAGACTACAACGAGCAATGCAAGAGCGCTTGGGCAACATCGCCATCGAACTACGACACTCCGAGACAAGGACAATGTGATGTAGGGTGGAACCCTAAGTGGCCGATCTTTCACGAAAAGGAGGGATCCCCGAGGATGAACACGTGGTACACGAGGGAAAACACAAGAGGGACAAGAAGAAAACACTCAAATCAACAAGTTTAGGTCAGACAAATGCTAGATCCAGGAACACAAAGAGTGATACACGATACACGGTCAACTAAGGACGATACAAGTAGCGGTAGTCATCTCTGTGAGGAGGTCTTGATGTTCTTCTTCGTGAAGGAGGTCTTGAATCCGGTGGATCTTCTCCGAGGAGGCCGCGGTCTCGTAGGAGAGGAACCACTAAGGTTTTAGATGAGCTATCACAAAGCTGACCCTAAAAGATGTAGGAGGAGGAATATATATAGTCTACGAGGCGAAGGGGCACATGGGTCACGACCCAAAGGAGATGCGCGCAGGCAATCAGGGGCCGGATGTCCGGGCGTCGGGCCGGATATCCAGGGCTTCGCGGGTCGCCGGATGTCTGGGCCGAGGGGCCGGATGTCCGGGCTGAAGGGGCTCGGCCCCGATGCTCTCTGGATAGGATGGTTTGGATTTCTGGGCACGGGGCCGGATGTCCGGGGACTGCCGGGTCGGATGTCCGGGCCCTGGCCGGATGTCCGGGCCCTGTAGCTTCGGCTGCTGGAGCTGTTCTGTAGCTGATCGTCCAGGGGCCAGATGTCCACGCCAGGGGGCCGGATGTCCGGGGCCTGGAGCTTTCTTCAGCTTCTCTCGATGCAAAGCTTCGTCCGTGAGCTTGGGGACTTGTCCATCTTCATGAGCCTATCCGATGGGGTCTTCTTCATACCTGAGCACACAAAACACGTCCGTCTGAGGTAGTAGCCATGTCTCGCAAGATTCATATGGAAGTTGGACTAGGAGAGATGTCACCTCGGTCTCGAGAGCTCTAGCATGAGCACGTGTCATTGTTCCTTGGGGCACTTGGTGAGGTGATCGAGGGTCCATGTGGATGACCTTGGGATGCCCCGCATCATCTCCCCTCCCTTGGGAAAGATCCAACCTCGGATCGAAATCTTCATCACCATGGAAAGGGGAGAGATCCTTGACGTTGAAGGCATCGCTCACGTTTTACTTGTCGCGTGGGATGTCGGTCTTGTAGGCATTGTTGTTGTAGCGTGCTAGCACCTCGAAGGGTCCGTCGGCGCGAGGTAGTAGTTTGGACTTGCGCTCGTGTGGGAAGCGGTCCTTGCGAAGATCGTTGGTGCACAATTGGTGCCTTGTTGATGTTGAGCTTGGTGGTGAGGCGATGTACTTAGCGCTCGATCGTTGCCCTTGTATCTTCATGCACCTTCTTGAGATAGCTTGCTCGTGCACTTGCGTCCATGTTGATGTGCTCTTGTAGAGGTAGAGGTAGGATGTCCAATGGGGACAAAGGGTTGAAGCCGTAGACGACCTCGAAAGGGGACTTTCCGGTAGTCGAATGTCTTGCGCGGTTGTAGGCGTACTCGGCGATGGGCAAGCATTGCTCCCATTCCTTGATGTTATTCTTGATCAACACGCGATGAAGCATCGAAAGTGTGCGGTTCGTCACCTCCGTTTGGCCGTCAGTTTGTGGATGATATGCCAAAGAGAAGAGGAGCTTGATGCCGAGTTTGATGCATAGAGTCTTCCAAAAGTAGCTCAAGAACTTGACGTCCCGATCCGACACAATAGACTTAGGCACTCCATGTAGACAAATGAATTCCCTACAAAAGAGATTTGCCAGATGTTGTAACACCCCAAAATTTTAACCACATTTTCATTAAATAAAATTTGGCTAGAAATAAAATTTTGAATTATATTAGGTTCTTTAATCATGTTTAAGCCTTTTCTATACCTGTCTTAGAAAATGTTCTCTTCATATAGTAATTTTTTTTTTTGGAAATAATTTTGTGGGCTCTGGTTGTATCTTAAGTCATTTCATTATGTGTTTCATAACAGTAGAAATTATTTTCATAATAAAATTTTGCCCTAGAAAATTCTTTTAATAGCTTTTGCAGTGTTTTAAATGCTTCTGTTGCACTACAACTATTTTAAATAATTCTCTAAAAATTCCACCATAATTCTGAGAGGTCCTGTGATGCCTATATGTCACTTTGGTGCAAAAACCCAACTTGGTGTTTTGCAAAATTTGAGTGAACCATCCTCCTTTTCATTTCTGTCCATTTTCTAGGTTTCTACTACAACCCCATTATTTCTTGCTCCAAAAATTCTGAGCCTTGGCCATCTTCTTGTTCTCCTTACCAAACCCTTAAGTCCTGAAGATCAGCTCCATTGGAATTTTCTAAGTCCACCAAAAACCCCTCTGAATATTCAGTCCAGAACTGAATTTCTGCAAAACTTGCACTAGCAAGTATTTCCTTTTCCCAAACTAACTCCACCATCATCTCTGTCATCCAATGAGACATCATACTGCCAAGTTGCACATCCAACAAGATCACCTAGGTCCCCCTGGTATTCTGTCAAACATCTTGCAGGCATGACAGAATTTGGCATCCATTTTGAACTCTGTGTGCCATTGGATCCTATGGCTAAGTTAACTTGTCCATCATTATCACCACCCACACTAGCACCATTCTGTTAGTTATGAACTTGTTTGGGACCCTGTGGATGCCATTAGCATTTTGCCGAACACCCTAGGCGCGTGCGCAGAGCGTGCCCAGAGCGCGCCTATGACCGCGCTGGCACCGTGCCCCTACCGCTCTGCTGCCCCCCCTCTCACCCTAATCTCCCCCTGGATCAGCTCGACCACCCCGAAGCTCGCCGACACCTCCGTTTGTCCTCTAGCACCGTCCACGCCGACCGGAGCCGCCGCCCGACGAACCCAGCTCCGCCACGTCTCTGCCGAGACACGTGGCTCAGCTCGGAGCCAGCCAACGCACCTCGCCTTAAGGGCGGACGGCCACTGTCTCCACCGGCCTCCCCCTGGCATTAAGATGGACGGCCGCCGTCCCCACAGAACCCCACCGGCCTCACCTGCCTCACCCGCCGCCGTAAATGGCCGCCGCCTCTGTCCGCCCGTGGACGGCGCCGTCCAAATTACCTGGCACCTCCCCGAGCCGCCAGCACACTCCCCTATTAACTACGGCCGGCCACCGTCCTCACCGACCCTCACCGGCCACCCAACGACCTCACCTGCCGGAGTAAAGGCATCGCCACCGCGTCCGCTCTCTGGAAGTCGCGGCACCGCGTCGCCCCGCCTATATAAGCCACCCTCGAGCTCTCCCAGCTCCACACCATTCCCACTCCTCCCTCTGAGAACCACCCCAAGCCGCAGAACGACCGGAAACGGTCGTCATCCCCGTCTCCGGCAGCCACTGCCACCGCCCTCACCTCGAAGCCACCCACCTCTCCAGTGCCTCCCCCTCCCTATTATCTACACCAATGGCCTCCTGGAGCATCCACGAACCCGTCCCCATCTTCAATTCCACTGGAGTTGCACCATAGCCGGAGTTCCCCTTTCGTCCGACGGCGCCGTCCGCCGAGGACCTCGTCGCCGGCAACTCCGTCCATCCCAGCTACCACGGAGAGCACCGGACGAACCGCCTCCCCCTCCTGAACACAACGGTGCCCTCGGCTCCTCAAACGGCGCCACCGTTCGCCGGCGAGCTCCGCCGGAGCGCCGCCCCTGCTCTGCCGCGAGAAGACGCGCGCGTGGGCCTGGTCAAACCTGACAAGTGGGCCAGGCGGGCCCACTGTCAGTGACCACAGGCCGCGCCAGCTCGGCGTAAGTGGAGGCGTACTCCGCTAATACGCCTTCGACGTCGACGCGTCCCGCGCAGCCGAACAGATGGGCTCGGCCCAGTGGCGTGCTCGGCTAAGTCGCGCTCAGGGCGCCTCTCTGCCATTCTCTTTTTCTTTTATCAGTAGTTTTCCATTATTTCCACAGCAATCACTTTGCATCCAAATTTAATAATTCAAATTTATTTAGACTCCTAAAATCATGCTCTACTTATCTAAATTAAGTGAATATTTTTACTGTGCATAGTTTCTGTTTAATGAATTTAATATTGCTTTTAATCATGTTTTCCATCTTAGTAATTCCATGAGTAATTCAAATATGCTCTAAATAAATTAATTCTTTTTCTGTTATTTCTTAAACATTCCCTAGTTTATTTTAGTATTTATTTCAAAAATATTTGAAATACTTTTTAGTGCTGTTTGTGAATTATGTGGTGATTTAGATATTTTTGAAAATAGGAAATGGAGAGGAGATAATATTTTTTCAAACTTGTGGAGTGCTCTCAATACTTCTGCATGTTCAAGGCAAGCATCTTGAACACTTGATATGATGATTGCATAGTGGATTATTTGCTAGAATAATTCAAACATGGCTATGTTGAATTCAAATTAATGTTGCATATTGCTAGTGGAGCTTGCATGGTCATGTGCATATTTTTCTCTTGCATGCATTCCACTACGGTATTGATATGCATGAATTGTGAGTACCCAGGAGTGTGCTCCTGTTTTGGACGTGCCGGTGGGCACGGGCCATATTTGACATGGTGGTGTCATGAGATATATGTGGAAGCAGACAAGGGTTGTGGCCCTGTCCTGGTGATTCTGTTGAGAGAATAATTTTGTTGTGCTAACCACTGCAGGAAACATAAGTCTCCTGAGTCGACCGTAGATCGAGTCTTGTTCCGGTAACCCCCATACTTGTTTCGTGCTACCACTTGTCCCTGCCTCGGGTAGGGTATGGTTTAGTAAGTTGTTAACCCCTTTCCATGCACACACCGTACAGAGGGCCTCGATGAGGGTTTCCAGGGCCCTGGACTAAATCCAGTCATCGGGTCAAGGGGGCATGGGTGTTTCCGGCTGTCGTGATGCCGAGAGGGAGTGTACCCTTGTAATCCGCGCGTATAAATAGTGATCCCATGCTATTGGAGGTTGTAGCCTTCCCACTTAGAGTTTTACTTAACTGTTGTTTGGGTGATTCCTGGCAGCAGAAAAGTTAAGCTGGTGTGTGCTGGTTAGGTGTGTTTTCAACCCAAAGACCATAATGGGAATTAGTCAGTGTCACGATACTGACTAAAGAAATCCTATACTTGTGGGTAAAGAGTACACCCTCTGCAGAGTTTAAAAAAAAACTATTCGAATAGCCGTGTCCGCGGTTAACGGTTACAGTCTGGGTTGGTCAAGTGTCGGTCTTAGAGTCGGTCTCCGGAGGAAATATTTAAAAATTGAGCATGGTTATTTTGCAGGATAATTATCGTTGTTACTGGTGTTACCATGAGTATATTAGATGATATGATTATATTTGTGAACTAACCCCCTGCTCTTATTTTACTTTCCAGAGTGTCTCAGGGGCTGGCTAGTCTACCCCGGACATTCGTTTTTATTTTCAAGTCCTTTTGTGGCGTCCCTCGAGTGTCAGGCGGTTTATCACGCCACTACTCTTGTGGATACCCGACTGGCATTTCTTTTCAAGTCCTTTCGTGGCGTCGCCTGAGTTCTCGGATGGTATCGTCCGATTTCTCTTTTAGACACCCGACTGGCATTTCTTCTCAAGACCGACCGTGGTGTCACTTGACATCCGACCGGCATTTCTTTTATATTTTATTGATGCTAATATTTATTTCCTGCACTAACCATTATTCACCATGCCATGTTTTAATTCCTGTCAGCATGCATTTAATATAAGTCCATCATGAGCATATGCATATATTTTAATTCATCATGACCATATATTTGTTTGCTGCATTTGTTATATCATTTGTCCATGATGTTTGCGAGTACATTCAAACGTACTCACAGGCTTGTCCCTGGCTATTTACTTGGCCAGGTTAGGAGTTCTGCGGGGAGAACCACAGTGGCGTCCGTGCAAAGCCTAGGAGTGCAGCCACGCGGGATAGGATTTATCCGGGTCAGCTGTTCCTGTTGGAATGGAGCCCCATCGATGTGGAGATCCACAAGCCAATTTCTTCATCCACCACCGAAGTCATTGTTATATCAGTAGACCGTTATGGTCTTGTATCAAATTCTTGTAAATGCTTGGTAATCTGTAACAAGGATGTGTCCACCAGTAACAATAATCCTGGGCTGGTGATGACACTAGGGGTTAATTTCTGGAATATTGTGTTCCCGAAATCCGGCCCCGACAGCCTTGGTATCAGAGCCAGGCTGACCATTGGCTAATCCTATCCTAGCCTGGTCACTATCCCTAGGTTTCCCCACCATCCACAACTTTTCCTGTCCACGGTCAAGTCTATCCCATCCACAGTGGCAACCGACATCTTTTGATAGCCGGTGCCCAACCTATCAGTCTATCCATAGGCCGTGTGCCTGTGCCAACACCTGAGCTTTCCCATCCACAAGCGTGCGATGGAAGACTCGGCTGACTTATAAAGGAAGCCTTACCCCAAACTCAGCACATCACAGCCTCATTCCCAGTTCGATATCCAACCACCAAGATGCCAGGCCCCCTCGTGCACAATGAGACCACCGCAGTCGAGCTTGAAGGCTTCGTAACCATCCTCGCCAATCTCACCCGTCGTGTCTTTGGCATCGCCGAGCCGCCGGAATATGTCGTGTACCAAGAGCACACGAGTAACTCCATCCATCACTTCTGGGCCACGGTGCACCTCTATGGGAGGGGCACCACATTAGAGCGTCCCTACCGATTCACCGGGAGGACGACCTCCGACGAGCCCCAAGCCATCCAACTTGCAGCCCGAGAGGCTATAGTTCATCTTCGGCACCTGTCGCCGAGGGTTAACTGCCGCTCATTCTACTACTACCCTAGTCGTGAAGGCTATGGTAGCCCGACCCAGGTCGCCAGCGGAGACCATGAGTCGGATCCTGCCCTGGTGCATCTGGTGCGCTACCTGAGAGCGCAAGAGGCACTATTTGATCAGGTCACTCTTGACCTGATTGAGACCCGCAGGACGCTCACTCTCCTAACCCCGGCAAGGAGCGAAGTCGCACCCGCCACCGACACCCCGATAGTGCTGCTTGGAAGGCCGGTTGAGCCCCCAAGCTCTGACCATGTCACCTACCCGGGCAATGCCATCGCCTCACCCGGAAATCTCCGTCGTCTCTTGGAGGCCTACTCCAATGGGACGGTGACCTCGACACCCCGCGAAGGCCACCACCGCTACTCCAGCCCTGTAGCTCCCCATCCTACCCCGGCCAGCTCCGACGCGGAAGCACCCGGAGAGGACTCGGCATCCGCAAGACGCCCCCGGCTAGATATCAACCAGGTGGACTGAGTCCACCAGAATTGTTATCAAGCCCTAGTGGCTCGGTTTTTCCTTTAGTTCCGCAGTAGCTGGTGTGTGGCGTAGTGAGTTTGTAGACCCCCTGTGTGTCACCATCTAGTAGTATATGTGATTTGGCGTATATTGCTTGATGAGTGGTTGCAGACGTGACTGTCGACCCCCCCCTAACCGACACGCACAGTAACATGTCATTTTTTTTTTGGGGATTGAGACCTGAGACTTTGACTCAGACAACCCCGCGCCGGAGTCGGTATCTCAGTCGTACCGGCACCACTTCATGTTTCATGACCCAGGCTCTCTATAAGAGGCCACTCTCATTTTCCACACCAGCAACCATCAGCATCAAGCACTGTCTTTTCCATTCATCCACCCATGTCTCACCCCGGAGCTTATCTGAGGACCCCCGATGCAAGACCTGGTAGTTTTGTTATGTTATTGTGGGATTTTACCCGCAATACTCTTGGCTCCACCCACCCACCCCTGTATGAGCTATTCAAATCGAGAATCACTCCTGATCTCTCGAAATACTGGGCAGCTGTACATATTCCACCAGCAGATTTAAACCAAGGCCCTCCCTATGTGATTTTCATCGGGAGATCCATGCCAACCCCAGGCATGGCCATTGAGTCTGCTGCGTATGAAGCAGTCACCCGTCTTCGATTTGCGGTACCTTGTGCCAGCACAAGAGAATACTGCTATTTCCCAAGCCGCGCTGCTTTTGGAGCAGAAGCTACGTTCCGCTGTGGACGTGCGGAGAGCGATCCAGCCCTGGTCTATCTCATTCAATATGTGATGGCCCAGGAGCGTTTCACCCTGCAAATACTGGAGTATCTCCACTACCTTGCTGTTCTGAATCCCCGGATCGCCATTGGCGGACCCCCTCTGCCAACTCAGGAGGGACACGTTCTTCGTTTGCTCCCTCAACTTCCTCCACTCCCTCCGGAAGAAGAAGGATGTGTTCCAACACCGGGAAGCCTTCCGCTTGACCCCGTAAATCTCGTTTTCGGACCATAGACGGTCGTGAGTGCGTTGGCATAGCGTGTAGTGTTTGTTTGCATGGTGTGATCTTGTTTTGTTTGGATGTCATGAATGTATTGCCCTGTTTGCATTTTGCATATGAGTGTTTTGTTTGTGTGGTATGCTTTTTAATTCTTCCGCCCTTAACAAATCTCGAGGACGAGATTTTTCTAAGGGGGTTAGAGTTTGTAACACCCCAAAATTTTAACCACATTTTCATTAAATAAAATTTGGCTAGAAATAAAATTTTGAATTATATTAGGTTCTTTAATCATGTTTAAGCCTTTTCTATACCTGTCTTAGAAAATCTTCTCTTCATATAGTAAATTTTTTTTGGAAATAATTTTGTGGGCTCTGGTTGTATCTTAAGTCATTTCATTATGTGTTTCATAACAGTAGAAATTATTTTCATAATAAAATTTTGCCCTAGAAAATTCTTTTAATAGCTTTTGCAATGTTTTAAATGCTTCTGTTGCACTACAACTATTTTAAATAATTCTCTAAAAATTCCACCATAATTCTGAGAGGTCCTGTGATGCCTATATGTCACTTTGGTGCAAAAACCCAACTTGGTGTTTTGCAAAATTTGAGTGAACCATCCTCCTTTTCATTTCTGTCCATTTTCTAGGTTTCTACTACAACCCCATTATTTCTTGCTCCAAAAATTCTGAGCCTTGGCCATCTTCTTGTTCTCCTTACCAAACCCTTAAGTCCTGAAGATCAGCTCCATTGGAATTTTCTAAGTCCACCAAAAACCCCTCTGAATATTCAGTCCAGAACTGAATTTCTGCAAAACTTGCACTAGCAAGTATTTCCTTTTCCCAAACTAACTCCACCATCATCTCTGTCATCCAATGAGACATCATACTGCCAAGTTGCACATCCAACAAGATCACCTAGGTCCCCCTGGTATTCTGTCAAACATCTTGCAGGCATGACAGAATTTGGCATCCATTTTGAACTCTGTGTGCCATTGGATCCTATGGCTAAGATAACTTGTCCATCATCATCACCACCCACACTAGCACCATTCTGTTAGTTATGAACTTGTTTGGGACCCTGTGGATGCCATTAGCATTTTGCCGAACACCCTAGGCGCGTGCGCAGAGCGTGCCCAGAGCGCGCCTATGACCGCGCTGGCACCGCGCCCCTACCGCTCTGCTGCCCCCCCTCTCACCCTAATCTCCCCCTGGATCAGCTCGACCACCCCGAAGCTCGTCGACACCTCCGTTTGTCCTCTATCACCGTCCACGCCGACCGGAGCCGCCGCCCGACGAACCCAGCTCCGCCACGTCTCTGCCGAGACGCGTGGCTCAGCTCTGAGCCAGCCAACGCACCTCGCCTTAAGGGCGGACGGCCACTGTCTCCACCGGCCTCCCCCTGGCATTAAGATGGACGGCCGCCGTCCCCACAGAACCCCACCGGCCTCACCTGCCTCACCCGCCGCCGTAAATGGCCGCCGCCTCTGTCCGCCCGTGGACGGCGCCGTCCAAATTACCTGGCACCTCCCCGAGCCGCCAGCACACTCCCCTATTAACTACGGCCGGCCACCGTCCTCACCGACCCTCACCGGCCACCCAACGACCTCACCTGCCGGAGTAAAGGCATCGCCACCGCGTCCGCTCTCTGGAAGTCGCGGCACCGCGTCGCCCCGCCTATATAAGCCACCCCCGAACTCTCCCAGCTCCACACCATTCCCACTCCTCCCTCTGAGAACCACCCCAAGCCGCAGAACGACCGGAAACGGTCGTCATCCCCGTCTCCGGCAGCCACTGCCACCGCCCTCACCTCGAAGCCACCCACCTCTCCAGTGCCTCCCCCCTCCATATTATCTACACCAATGGCCTCCTGGAGCATCCACGAACCCGTCCCCATCTTCAATTCCACTGGAGTTGCACCATAGCCGGAGTTCCCCTTTCGTCCGACGGCGCCGTCCGCCGAGGACCTCGTCGCCGGCAACTCCGTCCATCCCAGCTACCACGGAGAGCACCGGACGAACCGCCTCCCCCTCCTGAACACAACGGTGCCCTCGGCTCCTCAAACGGCGCCACCGTTCGTCGGCGAGCTCCGCCGGAGCGCCGCCCCTGCTCTGCCGCGAGAAGACGCGCGCGTGGGCCTGGTCAAACCTGACCAGTGGGCCAGGCGGGCCCACTGTCAGTGACCACAGGCCGCGCCAGCTCGGCGTAAGTGGAGGCGTACTCCGCTAATACGCCTTCGACGTCGACGCGTCCCGCGCAGCCAAACAGATGGGCTCGGCCCAGTGGCGTGCTCGGCTAAGTCGCGCTCAGGGCGCCTCTCTGCCATTCTCTTTTTCTTTTATCAGTAGTTTTCCATTATTTCCACAGCAATCACTTTGCATCCAAATTTAATAATTCAAATTTATTTAGACTCCTAAAATCATGCTCTACTTATCTAAATTAAGTGAATATTTTTACTGTGCATAGTTTCTGTTTAATGAATTTAATATTGCTTTTAATCATGTTTTCCATCTTAGTAATTCCATGAGTAATTCAAATATGCTCTAAATAAATTAATTCTTTTTCTGTTATTTCTTAAACATTCCCTAGTTTATTTTAGTATTTATTTCAAAAATATTTGAAATACTTTTTAGTGCTCTTTGTGAATTATGTGGTGATTTAGATATTTTTGAAAATAGGAAATGGAGAGGAGATAATATTTTTTCAAACTTGTGGAGTGCTCTCAATACTTCTGCATGTTCAAGGCAAGCATCTTGAACACTTGATATGATGATTGCATAGTGGATTATTTGCTAGAATAATTCAAACATGGCTATGTTGAATTCAAATTAATGTTGCATATTGCTAGTGGAGCTTGCATGGTCATGTGCATATTTTTCTCTTGCATGCATTCCACTACGGTATTGATATGCATGAATTGTGAGTACCCAGGAGTGTGCTCCTGTTTTGGACGTGCCGGTGGGCACGGGCCATATTTGACATGGTGGTGTCATGAGATATATGTGGAAGCAGACAAGGGTTGTGGCCCTGTCCTGGTGATTCTGTTGAGAGAATAATTTTGTTGTGCTAACCACTGCAGGAAACATAAGTCTCCTGAGTCGACCGTAGATCGAGTCTTGTTCCGGTAACCCCCATACTTGTTTCGTGCTACCACTTGTCCCTGCCTCGGGTAGGGTATGGTTTAGTAAGTTGTTAACCCCTTTCCATGCACACACCATACAGAGGGCCTCGATGAGGGTTTCCAGGGCCCTGGACTAAATCCAGTCATCGGGTCAAGGGGGCATGGGTGTTTCCGGCTGTCGTGATGCCGAGAGGGAGTGTACCCTTGTAATCCGCGCGTATAAATAGTGATCCCATGCTATTGGAGGTTGTAGCCTTCCCACTTAGAGTTTTACTTAACTGTTGTTTGGGTGATTCCTGGCAGCAGAAAAGTTAAGCTGGTGTGTGCTGGTTAGGTGTGTTTTCAACCCAAAGACCATAATGGGAATTAGTCAGTGTCACGATACTGACTAAAGAAATCCTATACTTGTGGGTAAAGAGTACACCCTCTGCAGAGTTTAAAAAAAAAACTATTCGAATAGCCGTGTCCGCGGTTAAGGGTTACAGTCTGGGTTGGTCAAGTGTCGGTCTTAGAGTCGGTCTCCGGAGGAAATATTTAAAAATTGAGCATGGTTATTTTGCAGGATAATTATCGTTGTTACTGGTGTTACCATGAGTATATTAGATGATATGATTATATTTGTGAACTAACCCCCTGCTCTTATTTTACTTTCCAGAGTGTCTCAGGGGCTGGCTAGTCTACCCCTGACATTCGTTTTTATTTTCAAGTCCTTTTGTGGCGTCCCTCGAGTGTCAGGCGGTTTATCACGCCACTACTCTTGTGGATACCCGACTGGCATTTCTTTTCAAGTCCTTTCGTGGCGTCGCCTGAGTTCTCGGATGGTATCGTCCGATTTCTCTTTTAGACACCCGACTGGCATTTCTTCTCAAGACCGACCGTGGTGTCACTTGACATCCGACCGGCATTTCTTTTATATTTTATTGATGCTAATATTTATTTCCTGCACTAACCATTATTCACCATGCCATGTTTTAATTCCTGTCAGCATGCATTTAATATAAGTCCATCATGAGCATATGCATATATTTTAATTCATCATGACCATATATTTGTTTGCTGCATTTGTTATATCATTTGTCCATGATGTTTGCGAGTACATTCAAACGTACTCACAGGCTTGTCCCTGGCTATTTACTTGGCCAGGTTAGGAGTTCTGCGGGGAGAACCACACTGGCGTCCGTGCAAAGCCTAGGAGTGCAGCCACGCGGGATAGGAGTTATCCGGGTCAGCTGTTCCTGTTGGAATGGAGCCCCATCGATGTGGAGATCCACAAGCCAATTTCTTCATCCACCACCGGAGTCATTGTTATATCAGTAGACCGTTATGGTCTTGTATCAAATTCTTGTAAATGCTTGGTAATCTGTAACAAGGATGTGTCCACCAGTAACAGTAATCCTGGGCTGGTGATGACACTAGGGGTTAATTTCTGGAATATTGTGTTCCCGAAATCCGGCCCCGACAGATGTGAAACATCGTCGATCTTGTTACAAGATATGAGATGAGCCATTTTAGAAAATCTATCGACAACAACAAACACGAAATCCTTTCCATTTTGAGTCCTAGACAATCCAAGTACAAAGTTCATGCTTATGTCTTCCCATGGACGGTATGGAATAGGAAGAAGCATGTAAAGACCATGAGATTAAGCTTTTGACTTAGCTTTGCGGCATGTAGAACATCGGTTGGTGAGGCGTGAGACGCCACAGAGCATCTTGGGCCAAAAGTAGTTCTTTGAGAGCGTAGCAAATGTCTTGTTGCGTCCAAAGTGTCCCATGAGTCCTCCTCCATGAGATTCCTGCAAAAGGAGCAAACGAAGCGAAGACTCGGGAATGCAAAGTTTGTTAGCTCTCATAAGATATCCATCCTTTATGTAGTAGCATTCCCAAGAAGTGTGAGTCAAACACTTAGCATAAGGATGTGCAAAGAAAGGATCATGCTCATATAAATCTTTGATGTGCTCAAAGCCAATAACATTCAGCTCAAGTTATGTAACAAGCATGCATTTGCGGGAAAGCGCATCCGCCACAACATTTTCTTTGCCTTTGATGTACTTGATGACATAGGGGAAAGACTCAATGAACTCACTCCATTTAGCATGACGCTTGTTTAACTTCGTTTGACCCTTGAGATACTTGAGCGTCTCATGGTCCGTATGTAGAATGAATTCATGAGGTCTGAGATAATGTTCCCAAACCCGCAAAACTCGCACCAAGGCATAAAGCTCTTTATCATATATGGGGTAGTTAAGTTACGCTTCGGGTAGCTTCTCGCTAAAGTACGCAATTGGGCGTTTCTCTTGCATTAGCACACCACCTATGCCGGTACCACTAGCATCACAATGGATCTCAAAACGTTTGTCAAAGTTTGGTAGGGCAAGAAGTGGTGCGTGTGTAAGCAAGCTTTTTAGCTCATTGAATGTGGTGTCTTGCGAAGGACCCCAAATAAAGGGTGCGTTCTTCTTGCTCAAGGCGTGTACAGGCATAGCAATTGTGCTAAAGTCCTTCACAAAACGTCGGTAGAAACCGGCTAAACCAAGGAAAGTACGCACTTGTAGGAGATTCGTTGGTTGTGGCCAACTTTTAATTGCTTCAATTTTAGTTTCATCAATTTGAAAACCTTGTGAAGAAACGACAAATCCTAAGAAAATGACCTTGTCAACGCCAAAAGTGCATTTATCCATGTTAGCATATAAGCGCTCTTTCCGAAGGGTTTGTAAAACCATACGGATGTGTGTCACATGGTCCTCAAGCGATTTGCTAAAGACGAGGATGTCATCAAAATAAACCACGACAAAGACGCCAATGTAAGGTCGGAGGACAAAATGCATGAGACGCATAAATGGACCGGGCGTTTCCGATAAGCCCATTGGCATGACCAACCACTCATATAAGCCAAACTTGGTTTTGAAAGCCGTTTTCCACTCATCACCCTCTAGAATGCGAATTTGGTAGTAACCGCTTTTAAGATCAATTTTTGAAAAGATGGAGGCACCACATAATTCATCAAGCATGTCGTCTAAACATGGGATAGGGTAACGGTATCTACGGTGATAGCATTTATCGGGCGACAATCGGAGCACATGCAAAAAATTTAATCTTTCTTAGGTACGAGAATAACCGGAATGGCACAAGGGCTAAAGTTTTCACGTACATGAACTTTGTCGATGAGTTGTTGCACTTGTCATTGTATCTCCTTGGTTTCCTCGGGGTTGATGCGGTAAGGAGCCTTGTTTGGAAGTGGTGCGCCGGGTATGAGGTCGATGCGGTGTTCGATTCCGCGAAGTGGAGGTAGACCCGGAGGTAGCTCATCAGGAAAGACGTTCGAGAATTCCTGCAACAATTTAGACAACACGAAAGGTAGAGGTGGTGAAGTGTTAGTAGCTTTGGCTTCCCCTTTGCATAGAAGCACAAGGTGAAAGACACTCGAGGGGCTCTCACACACTTCTCATCTCACTTTTGGTGGCAAATAGTACTAGTTGCTTCTTGTCGCTCATCGTGGAGTCGCTCATATTTGGCTTGTGGCTCTCACTCTCCTTTTGGTGGTTCACTCTCTCACCACTCTCTCCACGATGGTTGGTAGGTATGTGTTTGTTGGCGGCTACTTGACTTGGTGACATTGGGCGTAGCACGAACTCTTTTCCCTTCATCTTGAAGCTGTAATGGTTGGTCCGTCCATTGTGTGTGACTCCACGATCAAATTGCCATGGTCGTCCAAGAATAAGGTGGCACACGGACATAGGGAGCACATCACACTCAAGTGTGTCCTCGTAGGCACCTATCTTGAAAGATACTTGCACGGTGTGCTCGACTCAAAAAGTTCCGGCGTCGTTAAGCCATTGGACCTTGTAGGGATGAGGGTGCTTCGTCTTGACCAATTGGAGCTTGTCGCATAGTTCTCCGCTTGCCAAGTTATGACAACATCCTCCATCGATGATAACCTTGACGGAGCGTCCATTGATGCCGGCCTTGGTATGGAAAATGTGACATCGTTGGTCGTCATCTTGTTGATGTTGGAGCGTCAAGACCTTGGAGATAACGAGATAGGGACTCGAAAGATTGTCGCAAAACACTTGATGGTCTTCATCTTCATTCACTTGGCGATGCATAGCTACATGCTCAAGGGCTTCCATCTCATCATCGCTCATTGAGTCATAAGATCCGTCATCATTGATGATCATAGTGCAAACGGTCTTGCACTCGAATGATTTGTGGCCTCGCCCTTGGCACTTGAAACATTTGATGGAACTCGTCTTGGAGTTGTCCTCGGTTGGAGTTGTAGATGATGAAGCTCTTGGCTTGAATTGCTCGTCAAAGGTGGACGACTAGATGTAGTCGCATTCTTGTAGCTTGACTTGTCACCGAAGTTCGTAGATGGCTTGGTAGAGCTAGGAGTAACCGAAGTTGTTGAAGCTTGGTTGTAGGAGCCGAAGTTCTTGGGGGTGAACTTGGAGTACTTGTAGTCCTCTTGAACTTGTCGCTCCGCTTTGGTTGCTTGGTGTACTAGCTCGAGGAGATTGTTGTATGGTTGAAAGTCCGAAATCTTCTTGATAGGATAGTTGAGTCCATTCAAGAATCTCGCCATAGTTTGTTCTTCATCTTCCGTGATGTTTGCTTGTATCATGGCAATCTCCATCTCCTTGTAGTACTCTTCAACGGACTTGGTACCTTGCTTGAGGAGTTGTAGCTTCTTGAACAAGTCACGGTTGTAGTGTGTTGGCACGAAGCGTGCTCTCATGACTTCCTTCATTTGAGCCCAAGTAGTTATAGTAGGTTTGCCTTTTGCTTCTCTTCTCTCGATGATTTGCTCCCACCAAATGAGCATAGTCTTGGAACTCAAGGGAGGCCATTGCAATTTTCTTCTCTTCATCGAAGTTGTGTAGGCGAAAGATCTTGTCAACCTTCAATGCCCATGAGAGGTAGTCTTCGGGATCAATGCTTCCGGAAAACTTTGGCATGGTGAACTTAAGCTTGCCATAGCGATGCTCTTCATTGTTGGCTTGCCTATTGGGAGGGCGTTCTTAATTTGGACGATTGTCAAACTCATGTCGCTCTTGGCGGAGTAGATGTTCATTGTCATGGTGTACTTGCCGAGCTTGTGGTTCTTGTTGAGCTTGTTGCTGTTGTTGCGCTTGAGGAGGAACTTCTTCTTGCATTCGTGCTTGATGGCGCCTCTCTTGCATCTCATCACGAAGGAAATCCTCTTCTTGACGAGTATGTCGATTGCGAGTTGTCACATTGCAATGTGAATCACGTAATGCGCGTTGCGCCTCAAGAGCTTGAGCTTCTCGGCGTTGTTGTGCTTGAAGATTAGCCTCGGCATCTTGTTCTTGTTAGTGTCGACGTGCTCGCTCTTGTTGTTGTTGGCATAGTCGTTGCCGCTCTTGCGCTTGTTCATGTGTAGCTTGGTTTTGGCGATGTCGACTTTCTTGCTCTTCAAATAGCTCTTGGGAGCTCTTGTCATGGAGTGGATTCCGTTTGTCATGTCGAGCTTGACGTGCGGCTTGACGAAGAGTGTCCGATGTAGGTGTACTTGAGCAAGACGTATAGTCGGTATGATGGCTTGAGCGGCTTCGTCTTTGAGAAGAGGTAGATGAGGAACGTCGGTTGACTATCAAAGTCCATAGCTCATTGAATTGGGTAGACATGTTGGTGTTGATGATGACGAATTGCTCTCTTGTTCTTGCTTCAAATTGTCGTGCGTCGGTGGCGACTTGCTCAATGTGCTCACGCATAGCTTCACTTTCTTGATGTAGAGCTCATTGGACGCCGAAGAGATGTAGTTTGGTAACATAGTTGTTCGATTCTTGAGGATCATCAAAGAGCGGGTTCGAAGATGTACTTGGACTATCCATCATCACAAGGAAGAGTGTGAGTGGGAGAAGGAGAAGACAATACCAATTGTACCTTGACCGAAGTTGAAAATGGAACAATGATCACTCAATAATGTAACCTGGAAATAACACTATTGGTATCACTTCTTGTCGATTCTCACACCTACACAAGTTAAGCTTTGAGAGGAGCTTGGTTAGAATGGTGGCACAAATTCAATGCAATTGTCAAGGTGACTCAATGATGTTGAAAATGGTTTACAATTGGCTCATGCAACAAGTAGATCACAAGCAATAAGTAGCACACGGAACACACGCACGAATAGATAAATGTGGTTGTGCAACCAGGGGTGAGCGAAAATGTGGAATCCACGGGAAATGCTCGTTTTGCACAACACTAGAGAGACGCTAACCGATTGCTTAATAGGCGGATACGCACTTGTGCACAACCTATAAGAGGCAAAACGTAACGACTTTCTACCACAAGTATACTATGAGTGTATGATGTGCCGATGCTTGAGCACATGATGATGTATTGCTATCTCCTATGATCTCTTTTGATGCAAGGCGTATGATGCTATTTTCCTTTTGCTTATAAGCCTTGGGTGGCTCTTTTGCTTAAAAGCTTGTGAGCGCTTTCTTTGGCCACTTATGCATGCTTCTCGGATCAAGGTAGATATTGTGTATGCGGAACACTCTTGTGTCACACGGAGATATGGTGATGTAGTATGCAATATCTATGACTATCACTAATGTGCACAAGTGTCGTGGCTCGACAATACTCAAATGGCTAGTCTCAATGGGAAAGCTATGCAAAAATGGTCTATAGGGTGACAATGCAATTGCAAGGTAGGATAAACAAGGTGTCGTCCATGTTACCGTCCTTGCTGAGGGTGAGCGGTGGTGTTGTCGAAGTCGTTCCGTTCCAAGGTAGCCGAAACATCCAAGGAAACGGTGAAACCACAACTCAAGTATCCAAGGCAAAGTGAGACAAAAATTGTCAAAATCATAGCGATGAAGCGATGGTGGTTGTGGAAGTGGTGGTGGTATGCAGAAGGTTTAGTGGGATACCGAACGAAAATGGCGGATCTAAGTGCAAGGTGGTGTGGATGGGGGGGTTTTGGCTGCGGAAGGCCGGATGTCCGGGCCACGGGCCGGATGTCCAGGGTGCCCGAGGCCCTGAAGAACTCCTTGCACACGGTGACTTCCGGGGCCTAAATTCGTCGGATTTTGCGGATCAAAATTGGAGAAAAGGTGGGGAAAAGCTAGATCCACTCGTGCCACAGCAAATCCATGGAACAAATTCAACAAAATCTCGCCAAATCAACATATCACAAAAAAATTTGAGGCTATTTTTGGTTGGGAATTTTCAAAATTGGGAATGAATGCAACAAAAACAGGCTAGAAAACAGGGGTAGGGGCTCCAATTTCATGAGAAACCGTGGCTCTTGATACCATAATGATGTAGGGTGGAACCCTAAGTGGCCGATCTTTCACGAAAAGGAGGGATCCCCGAGGATGAACATGTGGTACACGAGGGAAAACACAAGAGGGACAAGAAGAAAACACTCAAATCAACAAGTTTAGGCCACACAAATGCTAGATCCGGGAACACAAAGAGTGATACACGATACACGGTCAACTAAGGACGATACAAGTAGCGGTAGTCATCTTCGTGAGGAGGTCTTGATGTTATTCTCCGTGAAGGAGGTCTTGAATCCGGTGGATCTTCTCCGAGGAGGCCGCGGTCTCGTAGGAGAGGAACCACTAAGGTTTTAGATGAGCTATCACAAAGCTGACTCTAAAAGATGTAGGAGGAGGAATATATATAGTCTACAGGGCGAAGGGGTACATGGGTCATGACCCAAAGGAGATGCGCGCAGGCAATCAGGGGCCGGATGTCCGGGCGTCGGGCCGGATGTCCGAGGCTTTGTGGGTCGCCGGATGTCCGGGCCGAGGGGCCGGATGTCCGAGCTAAAGGGGCTCGGTCCCGATGCTCTATGGATAGGATGGTTCGGATTTCCGGGCACGGGGCCGGATGTCTGGGGCCTGTTGGGCCGGATGTCTGGGGCCTGCTGGGCCGGATGTCCGGGCCGTGTAGCTTCGGCTGCTGGGGCTGTTCTGTAGCTCATCGTCCAGGGGCGGGATGTCCGAGCCAAGGGGCCGGATGTCCGGGGCCTGGAGCTTTCTTCAGCTTCTCTCGATGCAAAGCTTCGTCCGTGAGCTTGGGGACTTGTCCATCTTCACGAGCCTCTCCGATGGGGTCTTCTTCATACCCGAGCACACAAAACACGTCCGTCTGAGGTAGTAGCCATGTCTCGCAAGATTCATATGGAAGTTGGATTAGGAGAGATGTCACCTCGGTCTCGAGAGCTCTAGCACGAGCACGTGTCATTGGTCCTTGGGGCACTTGGTGAGGGATGGAGGGTCCATGGGGATGACCTTGGGATGCTTCGCATCATAATGGCTTCCTTCAACGATTTGTGCGACTCCTTCAACAAACAAATGGCGGAGCTCCGACACTTGGTGGTCGATTACAAGTCTTCTTCCCCTTCGTCATCCTCTTGGCGGTGACGTTCAAGTCACAAGTCTTCAGAGCGCAAACATGATGCAAGTGCAAGTCCTCCACGTCCACACCGCCGTGGAGACCATAGACATCGTCATGAAGGGCGAGTCACCTCCAAGCATCATGTGCACGATGACGACGGACGACATCTCCCAAGAGCTCAAGCACGACAATGACACCATCATCATGAATATGCTCGACAAGCGCATATCTACAAGTCTGAACAAGCTCCAATTCACGCCAAGGCCACGCTTTAAGAGCAAGAGAAAAGACCGCGAGACAACCACCACCATGAAGGAGCTACGACTACAGCCACCACTTCGGCATCTTCGCCAAGTGCTATCAAGGCATCTTCGCCTTCGGACATACGACATCTTCGCCTACTTCCCATGAGTTCGCCTACATCGACGTCTTCATCACTAAGGCGATCATCTACGAGCGACGGTGATAAGACGGTCGAGCATGGGCCATCCCCTTCGACCAAGGCGACGAGCCTGAACCTCTTCGACACCATGAAGTTGGCGCCCATATTGGACTCCTACTCCGCGTCAAGCTACGGGAGCAAGCATGATACCTTCTCTTTGACCTCGGAGGAGCGTGATGGTTTGCCACACCCTACGGCATTCATCTTTGGAGGCATTACAGATGAGGAAGTTGAGCATGGAGACTATTGCACCTACACCTCTTCGACATCCACATATGACGAGATGCCCCAATTCCCATGTGAGGAGAGCCACCACCACATGAGTGATACGAGTGACATTGAGAGTATTTCCTTTGAGAGGATGAGAGTGACCACTACTAGCCCCATACATGAGAGCATGCCACTTCTCCTATGTGAGATTGAGAGCCATTTGAGTGACTCCACCAACCATACGAGTGAGAGCATCCAAGAGGGAGTGAGTGAGCCACAACACTTAGTGAGTGAGGTAGTTGATAGGGCATGTGAGGCCACTATGATTTCTAACGACTTAACCTCTACTTCGAGTGTGTTTTCTTTGGTGCAAGGTCTCCTACAAGAGGACATGCCTACCCTCGACGAGTCCCTCCCTCTAATGGACAACCCGATGGCCATGGTGGAAGAAGATGCACCACCCACATGGTTCCATCAAGATGATGCCGCTACTTGGTCTTCAACACCTCATCTACAACACATGATCGGATCTCCAAAGGTAACATAGGTGATGGTGCTTCTTTAGTCACACTAGTGGACTATCTTGACAATGATTGCTTGCATGATGTTGACACACCTATTGCCATGCTTCATGCTAGTGCGACTTCATCATGTCTTGACTTACCTATTTATGATGAATATGATGATGAGCATGTCGAGTTGCCTAGTTGTGATGCTATGCTCCATAGAATATCATGTGTAAATTCTTTTGGTCACATCATGTTCGAGAACCCTCTAAACTTGTCATATGCTATGAGTGAGATCTCCCATATTGCATCATTTCAATCTCAACATAGTAACTATGCATGCCCCATTAAAGTTAATCCCATTTGCACTTATGGCATATATGACAAGATGATGGTCATTGGCTTTTGTTTTTCATGCGATGATATTGCCATGCTTCCTTTACATGATTTGCGCAATTTATCAACTATGCCATGCCATGATCACATTGTTCCCGATATGCATTGTTTTGGATGTTATCAATATTGTCCATGTGATGTTTCCATTGATGCTCATGAGGAGACCCCCATAGTTTCCCCATACACACTAGGAGATCTTGATGCATTCCATACCTTGCATGATTGCCATGATTGTGTGCACCATATGCATTCCATGAATAACAATGCTCTACTTATTTCTTGTGATGCATTACACATTTCGAGTCTCCATTATGCCATACATAACAACAAACCTCTCATGATGGATGACATGTTTCTATATCACGCATCTCATTTATTTGAGCATTGGCTATTATGTGCTAACCAACACATGCACGTGCGCATCATGATGGATGATGTGTACATATACCACGCACACACAATTTTTCCTTTATCTTTGTTTTGTGGAGGTACTCATGAACATTTGTCAACCTCACAATCCCATGAGTTGACAAAAGGAGCTCTTGAGAGCAACGACGATTTGGGATCCCGTGGATTGTCCTTACCACCATTATCTTCGCGCAACCACTACGCACATATCTTTTACTTGGCTCTCACACGACTTTGGGCTATTTACCACTTGTTACATTGTGCCCATTCTATCATATTCACTTTGCATGCTAGGCCTCTTGCTATGTCTTTGCCATGCAATTGTGACCCTTGCTTGCCTTTACACATGATTCACCATTATGCTACTTCTATGTGTATTTGCATGCTTGGTGGAGATACTTGTAGCTATTGCCATGATTCCTATGTGCCGCATGCTATTGATGCTTATTGTGTTGGGAGAGTCATGATGTTCCATTGCTATTTACATATGTCCTCTCGCCAATACATTGATCCTATTTTGCTCCTATCTTGCTTTCATGCTTGTGCTATGCCATGTGCATTATTCATGCCTACTATTTGCACACATGCCATGATTGCCATGATTCCTACTAGTATGTTGCATCTTTGCACTACTAGCTTACACTACTTGATCACTATGATTGCTTGCTTTGTTGCATCACCCATGTTCGACTCTTACTTGCTTTCTTGGGTTGATGACATATATATTCATGCCACTCACATGATATATCTTGATCATTGTCACTTGTCTCCATTAGTTGCATCTCTCATCACTTGTATTGAGTGCAACAATGCTATGTTTGTTGATCTTGGAGATTTGGACACCTTACTTGTGATGCATGCTTGCTTGTTTGAGCCTATTGTATATGGTTGTTCTCGCATCATATGCCTACATACTATGCAATACTCCCTTGTCCTTTCTAATGACGAGCATGATGCAAACACTTGTTGGTTATCTTACCACATGAATGATAGGTTTTGCACTTCCGCTAACCTCATTTGTTTTTCCGAGAGTTTGTCATGTTCTTTCATTTTGAAGGATTCACAAGGTGGTACCATTATGAGGCATCTTGGACGTGTGAAGGCATACACGTTGCGCGACACCAACATCTTCGAGAAAATAAATAAGGTGAATTCCTTCTTTGTGAGCCATCCTCACATATGCATATTGGATAAGTCATACTTTCATTGTTGTTTCCTTCTTGTTGTCTACATGATACATCTACGGGATGGAGGACCAACATTGAAGATGGACCCTATGCATGCACCACCGGTCTACCACTCTTGCCACGACATCGAGCATTGGTATATCAAAACTCCTTTGACACATTGCAACAAAACCTTCATATTTGTTGATTGTGTGCTCACATGCCATGCTCCATGGACATATCATTCCCATAACAAATTTGCATCTTGCGCATGGATTGACTCACATTATGATTGCCTTGTTGCATCTTGTATTCCCATGTCATCCATGATATACGAGCTTATGCATTTCATTAGCAAATTTTTTGTGATCTTTCTTGACGGCATATTCATACATCATGATCATATTGCCCAACATCAATTGCATGATCACATAGTCATATTGAGCACCCATTGCCATGTTCATGCTCTTGATAAACCATCACACTATGACATCATTTTGCACAATGATAGAAATTGTAGCTTTGTGCACCATGCCAATTACCCTACCTTTGTGTGCACAACAAATGAATTTACTCACATGAATGCTTTACATGTCATTGTACATCTTTTAGATAAGCATCTTGTGCCTTGCCATGCCCAAACTTGTCACACGGACTCATTTTTACATGATGGACACTTTATGTGCGCTAACCATTGTATTTTCAAGTGTACTTTGTGTTTGCTCATTTTGCATGTACCACATAACGGAGACACCTTGGAGTACTTGGATTGCGCCATGCCCTCAACTTCGTCCAACTACAAGTCCATTCACAACAACCGTTTCCATGGTGATGAGCTTTTTGATCCGAGGTCGGATCTTTCCCAAGGGGGAGGAGATGAGGCGGGGCATCCCACGATCATCCCCATGTTCACTTTGACAAGACCTCAAGTACCCACCATTGGACACAAGGTTGATTCGCTCCTCTCCGAACCTTCACTTTCCACATGTGAGACATGGCTACTACATCATGCATGGACCTTGTGCATACCCAGGTACATCCGAGACGACCATGGAGAATCCAAGGACCAAGGCCAAGCATGGAAGAGGAGAAGAAAGAAGGAGAACAGACAAGACAGAAGATGCCCAGATGATCCAGACCCCCGCCCGGACGATCCGGGTAATGTGCCCGAAGACACCCGAAGCCTGCACGACGAAGCCGGATCATCCAGACGGCCGCCCGGATCATCCGGACCACCGACACCCGGATCATCCGGACCACCGACACCCGGATCATCCGGGCCACCATCCGGATCATCCGAACCCCGCCTGTGCGCGTGACTTGGGCCGAGCCCGTGTACCCCTTCGCCCCCTCACTTACCACTTCATGGCTTAGACTATAAATAGACCCCTCCTCCTCCATTTGAGGGTTAGCTTAGGTTTAGCTCATTTGAGACAGCCACTAGTGGTTCATCTCCATGGGAGTGACTGCGGCGCCTCCACGGAGAAGATCCACGCAATTTCAAGACCTCCTTCACGGAGAAGATCCTGCGGGATTCCCCAAGTCCTCCTCACGGAGAAGAACCGGTTACCCTTTATATCGTCCCTTGTTGATAATGGATCTCGTATCTCTTTGTGTTTCGAGGATCTAGCATATGTGTGACTTGTTCTTGTTGGTTTGAGTGTTTCTCTCGTGTTCCCCTCGTATTCTTCGTGGGATCCCCTCCATTTCGTGAAAGATCGGCCTAAAACGGGTTGACCCCGCATCACACGTGCCATCATGCTGTTTTTTTACCGCACTTTTTCGTCGTCGCTGCCCTGAATCCGAAAAAAAATTCATCAAAATTTTTTCGTGCCTATCATCTTAGTTTGACTTGGGAAGAGTTTTGAGACACTCGCCATTATAGTGGTTTTCGGCAAAAAAAAAAGAGCGCAAAAAAAGAGGCGATTTGTTTTCCAGAGTATGCTTTCCCCTTGTTTACGTGCAGCGCCGTGATTTTTATTAGTGTTCTAGGCTCGCGTCTCTAGTACGGTCTAGCCTAGGACCAGCACAGTACCGTCGTTGAGCGTTTATTCAACTTTGCATCACTGAATTGATTATTGCTGACCCTTTTTGCTACCATATTATAAGCCTTCCCAGCTCCACATACATCTACGTCATGCGTTTGACTCTCCCTGGTAATCGCTTTATCCAAGCTTTGAGAGTTTTGACTACCACGGTTGCCGATCACCACCTGCTGCTCGTAGGAACTAGTAAGAATTTGAGATTTGCTTGACGGATTTGTGACGCCCCACCACCACCATATTCTAGTAGTCTGTAGGATCATATTTTTGTGTGTTTATATTGCTGCTAACCATGCCATGATCACAAGTCGACGAGACTGACTGGGAGAACATGACGAACAAGGAGTTGCATGATAAATTTCAGCAAATGATGGGTCATCAGGTAGAAGACGTGATGACCAGTTTTGACAACGCACTAGCAAGGATGGATGGCATCGAGAAGCCAATTGACACCAAGTTGGATGCCAAATTCGCTGACGTGCTTGCGCGTCTACCTCCACCTGCTGCACCATTCCAACAACAACTACAACCACCTTCACGTCGCGAAACCGCCCTCCGCAAAGTGAGCCATGTCGCACTTCGGCCTAGCCAAACTGTTGGTGCTGCTGTTGATACTTCTGTGGCTCCTGCTTCTGCTGAGGAGGAGGACGATTACGCGGGGTATTACGAGGAAGAGGTTGATCAAAATCAGAACTACGTGCAACAACCAGCACCACAACCACCAGGTCGTCCACATGCATATAATCGCAATGGTAGGGCTGCACCACACCCTTAGGTACGCGACCATGACCATCTCCCTAAACTAAAATTGAATATTCCACCATTTGAGGGTAGATATGTTCCTGATATATATCTTACTTGGGAGTTAGAAACCGAACAACGTTTTGCATGTTTAAAATATCCTGAGGAGAGACGTGTTGCGGCTGCTCTTTGTGCTTTCACTAGTTTTGCTTGTGTGTGGTGGTCTGAATATTGTAGATTACATCCGGATAATATTCCAACTACTTGGGCTGCTTTGAAAACTGCTATGGGTACTCGTTGGGTTCCACCATATTATCAACGCCAATTCCCTGTGGAGTAACAACATAGCCGGGAAAAGATACTCGGTCGTTGCAAAAGGTGCACTTTCCAAGGGTACCAAACAAACGTGCATCACGTAGAGCAATAAAAACAATACATAAATGTTCCAAATGTTCCTCGAAAGATCTGCTATAAATCAATATATCATCAAACTATACTACCACAAATCGTCCAATGAAAGCACGTAAAACTTCATTCATTCATCTCATAAAAGTACTAGGTGCATTAGTTAACCCAAAAGGCATGACTAACCACTCATATAAACCAAACTTAGTTTTAAATGTTGTTTTCCATTCATCTCCAAATTTCATACGAATTTGATGGTATCCACTACGCAAATCAACTTTGGAGAATATTGTAGAGCCACTTAATTCATCAAGCATATCATCTAGCCTAGGAATAGGATGACGATAACGAATAGTAATATTATTAATGCCTCTACAATCAACACACATACGCGATGTACCATCCTTTTTCTGCACTAGAATAATAAGAACAACACAAGGACTAAGGGATTCGCGTATATAACCTTTGTCGAGTAGCTCCTGTACTTGACGCTTAATATCCTTCATCTCCTCTGGATTGGTACGGTATGGTGCACGGTTGGGTAGCGATGCACCGGGAATTAAGTCAATCTGATGCTCAATCCCTCGAATAGGTGGTACTCCCGGTGGCACGTCTTGTGGAAAGACGTCCGCGAACTCCTGCAAAATGTTAGTGACAGCAGGAGGCAAAGAGGAAGGCACGTCCTCAAATGAAAATAATGCCTATTTGCACACAAAAGCATAGCAAACCGATTAGCGTTAATCTAGATCATCAATATCAGATTTGGTGGCAAGTAAACATCCACTTTTTAATTTAATTTCAGATGCAACATGAGATGATGGTGTGTTATTAGGCTTCATTTGTTGCTCAAATTCTTTTGCCACAATCTGATTTTCACTCTTATTTTACTCCTATTTTGCTTTATTAGCTCTATTAATATCATCTTTCAAAATGGAATCAGGAGACATAGGAAGCAAAGTAATACGTTTATCCTTATGAACAAGAGTATACTGATTGTTTCTACCATGGTGTACATAATTTTTATCAAATTGCCATGGTCTACCAAGTAATAAGGAACATGCTTGCATGGGTACCACATCACAATCAACATAATCAGCATATGTGGAGATACTAAAATGCACACCAACAGTACGTGTTACCTTAACCTTGCCGCTGTTGTTGAACCATTGGATGTAGTAAGGATGTGGATGTGGTCTTGTGGTGAGAGATAGCTTCTCCACCATCTCCATGCTAGCCAAGTTGTTGCAGCTCCCTCCATCTATGATGACGCGAACAGAGCGTTCCTTCACAACTCCCTCTGCATGGAACAAATTATGCCTCTGATTTTGCTCTGCTTGTGTGACCTGCACAATCAAAACACGTTGAGCAACTAAACATTCATACCCGTCAGCGTCTTCAGGAGCCATGTATTGCGTCTCATTTTCAGAATCATATGCACCGTGTTCTTCACGTGTAATAAGAGCAAAAATCTCCTCATCATAGTCACTGGCGGACTCATAACCACCATCCTTAGTAGCAATCATGACACGCTGGGATGGGCATTTGCTCGCATAGTGACCACGACCAGTGCAACGACGACATATAACATCATGTGTTGGTCCATTGGTTGCCATGGATGAAGAAGAGCTCTGCGCGGGACCGGAAGGTGTACTCCTGGTTGATGGTGGTGGTGCCTGTTTGCTCATATCACGGCTAGAAGTGACAGATGAAGTAGGTGGTGGTGCAGCCGGACGTGTCGAAGTAGATGATGCACGCGGTGTCCATGATGAAGGTCGACCTGCAGAAAAATTAGTTCGTGCCAAGGCATGTCGATCCTGCACTTCACGTTCAGCTTTGGAAGTAAGATGGAATAAAAGAGTGATATTATTATACTCATTATACTCTAGAATTGTCTGAATCTCTCTATTTAAGCCACCCATAAAACGTGCAAGCATAGCCTCATTGTCCTCAACAATACCACATCTAATCAGGCTAGTTTGTAATTCCTGATAATATTCCTCTACAGAATTTTTTCCTTGTCTTAAACGCTGCAATTTCTTAAAATGGCATAATAAAATATTATGGCTTTATGCTTAATCCGTGTATAGGTAAACTTTATGATGAAGAGCGAACCTCGAGGCGAGGGTCGATCCGTTGTTGTCCCGATCTTTCACGGCACAAAACTCCATCGCAGTAAGAACTAGATGCGGGTTTATAAAGATGTTCACAAACCTCGCAAAAACAACACGCTAACCCCTCGATCTGAAGGAATAACGTGGACGAACAGTATAGGTTCAGCTTATAATCTCCTACGCGTCACGCCGCAGGAACTCACACGCCAATAGAGACTTTTGACAAGATTTCTCAAAACTCGATAATGGCCGACGGCCGAAACACACGCGGTGTCTAATTCATCTCAAAATAACCTCCCTTTACAATGACCATTGATGCCTTTATATATAGGCGACTCCTATTTGGTGCGACCAACAGGCTGGCCGCAACCCATCTAATCTATCTCATCTTCTAATTTAAAAAGGAAAACGATCTGGACATGCCTAAGTGTAACAACCGACTTGGTTTAATCTTTGGAAGTAACATAAGCACCAGGACTCTTTTATTTGTGAAGCGACTAATCTGGTTTACTCATCCTGGTGGCCCCCACCCAGCCTCCTTTAAACATAGCTGATTCCACACATCGCACCTCCCATCTGCACTTGCCTGGTATTCCTTGAGCGGGATGAATAAAAACAGTAGTCGAACCTTTATCTCTGGCGTGTACCTTTTAAATATATTTGATCTCCTTCTATAATTTGACTCACCAATATCCTGTAGTCGTGCATGCACACCAAAGCATCCAAAATACGTGTGCATTGCATGCATTGGTAGTACAACATCAACTAATACGCCTTGTTCTATTTGAACTTTCTGCTGATCAACATGTACGCATTGATAGCTAGATAACACATGTATATCCAATTCCTTATTCACAATTTTCTGACTTGAACTCATCTGACGTAACATGGCATTATGCGTACATGTAATGGTAACCAAAGTTGTCTCATCTTCGTAGCTAGGTCGAACGATCCTCTGTGTATAGACTATATGTGATGGCATATCATTAGTGTCGAGTAAAACATTGATGACTTTGGCCATATCACTTTAGGTCCTCGCCATTAACGTTAAGGCTATGCCATCCTAAGGTGCTACTAAATGGAAGGATCTTATCAACGTCCATGAATGTGAAATCATAGATCGCAGGTGTATTTGGCGGTTCCCTATTCAGTGCTATGCATGGTTCCTTGGTAACCTCTAGTTTGATCAGGGAAACTACTGAAAATGAATCTGCTAATGAGGGTTACAAATTAGGTAATATGGTGGAACCCAATGAGTACGCATAGCAGTTTTCAAAGCAGCCCAAGTAGTTGGAATATTATCCGGATGTAATCTAAAATATTCAGACCACCACACACGAGCAAAACTAGTGAAAGCACAAAGTGCAGCAACAACACGTCTCTCCTTGGGATATACTGCACTTTCAATTGGTATCAGAGCAAGGTACTCCCCTGTTCTGTGTGATTCAGTTTAACCACCTGGAGTTTTAGCTATGTCGACTACAGGGATAATCAAAGTCTCCGCTGCGTGCCCCGTCTTTGATGGCACCGAATATCCCTACTGGAAGAACAAGATGCGCATGCATCTTGAAGCCATTGACGTGGACCTCTGGTTTGTCGTCAAGCACGGCGTTCCCAAGACTGGTGAAGGCGTCACCCCTGCTGATGTCAAGAGGCTCGTTCAATTGGATTCTGATACGGTGTATCCTAGGGCCATCCCCATGGACCCTCCTTCACCCCCTCAAGTGCCTCAAGGACCGATGACACGTGCCCGTACTAGAGCTTTCGAGACCGAGGTGACGTCACTCCTAGCCCTACTTCCTTATGAATCTTGCGAGACATGGTTGCTACCTCAAGCGAGTGTGCTTTGTGTGCTCAGGTGTGAAGGAGACCGCTTCGGAGAAGAGCGTGAAGATGGACAAGTCCCCAAGGCCACGGACGAACTGATGCATCGAGAAGGGCAGAAGGGAGCTCCAGGCCCCGGACATCCGGCCCCATGGCCCGGACATCCGGCACCTGGGCCATCAACTACAGAAGACCAGCAGCAACTGAAGCTACAGGGCCCGGACATCCGGCCAGGGCCCGGACATCCGGCCAAGCATGGCCCGGACATCCGGCCCCGGGCCCGGAAATCCGGCGCCTCTGTCCAGAGAGCGCCCGAGACCAGACCGCTCCAGCCCGGACATCCGGCACCTCGCCCCGGACGTCCGGCACCCCTCGAAGACCCGGACATCCGGGCCACCGCCCGGACATCCGGCCCCTGATCTGCCTGCGTGCAGCCCCCTGGGCCGAGGCCCATGTACCCATTCGCCCCGTAGACTATATATACTCCTTTCCTCATTCCGTTTAGGGTTAGCTGTGGTTTAGCTCATTTGAGACTTGTGTGGATTTCTCCCACGAGACCGGTGCGCCTCTACGGAGAAGATCCACCTCTGGATTCAAGACCCCTAACGGGAAGATCCCACGGGATTCCAAGACCTCCTCACGGAGAAGACTATCTTTGTATCACCGGCGTTGACTTTGGATCATGTATCTCGACCTTGTATCGCGAATCTAGCACTTGTGTGATTGCTTCCGTGTTGATTTGAGTGTTCTCTCTTGTGTTTCCCCCGTCTTTCTCCGTGTTTTCCCCGTGTTCATCGTGTGCCAACCTCCAAACGTGAAAGATCCGCTGATTAGGGTTCCACCCTGTATCATATGGTATCTAGAGCAAAGGTTTCTCACGATTTTGGAGCCCCACACTTTGTTTTCTAGCCTGTTTTTGTCGTGTTCTTCCTAATTTCGAAAATTGCCCCACAAAAAGAGCCCCAAAAATTTTCTGTGATCTGTTGATTTGGCAAAATTTTGTTGAATTTGTTCCATGGATTTGCTGTGCCACGTGTGGATCTAGCTTTTCCCCCACTTTTCCCCAATTTTCATCCGCAAAATCCGCCGAATTTTTCCCCAAACACCACCGGTTGCAAGGAGTTCTTCCTGGCTCGGGCACCCCCGGACATCCGGCTCGTGCCCCGGACATCCGGCCCGGCCCGGACATCCGGCCCCTGGCCCGGACATCCGGCCTCCCGCAGCCTTTTTCCACCACTACACCCCACCTCGCAAACCACTCCGCCTCTTCGTTCGGTGATCCATCCATTCTTCCGCAAACCACCACCGATCTTCCGCAACAACTACCATCGCTTCACCGCTTCGAGTTTGGAAAATTTGTCTCCATTTGCCGTGGATACTTGAGTTGTGGTTTCACCGTTTCCTTGGATGTTTAGGCTACCTTGGGACGGCAAGACGTCGACGACACCACCGCTCAACTTCGGCAAGGACGGTAACATCGACGACACTTCGATCATTCTATCTTGCAATTGCATTGTCACCCTATGAACCATCTTTGCGTAGCTTTCCCATTGAGACTAGCCATTTGAGTATTGCCGGGCCACGACACTTGTGCACATTAGTGATACTCATATATATTGCATACCACATCATCTTGGTATATTGCATATCTCCTTGTGCCACAAGAGTGTTCCGCATACACAATAGCTACCTCGATACGAGAAGCATACATATGTGCCCAAAGAAAGAGCTCAAAAGCTTTTAAGCAAAAGAGCCAATCCAAGCAAAGAAACTATAGCATCATACGCCTTGCATCCAAAGAGATCATACATAGCAACATCATCTTGTGCTCAAGCATCGGCACATCATACACTCATAACATACTCAGGAACTTGACGTCCCGGTCGGAGACGATCGTTTTGGGTACGCCGTGTAGACGAAGTATCTCCCTGCAAAAGAGAGTTGCAACATGTGAAGCATCGTCGATCTTGTTACAAGGAATGAAATGAGCCATTTTGGAGAACCTATCTACCACGACAAACACGGAATCTTTGCCATTTTGCGTCCTAGGCAAGCCAAGTATGAAATCCATGCTTATGTCTTCCCATGGGTGATATGGAATAGGAAGAGGCATATAAAGACCATAAGATTGAGCTTTGGACTTAGCTTTGCGGCATGTAGAACAACGGTTGGTGAAGCGTGAGACGTCACGAAGCATCTTGGGCCAAAAATAGTTCTTAGAGAGTGTAGCAAACGTCTTGTCTCGTCCAAAGTGTCCCATGAGTCCTCCTCCATGCGATTCCTGCAAAAGGAGCAAACGAAGCGAAGACTCGGGAATACAAAGTTTGTTAGCTCTCATAAGATATCCATCTTTGATGTAGTAATGCTCCCAAGAAGTGTGAGTCAAGCATTTAGCATAGGCATTTGCAAAGAAAGGATCATGCTCATATAAATCTTTAATATGCTCAAAGCCAATCACATTCAACTCAAGTTGTGTTACAAGCATGCATTTGCGGGAAAGCGCGTCCGCCCCAACATTTTCTTTGCCCTTGATGTATTTGATGACATAGGGAAAAGACTCAATGAACTCACTCCATTTAGCATGACGCTTGTTCAACTTGGTTTGACCTTTGAGATACTTGAGTGTCTCATGGTCCGTATGAAGAATGAATTCATGAGGTCTAAGATAGTGTTCCCAAACACGTAGAACTCTCACCAAGGCATAAAGCTCTTTATCATAGATAGGATAGATAAGTTGCGCTCCCGATAGCTTCTCGCTAAAGTACGCAATTGGGCGCTTTTCTTGCATTAGCACGCCACCGATGCCGGTACCACTAGCATCACAATGAATCTCAAACGGTTTGTCAAAGTTTGGTAGTGCTAGAAGTGGTGCGTGCGTGAGCAAGCTCTTAAGCTCATTGAACGCGGTGTCTTGCGAAGGACCCCAAATGAAGGGTGCGTTCTTCTTGCTCAAAGCGTGTAGAGGCATAGCAATGGTGCTAAAATCCTTCACAAAACGTCGATAGAAACCGGCTAGACCAAGGAAACTACGCACTTGCATAAGATTCTTTGGTTGAGGCCAAGTTTTAATTGCTTCAATTTTAGTTTCATCAACGTGAACACCTTGAGAAGATACGACAAATCCTAGAAAGACAACCTTGTCAACCCCAAAAGTGCATTTTTCCATATTAGCATACAATTGTTGTTTGCGAAGTGCTTGCAAAACTAGTTGTACATGGTCAACATGTTCTTCAAGCGACTTGCTAAACACAAGAATGTCATCAAAGTAAACCACAACAAAGACACCTATGTAGGGTCTAAGAACAAAGTGCATAAGACGCACGAAAGTGCCGGGTGCTTCCGATAAGCCCATTAGCATAACAAGCCACTCGTATAACCCGAACTTGGTTTTAAAAGCAGTTTTCCACTCATCACCCTCTTGAATTCGAATTTGGTAGTAACCACTTTTAAGATCAATTTTTGAAAAGATGGTGGCACCACAAAGTTCATCAAGCATGTCATCTAAGCGAGGAATAGGGTGACGATATCTAACGGTGATAGCATTTATCGGGCGGCAATCGGAACACATGCGAAAAGTTCCGTCTTTCTTAGGCACGAGAATAACGGGAACGGCACAAGGGCTTAGACTTTCACGTACATGACCCTTGTCGATGAGATTTTGCACTTGCCGTTGTATCTCCTTCGTTTCCTCGGGGTTGACGCGGTACGGAGCTTTGTTTGGAAGTGGAGCACCGGGTACGAGGTCGATGCGGTGTTCTATCCCTCGAAGTGGAGGTAGACCCGGTGGTAGCTCATCCGGAAAGACGTCCGAGAATTCCTGCAACAATTTAGACAACACCAAAGGTGGAGGTGGTGAAGTGTTAGTAGGTTTGGCTTCCCCTTTGCATAGAAGCACAAGGTGGAAGACGCTCGATGGGTTCTCACACACTTCTCTCATCTCACGTTTGGTAGCAAATAGCACTAGTTGCTTCTTGTCGCTCATCGTGGAGTCGCTCATATTTGGCTTGTGGCTCTCGCTCTCTTTTTGGTGGCTCGCTCTCTCACCATTCTCTCCACGATGGGTAGTGATACGGTGTATCCTAGGGCCATCCCCATGGACCCTCCTTCACCCCCTCAAGTGCCTCAAGGACCGATGACACGTGCTCATACGAGAGCTTTCGAGACCGAGGTGACGTCACTCCTAGCTCTACTTCCTTATGAATCTTGCGAGACATGGTTGCTACCTCAAGCGAGTGTGCTTTGTGTACTCAGGTGTGAAGGAGACCACTTCGGAGAAGAGCTTGAAGATGGACAAGTCCCCAAGGTCGTGGACGAGCCAATGCATCGAGAAGAGCAGAAGAGAGCTCCAGGCCCCGGACATCCGGCCCCCTGGCCCGGACATCCGGCCCCTGGGCGTTCAGCTACAGAAGGCCGCGTGCAGCAGAAGCTACAGGGCCCGGACATCCGGCCAGGGCCCGGACATCCGGCCAAGCACGGCCCGGACATCCGGCCCCGGGCCCGGAAATCCGGCGCCTCGGTCCAGAGAGCGCCCGAGGCTCGACTGCCCCAGCCCGGACATCCGGGCCCCCGCCCCGGACATCCGGCGTCCTGTGAAGTCCCGGACATCCGGCCCGCCGCCCGGACGTCCGGCCCCTGAATTGCCTGCGCGCATCCCCCGGGCCGAGGCCCATGTACCCATTCGCCCCGTAGACTATATATACTCCTCTCCTCTTTCCGTTTAGGGTTAGCTGTGGTTTTAGCTCATTTGACACTTGTGTGGATTTCTCCCACGAGACCGGTGCGCCTCTACGGAGAAGATCCACCTCTGGATTCAAGACCCCTAACGGGAAGATCCCACGGGATTCCAAGACCTCCTCCGGGAGAAGACTATCTGTATCACCGTTGTTGACTTTGGATCATGTATCTCGACCTTGTATCGCGAATCTAGCACTTGTGTGATTGCTTCCGTGTTGATTTGAGTGTTCTCTCTTGTGTTTTCCCCATCCTTCTCCGTGTTTTCCCCGTGTTCATCGTGTGCCAACCTCCAAACGTGAAAGATCCGCTGATTAGGGTTCCACCCTATATCAACTTACTTGCTTGTGATGATGGATAGGCCAAGTTCATCTACCAACCCGATCTTCGACGATCCTCAAGAAGCGAACAACTACGTCACCAAACTACATCTATTCGGTGTCCAACGAGCTCTACATCAAGAGAGTGAAGCTATGCGAGAGTACATTGGTCAAGTTGCCGAGGACGCGCGACAATTCCAACAAAGCACCAAGGAGCAAATCGACCTCATCAACACCAACATGTCTACTCAATACAATGAGCTACGGACATTGATCATCAACCGACGTTCTTCCTCAACATCATCTCATCGACGAAGCCGCTCAAGTCGACATACCGACTCAACGCAAGACTCAAGTACACCTACGTCAAACACTCTTCGTCAAGCCGCACGTCAAGCTCGACATGAACATCGGCAACCTCTACATGACAAGAGTTCCCAAGAGCTATTCGACGAACAAGAAAATCGACGTCGTCACAACCAAGCTACACTTGAGCAAGCACAAGAACGGCAACGAATACGCCAACAACAACAAGAGCGAGCTCGTCAATATCAAGAAGAGCAAGATGCCGAGGCTAACCACCAAGCACAACAACGTCGAGAAGCTCAAGCTATGGAGGCGCAACGTGCTTTACAAGATGCACATCGCAATGTGGCAGCCCGCACTCGTCACACTCGTCAAGAAGAGGATTTCCTTCGAGATGAGATGCAAGAAAGGCGCCATCTAGCAAGAATGCAAGAAGAAGCTCCTCCTCACGCGCGGCAAGAGCAACAACCCCAACAAGAACATCTTCCTCAACAAGAGCAACAAGATATGGCAAACCGCCAAAATCGAGATCATCTTCCCAATAGGCAAGGAAACAATGACGAGCATCGCTATGGCAAGCTCAAGTTCACCATGCCAAAGTTTTCCGGAAGCATTGATCCCGAAGACTACCTCTCATGGGCATTGAAAGTTGACAAGATCTTTCGCCTTCACAACTTCGATGAAGAGAAGAAGATCGCTATGGCATCACTTGAGTTCCAAGACTATGTTCTCATTTGGTGGGAGCAAATCATAGAGAGAAGGGAAGCCAAAGGCGAACCTCCAATCACCACTTGAGCTCAAATGAAGGAAGTGATGAGAGCACGCTTCGTGCCTACACACTACAACCGTGACTTGTTCAAGAAGCTACAACTCCTCAAGCAAGGTACCAAGTCCGTTGAAGAGTACTACAAGGAGATGGAGATTGCCATGATACGAGCGAACATCACGGAAGATGATGAGCAAACTATGGCGCGATTCTTGAATGGACTCAACTATCCCATCAAGAAGATTGCGGACTTCCAACCATACAACAATCTCCTCGAGCTAGTACATCAAGCAACCAAAGCGGAGCGACAAGTTCACGAAGACTACAAGTACTCCAAGTTCAACTCCAAGAACTTCGGCTCCTATAACCAAGCTTCAACGACTTCGGTTACTCCTCCTACCTCTATCAAGCCTTCTACAAACTTCGGTGACAAGTCAAGCTACAAGAATGCGACTACCTCGAGTCGTCAACCTTCTACCAACAACTTCAAGCCAAGAGCTGCCTCAACTACAACTCCAACCGAAGATAACAACAAGACGAGCTCCATCAAATGCTTCAAGTGCCAAGGACGAGGCCACAAGTCATTTGAGTGCAAGACCGTTCGCACCATGATCATCAACGACGACGGATCATATGACTCCATGAGCGATGATGAGATGGAAGCACTTGAGCATGTAGCAATGCATCGCCAAGTCAATGCAGAAGAAGACAATCAAGTGTTTTGCGACAATGACTCAAGCCCCAACCTTGTTGTCTCCAAAGTCTTGACACTCAAACATCAACAAGATGACGACCAACGATGTCACATTTTCCATACGAAGGCCGGCATCAATGGACGCGCCGTCAAGGTTATCATCGATGGCGGAAGTTGCCACAACTTGGCAAGCGAAGAGCTATGCGACAAGCTTCATTTGGTCAAGACGAAGCATCCTCACCCCTACAAGGTCCAATGGCTCAACGACGCCGGAATTCTTCGAGTCGAGCACACCGTGCAAGTCTCTTTCAAGATTGGCGCTTACGAGGACACTCTTGAGTGTGATGTGATACCCATGTCCGTGTGCCACCTTATTCTTGGACGACCATGGCAATATGATCGTGGAGTCACACACAATGGACGGACGAATCACTATCACTTCAAGATGAAGGGCAAGGAATTCGTGCTCCAACCAATGACTCCAAGTCAAGTAGCCGCCGACAAGCTTTTACCTACTACCCATCGTGGAGAGAATGGTGAGAGAGCGAGCCACCAAAAAGAGAGCGAGAGCCACAAGCCAAATATGAGCGACTCCACGATGAGCGACAAGAAGCAACTAGTGCTATTTGCTACCAAACGTGAGATGAGAGAAGTGTGTGAGAACCCATCGAGCGTCTTCCACCTTGTGCTTCTATGCAAAGGGGAAGCCAAACCTACTAACACTTCACCACCTCCACCTTTGGTGTTGTCTAAATTGTTGCAGGAATTCTCGGACGTCTTTCCGGATGAGCTACCACCGGGTCTACCTCCACTTCGAGGGATAGAACACCGCATCGACCTCGTACCCGGTGCTCCACTTCCAAACAAAGCTCCGTACCGCGTCAACCCCGAGGAAACGAAGGAGATACAACGGCAAGTGCAAAATCTCATCGACAAGGGTCATGTACGTGAAAGTCTAAGCCCTTGTGCCGTTCCCGTTATTCTCGTGCCTAAGAAAGACGGAACTTTTCGCATGTGTTCCGATTGCCGCCCGATAAATGCTATCACCGTTAGATATCGTCACCCTATTCCTCGCTTAGATGACATGCTTGATGAACTTTGTGGTGCCACCATCTTTTCAAAAATTGATCTTAAAAGTGGTTACTACCAAATTCGAATTCAAGAGGGTGATGAGTGGAAAACTGCTTTTAAAACCAAGTTCGGGTTATACGAGTGGCTTGTTATGCTAATGGGCTTATCGGAAGCACCCGGCACTTTCGTGCGTCTTATGCACTTTGTTCTTAGACCCTACATAGGTGTCTTTGTTGTGGTTTACTTTGATGACATTCTTGTGTTTAGCAAGTCGCTTGAAGAACATGTTGACCATGTACAACTAGTTTTGCAAGCACTTCGCAAACAACAATTGTATGCTAATATGGAAAAATGCACTTTTGGGGTTGACAAGGTTGTCTTTCTAGGATTTGTCGTATCTTCTCAAGGTGTTCACGTTGATGAAACTAAAATTGAAGCAATTAAAACTTGGCCTCAACCAAAGAATCTTATGCAAGTGCGTAGTTTCCTTGGTCTAGCCGGTTTCTATCGACGTTTTGTGAAGGATTTTAGCACCATTGCTATGCCTCTACACGCTTTGAGCAAGAAGAACGCACCCTTCATTTGGGGTCCTTCGCAAGACACCGCGTTCAATGAGCTTAAGAGCTTGCTCACGCACGCACCACTTCTAGCACTACCAAACTTTGACAAACCGTTTGAGATTCATTGTGATGCTAGTGGTACCGGCATCGGTGGCGTGCTAATGCAAGAAAAGCGCCCAATTGCGTACTTTAGCGAGAAGCTATCGGGAGCGCAACTTATCTATCCTATCTATGATAAAGAGCTTTATGCCTTGGTGAGAGTTCTACGTGTTTGGGAACACTATCTTAGACCTCATGAATTCATTCTTCATACGGACCATGAGACACTCAAGTATCTCAAAGGTCAAACCAAGTTGAACAAGCGTCATGCTAAATGGAGTGAGTTCATTGAGTCTTTTCCCTATGTCATCAAATACATCAAGGGCAAAGAAAATGTTGGGGCGGACGCGCTTTCCCGCAAATGCATGCTTGTAACACAACTTGAGTTGAATGTGATTGGCTTTGAGCATATTAAAGATTTATATGAGCATGATCCTTTCTTTGCAAATGCCTATGCTAAATGCTTGACTCACACTTCTTGGGAGCATTACTACATCAAAGATGGATATCTTATGAGAGCTAACAAACTTTGTATTCCCGAGTCTTCGCTTCGTTTGCTCCTTTTGCAGGAATCGCATGGAGGAGGACTCATGGGACACTTTGGACGAGACAAGACGTTTGCTACACTCTCTAAGAACTATTTTTGGCCCAAGATGCTTCGTGACGTCTCACGCTTCACCAACCGTTGTTCTACATGCCGCAAAGCTAAGTCCAAAGCTCAATCTTATGGTCTTTATATGCCTCTTCCTATTCCATATCACCCATGGGAAGACATAAGCATGGATTTCATACTTGGCTTGCCTAGGACTCAAAATGGCAAAGATTCCGTGTTTGTCGTGGTAGATAGGTTCTCCAAAATGGCTCATTTCATTCCTTGTAACAAGAGCGACGATGCTTCACATGTTGCAACTCTCTTTTGCAGGGAGATACTTCGTCTACACGGCGTGCCCAAAACGATCGTCTCCGACCGGGACGTCAAGTTCCTGAGTTACTTTTGGAAAACACTATGTGCCAAGCTCGGAATCAAGCTTCTATTTTCTTCGGCGTACCATCCACAAACGGACGGCCAGACGGAGGTGACGAACCGCACGCTATCCACTCTTCTTCGTGTGTTGATCAAGAGGAACATCCGGGAATGGGAGCATTGCTTACCAATCGCCGAGTTCGCCTACAACCGCGCAAGACACTCCACAACCGGCAAGTCCCCCTTCGAGATCGTCTACGGCTTCAACCCGTTGTCACCTTTGGACATCCTACCGCTTCCTCTCCAAGAGCGCACGAACATGGACGCAAGTGCAAGGGCAACTTATCTCAAGAAGGTGCACGAAGACACAAGGGCGATGATCGAGCGACAAGTCCACCGTCGCGCCACCAAGATCAACGTCAACAAGGCACCGATGGTGTTCCAACCGGGAGATCTTGTTTGGCTTCACCTTCGCAAGGACCGCTTCCCACTCGAGCGCAAGTCCAAGCTTCTACCTCGCGCCGACGGACCCTTCAAGGTGCTAGCACGCTACAACGACAACGCCTACAAGATCGACATCCCACGAGACAAGTACTCCATGAGCGATACTTTCAACATCAAGGACCTCTCTCCTTTCCATGGTGATGAAGATTTCGATCCGAGGTCGGATCTTTCCCAAGGGAGGGGAGATGATACGGTGTATCCTAGGGCCATCCCCATGGACCCTCCTTCACCCCCTCAAGTGCCTCAAGGACCGATGACACGTGCCCGTACTAGAGCTTTCGAGACCGAGGTGACGTCACTCCTAGCCCTACTTCCTTATGAATCTTGCGAGACATGGTTGCTACCTCAAGCGAGTGTGCTTTGTGTGCTCAGGTGTGAAGGAGACCGCTTCGGAGAAGAGCGTGAAGATGGACAAGTCCCCAAGGCCACGGACGAACTGATGCATCGAGAAGGGCAGAAGGGAGCTCCAGGCCCCGGACATCCGGCCCCATGGCCCGGACATCCGGCACCTGGGCCATCAACTACAGAAGACCAGCAGCAACTGAAGCTACAGGGCCCGGACATCCGGCCAGGGCCCGGCCATCCGGCCAAGCATGGCCCGGACATCCGGCCCCGGGCCCGGAAATCCGGCGCCTCTGTCCAGAGAGCGCCCGAGACCAGACCGCTCCAGCCCGGACATCCGGCACCTCGCCCCGGACGTCCGGCACCCCTCGAAGACCCGGACATCCGGGCCGCCGCCCGGACATCCGGCCCCTGATCTGCCTGCGTGCAGCCCCCTGGGCCGAGGCCCATGTACCCATTCGCCCCGTAGACTATATATACTCCTTTCCTCATTCCGTTTAGGGTTAGCTGTGGTTTTAGCTCATTTGACACTTGTGTGGATTTCTCCCACGAGACCGGTGCGCCTCTACGGAGAAGATCCACCTCTGGATTCAAGACCCCTAACGGGAAGATCCCACGGGATTCCAAGACCTCCTCACGGAGAAGACTATCTTTGTATCACCGGCGTTGACTTTGGATCATGTATCTCGACCTTGTATCGCGAATCTAGCACTTGTGTGATTGCTTCCGTGTTGATTTGAGTGTTCTCTCTTGTGTTTTCCCCATCTTTCTCCGTGTTTTCCCCGTGTTCATCGTGTGCCAACCTCCAAACGTGAAAGATCCGCTGATTAGGGTTCCACCCTGCATCAGATTCAATGGCCAAGAACATCATCTGTGGTCATCTGACCAAAGGACAGTACGGTCGTGTGAGTGCTCTGGACACGTCAAAGGAAGTTTGGGACTGGCTCTCAATGGTTAATGAAGGAGTCTCTACCCAGAGAGATCAAAGGATCAGCATCCTTCGCAATCTCTTCAATCGCTTCAAGAGACATGACAATGAGAATGTCCAGCACACTTTTGATCGTCTCACCGACATCACAAATGAGCTTCAAGCACTTGGTGCCACTGAGATCACCAAGCATGAAATCGTTAAGACCCTTCTGAGATCACTCGACAGCTCATTTGATATCCTTGCATTGATGATTCAAGAACGTCCTGACTTCAAGACTCTCGATCCATCTGATATACTTGAGAGGCTCAACACACATGAGTTCCAGCTATATGAGAAGCATGACATCTATGGTCCCAACTATGGCCGATCTCGCGCTTTGAAGGCAAAAGCTGTTTCCTCATCTAAAGAAGAATCTGACTACAGTTCTGATGATCCTGAAGACATTGGAAATGAGCTTGCCATGCTTGTGAGGAAGTTCCAGAAATTCACTAGGAAGAAAGGCTTTAGAATGTCTTTAAGATCCAGCTCAAGAAATGATGAAGCATCTGCTCATGACTACAAGAAAAGAACATGTCATAAGTGCAAGAAACCTGGTCACTACATCTCTGAGTGTCCTCAGTGGGACAACGAGAAGAAGAAAAAGAAGAGCAAGGAATATGATTCTGATGACAATAAAAAGAAGAAATACTCAAAGTCTTCTTCAAAGTCTTCATCAAAGTATTCATCACACAAGAAGAATTCATCTGGCAAGGCTCGCGCTTTTGTTGGCAAGGAGATGGATTCCGAGGAAGAGTCTGCTTCTGAAGAGGTGGAAGTGGAGTCGGAGGAAGAGTCTGATTCTGGTGCTGCAAGTCTGGCTTTAGCCACTGCCTACGTGGGCAAGTCTATCCTCAACACTGAAGACAATGGCCCCGTCCCCAACAATGTGATGAGGACGACTACTCTGCACCCACCTTCTGCTTCATGGCACGCGGTGCCAAGGTAAAATCACGCGATGCTTAGTTTCAAACATCTAGTGAAGATGACTCTGACTGTGAATCAAAACCTAGCTACAAAACACTTGCTAAAATTGCCACTGAACAGCAGAAAGCCATGGAACATATTCAAAAACTGTTGGACAAAAGCGATGACCTGTTGGGCGCGGAAATGACCCGTTCTCAGTCCTTAATTGAAGACATAAAAAATCTTCATGTTAAGTACAAAGAACTTGAAGAGCTTTATGAATCGCTTTCAAAAACTCATGAAAAGCTTTCCCACGATTACATTCAAAGGAAGCGAGAACTTGAGAAAGTGAAAGCGGCTCATGAAGATCTTCAAAAGGAGAGTGAGTCACTCCGCGCACAACTGATCAATGCTACTCACGAAGAGTTTGAACCACCATGTCTAAAATGCATTGAACGTGATAATGCTACATCTGTTGCTGAATGCTCTACTGCTGCCACTGTTGCAATATCTTCAACTATTAATGTGGAAACTAACCCCTCTGCTGAGGAAATCAGTACTATTGCTGATGAAAATGCTAGGTTGAAGACTCTGCTTGAAACAGGGATGTACAAAAGCCTCAAAGGGCATCAGACTCTATGTGATGTCCTCAAAAAGGAGATACTGAACCGAAACCCTAGGGAAGAGGGTGTTGGGTTCGACAGGAAAATGAATGTCGATGGTTCATACTGGAAGCCTGAGTAGTATCCCAAAACCACATGGGTTGCTGCAAAGGAACCTACAGTGGATCCATCTACCTTATCTGGCTTCACTTGTGCTAATCCTGTTATCATTGATGAATCTCTTGATGCAAACTATAAACTGTTTAAGAATCAAAATGGTGAAGTGTTTGCCAGGTATATTGGTACTAACTGCAGGAATGGACCACCTATGAAGAAGATCTGGGTACCCAAAGGTTGTCTTGAGAAGCTTCCAGCAAATACTATCATGACACCTCCTGGAATGAAGACAAACCCCAGACCAAAGGCTTCATATGGTCCTAAGGCTTCATACAGACAAAGGACTCACCTGAGTCACCCTAACACAGATGTTTTACAGGGAAATCATACTCAGACCCATGAATATGAGCGTGTTTCTTCAAACCGCTATGTTCATAAATCAAAGCACTTTTCTGCCTATTCTTATGAGTATTATTCTCCTCCTGCAAGGCTATTTGCTAAGGCCCCAAAGCCAAAATTCTCAGATGCCGCTCTTAGACTCATTGCTTCTATGCCACCCCTGAAGATGTGGGTGGTTAAGAAGAACTAACTTTCTCTTGCAGGGAAAGGTCTCCAGCCTATAATCAAAGGCTTCTGATGCTATTGTTGGGGACCTAAAACACTTGTAGGGCACAAGATCAAATGCCCAAAATGACTTACTGCTCATACTATTCATAAGTCACTTGCTGAACATCTTATCAGTCCTGACTTACATCTAAAGCTTTCATAATCCACTTATGCATCAAATGTTTATGCTTCATAATGGCTTTTGGTGAAGCCTATCCTCCTAACTGCATTGTATGGGGAGACACCAAAGTCTTCAGAATGGATTATGGATAGCGGATGCACTAATCATATGACTGGTGATTGAAACCTTCTCATGGATTCAACTTTACGTCCATTCAACAAGAGTCACATCACATTTGCTGATACTGGTAAAAGCAAAGTGTTGGGTCTAGGTAGAGTTGCAATCTCAAGAGATCAGCACATGGATAAAGTCATGCTTGTTGAATCTCTTAGCTTCAACTTAATGCCTGTCTCAATGCTTTGTGACTTAAACATGATTGTGATCTTTGGTAAATTTCGTTGCATTGTACTAATGGAATCTGACAAGTCTTTAGTATTTGAAGGATACAGAAAAGGTGATCTGTATATGGTAGATTTCTCAGCAGGACCGCAGATGGCCGTATGTCTTCTAGCAAAAGCTTCAGAGTGCTGGCTCTGGCATCGGAGGCTAGGACATGCTGGCATGAGGAACTTGCACACTCTCGCAAAGAAGAAGCATGTCATAGGCATCGAGGAAGTCAAGTTCAAGAAAGATCATCTATGTGGTGCCTGTGAAGCCGGGAAGATGACTAGAGCCAAGCATCCCTCGAAGACGATCATGACAACATGCAAACCCTTTGAGCTACTTCACATGGACTTATTTGGCCCTACTCACTACTCCACATTCTCTACCACAACCTGTCTCTATGGCTTCGTCATTGTTGATGATTATTCAAGATACACATGGGTGCACATAATACTCTACAAGACTGAAGTGCAAGATGTCTTCAGACGCTTCGCCAACCGTGCCATGAACAATTATGACATCAAGATCAAGCACATCAGAAGTGACAATGGCACTGAATTCAAGAACACTAGCCTCGATCTTTATCTGGATGAGATGGGAATCACTCATGAATTCTCAGCCCCATACACCTCAACAAAATGGGATCGTTGAGCGCAAGAACAGAACTCTAATTGAGATGGCTCGAACAATGCTCGATGAGTACAAAACACCAAGAAGATTCTGGCCCGAAGCTATTGACACTGCATGCCATATCATCAACCATGTTTATCTTCACAAGCTTCTGAAGAAAACATCCTATGAACTCCTCACTGGAAAGAAGCCAAATGTAAGCTACTTCAGAGTATTTGGAGCTAAGTGCTGGATCAAGGATCCTCATCATAAGTCAAAATTTGCACCCAAAGCTCATGAAGGCTTCATGCTCGGATATGGAAAGGACTCACACTCCTACAGAGTCTTCAACATTTTTCTCTATAAAACTGTTGAAACTGTGGATGTGAGGTTTGATGAGACAAATGGATCACAAAGGGAATCCCTACCAAATGTGCTAGATGAAGCTTCACCAAATGAATCTATCAAGCTAATGGGAACTGGTGAGATCATGCCTTCTGAAGCACAACCTGACGAGGAACTCATCATCTCTGCTCCAAATCAACCTGACGACAATGCTCAGCCTGAAGACAATACTCCTGATGAAGACAATGCACACCAAGAGCAAAATCTTCGTCCAGCTCATCCTCGTGTTGCAAATGAAGTACAGGTTGAGAAGATAATTGATAGCATAAATGCTCCTGGTCCACTCACTCGCTCAAGAGCAACACAGCTTGCAAATTTCTGTGGGCATTTTGCTTTTGTCTCAATATCTGAACCCAAGAAAGTTGCTGAAGCTTTTATGGAGCCTAAATGGATTCAAGCAATGCAAGAAGAGCTTCAACGGTTTGAGCTGAACAATGTGTGGGAACTTGTCAAGCGTCCTGATCCTCGAAAGTACAACATAATAGGCACAAAAGGGATCTATCGCAACAAGCAAGATGAGCATGGTCAAGTGGTCAGAAACAAAGCTCGTCTCGTTGCTCAAGGATACACTCAAGTTGAAGGGATTGACTTCGAGGAAACATTTGCTCCTGTGGCTAGACTTGAAGCTATTCTCATACTGCTAGCCTATGCAAATCATCACAACATACTTCTATATCAAATGGATGTAAAGAGTGCCTTTCTCAATGGAAGAATTGAAGAAGAAGTGTATGTTGCACAACCACCTGGCTTTGAAGACCCAAAACATCCTGATATGGTATACAAGCTCAACAAGGCACTATATGGCCTCAAACAAGCGCCTCGTGCTTGGTATGACACCCTCAAAGACTTCTTGAAGAGCAAAGGCTTCAAACCTGGATCCCTAGATCCCACACTCTTCATGAAGACATATGATGATGAGCTATTTGTCTGCCAAATCTATGTGTATGACATTATCTTCGGCTGCACGGACAAGAAATACAGTGATGAGTTTGGTCACATGATGCAAGAACAATATCAAATGTCCATGATGGGCGAGATGAAATTCTTCCTTGGTCTTCAAATTCATCAGCAAAGCAACAACATCTTCATATCTCAAGAAAAGTACCTCAAAGATTGCTTGAAAAAGTTTGGAATGCAAGACTGCAAAGGGTACTCGACGCCAATGCCTGCTAAACATCATCTGGGTCCCGACGCCAATGGTAAAGAGTTTGATCAACAGGTATACCGCTCCATGATTGGTTCTTTACTTTATTTATGTGCATCTAGGCCAGATATTATGCTTAGTGTTTGCATGTGTGCTCGATATCAAGCGGCACCAAAGGAGTCGCATCACTTAGCTGTGAAGCGAATACTTCGATATTTGGCTTACACCCCAACACTAGGATTATGGTATCCAAAGGTCTCAGAGTTTGATCTAGTAGGATTTTCAGATGCTGATTATGCTGGTGACAAAGTTGATCGTAAGTCCACATCTGGCACATGTCACTTTCTAGGACGATCACTTGTCTGTTAGTCTTCAAAGAAGCAGAACTGCGTATCACTCTCCACTGCTGAATCTGAATACATTGCTGCTGGATCTTGCTGCGCTCAGCTTCTCTGGATGAAGCAAACACTCAAGGACTATGGAGTCCATCTGAAGCATGTGCCACTCTTATGTGATAATGAAAGCGCCATCAAGATTGCCAACAACCCAGTTCAGCACTCGAAGACAAAGCACATTGAAATTCATCATCACTTTCTCAGAGATCATGTTATGAAGGAAGATATTGATATCATACACGTCAACACTAAAGAGCAACTGGCAGATATCTTCACAAAGCCCTTGGATGAGAAAAAGTTTTGCAAGTTGCGGTGTGAGCTAAATATCTTAGAATCCTCAAATGTCCTGTAATCAGGCACACATCCTAACACTTATGCATATTGATGACTTAGATGTGCAACACACGAAGTAAAGTATATCTTTAATCAATGAAGACTTACATTCTAAGTGTGAATACATTAACATGGAATTTGACTTCGGAGCGCCACGATAATTGTGCGCCGTGTCTGGGTCTAATACTTCCTATACGATGGGTAACGCCACCACCAAATTCTTGTTTGAAGCATTTGCAAAGTCTTCGCACTTGGTTTATCTTCACATAGGACATCATATATATATATATATATATATATATATATATATATATATATATATATATATATATATATATATATATAGTTGTGTTTTGTCCTCAACAACATTCACTTATAGCAATGTCTTCATATTTGAATCTTTTGGACTAAGTGAATGTGATCGGACCCTAACCTCTCTATGCTTTCTCATCTCACACTCCTTCTATCCAAATCATATGTGATACGGTGTATCCTAGGGCCATCCCCATGGACCCTCCTTCACCCCCTCAAGTGCCTCAAGGACCGATGATACGTGCTCGTACTAGAGCTTTCGAGACCGAGGTGACGTCACTCCTAGCCCTACTTCCTTATGAATCTTGCGAGACATGGTTGCTACCTCAAGCGAGTGTGCTTTGTGTGCTCAGGTGTGAAGGAGACCACTTCGGAGAAGATCTTGAAGATGGACAAGTCCCCAAGGTCATGGACGAGCTGATGCAACAAGAAGACCAGAAAACAGCTCCAGGCCCCGGACATCCGGCCCCCTGGCCCGGACATCCGGCCCCTGGGCATCTCTCTACAGAAGGCCAGCCACAGGGCCCGGACATCCGGCCAGGGCCCGGACATCCGGCCAGGCACGGCCCGGACATCCGGCCCCGCGCCCGGAAATCCGGCGCCTCTGTCCAGAGAGCACCCGAGACGCGTCCACTCCAGCCCGGACATCCGGGCCCCCGCCCCGGACATCCGGCGACCCGTGAAGCCCCGGACATCCGGCCCGCCGCCCGGACGTCCGGTCCGTGAAATGCCTGCGCGCATCCCCTGGGCCGAGGCCCATGTACCCATTCGCCCCGTAGACTATATATACTCCTCTCCTCATTCCGTTTAGGGTTAGCTGTGGTTTAGCTCATTTGACACTTGTGTGGATTTCTCCCACGAGACCGGTGCGCCTCTACGGAGAAGATCCACCTCTGGATTCAAGACCCCTAACGGGAAGATCCCACGGGATTCCAAGACCTCCTCACGGAGAAGACTATCTGTATCACCGTTGTTGACTTTGGATCATGGATCTCAACCTTGTATCGCGAATCTAGCATTTGTGTGATTGCTTCCGTGTTGATTTGAGTGTTCTCTCTTGTGTTTTCCCCATCTTTCTCCGTGTTTTCCCCGTGTTCATCGTGTGCCAACCTCCAAACGTGAAAGATCCGCTGATTAGGGTTCCACCCTGTATCATATGGTATCTAGAGCAAAGGTTTCTCACGATTTTGGAGCCCCACACGTCGTTTTCTAGCCTGTTTTTGTCGTGTTCTTCCTAATTTCGAAAAATTTCCCAACAAAAAGAGCCCCAAAAATTTTCTGTGATCTGTTGATTTGGCAAGATTTTGTTGAATTTGTTCCATGGATTTGATGTGCCACGTGTGGATCTAGTTTTTCCTCCACTTTTCCCCAAATTTCATCCGAAAAATCCACCGAATTTTTGTCCCGAAACCCCTTTTGCAACGTGTTCTTGCTGGCTCGGGCACCCCGGACATCCGGCTCGTGCCCCGGACATCCGGCCCGGCCCGGACATCCGGCCCCTGGCCCGGACATCCGGCCTCCCGCAGCCATTTTTCCCGCAGCCATTTCCCCACCTCTCCGCCATTTTCGTTCGGTGCTCCACCATTTCTTCCGCATACCACCACCTTTTCCGCATCCACCATCGCTTACCCGCTTCGAGTTTGGAAAATTTGTCTCCATTTGCCGTGGATACTTGAGTTGTGGTTTCACCGTTTCCTTGGATGTTTAGGCTACCTTGGGACGGCAAGACTTCGACAACACCACCGCTCAACTTCGGCAAGGACGGTAACATCGACGACACTTCGATCATTCTATCTTGCAATTGCATTGTCACCCTATGAACCATCTTTGCGTAGCTTTCCCATTGAGACTAGCCATTTGAGTATTGCCGGGCCACGACACTTGTGCACATTAGTGATAGTGATAGATATTGCATACTACATCATTGTGAGTAACATCACATCATCTTGGTATCTTGCATATCCCCGTGTGCCACAAGAGTGCTCCGCATACACAATAACTACCTCGATCCGAGAAGCATACATATGTGCCAAAAGAAAGAGCTCAAAAGCTTTTAAGCAAAAGAGCCAATCCAAGCAAAGAAACTATAGCATCATACGCCTTGCATCCAAAGAGATCATACATAGAAACATCATCTTGTGCTCAAGCATCGGCACATCATACACTCATAGCATACTTGTGATAGATAGTCGTTACGTTTTGCCCATATAGGTCGTGCACAAGTGCGTATCCGCCTATTAAGCAATCGGTTAGCGTCTCTCTAGCGTTGTGCAACACGAGCATTTTCCGTGGTTTACCACATTTTTCGCTCATCCTTGGTTGCACAACCACATTTATCTATCCGTGCGTGTGTTCCGTGTGCTACTCTTTGCTAGTGATCTACTTGTTGCATGAGCAAATTTGTGAACCATTTTCAACATCTTTGAGTCATTTTGACGATTGCATTGAATTTGTGCCACATCCTAACCAAGCTCCTCTCAAAGCTTTACTTGTGTAGGTGTGAGAATCGACACGAAGTGATACCAATAGTGCTATTTCCGGGTTACATTGTTGAGTGATCATTGATCCATTTTCAACCTCGGTTAAGGTACATTGATATTGTCTTCTCCTTTCTCCACTCACTTACTTGCTTGTGATGATGGATAGGCCAAGTTCATCTACCAACCCTGATACAGGGTGGAACCCTAATCAGCGGATCTTTCACGTTTGGAGGTTGGCACACGATGAACACGGGGAAAACACAAGGGGAAGACGGGGAAAACACAAGAGAGAACACTCAAATCAACACGGAAGCAATCACACAAGTGCTAGATTCGCGATACAAGGTCGAGGTACATGATCCAAAGTCAACAACGGTGATACAGATAGTCTTCTCCCGGAGGAGGTCTTGGAATCCCGTGGGATCTTCCCGTTAGGGGTCTTGAATCCAGAGGTGGATCTTCTCCGTAGAGGCGCACCGGTCTCGTGGGAGAAATCCACACAAGTGTCAAATGAGCTAAACCACAGCTGCGTCTAAAGGGAGGAGGTCAACAGTATTTATATTACACACGCGGTCGCCGTCGTAGCGGACGTCCGGGGGTTACCGGACGTCCGGTGGTTCCGGAGGGACCGGACGTCCGGTAATCCTCGGATTTCCGCTATTTAGCTTCTGTTGCCGAAGTCACGGACGTCCGGTGGCTTCCGGTCGTCCGGTCGTCTGGGAGGGGCCGGACGTCCGGTGTTTTCCGGTCGTCCGGTGCCTGGGAGTCGCCGCTCGTCCGGTGCAGGCCGGACGTCCGGTGCCTGTAGCATCTTCAGCATTCCTTCTTCTTGTCTCGAGCACTTGTCGGTCCTGTCCTCTTGAGCATCATGTAGAGCTGTCCCGCGGCCTTCGTCCAAGTACCTGAGTATGCATATAGTCTCTGATGAAGGTAGAGGCCGTACCTCAAGTGAATCCGAAAGATGTAAAGAGAGGAGCGAGGTCACCTCGGTCTCAAAAGCTCTTGCACGTGCTCTAGTCATGGGTCCTTTGGGCACTTGGTGAGGCGATGAAGGGTCCATGGTGATGGCCCTAGGATACACCGTATCATCTCCCCTCCCTTGGGAAAGATCCGACCTCGGATCGAAATCTTCATCACCATGGAAAGGAGAGAGGTCCTTGATGTTGAAAGTATCGCTCACGGAGTACTTGTCTCGTGGGATGTCGATCTTGTAGGCGTTGTCGTTGTAGCGTGCTAGCACCTTGAAGGGTCCGTCGGCGCGAGGTAGAAGCTTGGACTTGCGCTCGTGTGGGAAGCGGTCCTTGCGAAGGTGGAGCCAAACAAGATCTCCCGGTTGGAACACCATCGGTGTCTTGTTGACGTTGAACTTGGTGGCGCGACGGTGGACTTGTCGCTCGATCATCGCCCTTATGTCTTCGTGCACCTTCTTGAGATAAGTTGCCCTTGCACTTGCGTCCATGTTCGTGCGCTCTTGTAGAGGAAGAGGTAGGATGTCCAAAGGCGACAACGGGTTGAAGCCGTAGACGATCTCGAAGGGGGACTTGCCGGTTGTGGAGTGTCTTGCGCGGTTGTAGGCGAACTCGGCGATTGGCAAGCAATGCTCCCATTCCCGGATGTTCCTCTTGATCAACACACGAAGAAGAGTGGAGAGCGTGCGGTTCGTCACCTCCGTCTGACCGTCCGTTTGTGGATGGTACGCCGAAGAAAAGAGAAGCTTGATTCCGAGCTTGGCACATAGTGTTTTCCAAAAGTAACTCAAGAACTTGACGTCCCGGTCGGAGACGATCGTTTTGGGCACGCCGTGTAGACGAAGTATCTCCCTACAAAAGAGAGTGGCAACATGTGAAGCATCGTCTATCTTGTTACAAGGAATGAAATGAGCCATTTTGGAGAACCTATCTACCACGACAAGCACGGAATCTTTGCCATTTTGAGTCCTCGGCAAGCCAAGTATGAAATCCATGCTTATGTCTTCCCATGGGTGATATGGAATAGGAAGAGGCATATAAAGGCCATAAGATTGAGCTTTGGACTTAGCTTTGCGGCATGTAGAACAGCGGTTGGTGAAGCGTGAGACGTCACGAAGCATCTTGGGCCAAAAATAGTTCTTAGAGAGTGTAGCAAACGTCTTGTCTCGTCCAAAGTGTCCCATGAGTCCTCCTCCATGCGATTCCTGCAAAAGGAGCAAACGAAGCGAAGACTCGGGAATGCAAAGTTTGTTAGCTCTCATAAGATATCCATGTTTGATGTAGTAATGCTCCCAAGAAGTGTGAGTCAAGCATTTAGCATAGGCATTTGCAAAGAAAGGATCATGCTCATATAAATCTTTAATATGCTCAAAGCCAATCACATTCAACTCAAGTTGTGTTACAAGCATGCATTTGCGGGAAAGCGCGTCCGCCACAACATTTTCTCTGCCCTTGATGTATTTGATGACATAGGGAAAAGACTCAATGAACTCACTCCATTTAGCATGACGCTTGTTCAACTTAGTTTGACCTTTGAGATACTTGAGTGTCTCATGGTCCGTATGAAGAATGAATTCATGAGGTCTAAGATAGTGTTCCCAAACACGTAGAACTCTCACCAAGGCATAAAGCTCTTTATCATAGATAGGATAGTTAAGTTGCGCTCCCGATAGCTTTTCGCTAAAGTACGCAATTGGGCGCTTTTCTTGCATTAGCACGCCACCTATGCCGGTACCACTAGCATCACAATGAATCTCAAACGGTTTGTCAAAGTTTGGTAGGGCTAGAAGTGGTGCGTGCGTGAGCAAGCTCTTAAGCTCATTGAACGCGGTCTTGCGAAGGACCCCAAATGAAGGGTGCGTTCTTCTTGCTCAAAGCGTGTAAAGGCATAGCAATGGTGCTAAAGTCCTTCACAAAACGTCTATAGAAACCGGCTAGACCAAGGAAACTACGCACTTGCATGAGATTCGTTGGTTGAGGCCAAGTTTTAATTGCTTCAATTTTAGTTTCATCAACGTTAACACCTTGAGAAGACACGACAAATCCTAGAAAGACAACCTTGTCAACGCCAAAAGTGCATTTTTCCATATTAGCATACAATTGTTGTTTGCGAAGTGCTTGCAAAACTAGTTGGACATGGTCAACATGTTCTTCAAGCGACTTGCTAAACACAAGAATGTCATCAAAGTAAACCACGACAAAGACACCTATGTAGGGTCGAAGAACAAAGTGCATAAGACGCACAAAAGTGCCGGGTGCTTCCGATAAACCCATTGGCATGACAAGCCACTCATATAACCCAAACTTGGTTTTGAAAGCAGTTTTCCACTCATCACCCTCTTGAATGCGAATTTGGTAGTAACCACTTTTAAGATCAATTTTTGAAAAGATGGTGGCACCACAAAGTTCATCAAGCATGTCATCTAAGCGCGGAATAGGGTGACGATATCTAACGGTGATAGCATTTATCGGGCGGCAATCGGAACACATGCGAAAAGTTCCGTCTTTCTTAGGCACGAGAATAACGGGAACGGCACAAGGGCTTAGACTTTCACGTACATGACCCTTGTCGATGAGGTTTTGCACTTGCCGTTGTATCTCCTTCGTTTCCTCAGGGTTGACGCGGTAAGGAGCTTTGTTTGGAAGGGGAGCACCGGGTACGAGGTCGATGCGGTGTTCTATCCCTCGAAGTGGAGGTAGACCCGGTGGTAGCTCATCCGGAAAGACGTCCGAGAATTCCTGCAACAATTTAGACAACACAAGAGGTGGAGGTGGTGAAGTGTTAGTAGGCTTGGCTTCCCCTTTGCATAGAAGCACAAGGTGGAAGACGCTCGATGGGTTCTCACACACTTCTCTCATCTCACGTTTAGTAGCAAATAACACTAGTTGTTTCTTGTCGCTCATCGTGGAGTCGCTCATATTTGGCTTGTGGCTCTCACTCTCTTTTTGGTGGCTCGCTCTCTCACCATTCTCTCCACGATGGGTGGTAGGTAAAAGTTTGTCGGCGGCAACTTGACTTGGGGACATTGGCCGAAGCACGAATTCCTTGCCCTTCATCTTGAAATGATAGTGATTTGTCCGTCCATTGTGTGTGACTCCACGATCATATTGCCATGGGCGTCCAAGAATAAGGTGGCACACGGACATGGGTATCACATCACACTCAAGGGTGTCCTCGTAGGCGCCAATCTTGAAAGAGACTTGCACGGTGTGCTCGACTCGAAGAATTCCGGCGTCGTTGAGCCATTGGACCTTGTAGGGGTGCGGATGCTTCGTCTTGACCAAATGAAGCTTGTCGCATAGCTCTTCACTTGCCAAGTTGTGGCAACTTCCGCCATCGATGATAACCTTGACGGAGCGTCCATTGATGCCGGCCTTCGTATGAAAAATATGACATCGTTGGTCGTCATCTTGTTGATGTTGGAGTGTCAATACTTTGGAGACAACAAGGTTGGGGCTTGAGTCATTGTCGCAAAACACTTGATTGTCTTCTTCTTCATCGAAGTTGTGAAGGCGAAAGATCTTGTCAACTTTCAATGCCCATGAGAGGTAGTCTTCGGGATCGATGCTTCCGGAGAACTTAGGCATGGTGAACTTGAGCTTGCCATAGCGATGCTCGTCATTGTTTCCTTGCCTATTGGGAGGATGATCTCGATGTTGGCGGTTTGCCATATCATGTTGCTCTTGTCGCGCTTGAGGAGGAGCTTCTTCTTGCATTCTTGCTTGATGGCGCCTTTCTTGCATCTCATCGCGAAGGAAATCCTCTTCTTGACGATTGTGTCGAGTGCGGGCTGCCACATTGCGATGTGCATCTTGTAGAGCACGTTGCGCCTCCATAGCTTGAGCTTCTCGACGTTGTTGTGCTTGACGGTTAGCCTCGGCATCTTGTTCTTCTTGATATTGGCGAGCTCGCTCTTGTTGTTGTTGGCGTAGTCGTTGCCGTTCTTGTGCTTGCTCAAGTGTAGCTTGGTTTTGACGTCGTCGATTGTCTTGCTCGTCGAATAGCTCTTGAGAACTCTTGTCATGTAGAGGTTGCCGATGTTCGTGTCGAGCTTGACGTGCGGCTTGACGAAGAGTGTTTGACGTAGGTGTACTTGAGTCTTGCGTTGAGTCGGTATGTCGACTTGAGCGGCTTCTTCGATGAGAAGATGTTGAGGAAGAACGTCGGTTGATGATCAATGTCCGGAGCTCAATGTATTGAGTAGACATGTTGGTGTTGATGAGGTCGATTTGCTCCTTGGTGCTTTGTTGGAATTGTCGCGCGTCCTCGGCAACTTGACCAATGTACTCTCGCATAGCTTCACTCTCTTGATGTAGAGCTCGTTGGACACCGAATAGATGTAGTTTGGTGACGTAGTTGTTCGCTTCTTGAGGATCGTCGAAGATCGGGTTGGTAGATGAACTTGGCCTATCCATCATCACAAGCAAGTATGTGAGTGGGAGAAAGGAGAAGACAATATCAATGTACCTTAACCGAGGTTGAAAATGGATCAATGATCACTCAACAATGTAACCCGGAAATAGCACTATTGGTATCACTTCGTGTCGATTCTCACACCTACACAAGTAAAGCTTTTAGAGGAGCTCGGTTAGGATGTGGCACAAATTCAATGCAATTGTCAAAGTGACTCAAAGATGTTGAAAATGGTTCACAAATTTGCTCATGCAACAAGTAGATCACTAGCAAAAGTAGCACACGGAACACACGCACGGATAGATAAATGTGGTCGTGCAACCAAGGGTGAGCGAAAATGTGGTAAACCACGGAAAATGCTCGTGTTGCACAACACTAGAGAGACGCTAGCCGATTGCTTAATAGGCGGATACGCACTTGTGCACGACCTATAAGAGGCAAAAAGTAACGACTATCTATCACAAGTATGCTATGAGTGTATGATGTGCCGATGCTTGAGCACAAGATGATGTTGCTATGTTGTATGATCTCTTTGGATGCAAGGCGTATGATGCTATTGTTTCTTTGCTTGGATTGGCTCTTTTGCTTAGAAGCTTTTGAGCTCTTTCTGTGGGCACATATGCATTCTTCTCGAATCGAGGTAGCTATTGTGTATGCGGAGCACTCTTGTGGCACAAGGAGATATGCAATATACCAAGATGATGTGGTATGCAATATATATGAGTATCACTAATGTGCACAAGTGTCGTGGCCCGGCAATACTCAAATGGCTAGTCTCAATGGGAAAGCTACGCAAAGATGGTTCATAGGGTGACAATGCAATTGCGAGGTAGAAGTGTCGTCGATGTTACCGTCCTTGCCGAAGTTGAGCGGTGGTGTTGTTGGAGTCTTGCCGTCCCAAGGTAGCCTAAACATCCAAGGAAACGGTGAAACCACAACTCAAGTATCCAATGCAAAGGTAGACACACTTTCCAAACTCAGAGCGGGAAAACGATGGTGGTTGCGGAAGGTAGGTGGTAGTTGGGGAAGGTGGATGGTAGCGGAAGGGTGGTAACTGAACAAGTTCAGCAGTGTCAGGAAATGTCGGACGTCCGGAAGTTACCGGTCGTCCGGTCGGTCTGGAAGGGTCGGACGTCCGGTGGAGTCCGGAAATCCGGTAAAAGCGTTCTGTGGTCGGGGTGCCGGTCGTCCGGTGTTTAGCGGACGTCCGGTGTCTCGAGGGGTCCCGGACGTCCGGTAAACGTCGGTCGTCCGGTAGGTTTAGGACTGGGTTGGAGGGATCCGTGGCGAAAACGGTGAAAGCGTGGTCGGATTTGCGGTGGAGAAACGGTGAGATGGTGGTGAAATGCTAGATCGACACGTGGCACAGCAAATCCATGGAACAAAGTCAACAAAATCTTGCCAAATCAACAGATCACAGAAAAAATTTTGGGGCTCTTTTTGTGGGGCAATTTTCGAAATTAGGAAGAACACGACAAAAACAGGCTAGAAAACAAAGTGTGGGGCTCCAAAATCGTGAGAAACCTTTGCTCTTGATACCATATGATACAGGGTGGAACCCTAATCAGCAGATCTTTCACGTTTGGAGGTTGGCACACGATGAACACGGGGAAAACACAAGGGGAAGACGAGGAAAACACAAGAGAGAACGCTCAAATCAACACGGAAGCAATCACACAAGTGCTAGATTCGCGATACAAGGTCGAGGTACATGATCCAAAGTCAACAACGGTGATACAGATAGTCTTCTCCCGGAGGAGGTCTTGGAATCCCGTGGGATCTTCCCGTTAGGGGTCTTGAATCCAGAGGTGGATCTTCTCCGTAGAGGCGCACCGGTCTCGTGGGAGAAATCCACACAAGTGTCAAATGAGCTAAACCACAGCTAAGTCTAAAGGAGGGAGGTCCACAGTATTTATATTACACACGCGGTCGCCGTCGTAGCGGACGTCCGGGGGTTACCGGACGTCCGGTGGTTCCGGAGGGACCGGACGTCCGGTAATCCTCGGATTTCCGCTATTTAGCTTCTGTTGCCGAAGTCACGGACGTCCGGTGGCTTCCGGTCGTCCGGTCGTCTGGGAGGGGCCGGACGTCCGGTGTTTTCCGGTCGTCCGGTGCCTGGGAGTCGCCGGTCGTCCGGTGCAGGCCGGACGTCCGGTGCCTGTAGCATCTTCAGCATTCCTTCTTCTTGTCTCGAGCACTTGTCGGTCCTGTCCTCTTGAGCATCATGTAGAGCTGTCCTGCGGCCTTCGTCCAAGTACCTGAGTATGCATAGAGTCTCTGATGAAGGTAGAGGCCGTACCTCAAGTGAATCCGAAAGATGTAAAGAGAGGAGCGAGGTCACCTCGGTCTCAAAAGCTCTTGCACGTGCTCTAGTCATGGGTCCTTTGGGCACTAGGTGAGGCGATGAAGGGTCCATGGTGATGGCCCTAGGATACACCGTATCATCTCCCCTCCCTTGGGAAAGATCCGACCTCGGATCGAAATCTTCATCACCATGGAAAGGAGAGAGGTCCTTGATGTTGAAAGTATCGCTCACGGAGTACTTGTCTCGTGGGATGTCGATCTTGTAGGCGTTGTCGTTGTAGCGTGCTAGCACCTTGAAGGGTCCGTCGGCGCGAGGTAGAAGCTTGGACTTGCGCTCGTGTGGGAAGCGGTCCTTGCGAAGGTGGAGCCAAACAAGATCTCCCGGTTGGAACACCATCGGTGTCTTGTTGACGTTGAACTTGGTGGCGCGACGGTGGACTTGTCGCTCGATCATCGCCCTTGTGTCTTCGTGCACCTTCTTGAGATAAGTTGCCCTTGCACTTGCGTCCATGTTCGTGCGCTCTTGTAGAGGAAGAGGGAGGATGTCCAAAGGCGACAACGGGTTGAAGCCGTAGACGATCTCGAAGGGGGACTTGCCGGTTGTGGAGTGTCTTGCGCGGTTGTAGGCGAACTCGGCGATTGGCAAGCAATGCTCCCATTCCCGGATGTTCCTCTTGATCAACACACGAAGAAGAGTGGAGAGCGTGCGGTTCGTCACCTCCGTCTGACCGTCCGTTTGTGGATGGTACGCCGAAGAAAAGAGAAGCTTGATTCCGAGCTTGGCACATAGTGTTTTCCAAAAGTAACTCAAGAACTTGACGTCCCGGTCGGAGACGATCGTTTTGGGCACGCCATGTAGACGAAGTATCTCCCTACAAAAGAGAGTGGCAACATGTGAAGCATCGTCTATCTTGTTACAAGGAATGAAATGAGCCATTTTGGAGAACCTATCTACCACGACAAGCACGGAATCTTTGCCATTTTGAGTCCTCGGCAAGCCAAGTATGAAATCCATGCTTATGTCTTCCCATGGGTGATATGGAATAGGAAGAGGCATATAAAGGCCATAAGATTGAGCTTTGGACTTAGCTTTGCGGCATGTAGAACAGCGGTTGGTGAAGCGTGAGACGTCACGAAGCATCTTGGGCCAAAAATAGTTCTTAGAGAGTGTAGCAAACGTTTTGTCTCGTCCAAAGTGTCCCATGAGTCCTCCTCCATGCGATTCCTGCAAAAGGAGCAAACGAAGCGAAGACTCGGGAATGCAAAGTTTGTTAGCTCTCATAAGATATCCATCTTTGATGTAGTAATGCTCCCAAGAAGTGTGAGTCAAGCATTTAGCAAAGGCATTTGCAAAGAAAGGATCATGCTCATATAAATCTTTAATATGCTCAAAGCCAATCACATTCAACTCAAGTTGTGTAACAAGTAAGCATTTGCGTAACGAGCATGCATTTTCGTGAAAACTTCCATGTTTCTTAGGCAATAGAATAACCGGAGCGGCACAAGTGCTAAAGCTGTCACGTACATGACTTTTATCGATGAGTTTGGGCACTTGCCGTTGTATCTCGTGGTTGATACGGTAGAGAACCTTGTTGTGAAATGGTGCACCGGGTACGAGCTCGATGCGGTGTTCTATCCCGTGAAGTGGAGGTAGAACCGGTGGTAGCTCATCGGGAAAGGCGTCCGAGAATTCCTGCAACAATTGAGACAACACAAAAGGTGGAGATTGTGAAGTGTTAGTAGATGTGTCTTCCCCTTTGCATAAGAGCACAAGGTGAACGACGTTCGATGGGTTCTCACACACTTCTCTCATCTCACTTTTGGTGGCAAATAGCACTAGCTTCTTCGTGTAGCTCATCGTGGAGTCGCTCATATTTGGCTTGTGGCTCTCGCTCTCTTTTTGGTGGCTCGCTCTCTCACCATTCTCTCCACGATGGGTGGTAGGTAAAAGCTTGTCGGCGGCTACTTGACTTGGAGTCATTGGTCGTAGCACGAATTCCTTGCCCTTCATGTTGAAATGATAGTGATTCGTCCGTCCATTGTGTGTGACTCCACGATCATATTGCCATGGTCGTCCAAGAATAAGGTGGCACACGGACATGGGTATCACATCACACTCAAGAGTGTCCTCGTAGGCTCCAATCTTGAAAGAGACTTGCACGGTGTGCTCGACTCGAAGAATTCCGGTGTCGTTGAGCCATTGGACCTTGTAGGGGTGAGGATGCTTCGTCTTGACCAAATGAAGCTTGTCGCATAGCTCTTCACTTGCCAAGTTGTGGCAACTTCCTCCATCGATGATAACCTTGACGGAGCGTCCATTGATGGCGGCCTTCGTATGGAAAATATGACATCGTTGGTCGTCATCTCGTTGATGTTGTAGTGTCAAGACTTTGGAGACAACGAGGTTGGGGCTTGAGTCATTGTCGCAAAACACTAGACGATCTTCTTCTTCATTGATACGCCGGTGGATGGCCAAGTGCTTGATGGCGTCCACTTCGTCGTCGCTCATCGAGTCATATGTGTCGTCGTCGTGGAAGATCATTGTTCTCTTGTTGGTGCACTCGAATGACTTGTGACCACGGCCACCACATGTGAAACACTTGATGGAGCTTGTCTTGGGGTTCTCTTCGTTTGGAGTTGTAGATGATGTAGCTCTTGGCTTGAAGTTGTTGGTAGAATGTGGATGACTCGATGTAGTCTCATGCTTGTAGCTTGGCTTGTCGCCGAAGTTTGTAGATGGCTTGGTAGAGGTAGGAGGAGTAGCCGAAGTCGTTGAAGCTTGGTCGGAGGAGCCGAAGTTCTTGGAGTTGAACTTGGAGTACTTGTAGTCCTCTTGAACTTGTCGCTCCGCTTTGGCCGCTTGGTGTACTAGCTCGAGGAGGTTGTTGTATGGTTGGAAGTCCGCAATCTTCTTGATAGGATAGTTGAGTCCATTCAAGAATCTCGCCATTGTTTGCTCTTCATCTTCCTTGATGTTTGCTCTTATCATGGCAATCTCCATCTCCTTGTAGTACTCTTCAACGGACTTGGTTCCTTGCTTGAGGAGTTGTAGCTTCTTGAACAAGTCGCGGTTGTAGTGTGTAGGCACAAAGCGTGCTCTCATCACATCCTTCATTTGAGCCCAAGTGGTGATAGGAGGTTCGCCTTTGGCTTCTCTTCTCTCCATGATTTGCTCCCACCAAATGAGAACATAGTCTTGGAACTCAAGTGATGCCATAGCGATCTTCTTCTCTTCATCGAAGTTGTGAAGGCGAAAGATCTTGTCAACTTTCAATGCCCATGAGAGGTAGTCTTCGGGATCGATGCTTCCGGAGAACTTAGGCATGGTGAACTTGAGCTTGCCATAGCGATGCTCGTCATTGTTTCCTTGCCTATTGGGAGGATGATCTCGATGTTGGCGGTTTGCCATATCATGTTGCTCTTGTCGCGCTTGAGGAGGAGCTTCTTCTTGCATTCTTGCTTGATGGCGCCTTTCTTGCATCTCATCGCGAAGGAAATCCTCTTCTTGACGATTGTGTCGAGTGCGGGCTGCCACATTGCGATGTGCATCTTGTAGAGCACGTTGCGCCTCCATAGCTTGAGCTTCTCGATGTTGTTGTGCTTGACGGTTAGCCTCGGCATCTTGTTCTTCTTGATATTGGCGAGCTCGCTCTTGTTGTTGTTGGCGTAGTCGTTGCCGTTCTTGTGCTTGCTCAAGTGTAGCTTGGTTTTGACGTCGTCGATTGTCTTGCTCGTCGAATAGCTCTTGAGAACTCTTGTCATGTAGAGGTTGCCGATGTTCGTGTCGAGCTTGACGTGCGGCTTGACGAAGAGTGTTTGACGTAGGTGTACTTGAGTCTTGCGTTGAGTCGGTATGTCGACTTGAGCGGCTTCTTCGATGAGAAGATGTTGAGGAAGAACGTCGGTTGATGATCAATGTCCGGAGCTCATTGTATTGAGTAGACATGTTGGTGTTGATGAGGTCGATTTGCTCCTTGGTGCTTTGTTGGAATTGTCGCGCGTCCTCGGCAACTTGACCAATGTACTCTCGCATAGCTTCACTCTCTTGATGTAGAGCTCGTTGGACACCGAATAGATGTAGTTTGGTGACGTAGTTATTCGCATCCTAGGGTCATCCCCATGGACCCTTCATCGCCTCATCATATGCTCAAAGGACCAATGAATAGAGCTCTCGAGACCGAGGTGACGTCATTCCTTGCTCTAAAACCTTCCGATATGCATGAGACATGGCTGCTACCCTCATCTGGAACCTTATGCATACTCAGGTACTTGGGTGAAGGCCACGAGACAGTTCAGCACAATGGTCAAGACGGCGAGCCCGACGAGTGCACAAGACAAGAAGAAGGATGGCTGAAGATACTACAGGCACCGGACGTCCGGCCTGCACCGGACGACCGGCGACTCCCAGGCACCGGACGACCGGAAGACACCGGACGTCCGGCCTCCCCCAGACGACCGGACGACCGGAAGCCACCGGACGTCCGTGACAACGACTACAGAAGCTAAATAGCGGAAATCCGAGGATTACCGGACGTCCGATCCCTCCGGAACCACCGGACGTCCGGTAACCCCCGGACGTCCGCTACGACGGCGACCGCGTGTGTAATATAAATACTGTTGACCTCTTTCCTTTAGACTCAGCTGTGGTTTAGCTCATTTGACACTTGTGTGGATTTCTCCCACGAGACCGGTGCGCCTCTACGGAGAAGATCCACTACGGATTCAGGACCTCCTTCAACGGAGAAGATCCCCAGGGATATCAAGACCTCCTCCGGGAGAAGACTATCTGTATCACCGTTGTTGACTTTGGATCATGTACCTCGACCTTGTATCGCGAATCTAGCACTTGTGTGATTGCTTCCGTGTTGATTTGAGTGTCCTCTCTTGTGTTTTCCCCGTCTTCCCCTTGTGTTTTCCCCGTGTTCATCGTGTGCCAACCTCCAAACGTGAAAGATCCGCTGATTAGGGTTCCACCCTGTATCACATTGTGATGCTAGTGGTACCGGCATAGGTGGCGTGCTAATGCAAGAAAAGCGCCCAATTGCGTACTTTAGCGAGAAGCTATCGGGAGCGCAACTTAACTACCCCATTTATGACAAAGAGCTTTATGCCTTGGTGAGAGTTCTACGTGTTTGGGAACACTATCTTAGACCTCATGAATTCATTCTTCATACGGACCATGAGACACTCAAGTATCTCAAAGGTCAAACCAAGTTGAACAAGCGTCATGCTAAATGGAGTGAGTTCATTGAGTCTTTTCCCTATGTCATCAAATACATCAAGGGCAAAGAAAATGTTGTGGCGGACGCGCTTTCCCGCAAATGCATGCTTGTAACACAACTTGAGTTGAATGTGATTGGCTTTGAGCATATTAAAGATTTATATGAGCATGATCCTTTCTTTGCAAATGCCTATGCTAAATGCTTGACTCACACTTCTTGGGAGCATTACTACATCAAGGATGGATATCTTATGAGAGCTAACAAACTTTGCATTCCCGAGTCTTCGCTTCGTTTGCTCCTTTTGCAGGAATCGCATGGAGGAGGACTCATGGGACACTTTGGACGAGACAAGACGTTTGCTACACTCTCTAAGAACTATTTTTGGCCCAAGATGCTTCGTGACGTCTCACGCTTCACCAACCGCTGTTCTACATGCCGCAAAGCTAAGTCCAAAGCTCAATCTTATGGTCTTTACATGCCTCTTCCTATCCCATACCACCCATGGGAAGACATAAGCATGGATTTCATACTTGGCTTGCCTAGGACTCAAAATGGCAAAGATTCCGTGCTTGTCGTGGTAGATAGGTTTTCCAAAATGGCTCATTTCATTCCTTGTAACAAGATAGACGATGCTTCACATGTTGCCACTCTCTTTTGTAGGGAGATACTTCGTCTACACGGCGTGCCCAAAACGATCGTCTCCGACCGGGACGTCAAGTTCTTGAGTTACTTTTGGAAAACACTATGTGCCAAGCTCGGAATCAAGCTTCTCTTTTCTTCGGCGTACCATCCACAAACGGACGGTCAGACGGAGGTGACGAACCGCACGCTCTCCACTCTTCTTCGTGTGTTGATCAAGAGGAACATCCGGGAATGGGAGCATTGCTTGCCAATCGCCGAGTTCGCCTACAACCGCGCAAGACACTCCACAACCGGCAAGTCCCCCTTCGAGATCGTCTACGGCTTCAACCCGTTGTCGCCTTTGGACATCCTACCTCTTCCTCTACACGAGCGCACGAACATGGACGCAAGTGCAAGGGCAACTTATCTCAAGAAGGTGCACGAAGACACAAGGGCGATGATCGAGCGACAAGTCCACCGTCGCGCCACCAAGTTCAACGTCAACAAGACACCGATGGTGTTCCAACCGGGAGATCTTGTTTGGCTCCACCTTCGCAAGGACCGCTTCCCACACGAGCGCAAGTCCAAGCTTCTACCTCGCGCCGACGGACCCTTCAAGGTGCTAGCACGCTACAACGACAACGCCTACAAGATCGACATCCCACGAGACAAGTACTCCGTGAGCGATACTTTCAACATCAAGGACCTCTCTCCTTTCCATGGTGATGAAGATTTCGATCCGAGGTCGGATCTTTCCCAAGGGAGGGGAGATGATACGGTGTATCCTAGGGCCATCACCATGGACCCTTCATCGCCTCACCAAGTGCCCAAAGGACCCATGACTAGAGCACGTGCAAGAGCTTTTGAGACCGAGGTGACCTCGCTCCTCTCTTTACATCTTTCGGATTCACTTGAGGTACGACCTCTACCTTCATCAGAGACTCTATGCATACTCAGGTACTTGGACGAAGGCCGCAGGACAGCTCTACATGATGCTCAAGAGGACAGGACCGACAAGTGCTCGAGACAAGAAGAAGGAATGCTGAAGATGCTACAGGCACCGGACGTCCGGCCTGCACCGGACGACCGGCGACTCCCAGGCACCGGACGACCGGAAAACACCGGACGTCCGGCCCCTCCCAGACGACCGGACGACCGGAAGCCACCGGACGTCCGTGACTTCGGCAACAGAAGCTAAATAGCGGAAATCCGAGGATTACCGGACGTCCGGTCCCTCCGGAACCACCGGACGTCCGGTAACCCCCGGACGTCCGCTACGACGGCGACCGCGTGTGTAATATAAATACTGTGGACCTCCCTCCTTTAGACTTAGCTGTGGTTTAGCTCATTTGACACTTGTGTGGATTTCTCCCACGAGACCGGTGCGCCTCTACGGAGAAGATCCACCTCTGGATTCAAGACCCCTAACGGGAAGATCCCACGGGATTCCAAGACCTCCTCCGGGAGAAGACTATCTGTATCACCGTTGTTGACTTTGGATCATGTACCTCGACCTTGTATCGCGAATCTAGCACTTGTGTGATTGCTTCCGTGTTGATTTGAGTGTTCTCTCTTGTGTTTTCCCCGTCTTCCCCTTGTGTTTTCCCCGTGTTCATCGTGTGCCAACCTCCAAACGTGAAAGATCCGCTGATTAGGGTTCCGCCCTGTATCATCCCCCTTCGAGATCGTCTACGGCTTCAACCCGTTGTCGCCTTTGGACATCCTACCTCTTCCTCTACAAGAGCGCACGAACATGGACGCAAGTGCAAGGGCAACTTATCTCAAGAAGGTGCACGAAGACACAAGGGCGATGATCGAGCGACAAGTCCACCGTCGCGCCACCAAGTTCAACGTCAACAAGACACCGATGGTGTTCCAACCGGGAGATCTTGTTTGGCTCCACCTTCGCAAGGACCGCTTCCCACACGAGCGCAAGTCCAAGCTTCTACCTCGCGCCGACGGACCCTTCAAGGTGCTAGCACGCTACAACGACAACGCCTACAAGATCGACATCCCACGAGACAAGTACTCCGTGAGCGATACTTTCAACATCAAGGACCTCTCTCCTTTCCATGGTGATGAAGATTTCGATCCGAGGTCGGATCTTTCCCAAGGGAGGGGAGATGATACGGTGTATCTGATACGGTGTATCCTAGGGCCATCCCCATGGACCCTCCTTCACCCCCTCAAGTGCCTCAAGGACCGATGACACGTGCCCGTACTAGAGCTTTCGAGACCGAGGTGACGTCACTCCTAGCCCTACTTCCTTATGAATCTTGCGAGACATGGTTGCTACCTCAAGCGAGTGTGCTTTGTGTGCTCAGGTGTGAAGGAGACCGCTTCGGAGAAGAGCGTGAAGGTGAACAAGTCCCCAAGGCCACGTACGAACCGATGCATCAAGAAGGGCAGAAGGGAGCTCCAGGCCCCGGACATCCGGCGCCATGGCCCGGACATCCGGCACCTGGGCCATCATCTACAGAAGACCAGCAGCGACTGAAGCTACAGGGCCCGGACATCCGGCCAGGGCCCGGACATCCGGCCAAGCACGGCCCGGACATCCGGCCCCGGGCCCGGAAATCCGGCGCCTCTGTCCAGAGAGCACCCGAGACCAGGCCACTCCAGCCCGGACATCCGGCCCATGGCCCCGGACGTCCGGCGTCCCTCGAAGCCCCGGACATCCGGGCCGCCGCCCGGACATCCGGCCCCTGATCTGCCTGCGTGCAGCCCCCCTGGGCCGAGGCCCATGTACCCGTTCGCCCCGAAGACTATATATACTCCTCTCCTCTTTCCGTTTAGGGTTAGCTGTGGTTTTAGCTCATTTGACACTTGTGTGGATTTCTCCCACGAGACCGGTGCGCCTCTACGGAGAAGATCCACCTCTGGATTCAAGACCCCTAACGGGAAGATCCCACGGGATTCCAAGACCTCCTCCGGGAGAAGACTATCTGTATCACCGTTGTTGACTTTGGATCATGTATCTCGACGATGATACGGTGTATCCTATGGACATCACCATGTCAAGAGTCTGCTTGGGAAGTGACACGTGTGACCTCTATTTCTCATACATAAAGGTGAATCATCTCCTTTACACGTGTTCACTTGACCCCTTCGAGGATGGTATACTACTTGACACTCCTCTCGTGTGCATGCATAGGTATTGTCGGAGCTTCACGGATGGCGAGGAGGAGTGCAAGCGCCAAGGATCACCTACACCATCTGCGAGGGAAGCTTGGAAGAGAAGACGGAAGAAGACGGAGCTGCTGATACTACAGCGGCCGGACATCCGGGCCAAAGGCCGGACATCCGGCGCTTCCGCAACAGCCGGACATCCGGCACTCCTCCCGGAAATCCGGGCCCTCCTTCACAGAAGCTGGACCGAGCCAGCCCGGACATCCGGCCGTAACCCCGGACATCCGGCTCGCCCCGAAGCCCCGGACATCCGGCTGCCAGCCCGGACATCCGGCCTTGCCTGCGTGCATGTATCCGGACCGATGCCCATGTACCCGTTTCGCCCCTCACTTACCCCTTCATGACCCTAGACTATATATACTCCTCCACCTCCACCATTTTAGGGTTAGCAATGGTTTAGCTCATATGAGAGATAGAGCTTTGCTCATCCATCCCGGATCTACTCCACGAGAGAGACCGCGGCCCCTCTACGGAGAAGATCCACCTTGGATTCAAGACCCCTAGCGGGAAGATCCTTCACGGATTCAAGACCTCCTCTTGGAGATGAACTTTACCTTGTATCTTTCCCTTTGTTGTTCATGTACCGTGTGATCTTGTGTGTTTGATTGTCTAGTGGATGTGTGATTGGACTCGTTCTTGTGTGTTTCCTCTCGTGTTTTCCCCCGTTTCCCTTTGTGTTCTTCGTGTTCATCGTGGGATCCCCTCCATTTCGTGAAAGATCCGCTGATTAGGGTTCCACCCTGTATCACACAAGGGCGATGATCGAGCGACAAGTCCACCGTCGCGCCACCAAGTTCAACGTCAACAAGACACCGATGGTGTTCCAACCGGGAGATCTTGTTTGGCTCCACCTTCGCAAGGACCGCTTCCCACACGAGCGCAAGTCCAAGCTTCTACCTCGCGCCGACGGACCCTTCAAGGTGCTAGCACGCTACAACGACAACGCCTACAAGATCGACATCCCACGAGACAAGTACTCCGTGAGCGATACTTTCAACATCAAGGACCTCTCTCCTTTCCATGGTGATGAAGATTTCGATCCGAGGTCGGATCTTTCCCAAGGGAGGGGAGATGATACGGTGTATCCTAGGGCCATCACCATGGACCCTTCATCGCCTCACCAAGTGCCCAAAGGACCCATGACTAGAGCACGTGCAAGAGCTTTTGAGACCGAGGTGACCTCGCTCCTCTCTTTACATCTTTCGGATTCACTTGGGGTACGGCCTCTACCTTCATCAGAGACTCTATGCATACTCAGGTACTTGGACGAAGGCCGCGGGACAGCTCTACATGATGCTCAAGAGGACAGGACCGACAAGTGTTCGAGACAAGAAGAAGGAATGCTGAAGATGCTACAGGCACCGGACGTCCGGCCTGCACCGGACGACCGGCGACTCCCAGGCACCGGATGACCGGAAAACACCGGACGTCCGGCCCCTCCCAGACGACCGGACGACCGGAAGCCACCGGACGTCCGTGACTTCGGCAACAGAAGCTAAATAGCGGAAATCCGAGGATTACCGGACGTCCGGTCCCTCCGGAACCACCGGACGTCCGGTAACCCCCGGACGTCCGCTACGACGGCGACCGCGTGTGTAATATAAATACTGTTGACCTCCTCCCTTTAGACTTAGCTGTGGTTTAGCTCATTTGATACTTGTGTGGATTTCTCCCACGAGACGGTGCGCCTCTACGGAGAAGATCCACTACGGATTCAGGACCTCCTTCAACGGAGAAGATCCCCAGGGATATCAAGACCTCCTCCGGGAGAAGACTATCTGTATCACCGTTGTTGACTTTGGATCATGTACCTCGACCTTGTATCGCGAATCTAGCACTTGTGTGATTGCTTCCGTGTTGATTGAGTGTTTTCCTCTTGTGTTTCCCCCATCTCTCCCTTGTGATTCCCCGTGTTCATCGTGTGCCAACCTCCAAACGTGAAAGATCCGCTGATTAGGGTTCCACCCTGTATCATTATATGATACAGGGTGGAACCCTAATCAGCGGATCTTTCACGTTTGGAGGTTGGCACACGATGAACACGGGGAAAACACAAGGGGAAGACGGGGAAAACACAAGAGAGAACGCTCAAATCAACACGGAAGCAATCACACAAGTGCTAGATTCGCGATACAAGGTCGAGGTACATGATCCAAAGTCAACAACGGTGATACAGATAGTCTTCTCCCGGAGGAGGTCTTGGAATCCCGTGGGATCTTCCCGTTAGGGGTCTTGAATCCAGAGGTGGATCTTCTCCGTAGAGGCGCACCGGTCTCGTGGGAGAAATCCACACAAGTGTCAAATGAGCTAAACCACAGCTAAGCCTAAAGGAGGGAGGTCCACAGTATTTATATTACACACGCGGTCGCCGTCGTAGCGGACGTCCGGGGGTTACCGGACGTCCGGTGGTTCCGGAGGGACCGGACGTCCGGTAATCCTCGGATTTCCGCTATTTAGCTTCTGTTGCCGAAGTCACGGACGTCCGGTGGCTTCCGGTCGTCCGGTCGTCTGGGAGGGGCCGGACGTCCGGTGTTTTCCGGTCGTCCGGTGCCTGGGAGTCGCCGGTCGTCCGGTGCAGGCCGGACGTCCGGTGCCTGTAGCATCTTCAGCATTCCTTCTTCTTGTCTCGAGCACTTGTCGGTCCTGTCCTCTTGAGCATCATGTAGAGCTGTCCCGCGGCCTTCGTCCAAGTACCTGAGTATGCATAGAGTCTCTGATGAAGGTAGAGGCCGTACCTCAAGTGAATCCGAAAGATGTAAAGAGAGGAGCGAGGTCACCTCGGTCTCAAAAGCTCTTGCACGTGCTCTAGTCATGGGTCCTTTGGGCACTTGGTGAGGCGATGAAGGGTCCATGGTGATGGCCCTAGGATACACCGTATCACTACATCAGATAGCTTCTCCACCATCTCCATGCTAGCCAAGTTGTTGCAACTCCCTCCATCTATGATCACGCGAACAGAACGTTCCTTCACAACTCCCTTTGTATGGAACAAATTATGCCTCTGATTTTGCTCAGTTGGTGTAACCTGCACACTCAAAACACGTTGAGCAACTAAACATTCATACCTGTCAGCATCTTCAGGAGCCATGTATTGCGTCTCATGATCAGAATCGTCTCCACCGTGTTCTTCACGTGTAATAAGAGCCAAAGTCTCCTCATCATAGTCACTAGCGGATTCATATCCACCATCCTCAGTAGCAATCATCACACGCTGAGATTTGCAATCTCTCGCAAAATGTCCTCTTCCCTTACAACGACGACAAATAATATCACTGGTGTGCCCTGTTGATGCCATGGAAGAAGAAGAACTCTGTGCAGGCCCAATAGGTGTGCTCTTGGCAGATAATGGTGGTTGTGCCTGCTTCCTTGTATCACGGCTGGAGGTAACAGCTGATGGAGGTGTCGGTGCAGTAGAATGTGTGGAAGTAGAGGATGCACGCGGTGTCCATGATGAAGGTCGACCTGCAGAAAAGTTAGTCCGCGCCAATGCCTGTCGATCCTGCACTTCACGTTCAGCTTTACAAGCAAGATGGAATAAACGAGTGATATTAGTATAATCCTTATACTCTAGAATGGTCTGAATCTCTCTATTTAATCCACCCATAAAACGTGCAAGCATAGCTTCATTCTCCTCAACAATATTCTTCTACAGTGCAAGCATATCTAATCAGGCCAGTTTGTAATTGCTGATAATATTCTTCTACAGAATTTTTTCCTTGTCTTAAGCGCTGCAGTTTTTGAAGTAATTCGCGTTGATAATATGGTGGAACCCAACGAGTACGCATAGCAGTTTTCAAAGCAGTCCAAGTAGCTGGAGTCGGATATAATCTACAATGTTCAGACCACCAAACACATGCAAAACTAGTGAAAGCACAAACAGCAGCAGGAACACGTCTCTCCTCGGGATAGTTTAAACATGTAAAACGTTGTTCAGTTTGTAACTCCCAAGTAAGATATATATCAGGAACATATCTACCCTCAAATGGTGGAATATTCAATTTCAGTTTAGGAAGATGGTCATGTACCTCAGGTGGTGGTGCAGCCCTACCGTTGCGATGATATGCATGAGGACGACCTGGTGGTGGTGGTGCTGGTTGTTGGACGTAGTTCTGATTTTGGTCAACCTCATCCTCGTAATGGTCCTCCACCTCTGCAGTAGCAGCAGGAGCTACAGAAACATCAACAGCAGCAACAGAAGCTTGACCAGTCTCAAGGGGAACGCGCTGTGCTCGTCCCACTTGATTCGGAAGTCGGCGTTGTTGTTGTTGTTGTTGTTGTTGTTGTTGTTGTTGAAGAGGTGGGACAGCTGCAGCAGCCGGTGGTGGTGGAAAACGCGCAAGCAATTCAGCAAACTTGTTATCCAGCTTTGTTTCAAACGTCTTCTCCATGCCATCTATCTTCTCCATGGCCTCGTCCAATGTGTTTAGCACATCTTGCACCTGTACACTCATCATTTCCTGAAACTTATCATGAAGCTCCTTGTTCGTCAAGTTCTCCCAGTCAGTCTCGTCGACTTGTGATGTAGGGTGGAACCCTAATCTGCGGACCTTTCACGATTTGGAGGGTGGCACACGATGAACACGGGGAAACACAAGGGAAAGATGGGGAAAACACAAGAGAGAACACTCAAATCAACACGGAAGCAATCACACAAGCGCTAGATTCGCGATACAAGGTCGAGATACATGATCCAAAGTCAACAACGGTGATACAGATAGTCTTCTCCCGGAGGAGGTCTTGGAATCCCGTGGGATCTTCCCGTTAGGGGTCTTGAATCCAGAGGTGGATCTTCTCCGTAGAGGCGCACCGTCTCGTGGGAGAAATCCACACAAGTATCAAATGAGCTAAAACCACAGCTGAGTCTAACGGAGGGGAGTCAACGGTACTTATATTACATGGGTAGGCGCCGTCGTAGCGGACGTTCGTGGGTTACCCGACGTCCGGTGGTTCCGGAGGGACCGGACGTCCGGTAATCCTCGGATTTCCGCTATTTAGCTTCTGTTGCCGATGTCACGGACGTCCGGCGGCTTCCGGTCGTCCGGTCGTCTGGGGGAGGCCGGACGTCCGGTGTCTTCCGGTCGTCCGGTGCCTGGGAGTCGCCGGTCGTCCGGTGCAGGCCGGACGTCCGGTGCCTGTAGCATCTTCAGCCTGCCTTCTTCTTGTCTCGAGCACTTGTCGGGCCTGTCCTCTTGAGCATCGTGTAGAGCTGTCCCGCGGCCTTCGTCCAAGCACCTGAGTAGGCATAGAGTCTCTGATGAAGGTAGAGGCCGTACCTCAAGTGAATCCGAAAGATGTAAAGAGAGGAGCGAGGTCACCTCGGTCTCAAAAGCTCTTGCACGGGCTCTAGTCATGGGTCCTTTGGGCACTTGGTGAGGCGATGAAGGGTCCATGGTGATGGCCCTAGGATACACCGTATCATCTCCCCTCCCTTGGGAAAGATCCGACCTCGGATCGAAATCCTCATCACCATGGAAAGAAGATAGGTCCTTGATGTTGAAAGTATCGCTCACGGAGTACTTGTCTCGTGGGATGTTGATCTTGTAGGCGTTGTCGTTGTAGCGTGCTAGCACCTTGAAGGGTCCGTCGGCGCGAGGTAGAAGCTTGGACTTGCGCTCGTGTGGGAAGCGGTCCTTGCGAAGGAGAAGCCAAACAAGATCTCCCGGGTTGAAAACCATCGGTGCCTTGTTGACGTTGAGCTTGGTGGCGAGACGTTGGACTTGTCGCTCGATCATTGCCCTTGTATCTTCGTGCACCTTCTTGAGATAACTTGCTCGTGCACTTGCGTCCATGTTCGTGCGCTCTTGGAGAGGAAGAGGTAGGATGTCCAAAGGCGACAACGGGTTGAAGCCGTAGACGATCTCGAAGGGGGACTTGCCGGTTGTGGAGTGTCTTGCGCGGTTGTAGGCGAACTCGGCGATTGGCAAGCAATGCTCCCATTCCCGGATGTTCCTCTTGATCAACACACGAAGAAGAGTGGAGAGCGTGCGGTTCGTCACTTCCGTCTGGCCGTCCGTTTGTGGATGGTACGCCGAAGAAAAGAGTAGCTTGATTCCGAGCTTGGCACATAGTGTTTTCCAAAAGTAACTCAAGAACTTGACGTCCCGGTCCGACACGATCGTTTTGGGCACGCCGTGTAGATGAAGTATCTCCCTGCAAAATAGAGTGGCCACATGTGAAGCATCGTCTATCTTGTTACAAGGAATGAAATGAGCCATTTTGGAGAATCTATCTACCACGACAAGCACGGAATCTTTGCCATTTTGAGTCCTAGGCAAACCAAGTATGAAATCCATGCTTATGTCTTCCCATGGATGATATGGAATAGGAAGAGGCATGTAAAGACCATAAGATTGAGCTTTGGACTTAGCTTTGCGGCATGTCGAACATCGGTTGGTGAAGCGTGAGACGTCACGAAGCATCTTGGGCCAAAAATAGTTCTTAGAGAGTGTAGCAAACGTCTTGTCTCGTCCAAAGTGTCCCTGGTATAGGGTGGAACCCTAATCAGCGGACCTTTCACGATTTGGAGGATGGCACACGATGAACACGGGGGAAACACGGGGAAAGATGGGGAAAACACAAGAGAGAACACTCAAATCAACATGGAAGCAATCACACAAATGCTAGATCCGCGATACAAGGTCCAGATCCATGATCCAAGGTCAACAACGGTGATACAGATAGTCTTCTCCCGGAGGAGGTCTTGATATCCCGGGGGATCTTCTCCGTTGAAGGAGGTCCTGAATCCGTAGTGGATCTTCTCCGTAGAGGCGCACCGTGATACAGGGTGGAACCCTAATCAGCGGATCTTTCACGAAATGGAGGGGATCCCACGATGAACACGAAGAACACAAAGGGAAACGGGGGAAAACACGAGAGGAAACACACAAGAACAAGTCCAATCACACATCCACTAGACAATCAAACACACAAGATCACACGGTACATGAACAACAAAGGGAAAGATACAAGGTAAAGTTCATCTCCAAGAGGAGGTCTTGAATCCGTGAAGGATCTTCCCGCTAGGGGTCTTGAATCCAAGGTGGATCTTCTCCGTAGAGGGGCCGCGGTCTCTCTCGTGGAGTAGATCCGGGATGGATGAGCAAAGCTCTATCTCTCATATGAGCTAAACCATTGCTAACCCTAAAATGGTGGAGGTGGGGGAGTTTATATAGTCTATGGCCACCAAGGGGTAAGTGAGGGGCGAAAGGGATACATGGGCCTCGGGCCCGAACACTGTACGCAGACAGGTGCCGGTCGTCCGCTGGACACCGGACGTCCGGTGGCTCGGGAGGGACCGGACGTCCGGTAGCTCCCGGACTTCCGGTAATTTCCTGGATTTCGGTTCTGTTGCCGATGTCACGGACGTCCGGTGGCCGCCGGTCGTCCGGTCGCCTGGGACGCGTCGGACGTCCGGTAAACGCCGGTCGTCCGGAGCCTGAAGCTTGCAGCAGCTCCGTTTCTTCCGTCTTCTCTTCCACGCTTCCCTCGCAGATGGTGTAGGTGATCCTTGCCGCTTGCACTCCTCCTCGTCATCCGTGAAGCTCCGACAATACCTATGCATGCACACGAGAGGAGTGTCAAGTAGTATACCATCCTCGAAGGGGTCAAGTGAACACGTGTAAAGGAGATGATTCACCTTTATGTATGAGAAGTAGAGGTCACACGTGTCACTTGCCAAGCAGACTCTTGACATGGTGATGTCCATAGGATACACCGTATCATCCCCTCCCCCTTGGGAAAGATCCGACCTCGGATCGAAAACCAAATCACCATGGGAAAGAGATGGCGTCGTCGTGTAGATGTGGACGATCACGAAGTACTCATCATCTTCTAGCTTTACATGGGCACTCTCCAATGTCGCACCGTCTAGTGATTCCTTCAAAAGGAGCAAGGACAACAAACACTTGGAAAAACAAATGTGGTTAGCGTTAGTGCAAAACCAAGCATTCAAGAGGTGATTCACCCAACAAGTGTTGTCATCAAGCATATCATAAGGTGTGACAAAGAAGTGTGGCATGGCAAATAAGCATATAAGTTGAGCACAATCAAGAACATCATTGAAACAAGTGCGCAAGAGTGAGGTAGAGATGCAAATAGGTATGACAATTGAAGAAGCATCTACCTCATGGTCATAGCAAACAAGATCAAAGCGCTCAATGAAAGGTCTATGGTAGGCATAGGAATCATTCACAACACCACATAAGAGTAGACGTCTAAACACATGGGGTAAGTGCAAGACAATCCAAGCATAATGTGCATAGGGTGTAGTGAAAATCGAGTGGCACTCAACACAACAGAAATAGCAATTGTTCAACATGTGTGAGGCAATCAAGCCAATCATGTGACAAGCAATGTGGCATGGCATATGTGAAGAGATGACATTGTTGCAACCAAGCATATGATAGGGACAAGTAATCCACAAGTCGGATGCAACACACAAGGCATATATATTATGAGGCATGGCAATGTGACAATGGCAAGTCAAAGTGAGATCTCTAACATGTGTGCAATCAAGGGGTCCAAGATGACAAATAAGTCTCATGGTGCAAGCAACACATGTAGTGTGATCCACAATATCCATGCTCATGGTTTTCGGTGTCTCGAAAGAGAAGGATATCACCTTGAAAGCATGTCCTTGTGCATTCTTCACAATGCCGAAGCACAAGCAAGTGCGATGTAGAAGCGTCGTGGTAGGAAGTGGTTCGCTCTCAAGAGCTCGAATGGTCAACTCACGTGAAGTGGAAGTCGACACGAAGTCCAAGAATCCTACACATGCACACAACAAAACAAAGAATGTATGCGCATGGTAGATAAACACATCATCCATCATGATGGTTCTCTTCTCTTGCACATAACCATTAGGAGCAAAAGTGCATGAATAATATGATGCAACAATGGCTATATTCATGGCACTAGGCATATGGTGCAAAGAGGTAAAACAAGCATGCTTCACAAGAATGATGTCATAATCTCCAAATAAATGCGAGAATGCTATGGGGGCAATCTCATTGGCAAGACTAAAATCATGGTTGCGCTCAATACATGGTAGCAAAAGAGATGCAACATGTGGAGACATATGACAACAAGCAATATCAATCATGTGCAAAGCATGGCAATGGTTGTCATCAACCGCATGAAAGGAGCAAGTATGAATCATCGGTGATGCAACATAAGCAAGCATGGTGATCAAGTTGTGCAAACTAGTGGAGCGAAGATGCAACACACTAGATGAGTTCATAGCAATCATGTCATGTGAGCCAATAGTATGCATAAGCAATGCACACGACATATCACAAGCACGAGCACATAGCATTAACAAGGTATCATCATAGGCATTTAGCACAAAGAAAACATGGCAATAACAAGCAATATCTCCACCAAGCATGCAAATACACATACAAGCATGAGAATCAATCACCATGTGTAATGCAAAGCATGGGTCACAAATGCATTGCAAAGGCATATAAATGAGCATATCATGCAAAGTGAACATGGAAAGAGGGGCATAAGAGATATAATGGACAATAACCCATAACCATGTGAGTGCCATGTAGAAGGAATGCGCGAAGTCTTTGCGCGAAGGGAGCGGTTGGAAGGATAATCCATGGACTCCCAAGTCATCATTGCTCTCTAGAGCTCGTTTCGTCAACTCGTGCTCTTGCGAGGTTGACGAGTATGCATGTGTACCTACACAAAAGAGACACAAGCCAAAGAAATTGTGCGCGTGGTAAATGTACACATCATCCATCATGATGTGTATGTGCACGTGTGAGTTAGCACAAGACAAGCAATGCTCAAAGAAATTTGAGGCACGATAGAGAAATATGTCATCCATCATGAAAGAATAGTTGTCATGTATAGCACTATGGGGACATAAATTAGAGCAAGTATGTGGCCCAACTATAGCATTTGCATTCATGGGGAGCATATTGTGCACACAAGTATGGGGATCATGCAATGGATGGGATGGATCAAAATCTCCTAAAATATATGAGGAAACTATGGGGGTCTCCTCATGAGCAAAAGTGGAAGCATAATATGGAGAAATGGAACAACATCCAAAACAATGCATATCCGAAACTAGGTAATCATGGCATGGCATATGATGGATATGATGCAAAGGAAGCATATCAATATCATCACAAGAAAAACAAATGCCAATAACCATGGGCTTGTCATCTATGCCATATGTGCAAATTGGGTTTATCTTGATGGCATATGCATAGTTACTATGAAGAGATTGCAAATATGACATATGATTGATCTCATGCATAGCATATGACAAGTCAAGCGGATTGTCAAACATGATGTGGCCAATAGAATTATCACAAGAAATCCTATGCAACATGGCATCACAACTAATAGATTCCACATGGCAATCATCAAACTCATCATAAATGGGTAAATCATCGCATGGTGAAATCATACTAGAATGAAGCATGGCAATAGGTGGATCAACATCATGCAAGCAATCAATGTCAACATAGTCCACTAGTGGGACGAGAGCATCACCTTCACCTTTGTTACCGTTCTCATTCCACTCATGTGGTGTAGGTGAGGTGGGAAAGACCAAATGGTGGTCATCATCATCATCTTGATGGAACCATGTGGGGGGTGCATCATATTCCACCATGGCCATCGTCTTGTCCAATGGAAGGACGAAGTCGTCGAGAATCGGCGCGTCATCATATGTGGGACCTAGCACCAAATGAGAAGACACAATAGAGGTAGAGGTCAAGTCGTTAGTGTTGAAAGTGGCCTCACATGACCTATCAACTATCTCACTCTCTCTATGTGGTGGCTCACTCACTCGCTCAAGGTAGGTGCACTCAAACTCACATATGGTGGAGTCACTCATCTCACTCAAGTGGTGGGGGTTGTGGCTCTCCTCACATGGGAATTGGGGCAGCTCATCATATATGGGGCTAGTGGTGAACTCGCTCTCACTCTCAATATGGTGGCACAAGTCACTCAAGTCATCATACGTCGCCGTGGTCGAAGGGAAAATCTCATGCTCAACCATCTCCTCATCGTCGTCGTGGATGAAGGCCGAAGATGGCACATCATCACTCTCGCCTCCTAAGATGGAAGCATCATCCTTGCTCGTCACCATGTCGTTCGCCTTCAAAGCTTGGTCCTCGAATGGCTCCGTAGTCGTAGTCGTCGCCGCACCGTCTTGAAAAAGAGTCGAAGTAGACTCGGCATCATCAATGCCACAAAGATGGATGGCGGTGGAGTCGAACTTGGGAGCATCGTCTTGGAGCTCGTTGGGCTTGGACATCATGGTGGTACTACCCTCATGCTCGTCGTCTTGGAGCTTTGTCTTCGAGAAGTTTGCTTGCGGTGGAGAAGCCTTGGCCTTCATTAGTTCTTGTTCCGCCTTGAGAGCACCAATGTAGTTGTCGTCGAGGGACTTGTAGTTCTCGAAGAAGATAGTCTTGTAGACGTCATTGTTCAATCCCATCATGAAGTGGAGCTTCATCGAAATGGGGTCGTCCACGCCGGCTCGTTGCAAGGCCATCTTCATCTCCTTGAAGTACTTGTCCATGGACTTGGATCCTTGAATGGTGTTCTCCAGTTGGCGTAGAAGTTGTTCCGTGTAGGTGGGAGGCACGAACTCTCGCCGCAAAGCTCTCTTCGTCTTGGGCCAATTCACGTTGAAGCTCGTCGAAGGTGTGTGAAGCCACCATGTTGACGCGTTGTCGTGGAAGTTTCTTGTGGCGCACTTCACTTGATCTTCGTAGGGAACTTGGTGTAGCTTGAGGTAGTCGTCCATCTTGCGCTCCCACTCGAGATACTCCTCGGGGTCTTGAGTCCCATAGAAAGGAATCTCGTGGTCGTTGTCGAGGTCATAGTAGCTCGTGGTAGTCGTGGACTTGAGCTTGGGGAGCTTCTCTTGAGCATAAGCTTGAGGTGCTTGTGGGCGAAGATGCCGCATATCCAAAGGAGAAGATGCCTTGAAGTCGCTTGGCGAAGATGCCAAGGTACATGGTGAAGTCGTTGAGCGGTTGGTGGTGTTGAGCTCATGACCTTCACGTTCTTGTCGTTGATGGTGTCGATGCCGATGAGATCTTGCCGAAGATGGTAGCTCGGAAGGATGTGCACTAGAGCGTCTTCTCGAAGATGAGGGTGACCTCTTGCGGTTCTTGATGAGGGCTTTGAGCTCCTCCATTTGAGCATTCATGTTGGCGCACAAGTTGTTCGTCATGGCATCGAACTTGTCGTTGTTGTTGTAGACCGAAGTAGATGAAATGCTTTTCCTATCCATCACAAGACTCGAGCAAAGGTGAGTAGGAGATGAGATAAACAATACCAAGTTACCTTTTCCCAACGTTGAGGATGTATCCCGTTTCACTCAATGTGAAATGAAAGAATAGTGGAATTGGTACCGGACTTGTTCACTCACACCTATCAAGTAAAGCTTATCGAGTGGCTCGGTGAGGATAGTGGCACAAAAATTTGATGCAAAATGTTAGAAAGAGTCAATAATGTTGAAAGAGATTCACAAATTCGCAAGTGAAACAAGTAGACCAATAGCAATAGGTGGCACACGGAAACACACACAAGGATAGATAGATGGGGTCGTGCAACCAAGGAATGAGCACAAAATGTGGAGTCCACGGAAAACGCTCGTGTTGCACAACTCAAGAGAGACGCTAGCACGATTGCTCTATAGGCGGATACGACACTTGTGCACAACCTATAAGATGCAAATGTATGCAACGACTTCTATCCCAAGTATGCTATATGTATAGTATTCCGGTGGTATGATCCAAAATGATCAAGTATGATATGATATGATGCGATGCTATGGCTCTTGCTTACAAGCTTCTTTGTCTTTCTCTTTTTGCTTAAAAGCTTTATTCTCTTTTTTTTATATGGCCACGATGCACTAACCAAGATAGCAATTGTGTATATGCGGGAACAATCTTGTGACACAAAGGATGATATGATGATACCAATATGATATGGTATATATGCAATGGAAGGGCGGATCGATGATCACTAATGTGCACAAGTAACGTTGCCGGCAATACTCAAAGGCTAGTCTCGATAGGCAAGTGACGCAAAATGGGCTAGGGGTTAACAATGCAATTGCAAGGGGAATATACAATGATGTCGTCGAGGTTACCGTCCGGGTCGATGATGAGAGGTGGTGCTCTTGATGTAGACCCGTTCCTAATTAGCCGAAACACCTTAGGAAACGGAAAAACCACAACTCAAAATCTCAAGGACAAATGTCAAATGGTGGTAGCGGCAATGCCGTGGTGGTTGCGGAAGTGGAAAGATGGGCTATACACGATGTCGGAGTTGAAGTCACGGTCCCTAAGTAGCCGAAACACCTTAGGAGACACAAGCCACAACTCAAACAAGCTCAACAAAATTGGGTTAGGTTGGGTTGGCTATGTAGTGGGCTATGCTATGCGGAAGTGGTGGTGGTGGTTGATGAAGAAGCAATGGTCCCTAAGTAGCCTAAACACCTTAGGAGACTCAAATCACTACTCAAGCAACCACAAATGCTATGGGAACAAAAAATGGTTAGGTTGCGGAAGTCGGTGGTGGTTATGCGGATGATGTGGTGGAGGCCCTAGGCAAAGATGCCAAAATCCACAAAATATGATGGAGTCAAATGAATATGGTTGTATTTTTGTGGTATGGGGGATGTCAAGAGCTTCAAAACGAGCTCAAGAACGTCCAAATCGGAGTTCGTATGAATTAGTTATGACCAAAACAAAAATCAGCCGAAGTCAAAATATGGGGATACCGGACGTCCGGAAAAGACCGGAAATCCGGTAATTTTTGCTGTATAGGTGGTTCCGGTCGTCCGGTGAATTCCGGACGTCCGGTGCTTCGTGAGGGTCCGGACGTCCGGTAAAAGGCCGGTCGTCCGGTGGGTCGGGGTCAACTCGAGATTTGAGATCCGGGACGCGATTTTGGGCGGAAAATGGAGATTTTGGGGTCAAAATTGATGAGATTTCGTGGATGAAAGATGGGGAAACTTGGGGAAATGCTAGATCCACTTGAAACCAAGCAAATCCATGGATCAAAATCAACAAAACGTCATCAAACCAACAGATCACAAAAATTTTTGGGGCTATTTTTGGTGGGGAATTTTCGAATTTGGGGAAGAACACAACAAAACAAGGCTAGAAAACGGTGGGGAGGCTCCAAATTCGTGAGAAACCGTGGCTCATGATACCATATGATACAGGGTGGAACCCTAATCAGCGGATCTTTCACGAAATGGAGGGGATCCCACGATGAACACGAAGAACACAAAGGGAAACAGGGGAAAACACGAGAGGAAACACACAAGAACAAGTCCAATCACACATCCACTAGACAATCAAACACACAAGATCACACGGTACATGAACAACAAAGGGAAAGATACAAGGTAAAGTTCATCTCCAAGAGGAGGTCTTGAATCCGTGAAGGATCTTCCCGCTAGGGGTCTTGAATCCAAGGTGGATCTTCCCCGTAGAGGGGCCGCGGTCTCTCTCGTGGAGTAGATCCGGGATGGATGAGCAAAGCTCTATCTCTCATATGAGCTAAACCATTGCTAACCCTAAAATGGTGGAGGTGGAGGAGTTTATATAGTCTAGGGCCACCAAGGGGTAAGTGAGGGGAGAAAGGGATACATGGGCCTCGGCCCGAACGCTGTACGCAGACAGGTACCGGTCGTCCGCTGGACACCGGACGTCCGGTGGCTCGGGAGGGACCGGACGTCCGGTAGCTCCCGGACTTCCGGTAATTTCCTGGATTTCGGTTCTGTTGCCGATGTCACGGACGTCCGGTGGCCGCCGGTCGTCCGGTCGCCTGGGACGCGTCGGACGTCCGGTAAACGCCGGTCGTCCGGAGCCTGAAGCTTGCAGCAGCTCCGTTTCTTCCGTCTTCTCTTCCACGCTTCCCTCGCAGATGGTGTAGGTGATCCTTGCCGCTTGCACTCCTCCTCGTCATCCGTGAAGCTCCGACAATACCTATGCATGCACACGAGAGGAGTGTCAAGTAGTATACCATCCTCGAAGGGGTCAAGTGAACACGTGTAAAGGAGATGATTCACCTTTATGTATGAGAAGTAGAGGTCACACGTGTCACTTGCCAAGCAGACTCTTGACATGGTGATGTCCATAGGATACACCGTATCACACCATCTCGTGGGAGAAATCCACACAAGTATCAAATGAGCTAAACCACAGCTAACCCTAAACGGAGTGAGGAGAGGAGTATATATAGTCTACGGGCGAAGGGGATACACGGGCCTCGGCCCAAGTGATGCGCGCAGGCATATTAGGGGCCGGATGTCCGGGCGTCGAGCCGGATGTCCGGGGTTTCGCGGGGCGCCGGATGTCCGGGGCCATGGGCCGGATGTCCGGGCCGGAGTGGGCGCGCCTCGGGTGCTCTCTGGACAGAGGCGCCGGATTTCCGGGCCCGGGGCCGGATGTCCGGGCCATGCCTGGCCGGATGTCCGGGCCCTGTAGCTTCGGCTGCTGCTGGCCTTCTGTAGCTGATCGTCCAGGGGCCGGATGTCCGGGCCAGTGGGCCGGATGTCCGGGTCTGATAGAGGCAAAGGTGTCCCGTCTTTCGATGAGATGGTGGTTATCGTTTTGGAGGAAGTCGACTTTGACGATCCGACTACGAACGTGCGAGGACGTCGCGCCTTAGCAATCGCTAAACCAACTCCGAGAGGTTGTTGACCACGCCGGAGCACGATCAACCTGACCACGAAGGTCTGTTTCCTGCAGGCAAACGAAGAACAAGCAAGAAACTAAGATTGCAATCTGGATATTGCGAATATAAGAGGAAAGCTTTATTGATCAAGGTGGGGTTCTGTGACGCCTTGGTCTGGTCGTTGAACACAAACGAAGTACGCGAAGTTGCAGCTATGGCGAACTTTTAATCTAAACAAAACCCAAAGTCTAAACGACGCCCTAAGGGCTGTATATATGAGGGGAAGAGGGGGGAATTTCGTGGCCCTTGGTGGAGGGGTCCGAAACCAACCCTAACTCTTGTTTCCCCACACATACGGACTCTAAAAACAGCCTATACTCAAGTATTTCGAAATTACATGGGCCTGACCCAATAATAAGGTGACGCAGCACCTAAAATAGCCTCTGGACGAAATTTATGAAGTGGCATCTTGTATATTTCGTCCAAGGCTTCTCGCACTCATTATGGTGGCTTCAAAGTCCTGAAATCATCCATTGTAACTCCATTCTTGTCCCCCTTGCGCATGCCATCATCTCCATGCTTGATCTTGCTCCAATGTTCATCCTTCTTGTCCAAGCTAGGCCCTTCATTTGTAAGCAAGACAAATGTATCCAATTTAGGCAGCATCATATTCTCATGAACATTAGATTCATTACCAAGAAACGAAAGTACCTGGTAATTTAATTGGCGTGCGCGAGCTCTAGTAATTGGTCCTGTGTATGTGTCAGTTGGAGCTGTGGGTGTAACCTTGTTAGTGATGTCCTCATCACAATGGTGCTGAAATCTCTCACAAAACGCCGATAGAATCCAGCGAGGCCAAGGAAACTCCTCACGTGTGTGACCGTTTTGGGCTGCGGCCAACTCTCAATAGCTTCAATCTTGGCTTTATCAACCTCAATTCCCTGTGGAGTAACAACATAGCCAAGAAAAGATACTCGGTCGGTGCAAAAGGTGCACTTTCCAAGGTTACCAAATAAACGTGCATCACGTAGAGCAATAAAAACAGCACGTAAATGTTCCAAATGTTCCTCCAAAGATCTGCTAAAAATCAATATATCATCAAAGTATACTACCACAAATCGTCCAATGAAAGCACGTAAAACTTCATTCATTAATCTCATGAAAGTACTAGGTGCATTAGTTAACCCAAAAGGCATGACTAACCACTCATATAATCCAAACTTAGTTTTAAATGCTGTTTTCCATTCATCTCCCAATTTCATACGAATTTGATGGTATCCACTACGCAAATCAACTTTGGAGAATATTGTAGAGCCACTCAATTCATCAAGCATATCATCTAGTGGTATAGGGTGGAACCCTAATCAGCGGACCTTTCACGATTTGGAGGGTGGCACACGATGAACACGGGGAAACACAAGGGGAAGACGGGGAAAACACAAGAGAGAACACTCAAATCAACACGGAAGCAATCACACAGGCGCTAGATTCGCGATACAAGGTCGAGGTACATGATCCAAAGTCAACAACGGTGATACAGATAGTCTTCTCCCGGAGGAGGTCTTGATATCCCTGGGGATCTTCTCCGTTGAAGGAGGTCCTGAATCCGTAGTGGATCTTCTCCGTAGAGGCGCACCGTCTCGTGGGAGAAATCCACACAAGTATCAAATGAGCTAAACCACAGCTGAGTCTAAAGGGAGGAGGTCAACAGTATTTATATTACACACGTGGTCGCCGTCGTAGCGGACGTCCGGAGGTTACCGGACGTCCGGTGGTTCCGGAGGGACCGGACGTCCGGTAATCCTCGGATTTCCGCTATTTAGCTTCTGTAGTCGTTGTCACGGACGTCCGGTGGCTTCCGGTCGTCCGGTCGTCTGGGGGAGGCCGGACGTCCGGTGTCTTCCGGTCGTCCGGTGCCTGGGAGTCGCCGGTCGTCCGGTGCAGGCCGGACGTCCGGTGCCTGTAGCGTCTTCAGCCATCCTTCTTCTTGTCTCGTGCACTCGTCGGGCTCGCCGTCTTGACCATTGTGTGGAGCTGTCCCATGGCCTTCACCCAAGTACCTGAGTATGCATAGGGTTCCAGATGAGGGTAGAAGCCATGTCTCATACATATCGGAAGGATTTAGAGCAAGGAATGAAGTCACCTTGGTCTCAAGAGCTCTATTCATTGGTCCTTTGGGCACATGATGAGGCGATGAAGGGTCCATGGGGATGACCCTAGGATACACCGTATCATCTCCCCTCCCTTGGGAAAGATCCGACCTCGGATCGAAATCTTCATCACCATGGAAAGGAGAGAGGTCCTTGATGTTGAAAGTATCGCTCACGGAGTACTTGTCTCGTGGGATGTCGATCTTGTAGGCGTTGTCGTTGTAGCGTGCTAGCACCTTGAAGGGTCCGTCGGCGCGAGGTAGAAGCTTGGACTTGCGCTCGTGTGGGAAGCGGTCCTTGCGAAGGTGGAGCCAAACAAGATCTCCCGGTTGGAACACCATCGGTGTCTTGTTGACGTTGAACTTGGTGGCGCGACGGTGGACTTGTCGCTCGATCATCGCCCTTGTGTCTTCGTGCACCTTCTTGAGATAAGTTGCCCTTGCACTTGCGTCCATGTTCGTGCGCTCTTGTAGAGGAAGAGGTAGGATGTCCAAAGGCGACAACGGGTTGAAGCCGTAGACGATCTCGAAGGGGGATGATACAGGGCGGAACCCTAATCAGCGGATCTTTCACGTTTGGAGGTTGGCACACGATGAACACGGGGAAAACACAAGGGGAAGACGGGGAAAACACAAGAGAGAACACTCAAATCAACACGGAAGCAATCACACAAGTGCTAGATTCGCGATACAAGGTCGAGGTACATGATCCAAAGTCAACAACGGTGATACAGATAGTCTTCTCCCGGAGGAGGTCTTGGAATCCCGTGGGATCTTCCCGTTAGGGGTCTTGAATCCAGAGGTGGATCTTCTCCGTAGAGGCGCACCGGTCTCGTGGGAGAAATCCACACAAGTGTCAAATGAGCTAAACCACAGCTAAGTCTAAAGGAGGGAGGTCCACAGTATTTATATTACACACGCGGTCGCCGTCGTAGCGGACGTCCGGGGGTTACCGGACGTCCGGTGGTTCCGGAGGGACCGGACGTCCGGTAATCCTCGGATTTCCGCTATTTAGCTTCTGTTGCCGAAGTCACGGACGTCCGGTGGCTTCCGGTCGTCCGGTCGTCTGGGAGGGGCCGGACGTCCGGTGTTTTCCGGTCGTCCGGTGCCTGGGAGTCGCCGGTCGTCCGGTGCAGGCCGGACGTCCGGTGCCTGTAGCATCTTCAGCATTCCTTCTTCTTGTCTCGAGCACTTGTCGGTCCTGTCCTCTTGAGCATCATGTAGAGCTGTCCTGCGGCCTTCGTCCAAGTACCTGAGTATGCATAGAGTCTCTGATGAAGGTAGAGGTCGTACCTCAAGTGAATCCGAAAGATGTAAAGAGAGGAGCGAGGTCACCTCGGTCTCAAAAGCTCTTGCACGTGCTCTAGTCATGGGTCCTTTGGGCACTTGGTGAGGCGATGAAGGGTCCATGGTGATGGCCCTAGGATACACCGTATCATCTCCCCTCCCTTGGGAAAGATCCGACCTCGGATCGAAATCTTCATCACCATGGAAAGGAGAGAGGTCCTTGATGTTGAAAGTATCGCTCACGGAGTACTTGTCTCGTGGGATGTCGATCTTGTAGGCGTTGTCGTTGTAGCGTGCTAGCACCTTGAAGGGTCCGTCGGCGCGAGGTAGAAGCTTGGACTTGCGCTCGTGTGGGAAGCGGTCCTTGCGAAGGTGGAGCCAAACAAGATCTCCCGGTTGGAACACCATCGGTGTCTTGTTGACGTTGAACTTGGTGGCGCGACGGTGGACTTGTCGCTCGATCATCGCCCTTATGTCTTCGTGCACCTTCTTGAGATAAGTTGCCCTTGCACTTGCGTCCATGTTCGTGCGCTCTTGTAGAGGAAGAGGTAGGATGTCCAAAGGCGACAACGGGTTGAAGCCGTAGACGATCTCGAAGGGGGACTTGCCGGTTGTGGAGTGTCTTGCGCGGTTGTAGGCGAACTCGGCGATTGGCAAGCAATGCTCCCATTCCCGGATGTTCCTCTTGATCAACACACGAAGAAGAGTGGAGAGCGTGCGGTTCGTCACCTCCGTCTGACCGTCCGTTTGTGGATGGTACGCCGAAGAAAAGAGAAGCTTGATTCCGAGCTTGGCACATAGTGTTTTCCAAAAGTAACTCAAGAACTTGACGTCCCGGTCGGAGACGATCGTTTTGGGCACGCCGTGTAGACGAAGTATCTCCCTACAAAAGAGAGTGGCAACATGTGAAGCATCGTCTATCTTGTTACAAGGAATGAAATGAGCCATTTTAGAGAATCTATCTACCACTACAAGCACGGAATCTTTTCCATTTTGAGTTCTAGGCAAGCCAAGTATGAAATCCATGCTTATGTCTTCCCATGGGTGGTATGGAATAGGAAGAGGCATATAAAGACCATAAGATTGAGCTTTGGACTTAGCTTTGCGGCATGTAGAACATCGGTTGGTGAAGCGTGAGACGTCACGAAGCATCTTGGGCCAAAAATAGTTCTTAGAGAGTGTAGCAAACGTCTTGTCTCGTCCAAAGTGTCCCATGAGTCCTCCTCCATGCGATTCCTGCAAAAGGAGCAAACGAAGCGAAGACTCGGGAATGCAAAGTTTGTTAGCTCTCATAAGATATCCATCTTTGATGTAGGAATGTTCCCAAGAAGTGTGAGTCAAGCATTTAGCATAAGCATTTGCAAAGAAAGGATCATGCTCATATAAATCTTTAATATGCTCAAAGCCAATCACATTCAACTCAAGTTGTGTTACAAGCATGCATTTGCGGGAGAGCGCGTCCGCCACAACATTTTCTTTGCCCTTGATGTATTTGATGACATAGGGAAAAGACTCAATGAACTCACTCCATTTAGCATGACGCTTGTTCAACTTAGTTTGACCTTTGAGATACTTGAGTGTCTCATGGTCCGTATGAAGAATGAATTCATGAGGTCGAAGATAGTGTTCCCAAACACGTAAGACTCTCACCAAGGCATAAAGCTCTTTGTCATAGATAGGGTAGTTAAGTTGCGCTCCCGATAGCTTTTCGCTAAAGTACGCAATTGGGCGCTTTTCTTGCATGAGCACGCCACCTATACCCGTACCACTCGCATCACAATGAATCTCAAACGGTTTGTCAAAGTTTGGTAGGGCTAGAAGTGGTGCGTGCGTGAGCAAGCTCTTAAGCTCATTGAACGCGGTGTCTTGCGAAGGACCCCAAATGAAGGGTGCGTTCTTCTTGCTCAAAGCGTGTAAAGGCATAGCGATGGTGCTAAAGTCCTTCACAAAACGTCTATAGAAACCGGCTAGACCAAGGAAACTACGCACTTGCATGAGATTCGTTGGTTGAGGCCAAGTTTCAATTGCTTCAATTTTAGTTTCATCAACGTTAACACCTTGAGAAGACACGACAAATCCTAGAAAGACAACCTTGTCAACGCCAAAAGTGCATTTTATCATATTAGCATACAATTGTTGTCTGCGAAGTGCTTGCAAAACTAGTTGGACATGGTCAACATGTTCTTCAAGCGACTTGCTAAACACAAGAATGTCATCAAAGTAAACTACGACAAAGACACCTATGTAGGGTCTAAGAACAAAGTGCATAAGACGCACAAAAGTGCCGGGTGCTTCCGATAAGCCCATTGGCATAACAAGCCACTCGTATAACCCGAACTTGGTTTTAAAAGCAGTTTTCCACTCATCACCCTCTTGAATGCGAATTTGGTAGTAACCACTTTTAAGATCAATTTTTGAAAAGATGGTGGCACCACAAAGTTCATCAAGCATGTCATCTAAGCGAGGAATAGGGTGACGATATCTAACGGTGATAGCATTTATCGGACGGCAATCGGAACACATGCGAAAAGTTCCGTCTTTCTTAGGCACTAGAATAACGGGAACGGCACAAGGGCTTAGACTTTCACGTACATGACCCTTGTCGATGAGTTTTTGCACTTGCCGTTGTATCTCCTTCGTTTCCTCGGGGTTGACGCGGTAAGGAGCCTTGTTTGGAAGTGGAGCACCGGGTACTAGGTCGATGCGGTGCTCTATCCCTCGAAGTGGAGGTAGACCCGGTGGTAGCTCATCGGGAAAGACGTCCGAGAATTCCTGCAACAATTTAGACAACACAAAAGGTGGAGGTGGTGAAGTGTTAGTAGGTTTGGCTTCCCCTTTGCATAGAAGCACAAGGTGGAAGACGCTCGATGGGTTCTCACACACTTCTCTCATCTCACGTTTGGTGGCAAATAGCACTAGTTGCTTCTTGTCGCTCATCGTGGAGTCGCTCATATTTGGCTTGTGGCTCTCGCTCTCTTTTTGGTGGCTCACTCTCTCACCATTCTCTCCACGATGGGTGGTAGGTAAAAGCTTGTCGGCGGCAACTTGACTTGGGGACATTGGCCGAAGCACGAATTCCTTGCCCTTCATCTTGAAGTGATAGTGATTCGTCCGTCCATTGTGTGTGACTCCACGATCATATTGCCATGGGCGTCCAAGAATAAGGTGGCACACGGACATGGGTATCACATCACACTCAAGGGTGTCCTCGTAGGCGCCAATCTTGAAAGAGACTTGCACGGTGTGCTCGACTCGAAGAATTCCGGCGTCGTTGAGCCATTGGACCTTGTAGGGGTGCGGATGCTTCGTCTTGACCAAATGAAGCTTGTCGCATAGCTCTTCACTTGCCAAGTTGTGGCAACTTCCTCCATCGATGATAACCTTGACGGCTCGTCCATTGATGCCGGCCTTCGTATGGAAAATATGACATCGTTGGTCGTCATCTTGTTGATGTTGGAGTGTCAAGACTTTGGAGACAACAAGGTTGGGGCTTGAGTCATTGTCGCAAAACACTTGATTGTCGTCTTCTTCATTGACTTGGCGATGCATAGCGACATGCTCAAGTACTTCCATCTCATCATCGCTCATGGAGTCATAAGATCCGTCGTCGTTGATGATCATGGTGCGAACGGTCTTGCACTCAAATGACTTGTGGCCTCGTCCTTGGCACTTGAAGCATTTGATGGAGCTCGTCTTGTTATTGTCTTCGGTAGGAGTTGTAGTTGAGGAAGCTCTTGGCTTGAAGTTGTTGGTAGAAGGTGGACGACTCGATGTAGTCGCATTCTTGTAGCTTGGCATGTCTCCGAAGTTTGTAGAAGGCTTGGTAGAGGTAGGAGGAGTAGCCGAAGTCGTTGAAGCTTGGTTGTAGGAGCCAAAGTTCTTGGAGTTGAACTTGGAGTACTTGTAGTCCTCTTGAACTTGTCGCTCCGCTTTGGTTGCTTGGTGTACTAGCTCGAGGAGATTGTTGTATGGTTGGAAGTCCGCAATCTTCTTGATAGGATAGTTGAGTCCATTCAAGAATCTCGCCATTGTTTGCTCTTCATCTTCCTTGATGTTTGCTCTTATCATAGCAATCTCCATCTCCTTGTAGTACTCTTCAACGGACTTGGTACCTTGCTTGAGGAGTTGTAGTTTCTTGAACAAGTCACGGTTGTAGTGTGTAGGCACGAAGCGTGCTCTCATCACTTCCTTCATTTGAGCCCAAGTGGTGATAGGAGGTTCGCCTTTTGCTTCTCTTCTCTCAATGATTTGCTCCCACCAAATGAGAACATAGTCTTGGAACTCAAGTGATGCCATAGCGATCTTCTTCTCTTCATCGAAGTTGTGAAGGCGAAAGATCTTGTCAACTTTCAATGCCCATGAAAGGTAGTCTTCGGGATCAATGCTTCCGGAAAACTTTGGCATTGTGAACTTGAGCTTGCCATAGTGTTGCTCGTCATTGTTTCCTTGCCTATTGGGAGGGCGATCTCGATGTTGGCGGTTTGCCATATCATGTTGCTCTTGAGGATGTAGACGGTCTTGTTGGAGTTGATGTTCTTGTCGGTATTGTTGCTCATGTCGCGCTTGAGGAGGAGCTTCTTCTTGCATTCTTGCTTGATGGCGCCTTTCTTGCATCTCATCGCGAAGGAAGTCCTCTTCTTGACGATTGTGACGAGTGCGGGCTGCCACATTGCGATGTGCATCTTGGAGAGCACGTTGCGCCTCCATAGCTTGAGCTTCTCGACGTTGTTGTTCTTGACGGTTAGCCTCGGCATTTTGTTGATACGGTGTATCCTAGGGCCATCCCCATGGACCCTCCTTCACCCCCTCAAGTGCCTCAAGGACCGATGACACGTGCCCGTACTAGAGCTTTCGAGACCGAGGTGACGTCACTCCTAGCCCTACTTCCTTATGAATCTTGCGAGACATGGTTGCTACCTCAAGCGAGTGTGCTTTGTGTGCTCAGGTGTGAAGGAGACCACTTCGGAGAAGAGCTTGAAGATGGACAAGTCCCCAAGGTCATGGACGAGCTGATGCAACGAGAAGACCGGAAAGCAGCTCCAGGACCCGGACATCCGGCCCCCTGGCCCGGACATCCGGCCCCTGGGCATCTCTCTACAGAAGGCCAACCACAGGGCCCGGACATCCGGCCAGGGCCCGGACATCCGGCCAAGCACGGCCCGGACATCCGGCCTCGGGCCCGGAAATCCGGCGCTCCTGTCCAGAGAGCACCCGAGGCTCGGCTCCTCCCGCCCGGACATCCGGGCCACCGCCCCGGACATCCGGCGACCCGCGAAGCCCCGGACATCCGGCCCGCCACCCGGACGTCCGGCTCCTGAAAATGCCTGCGCGCATCCTCTGGGCCGAGGCCCATGTACCCATTCGCCCCGTAGACTATATGATACGGTGTATCCTAGGGCCATCACCATGGACCCTTCATCGCCTCACCAAGTGCCCAAAGGACCCATGACTAGAGCACGTGCAAGAGCTTTTGAGACCGAGGTGACCTCGCTCCTCTCTTTACATCTTTCGGATTCACTTGAGGTACGGCCTCTACCTTCATCAGAGACTCTATGCATACTCAGGTACTTGGACGAAGGCCGCAGGACAGCTCTACATGATGCTCAAGAGGACAGGACCGACAAGTGCTCGAGACAAGAAGAAGGAATGCTGAAGATGCTACAGGCACCGGACGTCCGGCCTGCACCGGACGACCGGCGACTCCCAGGCACCGGACGACCGGAAAACACCGGACGTCCGGCCCCTCCCAGACGACCGGACGACCGGAAGCCACCGGACGTCCGTGACTTCGGCAACAGAAGCTAAATAGCGGAAATCCGAGGATTACCGGACGTCCGGTCCCTCCGGAACCACCGGACGTCCGGTAACTCCCGGACGTCCGCTACGACGGCGACCGCGTGTGTAATATAAATACTGTGGACCTCCCTCCTTTAGACTTAGCTGTGGTTTAGCTCATTTGATACTTGTGTGGATTTCTCCCACGAGACGGTGCGCCTCTACGGAGAAGATCCACTACGGATTCAGGACCTCCTTCAACGGAGAAGATCCCCAGGGATATCAAGACCTCCTCCGGGAGAAGACTATCTGTATCACCGTTGTTGACTTTGGATCATGTACCTCGACCTTGTATCGCGAATCTAGCACTTGTGTGATTGCTTCCGTGTTGATTGAGTGTTTTCCTCTTGTGTTTCCCCCATCTCTCCCTTGTGATTCCCCGTGTTCATCGTGTGCCAACCTCCAAACGTGAAAGATCCGCTGATTAGGGTTCCACCCTGTATCACCTCGGTCTCAAAAGCTCTTGCACGTGCTCTAGTCATGGGTCCTTTGGGCACTTGGTGAGGCGATGAAGGGTCCATGGTGATGGCCCTAGGATACACCGTATCATCTCCCCTCCCTTGGGAAAGATCCGACCTCGGATCGAAATCTTCATCACCATGGAAAGGAGAGAGGTCCTTGATGTTGAAAGTATCGCTCACGGAGTACTTGTCTCGTGGGATGTCGATCTTGTAGGCGTTGTCGTTGTAGCGTGCTAGCACCTTGAAGGGTCCGTCGGCGCGAGGTAGAAGCTTGGACTTGCGCTCGTGTGGGAAGCGGTCCTTGCGAAGGTGGAGCCAAACAAGATCTCCCGGTTGGAACACCATCGGTGTCTTGTTGACGTTGAACTTGGTGGCGCGACGGTGGACTTGTCGCTCGATCATCGCCCTTGTGTCTTCGTGCACCTTCTTGAGATAAGTTGCCCTTGCACTTGCGTCCATGTTCGTGCGCTCTTGTAGAGGAAGAGGTAGGATGTCCAAAGGCGACAACGGGTTGAAGCCGTAGACGATCTCGAAGGGGGATGATACAGGGCGGAACCCTAATCAGCGGATCTTTCACGTTTGGAGGTTGGCACACGATGAACACGGGGAAAACACAAGGGGAAGACGGGGAAAACACAAGAGAGAACACTCAAATCAACACGGAAGCAATCACACAAGTGCTAGATTCGCGATACAAGGTCGAGGTACATGATCCAAAGTCAACAACGGTGATACAGATAGTCTTCTCCCGGAGGAGGTCTTGGAATCCCGTGGGATCTTCCCGTTAGGGGTCTTGAATCCAGAGGTGGATCTTCTCCGTAGAGGCGCACCGGTCTCGTGGGAGAAATCCACACAAGTGTCAAATGAGCTAAACCACAGCTAAGTCTAAAGGAGGGAGGTCCACAGTATTTATATTACACACGCGGTCGCCGTCGTAGCGGACGTCCGGGGGTTACCGGACGTCCGGTGGTTCCGGAGGGACCGGACGTCCGGTAATCCTCGGATTTCCGCTATTTAGCTTCTGTTGCCGAAGTCACGGACGTCCGGTGGCTTCCGGTCGTCCGGTCGTCTGGGAGGGGCCGGACGTCCGGTGTTTTCCGGTCGTCCGGTGCCTGGGAGTCGCCGGTCGTCCGGTGCAGGCCGGACGTCCGGTGCCTGTAGCATCTTCAGCATTCCTTCTTCTTGTCTCGAGCACTTGTCGGTCCTGTCCTCTTGAGCATCATGTAGAGCTGTCCTGCGGCCTTCGTCCAAGTACCTGAGTATGCATAGAGTCTCTGATGAAGGTAGAGGTCGTACCTCAAGTGAATCCGAAAGATGTAAAGAGAGGAGCGAGGTCACCTCGGTCTCAAAAGCTCTTGCACGTGCTCTAGTCATGGGTCCTTTGGGCACTTGGTGAGGCGATGAAGGGTCCATGGTGATGGCCCTAGGATACACCGTATCATCTCCCCTCCCTTGGGAAAGATCCGACCTCGGATCGAAATCTTCATCACCATGGAAAGGAGAGAGGTCCTTGATGTTGAAAGTATCGCTCACGGAGTACTTGTCTCGTGGGATGTCGATCTTGTAGGCGTTGTCGTTGTAGCGTGCTAGCACCTTGAAGGGTCCGTCGGCGCGAGGTAGAAGCTTGGACTTGCGCTCGTGTGGGAAGCGGTCCTTGCGAAGGTGGAGCCAAACAAGATCTCCCGGTTGGAACACCATCGGTGTCTTGTTGACGTTGAACTTGGTGGCGCGACGGTGGACTTGTCGCTCGATCATCGCCCGTGTGTGTTCGTGCACCTTCTTGAGTATTTCACTACAAAAGAAAGTGGCAACATGTGAAGCATCGTCGATCTTGTTATCGGGAATGAAATGAGTCATTTTAGAGAATGTGTCGACCACGACAAGCACGAGATCATATCCATTTTTAGTCGTAGACAAGCCTAGTATGAGATTCATGCTTATGTCTTCCCATGGATGATATGGAGTAGGAAGATGCATGTCAAGACCATGAGATTGAGCTTTGGACTTAGCTTTGCGGCATGTCGACCATCGGATGATTAGGCGGGAGACGTCACGAAGCATCTTGGGCCAAAAATAGTTCTTAGAGATGGTAGCAAACGCCGTGTCGCTTCCAAAGTGTCCCGTGAGTCCTTCTCCATGAGATTTCTGCAAAAGGAACAATCGAAGCGAAGACTCGGGGATGCAAAGTTTGTTAGCTCTCATAAGATATCCATCCTTGATGTAATAATGTTCCCAAGAAGTGTGAGTCAAGCACGTAGCATAGGGATTTGCAAAGGAAGTAGCATGCTCATATAAATCTTTTAGGTGCTCAAAGCCTATCACATGCAACTCAAATTGTGTAACAAGTAAGCATTTGCGTAACGAGCATGCATTTTCGTGAAAACTTCCATGTTTCTTAGGCAATAGAATAACCGGAGCGGCACAAGTGCTAAAGCTGTCACGTACATGACTTTTATCGATGAGTTTGGGCACTTGCCGTTGTATCTCGTGGTTGATACGGTAGAGAACCTTGTTGTGAAATGGTGCACCGGGTACGAGCTCGATGCGGTGTTCTATCCCGTGAAGTGGAGGTAGAACCGGTGGTAGCTCATCGGGAAAGGCGTCCGAGAATTCCTGCAACAATTGAGACAACACAAAAGGTGGAGATTGTGAAGTGTTAGTAGATGTGTCTTCCCCTTTGCATAAGAGCACAAGGTGAACGACGGTCGATGGGTTCTCACACACTTCTCTCATCTCACTTTTGGTGGCAAATAGCACTAGCTTCTTCGTGTAGCTCATCGTGGAGTCGCTCATATTTGGCTTGTGGCTCTCGCTCTCTTTTTGGTGGCTCGCTCTCTCACCATTCTCTCCACGATGGGTGGTAGGTAAAAGCTTGTCGGCGGCTACTTGACTTGGAGTCATTGGTCGTAGCACGAATTCCTTGCCCTTCATCTTGAAATGATAGTGATTCGTCCGTCCATTGTGTGTGACTCCACGATCATATTGCCATGGTCGTCCAAGAATAAGGTGGCACACGGACATGGGTATCACATCACACTCAAGAGTGTCCTCGTAGGCTCCAATCTTGAAAGAGACTTGCACGGTGTGCTCGACTCGAAGAATTCCGGTGTCGTTGAGCCATTGGACCTTGTAGGGGTGAGGATGCTTCGTCTTGACCAAATGAAGCTTGTCGCATAGCTCTTCACTTGCCAAGTTGTGGCAACTTCCTCCATCGATGATAACCTTGACGGAGCGTCCATTGATGGCGGCCTTCGTATGGAAAATATGACATCGTTGGTCGTCATCTCGTTGATGTTGTAGTGTCAAGACTTTGGAGACAACGAGGTTGGGGCTTGAGTCATTGTCGCAAAACACTAGACGATCTTCTTCTTCATTGATACGCCGGTGGATGGCCAAGTGCTTGATGGCGTCCACTTCGTCGTCGCTCATCGAGTCATATGTGTCGTCGTCGTGGAAGATCATTGTTCTCTTGTTGGTGCACTCGAATGACTTGTGACCACGGCCACCACATGTGAAACACTTGATGGAGCTTGTCTTGGGGTTCTCTTCGTTTGGAGTTGTAGATGATGTAGCTCTTGGCTTGAAGTTGTTGGTAGAATGTGGATGACTCGATGTAGTCTCATGCTTGTAGCTTGGCTTGTCGCCGAAGTTTGTAGATGGCTTGGTAGAGGTAGGAGGAGTAGCCGAAGTCGTTGAAGCTTGGTCGGAGGAGCCGAAGTTCTTGGAGTTGAACTTGGAGTACTTGTAGTCCTCTTGAACTTGTCGCTCCGCTTTGGCCGCTTGGTGTACTAGCTCGAGGAGGTTGTTGTATGGTTGGAAGTCCGCAATCTTCTTGATAGGATAGTTGAGTCCATTCAAGAATCTCGCCATTGTTTGCTCTTCATCTTCCTTGATGTTTGCTCTTATCATGGCAATCTCCATCTCCTTGTAGTACTCTTCAACGGACTTGGTTCCTTGCTTGAGGAGTTGTAGCTTCTTGAACAAGTCGCGGTTGTAGTGTGTAGGCACAAAGCGTGCTCTCATCACATCCTTCATTTGAGCCCAAGTGGTGATAGGAGGTTCGCCTTTGGCTTCTCTTCTCTCCATGATTTGCTCCCACCAAATGAGAACATAGTCTTGGAACTCAAGTGATGCCATAGCGATCTTCTTCTCTTCATCGAAGTTGTGAAGGCGAAAGATCTTGTCAACTTTCAATGCCCATGAGAGGTAGTCTTCGGGATCGATGCTTCCGGAGAACTTAGGCATGGTGAACTTGAGCTTGCCATAGCGATGCTCGTCATTGTTTCCTTGCCTATTGGGAGGATGATCTCGATGTTGGCGGTTTGCCATATCATGTTGCTCTTGTCGCGCTTGAGGAGGAGCTTCTTCTTGCATTCTTGCTTGATGGCGCCTTTCTTGCATCTCATCGCGAAGGAAATCCTCTTCTTGACGATTGTGTCGAGTGCGGGCTGCCACATTGCGATGTGCATCTTGTAGAGCACGTTGCGCCTCCATAGCTTGAGCTTCTCGATGTTGTTGTGCTTGACGGTTAGCCTCGGCATCTTGTTCTTCTTGATATTGGCGAGCTCGCTCTTGTTGTTGTTGGCGTAGTCGTTGCCGTTCTTGTGCTTGCTCAAGTGTAGCTTGGTTTTGACGTCGTCGATTGTCTTGCTCGTCGAATAGCTCTTGAGAACTCTTGTCATGTAGAGGTTGCCGATGTTCGTGTCGAGCTTGACGTGCGGCTTGACGAAGAGTGTTTGACGTAGGTGTACTTGAGTCTTGCGTTGAGTCGGTATGTCGACTTGAGCGGCTTCTTCGATGAGAAGATGTTGAGGAAGAACGTCGGTTGATGATCAATGTCCGGAGCTCATTGTATTGAGTAGACATGTTGGTGTTGATGAGGTCGATTTGCTCCTTGGTGCTTTGTTGGAATTGTCGCGCGTCCTCGGCAACTTGACCAATGTACTCTCGCATAGCTTCACTCTCTTGATGTAGAGCTCGTTGGACACCGAATAGATGTAGTTTGGTGACGTAGTTATTCGCTTCTTGAGGATCGTCGAAGATCGGGTTGGTAGATGAACTTGGCCTATCCATCATCACAAGCAAGTATGTGAGTGGGAGAAAGGAGAAGACAATATCAATGTACCTTAACCGAGGTTGAAAATGGATCAATGATCACTCAACAATGTAACCCGGAAATAGCACTATTGGTATCACTTCGTGTCGATTCTCACACCTACACAAGTAAAGCTTTTAGAGGAGCTCGGTTAGGATGTGGCACAAATTCAATGCAATTGTCAAAGTGACTCAAAGATGTTGAAAATGGTTCACAAATTTGCTCATGCAACAAGTAGATCACTAGCAAAGGTAGCACACGGAACACACGCACGGATAGATAAATGTGGTCGTGCAACCAAGGGTGAGCGAAAATGTGGTAAACCACGGAAAATGCTCGTGTTGCACAACACTAGAGAGACGCTAGCCGATTGCTTAATAGGCGGATACGCACTTGTGCACGACCTATGATACGGTGTATCCTAGGGCCATCACCATGGACCCTTCATCGCCTCACCAAGTGCCCAAAGGACCCATGACTAGAGCACGTGCAAGAGCTTTTGAGACCGAGGTGACCTCGCTCCTCTCTTTACATCTTTCGGATTCACTTGAGGTACGGCCTCTACCTTCATCAGAGACTCTATGCATACTCAGGTACTTGGACGAAGGCCGCGGGACAGCTCTACATGATGCTCAAGAGGACAGGCCCGACAAGTGCTCGAGACAAGAAGAAGGAATGCTGAAGATGCTACAGGCACCGGACGTCCGGCCTGCACCGGACGACCGGCGACTCCCAGGCACCGGACGACCGAAAGACACCGGACGTCCGGCCTCTCCCAGACGACCGGACGACCGGAAGCCACCGGACGTCCGTGACTTCGGCAACAGAAGCTAAATAGCGGAAATCCGAGGATTACCGGACGTCCGGTCCCTCCGGAACCACCGGACGTCCGGTAACCCCCGGACGTCCGCTACGACGGCGACCGCGTGTGTAATATAAATACTGTTGACCTCCTCCCTTTAGACTTAGCTGTGGTTTAGCTCATTTGACACTTGTGTGGATTTCTCCCACGAGACCGGTGCGCCTCTACGGAGAAGATCCACCTCTGGATTCAAGACCCCTAACGGGAAGATCCCACGGGATTCCAAGACCTCCTCCGGGAGAAGACTATCTGTATCACCGTTGTTGACTTTGGATCATGTACCTCGACCTTGTATCGCGAATCTAGCACTTGTGTGATTGCTTCCGTGTTGATTTGAGCGTTCTCTCTTGTGTTTTCCCCGTCTTCCCCTTGTGTTTTCCCCGTGTTCATCGTGTGCCAACCTCCAAACGTGAAAGATCCGCTGATTAGGGTTCCACCCTGTATCAGACACTTTCAACATCCAGGATCTCTCTCCTTTCCATGGTGATGAAGATTTCGATCCGAGGTCGGATCTTTCCCAAGGGAGGGGAGATGATACGGTGTATCCTAGGGCCATCCCCATGGACCCTCCTTCACCCCCTCAAGTGCCTCAAGGACCGATGACACGTGCTCGTGCTAGAGCTTTCGAGACCGAGGTGACGTCACTCCTAGCCCTACTCCCTTATGAATCTTGCGAGACATGGTTGCTACCTCAAACGGGTGTGCTTTGCGTGCTCAGGTGTGAAGGAGACCATGTCGGAGGAGAGCTTGAAGATGGACAAGTCCCCAAGGTCATGGACGAGCTGATGCAACAAGAGGGCCAGAAGACAGCTCCAGGACCCTGATGAGGACATCACTAACAAGGTTACACCCACAGCTCCAACTGACACATATACAGGACCAATTACTAGAGCTCGCGCACGCCAATTAAATTACCAGGTACTTTCGTTTCTTGGTAATGAATCTAATGTTCATGAGAATATGATGCTGCCTAAATTGGATACATTTGTCTTGCTTACAAATGAAGGGCCTAGCTTGGACAAGAAGGATGAACATTGGAGCAAGATCAAGCATGGAGATGATGGCATGCGCAAGGGAGACAAGAATGGAGTTACAATGGATGATTTCAGGACTTTGAAGCCACCATAATGAGTGCGAGAAGCCTTGGACGAAATATACAAGATGCCACTTCATAAATTTCGTCCAGAGGCTATTTTAGGTGCTGCGTCACCTTATTATTGGGCCAGGCCCATGTAATTTCGAAATACTTGAGCATAGGCTGTTTTTAGAGTCCGTATGTGTGGGGAAACAAGAGTTAGGGTTGGTTTCGGACCCCTCCACCAAGGGCCACGAAATTCCCCCCTCTTTCCCTCATATATACAGCCCTTAGGGCGTCGTTTAGACTTTGGGTTTTGTTTAGATTAAAAGTTCGCCATAGCTGCAACTTCGCGTACTTCGTTTGTGTTCAACGACCAGACCAAGGCGTCACAGAACCCCACCTTGATCAATAAAGCTTTCCTCTTATATTCGCAATATCCAGATTGCAATCTTAGTTTCTTGCTTGTTCTTCGTTTGCCTGCAGGAAACAGACCTTCGTGGTCAGGTTGATCGTGCTCCGGCGTGGTCAACAACCTCTCGGAGTTGGTTTAGCGATTGCTAAGGCACGACGTCCTCGCACGTTCGTAGTCGGATCGTCAAAGTCGACTTCCTCCAAAACGATAACCACCATCTCATCGAAAGACGGGACACCTTTGCCTCTATCAAGTGGTATCAGATTTCCAGGTTGCTCGGTGAGATTTTACAGTTTTTCATAGTTTAGATCGAGTCTGTTCTTCATACCTATAGTCCACGAAAAAGCCAAAAAAAAATTAGGGTTAGTTCATCCCATCCGAACCAATCTGAGCCTTTGCATAATCTTTTCTGTATTTGCTTTGTTGAATTTGCGGTTGCATCGTCGTGTCCAGTTGCTGGTCTTAGCGTCTAGTCTTTTAGAGTTTCGAGTTCTGGTCATAAGTTGTCACGCCGCCGCCGCAACATCTTCATCACTACTGCCACATACCACCATCGATCCGTATCCATATACCACCACCAATCCGAATCCATATACCACCACCGCTGCCATAACCTACCACCGCTGCCATATCCTACCACCATATATCCACCACCAATCCGAGTTCTTTTCATATTAGGTTTGTTCTCGAAATCCATCTAGGTTTCGGATTTGTGTTTCCTTGCCTGTGTAGGTCTCGGAAAAAAAAAAAGTCTGGAGACCCCCGGGCAGTTTTTAGGCCAAAAATTCGACAGGTGAAAATATTTTTTCCCTATCCTACTTTTGGGCTTTTCTGAGTCTTTTGAGACACGTGCCACCATACTGATTTTTTCCCGCACTTTTTCGTCGTCGCTGCCCTGATTCCGAAAAAAAAATTCGTCAAAAAAATTTCGTGCCTATCATCTTAGTTTGACTTGGGAAGTGTTTTGAGACACTCGCCATTATAGTGATTTTCGGCAAAAAAAAAAAAAGAGGCGAAAAAAAAAATTCAGAGTGTGCTTTCCCCTTGATTACGTGAGGCGCCGTGATTTCGTTAGTGTTCTAGGCTCGCGTCTCTAGTACGGTCTAGCCTAGGACCAGCACAGTACCGTCGTTGAGCGTTTATTCACCTTTGCATCTCTGAATTGATTATTGCTGACCCTTTTTGCTACCATATTATAAGCCTTCCCAGCTCCACATACATCTACATCGTGCGTTTGACTCTCCCTGGTAATCGCTCTATCCAAGCTTTGAGAGTTTTGACTACATCGGTTGCCGATCACCGCCTGCTGCTGGGTAAGAACTGGTAAGAATTTGAGATTTGCTTGTCGGATCTGTGACACCCGCCACCCCCACCACTTCTTAGTAGTCTGTAGGATCATATTCTTGTGTGTTTCTATTGCTGCTAACCATGCCAGGATCACAAGTCGACGAGACTGACTGGGAGAACTTGACGAACAAGGAGCTTCATGATAAGTTTCAGCAAATGATGAGTGAACAGGTGCAAGATGTGCTAAACAGATTTGACGAGGCCATGGAGAAGATAGATGGCATGGAGAAGACGTTTGACACAAAGCTCGATAACAAGTTTGCAGAATTGCTTGCGCGTTTTCCACCACCACCGGCTGCTGCAGCTGTCCCACCTCTTCAACAACAACAACAACAACAACAACAACGACGCCTTCCGAATCAAGTGGGACGAGCACAGCGCGTTCCCCTTGAGACTGGTCAAGCTTCTGGTGCTGCTGTTGATGTTTCTGTAGCTCCTGCTGCTACTGCAGAGGTGGAGGACCATTACGAGGATGAGGTTGACCAAAATCAGAACTACGTGCAACAACCAGCACCACCACCACCAGGTCGTCCTCATGCATATCATCGCAACGGTAGGGCTGCACCACCACCTGAGGTACATGACCATCTTCCTAAACTGAAATTGAATATTCCACCATTTGAGGGTAGATATGTTCCTGATATATATCTTACTTGGGAGTTACAAACTGAACAACGTTTTACATGTTTAAACTATCCCGAGGAGAGACGTGTTCCTGCTGCTGTTTGTGCTTTCACTGGGTTTGCATGTGTTTGGTGGTCTGAACATTGTAGATTATATCATATTCCAGCTACTTGGACTGCTTTGAAAACTGCTATGCGTACTCGTTGGGTTCCACCATATTATCAACGTGAATTACTTCAAAAACTGCAGCGCTTAAGACAAGGAAAAAATTCTGTAGAAGAATATTATCAGCAATTACAAACTGGCCTGATTAGATGTGGTATTGTTGAGGAGAATGAAGCTATGCTTGCACGTTTTATGGGTGGATTAAATAGAGAGATTCAGACCATTCTAGAGTATAAGGATTATACTACTATCACTCGTTTATTCCATCTTGCTTGTAAAGCTGAACGTGAAGTGCAGGATCGACAGGCATTGGCGCGGACTAACTTTTCTGCAGGACGACCTTCATCATGGACACCGCGTGCATCCTCTACTTCCTCACATTCTACTGCACCGACACCTCCATCAGCTGTTACCTCACGTTCTTCTTCTTCCATGGCATCGACAGGGCACACCAGTGATATTATTTGTCGTCGTTGTAAGGGAAGAGGACATTTTGCGAGAGATTGCAAATCTCAGCGTGTGATGATTGCTACTGAGGATGGTGGATATGAATCCGCTAGTGACTATGATGAGGAGACTTTGGCTCTTATTACACGTGAAGAACACGGCGGAGACGATTCTGATCATGAGACGCAATACATGGCTCCTGAAGATGCTGACAGGTATGAATGTTTAGTTGCTCAACGTGTTTTGAGTGTGCAGGTTACACAAGCTGAGCAAAATCAGAGGCATAATTTGTTCCATACAAAGGGAGTTGTGAAGGAACGTTCTGTTCGCGTGATCATAGATGGAGGGAGTTGCAACAACTTGGCTAGCATGGAGATGGTGGAGAAGCTATCTCTTACCACAAGACCACATCCACATCCTTACTACATCCAATGGTTCAACAACAGCGGCAAGGTTAAGGTAACACGTACTGTTCGTGTGCATTTTAGTATCTCTACATATGCTGATTATGTTGATTGTGATGTGGTACCTATGCAAGCATGTTCCTTATTACTTGGTAGACCATGGCAATTTGATAAAAATTCTGTACACCATGGTAGAAACAATCAGTATACTCTTGTTCATAAGGATAAAAATATTACTTTGCTTCCTATGACTCCTGATTCCATTTTAAAAGATGATATTAATAGAGCTAATAAAGCAAAACAGGAGAAAAATAAGAGTGAAAATCAGATTGTGGCAAAAGAATTTGAGCAACAAATGAAGCCTAATAATAAACCATCTACTGTTGCTTCTGAAATTAAATTGAAGAGTGCATGTTTATTTGCCACCAAATCTGATATTGATGAGCTAGATTTTAGCAAATCTGTTTGCTATGCTGTTGTATGCAAAGAGGCATTATTTTCATTCGAGGACGTGCCTTCCTCTTTGCCTCCTGCTGTCACTAACATTTTGCAGGAGTTCGCCGACGTCTTTCCACAAGACGTGCTACCGGGATTACCACCTATTCGAGGGATTGAGCATCAGATTGACTTAATTCCCGGTGCATCGCTACCCAACCGCGCACCATACCGTACCAATCCAGAAGAGACGAAGGAGATTATGCGTCAAGTACAGGAGCTACTCGACAAAGGTTATATACGCGAATCCCTTAGTCCTTGTGCTGTTCCTATTCTTCTAGTGCCGAAAAAGGATGGTACATCGCGTATGTGTGTTGATTGTAGAGCCATTAATAATATTACTATTCGTTATCGTCATCCTATTCCTAGGCTAGATGATACGGTGTATCCTAGGGTCATCACCATGGACCCTTCATCGCCTCACCAAGTGCCCAAAGGACCCATGACTAGAGCCCGTGCAAGAGCTCTCGAGACCGAGGTGACCTCGCTCCTCTCTTTACATCTTCCGGATTCACTTGAGACACGGCTTCTACCTTCATCAGAGACTCTATGCATACTCAGGTACTTGGACGAAGGCCGCGGGACAGCTCTACATGATGCTCAAGAGGACAGGCCCGACGAGTGCTCGAGACAAGAAGAAGGCAGGCTGAGAATGCTACAGGCACCGGACGTCCGGCCTGCACCGGACGACCGGCGACTCCCAGGCACCGGACGACCGGAAGACACCGGACGTCCGGCATCCCCCAGACGACCGGACGACCGGAAGCCACCGGACGTCCGTGACAACGACTACAGAAGCTAAATAGCGGAAATCCGAGGATTACCGGACGTCCGGTCCCTCCGGAACCACCGGACGTCCGGTAACCTCCGGGCGTCCGCTACGACGGCGACCACGTGTGTAATATAAATACTGTTGACCTCCTCCCTTTAGACTCAGCTGTGGTTTAGCTCATTTGATACTTGTGTGGATTTCTCCCACGAGACGGTGCGCCTCTACGGAGAAGATCCACTACGGATTCAGGACCTCCTTCAACGGAGAAGATCCCCAGGGATATCAAGACCTCCTCCGGGAGAAGACTATCTGTATCACCGTTGTTGACTTTGGATCATGTACCTCGACCTTGTATCGCGAATCTAGCGCCTGTGTGATTGCTTCCGTGTTGATTTGAGTGTTCTCTCTTGTGTTTTCCCCGTCTTCCCCTTGTGTTTCCCCGTGTTCATCGTGTGCCACCCTCCAAATCGTGAAAGGTCCGCTGATTAGGGTTCCACCCTATACCATCTTGGTATCAAGAGCAAAGGTTTCTCACGATTTTGGAGCCCCACATCTTGTTTTCTAGCTTGTTTTTGTCGTGTTCTTCCCAATTTCGAAAATCTCCCACAAAAAGAGCCCCAAAATTTTTTTGTGATCTGTTGATTTGGCAAGATTTTGTTGACTTTGTTCCATGGATTTGCTGTGCCACGTGTCAATCTAGCATTTCCCCACCATCTCACCGTTTTTCCACCGCAAATCCGACCACGTTTCACCGTTTTCGCCACGGATCCCACCAACCCAGTCCTAAACCTACCGGACGACCGACGTTTACCGGACGTCCGGAACCCCTCGAGACACTGGACGTCCGCTAAACACCGGACGACCGGCACCCCGACCACAGAAAGATTTACCGGATTTCCGGTCCACACCGGACGTCCGACCCCTTCCGACCGACCGGACGGCCGGTAACTGCCGGACGTCCGACATTTCCTGACGCAGCTGATTTTGTTCAGTTACGTTCCACCTTCCGCAACTACCACCCACCTTCCGCAAATACAATCCACATTTCGCAACCACCATCATTTTCCCGCTCTGAGTTTGAAAAGTCTTTCTCCCTTTGCCTTGGATACTTGAGTTGTGGTTTCACCGTTTCCTTGGATGTTTAGGCTACCTTGGGACGGCAAGACTTCGGCCACACCACCGCTCAACTTCGGCAAGGACGGTAACATCGACGACACTTCTACCTTGCAATTGCATTGTCACCCTATGAACCATCTTTGCGTAGCTTTCCCATGGAGACTAGCCATTTGAGTATTGCCGGGCCACGACACTTGTGCACATTAGTGATACTCATAGATATTGCATACTACATCATTGTGAGTAACATCACATCATCTTGGTATCTTGCATATCCCCGTGTGCCACAAGAGTGCTCCGCATACACAAAAGCTACCTCGATCCGAGAAGCATACATATGTGCCCAAAGAAAGAGCTCCAAAGCTTCCAAGCAAAAGAGCCAATCCAAGCAAAGAAACAATAGCATCATACGCCTTGCATCCAAAGAGTTCATACATAGCAACATCATCAAGTGCTCAAGCATCGGCACATCATACACTCATAGCATACTTGTGATAGATAGTCGTTACATTTTGCCTCTTATAGGTCGTGCACAAGTGCGTATCCGCCTATTAAGCAATCGGTTAGCGTCTCTCTAGCGTTGTGCAACACGAGCATTTTCCGTGGTTTCCACTTTTTTCGCTCACCCTTGGTTGCACAGCCACATTTATCTATCCGTGCGTGTGTTCCGTGTGCTACCTTTGCTAGTGATCTACTTGTTGCATGAGCAAATTTGTGAACCATTTTCAACATCTTTGAGTCACTTTGACTATTGCATTGAATTTGTGCCACATCCTAACCGAGCTCCTCTAAAAGCTTTACTTGTGTAGGTGTGAGAATCGACACGAAGTGATACCAATAGTGCTATTTCCGGGTTACATTGTTGAGTGATCATTGATCCATTTTCAACCTCGGTTAAGGTACATTGATATTGTCTTCTCCTTTCTCCACTCACATACTTGCTTGTGATGATGGATAGGCCAAGTTCATCTACCAACCCGATCTTCGACGATCCTCAAGAAGCGAACAACTACGTCACCAAACTACATCTATTCGGTGTCCAACGAGCTCTACATCAAGAGAGTGAAGCTATGAGAGAGTACATTGGTCAAGTTGCCGAGGACGCGCGACAATTCCAACAAAGCACTAAAGAGCAAATCGACCTCATCAACACCAATATGTCTACTCAATACAATGACCTCCGGACATTGATCATCAACCGACGGTCTTCCTCAACATCTTCTCATCGAAGAAGCCGCTCAAGTCGACACACCGACTCTACGCAAGACTCAAGTACACCTACCTCAAACACTCTTCATCAAGCCGCACGTCAAGCTCAACATGACCGCCGGCAACCTCTACATGACAAGAGTTCTCAAGAGCTATTCGACGAGCAAGAAAATCAACGTCGTCAAAACCAAGCTACACTTGAGCAAGCACAAGAACGGCAACGACTACGCCAACAACAACAAGAGCGAGCTCGCCAATATCAAGAAGAACAAATGATGCAGGGTGGAACCCTAATCAGCGGATCTTTCACGTTTGGAGGTTGGCACACGATGAACACGGGGAAAACACGGAGAAAGATGGGGAAAACACAAGAGAGAACACTCAAATCAACACGGAAGCAATCACACAAGTGCTAGATTCGCGATACAAGGTCGAGATACATGATCCAAAGTCAACAACGGTGATACAGATAGTCTTCTCCCGGAGGAGGTCTTGGAATCCCGTGGGATCTTCCCGTTAGGGGTCTTGAATCCAGAGGTGGATCTTCTCCGTAGAGGCGCACCGGTCTCGTGGGAGAAATCCACACAAGTGTCAAATGAGCTAAAACCACAGCTGACCCTAAACGGAAAGAGGAGAGGAGTATATATAGTCTACGGGGCGAATGGGTACATGGGCCTCGGCCCGGGGGATGCGCGCAGGCAATTCAGGGGCCGGACGTCCGGGCGGCGGGCCGGATGTCCGGGACTTCACAGGACGCCGGATGTCCGGGGCGGGGGCCCGGATGTCCGGGCTGGGGCAGTCGAGCCTCGGGCGCTCTCTGGACAGAGGCGCCGGATTTCCGGGCCCGGGGCCGGATGTCCGGGCCGTGCTTGGCCGGATGTCCGGGCCCTGGCCGGATGTCCGGGCCCTGTAGCTTCTGCTGCACGCGGCCTTCTGTAGCTGAACGCCCAGGGGCCGGATGTCCGGGCCAGGGGGCCGGATGTCCGGGGCCTGGAGCTCTCTTCTGCTCTTCTCGATGCATTGGCTCGTCCACGACCTTGGGGACTTGTCCATCTTCAAGCTCTTCTCCGAAGTGGTCTCCTTCACACCTGAGTACACAAAGCACACTCGCTTGAGGTAGCAACCATGTCTCGCAAGATTCATAAGGAAGTAGAGCTAGGAGTGACGTCACCTCGGTCTCGAAAGCTCTCGTATGAGCACGTGTCATCGGTCCTTGAGGCACTTGAGGGGGTGAAGGAGGGTCCATGGGGATGGCCCTAGGATACACCGTATCAGACATGCTCAAGTGCTTCCATCTCATCATCGCTCATGGAGTCATAAGATCCGTCGTCGTTGATGATCATGGTGCGAACGGTCTTGCACTCAAATGACTTGTGGCCTCGTCCTTGGCACTTGAAGCATTTGATGGAGCTCGTCTTGTTATTGTCTTCGGTAGGAGTTGTAGTAGAGGAAGCTCTTGGCTTGAAGTTGTTGGTAGAAGGTGGACGACTCGATGTAGTCGCATTCTTGTAGCTTGGCTTGTCTCCGAAGTTTGTAGAAGTCTTGGTAGAGGTAGGAGGAGTAGCCGAAGTCGTTGAAGCTTGGTTGTAGGAGCCAAAGTTCTTGGAGTTGAACTTGGAGTACTTGTAGTCCTCTTGAACTTGTCGCTCCGCTTTGGTTGCTTGGTGTACTAGCTCGAGGAGATTGTTGTATGGTTGGAAGTCCGCAATCTTCTTGATAGGATAGTTGAGTCCATTCAAGAATCTCGCCATTGTTTGCTCTTCATCTTCCTTGATGTTTGCTCTTATCATGGCAATCTCCATCTCTTTGTAGTACTCTTCAACGGACTTGGTACCTTGTTTGAGGAGTTGTAGCTTCTTGAACAAGTCTCGGTTGTAGTGGGTTGGCACGAAGCGTGCTCTCATCACTTCCTTCATTTGAGCCCAAGTGGTGATAGGAGGTTCGCCTTTGGCTTCTCTTCTCTCCATGATTTGCTCCCACCAAATGAGAACATAGTCTTGGAACTCAAGTGATGCCATAGCGATCTTCTTCTCTTCATCGAAGTTGTGAAGGCGAAAGATCTTGTCAACTTTCAATGCCCATGAGAGGTAGTCTTCGGGATCGATGCTTCCGGAGAACTTAGGCATGGTGAACTTGAGCTTGCCATAGCGATGCTCGTCATTGTTTCCTTGCCTATTGGGAGGATGATCTCGATGTTGGCGGTTTGCCATATCATGTTGCTCTTGTCGCGCTTGAGGAGGAGCTTCTTCTTGCATTCTTGCTTGATGGCGCCTTTCTTGCATCTCATCGCGAAGGAAATCCTCTTCTTGACGATTGTGTCGAGAGCGGGCTGCCACATTGCGATGTGCATCTTGTAGAGCACGTTGCGCCTCCATAGCTTGAGCTTCTCGACGTTGTTGTGCTTGACGGTTAGCCTCGACATCTTGTTCTTCTTGATATTGGCGAGCTCGCTCTTGTTGTTGTTGGCGTAGTCGTTGCCGTTCTTGTGCTTGCTCAAGTGTAGCTTGGTTTTGACGTCGTCGATTGTCTTGCTCGTCGAATAGCTCTTGAGAACTCTTGTCATGTAGAGGTTGCCGATGTTCGTGTCGAGCTTGACGTGCGGCTTGACGAAGAGTGTTTGACGTAGGTGTACTTGAGTCTTGCGTTGAGTCGGTATGTCGACTTGAGCGGCTTCTTCGATGAGAAGATGTTGAGGAAGAACGTCGGTTGATGATCAATGTCCGGAGCTCATTGTATTGAGTAGACATGTTGGTGTTGATGAGGTCGATTTGCTCCTTGGTGCTTTGTTGGAATTGTCGCGCGTCCTCGGCAACTTGACCAATGTACTCTCGCATAGCTTCACTCTCTTGATGTAGAGCTCGTTGGACACCGAATAGATGTAGTCTGGTGACGTAGTTGTTCGCTTCTTGAGGATCGTCGAAGATCGGGTTGGTAGATGAACTTGGCCTATCCATCATCACAAGCAAGTATGTGAGTGGGAGAAAGGAGAAGACAATATCAATGTACCTTAACCGAGGTTGAAAATGGATCAATGATCACTCAACAATGTAACCCGGAAATAGCACTATTGGTATCACTTCGTGTCGATTCTCACACCTACACAAGTAAAGCTTTTAGAGGAGCTCGGTTAGGATGTGGCACAAATTCAATGCAATTGTCAAAGTGACTCAAAGATGTTGAAAATGGTTCACAAATTTGCTCATGCAACAAGTAGATCACTAGCAAAGGTAGCACACGGAACACACGCACGGATAGATAAATGTGGTCGTGCAACCAAGGGTGAGCGAAAATGTGGTAAACCACGGAAAATGCTCGTGTTGCACAACACTAGAGAGACGCTAGCCGATTGCTTAATAGGCGGATACGCACTTGTGCACGACCTATGATACGGTGTATCCTAGGGCCATCACCATGGACCCTTCATCGCCTCACCAAGTGCCCAAAGGACCCATGACTAGAGCACGTGCAAGAGCTTTTGAGACCGAGGTGACCTCGCTCCTCTCTTTACATCTTTCGGATTCACTTGAGGTACGGCCTCTACCTTCATCAGAGACTCTATGCATACTCAGGTACTTGGACGAAGGCCGCGGGACAGCTCTACATGATGCTCAAGAGGACAGGACCGACCAGTGCTCGAGACAAGAAGAAGGAATGCTGAAGATGCTACAGGCACCGGACGTCCGGCCTGCACCGGACGACCGGCGACTCCCAGGCACCGGACGACCGGAAAACACCGGACGTCCGGCCCCTCCCAGACGACCGGACGACCGGAAGCCACCGGACGTCCGTGACTTCGGCAACAGAAGCTAAATAGCGGAAATCCGAGGATTACCGGACGTCCGGTCCCTCCGGAACCACCGGACGTCCGGTAACCCCCGGACGTCCGCTACGACGGCGACCGCGTGTGTAATATAAATACTGTTGACCTCCTCCCTTTAGACTTAGCTGTGGTTTAGCTCATTTGATACTTGTGTGGATTTCTCCCACGAGACGGTGCGCCTCTACGGAGAAGATCCACTACGGATTCAGGACCTCCTTCAACGGAGAAGATCCCCAGGGATATCAAGACCTCCTCCGGAGAAGACTATCTGTATCACCGTTGTTGACTTTGGATCATGTACCTCGACCTTGTATCGCGAATCTAGCACTTGTGTGATTGCTTCCGTGTTGATTGAGTGTTTTCCTCTTGTGTTTCCCCCATCTCTCCCTTGTGATTCCCCGTGTTCATCGTGTGCCAACCTCCAAACGTGAAAGATCCGCTGATTAGGGTTCCACCCTGTATCATTATGGTATCAAGAGCAAAGGTTTCTCACGATTTTGGAGCCCCACACTTTGTTTTCTACCCTGTTTTTGTCGTGTTCTTCCTAATTTCGAAAATTGCCCCACAAAAAGAGCCCCAAAAATTTTTCTGTGATCTGTTGATTTGGCAAGATTTTGTTGACTTTGTTCCATGGATTTGCTGTGCCACGTGTCGATCTAGCATTTCCCCACCATCTCACCGTTTTTCCACCGCAAATCCGACCACGCTTTCACCGTTTTCGCCACGGATCCCTCCAACCCAGTCCTAAACCTACCGGACGACCGACGTTTACCGGACGTCCGGGACCCCTCGAGACACCGGACGTCCGCTAAACACCGGACGACCGGCACCCCGACCACAGAACGCTTTTACCGGATTTCCGGACTCCACCGGACGTCCGACCCTTCCAGACCGACCGGACGACCGGTAACTTCCGGACGTCCGACATTTCCTGACACTGCTGAACTTGTTCAGTTACCACCCTTCCGCTACCATCCACCTTCCCCAACTACCACCTACCTTCCGCAACCACCATCGTTTTCCCGCTCTGAGTTTGGAAAGTGTGTCTACCTTTGCATTGGATACTTGAGTTGTGGTTTCACCGTTTCCTTGGATGTTTAGGCTACCTTGGGACGGCAAGACTTCGACAACACCACCGCTCAACTTCGGCAAGGACGGTAACATCGACGACATTTCACTCATCCTACCTTGCAATTGCATTGTCACCCTATGAACCATCTTTGCGTAGCTTTCCCATTGAGACTAGCCATTTGAGTATTGCCGGGCCACGACACTTGTGCACATTAGTGATACTCATAGATATTGCATACTACATCATTGTGAGTCACATCACATCATCTTGGTATCTTGCATATCCCCGTGTGCCACAAGAGTGCTCCGCATACACAATAGCTACCTCGATCCGAGAAGCATACATATGTGCCCAAAGAAAGAGTTCCAAAGCTTTTAAGCAAAAGAGCCAATCAAAGCAAAGAAACAATAGCATCATACGCCTTGCATCCAAAGAGATCATACATAGCAACATCATCTTGTGCTCAAGCATCGGCACATCATACACTCATAGCATACTTGTGATAGATAGTCGTTACTTTTTGCCTCTTATAGGTCGTGCACAAGTGCGTATCCGCCTATTAAGCAATCGGCTAGCGTCTCTCTAGTGTTGTGCAACACGAGCATTTTCCGTGGTTTACCACATTTTCGCTCACCCTTGGTTGCACGACCACATTTATCTATCCGTGCGTGTGTTCCGTGTGCTACCTTTGCTAGTGATCTACTTGTTGCATGAGCAAATTTGTGAACCATTTTCAACATCTTTGAGTCACTTTGACAATTGCATTGAATTTGTGCCACATCCTAACCGAGCTCCTCTAAAAGCTTTACTTGTGTAGGTGTGAGAATCGACACGAAGTGATACCAATAGTTCTATTTCCGGGTTACATTGTTGAGTGATCATTGATCCATTTTCAACCTCGGTTAAGGTACATTGATATTGTCTTCTCCTTTCTCCCACTCACATACTTGCTTGTGATGATGGATAGGCCAAGTTCATCTACCAACCCGATCTTCGACGATCCTCAAGAAGCGAACAACTACGTCACCAAACTACATCTATTCGGTGTCCAACGAGCTCTACATCAAGAGAGTGAAGCTATGCGAGAGTACATTGGTCAAGTTGCCGAGGACGCGCGACAATTCCAACAAAGCACCAAGGAGCAAATCGACCTCATCAACACCAACATGTCTACTCAATACAATGAGCTACGGACATTGATCATCAACCGACGTTCTTCCTCAACATCATCTCATCGACGAAGCCGCTTGATACGGTGTATCCTAGGGCCATCACCATGGACCCTCCTTCACCCCCTCAAGTGCCTCAAGGACCGATGACACGTGCTCGTGCTAGAGCTTTTGAGACCGAGGTGACGTCACTCCTAGCCCAACTCCCTTATGAATCTTGCGAGACATGGTTGCTACCTCAAGCGAGTGTGCTTTGTGTGCTCAGGTGTGAAGGAGACCACTTCGGAGAAGAGCTTGAAGATGGACAAGTCCCCAAGGCCACGGACGAGCTGATGCATCGAGAAGGGCAGAAGAGAGCTCCAGGCCCCGGACATCCGGCCCCCTGGCCCGGACATCCGGCCCCTGGGCATTCACCTACAGAAGGCCAACAGCAGCCGAGGCTACAGGGCCCGGACATCCGGCCAGGGCCCGGACATCCGGCCAGGCACGGCCCGGACATCCGGCCCCGCGCCCGGAAATCCGGCGCCTCTGTCCAGAGAGCACCCGAGGCGCGTCCACTCCCGCCCGGACATCCGGGTCCCCGCCCCGGACATCCGGCGACCCTTGAAGCCCCGGACATCCGGGCCGTAGCCCGGACATCCGGCCCCTGATCTGCCTGCGTGCAGCCCCTGGGCCGAGGCCCATGTACCCATTCGCCCCGTAGACTATATATACTCCTCTCCTCTTTCCGTTTAGGGTTAGCTGTGGTTTTAGCTCATTTGACACTTGTGTGGATTTCTCCCACGAGACCGGTGCGCCTCTACGGAGAAGATCCACCTCTGGATTCAAGACCCCTAACGGGAAGATCCCACGGGATTCCAAGACCTCCTCCGGGAGAAGACTATCTGTATCACCGTTGTTGACTTTGGATCATGTATCTCGACCTTGTATCGCGAATCTAGCACTTGTGTGATTGCTTCCGTGTTGATTTGAGTGTTCTCTCGTGTGTTTTCCCCATCTCTCTCCGTGTTTTCCCCGTGTTCATCGTGTGCCAACCTCCAAACGTGAAAGATCCGCTGATTAGGGTTCCACCCTACATCAAATTGTCAAAGTGACTCAAAGATGTTGAAAATGGTTCACAAATTTGCTCATGCAACAAGTAGATCACTAGCAAAGGTAGCACACGGAACACACGCACGGATAGATAAATGTGGTCGTGCAACCAAGGGTGAGCGAAAATGTGGTAAACCACGGAAAATGCTCGTGTTGCACAACACTAGAGAGACGCTAGCCGATTGCTTAATAGGCGGATACGCACTTGTGCACGACCTATAAGAGGCAAAAAGTAACGACTATCTATCACAAGTATGCTATGAGTGTATGATGTGCCGATGCTTGAGCACAAGATGATGTTGCTATGTTGTATGATCTCTTTGGATGCAAGGCGTATGATGCTATTGATTCTTTGCTTGGATTGGCTCTTTTGCTTAGAAGCTTTTGAGCTCTTTCTTTGGGCACATATGTATGCTTCTCGGATCGAGGTAGCTATTGTGTATGCGGAGCACTCTTGTGGCACACGGGGATATGCAAGATACCAAGATGATGTGATGTTACTCACAATGATGTAGTATGCAATATCTATGAGTATCACTAATGTGCACAAGTGTCGTGGCCCGGCAATACTCAAATGGCTAGTCTCAATGGGAAAGCTACACAAAGATGGTTCATAGGGTGACAATGCAATTGCAAGGTAGGAGGAGTGAAGTGTCGTCGATGTTACCGTCCTTGCCGAAGTTGAGCGGTGGTGTTGTCGAAGTCTTGCCGTCCCAAGGTAGCCTAAACATCCAAGGAAACGGTGAAACCACAACTCAAGTATCCAAGGCAAAGGGAGACACACTTTTCAAACTCAGAGCTGGTGAACGATGGTGGTTGCGGAAGGTGGGTGGTAGTTGCGGAAGGTGGGTGGTAGCGGAAGGTGGGACTGAACAGAATCAGCAGTGTCAGGGTTTGTCGGACGTCCGGCAGTTACCGGTCGTCCGGTAGGTCTGGAAGGGTCGGACGTCCGGTGGAGTCCGGAAATCCGGTAAAAGCGTTCTGTGGTTGGGGTGCCGGTCGTCCGGTGTTTAGCGGACGTCCGGTGTCTCGAGAGGTTCCGGACGTCCGGGAAACGTCGGTCGTCCGGTAGGTTTAGGACTGGGTTGGTGGGATCCGTGGCGAAAACGGTGAAACGTGGTCGGATTTGCGGTGGAAAAATGGTGAGATGGTGGGGAAATGCTAGATCGACACGTGGCACAGCAAATCCATGGAACAAAGTCAACAAAATCTTGCCAAATCAACAGATCACAAAAAAAAAATTTTGGGGCTCTTTTTGTGGAGAATTTTCGAAATAGGGAAGAACACGACAAAAACAGGCTAGAAAACGAAGTGTGGGGCTCCAAAATCGTGAGAAACCTTTGCTCTTGATACCATAATGATACAGGGTGGAACCCTAATCAGCGGATCTTTCACGTTTGGAGGTTGGCACACGATGAACACGGGGAAAACACGGAGAAAGATGGGGAAAACACAAGAGAGAACACTCAAATCAACACGGAAGCAATCACACAAGTGCTAGATTCGCGATACAAGGTCGAGATACATGATCCAAAGTCAACAACGGTGATACAGATAGTCTTCTCCGAGAGGAGGTCTTGGATTCCCGTGGGATCTTCCCGTTAGGGGTCTTGAATCCAGAGGTGGATCTTCTCCGTAGAGGCGCACCGGTCTCGTGGGAGAAATCCACACAAGTGTCAAATGAGCTAAACCACAGCTGCCTCTAAAGGAAAGAGGTCCACAGTATTTATATTACACACGCGGTCGCCGTCGTAGCGGACGTCCGGAGGTTACCGGACGTCCGGTGGTTCCGGAGGGACCGGACGTCCGGTAATCCTCGGATTTCCGCTATTTAGCTTCTGTTGCCGAAGTCACGGACGTCCGGTGGCTTCCGGTCGTCCGGTCGTCTGGGAGGGGCCGGACGTCCGGTGTTTTCCGGTCGTCCGGTGCCTGGGAGTCGCCGGTCGTCCGGTGCAGGCCGGACGTCCGGTGCCTGTAGCATCTTCAGCATTCCTTCTTCTTGTCTCGAGCACTTGTCGGTCCTGTCCTCTTGAGCATCATGTAGAGCTGTCCCGCGGCCTTCGTCCAAGTACCTGAGTATGCATAGAGTCTCTGATGAAGGTAGAGGCCGTACCTCAAGTGAATCCGAAAGATGTAAAGAGAGGAGCGAGGTCACCTCGGTCTCAAAAGCTCTTGCACGTGCTCTAGTCATGGGTCCTTTGGGCACTTGGTGAGGCGATGAAGGGTCCATGGTGATGGCCCTAGGATACACCGTATCACGCACCATACCGTACCAATCCAGAAGAGACGAAGGAGATTATGCGTCAAGTACAGGAGCTACTCGACAAAGGTTATATACGCGAATCCCTTAGTCCTTGTGCTGTTCCTATTATTCTAGTGCCGAAAAAGGATGGTACATCACGTATGTGTGTTGATTGTAGAGCCATTAATAATATTACTATTCGTTATCGTCATCCTATTCCTAGGCTAGATGATATGCTTGATGAATTGAGTGGCTCTACAATATTCTCCAAAGTTGATTTGCGTAGTGGATACCATCAAATTCGTATGAAATTGGGAGATGAATGGAAAACAGCATTTAAAACTAAGTTTGGATTATATGAGTGGTTAGTCATGCCTTTTGGGTTAACTAATGCACCTAGTACTTTCATGAGATTAATGAATGAATTTTTACGTGCTTTCATTGGACGATTTGTGGTAGTATACTTTGATGATATATTGATTTTTAGCAGATCTTTGGAGGAACATTTGGAACATTTACGTGCTGTTTTTATTGCTCTACGTGATGTACGTTTATTTGGTAACCTTGGAAAGTGCACCTTTTGCACCGACCGAGTCTCTTTTCTTGGCTATGTTGTTACTCCACAGGGAATTGAGGTTGATAAAGCCAAGATTGAAGCTATTGAGAGTTGGCCGCAGCCCAAAACGGTCACACACGTGAGGAGTTTCCTTGGCCTCGCTGGATTCTATCGGCGTTTTGTGAGAGATTTCAGCACCATTGCTGCACCTCTCAATGAGCTTACAAAGAAGGATGTGCCTTTTGTTTGGGGTACTGCACAGGAAGAAGCATTCACGGTATTGAAAGATAAGTTGACACATGCTCCTTTACTCCAACTTCCTGATTTTAATAAGACTTTTGAGCTTGAATGTGATGCTAGTGGAATTGGGTTAGGAGGTGTGTTATTACAAGATGGTAAACCTGTTGCATATTTTTCTGAAAAATTGAGTGGGCCTAGTCTGAATTATTCTACTTATGATATGGAATTATATGCTCTTGTTCGGACTTTGGAGACATGGCAACATTATTTATGGCCCAAAGAATTTGTTATACATTCTGATCATGAATCTTTAAAGCACATTAAAAGTCAAGCAAAACTGAACCGTAGACATGCTAAATGGGTTGAATTCATAGAGACTTTCCCTTATGTTATTAAACACAAGAAGGGAAAAGAAAATGTTATTGCTGATGCATTGTCTCGTCGTTACACTATGCTTTCACAACTTGACTTTAAAATATTTGGTTTGGAGACCATCAAAGATCAATATGTGCATGATGCTGAATTTAAAGATGTATTGCAGAATTGTAAAGAAGGGAGAACATGGAACAAGTTCGTCGTTAGTGATGGATTTGTGTTTCGAGCTAACAAGCTATGCATTCCAGCTAGCTCTGTTCGTCTTTTGTTGTTGCAGGAGGCGCATGGAGGAGGATTAATGGGACACTTTGGCGTGAAGAAGACGGAGGACGTACATGCTACACATTTCTTTTGGCCAAAGATGCGACGGGATGTTGAGCGTTTTGTTGCTCGCTGCACTACATGTCAAAAAGGTAAGTCACGACTCAATCCTCATGGTTTATATATGCCTTTGCATGTCCCTAGCGTCTATGGACTTTGTTTTGGGTTTACCTCGAACAAAGAAGGGGAGGGATCGCATATTTGTTGTCGTGGATAGGTTCTCGAAGATGGCACACTTTATACCATGTCATAAAAGCGATGATGCTGCTAATGTTGCTGATTTGTTCTTTCGTGAAATTATTCGCTTGCATGGTGTGCCAAATACTATTGTTTCAGATCGTGATACTAAATTTCTTAGCCACTTTTGGAGATGTTTATGGGCTAAGTTGGGGACTAAACTGCTTTTTAGTACTACTTGTCACCCCCAAACTGATGGACAAACTGAAGTAGTCAACAGAACTTTGTCTACTATGCTTAGGGCTGTTTTGAAGAATAATAAGAAAATGTGGGAAGAATGCTTGCCTCATATTGAATTTGCTTATAATCGTTCGTTGCATTCTACTACTAAGATGTGCCCTTTTGAAATTGTCTATGGTTTCCTACCTCGTGCACCTATTGATTTGTTGCCTCTTCCATCTTCGGAGAAGGTTAATTTTGATGCTAAACAACGTGCTGAATTGATCTTAAAAATGCATGAGTTAACTAAGGAAAATATTGAGCGCATGAATGCTAAATATAAACTTGTTGGAGATAAGGGTAGAAAACGTGTTGTCTTTGCACCTGGAGATCTTGTTTGGTTACATTTGTGTAAGGATAGGTTTCCTAATTTGCGCAAGTCAAAGCTAATGCCACGTGCTGATGGTCCTTTCAAGGTGTTATCGAAAATAAATGATAATGCATATAAACTTGAGCTGCCTGCAGATTTTGGGGTTAGTCCCACATTTAACATTGCAGATTTGAAGCCTTACTTGGGTGAGGAAGATGAGCTTCCGTCGAGGACGACTTCAATTCAAGAAGGGGAGGATGATGAGGACATCACTAACAAGGTTACACCCACAGCTCCAACTGACACATATACAGGACCAATTACTAGAGCTTGCGCACGCCAATTAAATTACCAGGTACTTTCGTTTCATGGTAATGAATCTAATGTTCATGAGAATATGATGCTGCCTAAATTGGATACATTTGTCTTGCTTACAAATGAAGGGCCTAGCTTGGACAAGAAGGATGAACATTGGAGCAAGATCAAGAATGGAGATGATGGTATGCGCAAGGGGAACAAGAATGGAGTTTCAATTGATGATTTCAGGACTTTGAAGCCACCATAATGAGTGCGAGAAGCCTTGGACGAAATATACAAGATGCCACTTCATAAATTTCGTCCAGAGGCTATTATAGGTGCTGCGTCACCTTATTATTGGGCCAGGCCCATGTAATTTCGAAATACTTGAGTATAGGCTGTTTTTAGAGTCCGTATGTGTGGGGAAACAAGCGTTAGGGTTGGTTTCGGACCCCTCCACCAAGGGCCACGAAATTCCCCCCTCTTTCCCTCATATATACAGCCCTTAGGGCGTCGTTTAGACTTTGGGTTTTGTTTAGATTAAAAGTTCGCCATAGCTGCAACTTCGCGTACTTCGTTTGTGTTCAACGACCAGACCAAGGCGTCACAGAACCCCACCTTGATCAATAAAGCTTTCCTCTTATATTCGCAATATCCAGATTGCAATCTTAGTTTCTTGCTTGTTCTTCGTTTGCCTGCAGGAAACAGACCTTCGTGGTCAGGTTGATCGTGCTCCGGCGTGGTCAATAACCTCTCGGAGTTGGTTTAGCGATTGCTAAGGCGCGACGTCCTCGCACGTTCGTAGTCGGATCGTCAAAGTCGACTTCCTCCAAAACGATAGCCACCATCTCATCGAAAGACGGGACACCTTTGCCTCTATCACTGGCACTCAGGGCTGCTTGCTCTGCCTTGCAAGTGAAGCCTATCCAGTATCCAGACAAGCATACAAATAAATAAAACAGATAGAAAATCTCAAGATCTCCTGCAACTTTTTCTTCCATGCAGTTTTTGCACACCTCCTAGTAGCTAGGAAGGGAAAAGAAATTGCTGCAAGAACGGTGGATGGAATACTGGAGTCAGAATCAATCATGTTGTTGTTGTCAGTTACTAGACCTGACTTTCCTGGTGTAGACAAGAGAGTAGAGACTACTACTATGCTAGACCACACTTTTGGCCTGATGTGTTGTCGACTAGTACTAGTCACTTGCCGGGGTGTGAGGATATGCATGGGTGGTGATGTGAGTTTGGTGTAGAGTATTATGTGAGAGGGCCATCGCATTGCTCATGAACATCTCTTAGGTGCCAATGCGGCAATGCCATGCACCTGTGCCTATCATGTCTGTACATTTTTGTTTCATTTCTGTTCAGATCATCCCTGCACAGGCAATTCTGCACGTTGTTGTTTTTTAGCCAATCAGAAGATGTGGAGGAAGCAAAATACCAGTATGCTACAACTAAAACAATATTTCCTTTTGGCAGCACTACAAGCTATAACAAGATTTCCCCGAGATTTCCTTGCTTCTACAGTCTACACTCATAGATGATGGTGAACGGACTCGACACTACGTCGCAAACAGAAATCCTTATTGTGTCCAAGGAAATGAGAAAGGAGTTGACTCACAGAGTCTGAATGATAGCAGCGAAGTGGCCTTCATGCCAGTGCATGACAAATACACACAGATGAAGAGTGTACCACCTTTGGCAGAGACTAGAGTAGTGCAGAGAGGCATTTTGTAGTACTTGTAACCCTCTGTATGTGTTGGGGATGTCTTTTCTAGTTGGTAGATTGTGTAAGATCTAAACCACCCATAACATCAACAAAGTGCAGGCATAACACTATTAATAAAGTTTCTTGCATAACTGAGGCACAATCACGAAATTCATAACCATAGCTCTTGCACACCACGAAATTGAGATGATAAATAAATTACAAAAAGAGAAAAGGGGGGATTGGGTCGGAGGTCGGCAACCACCGCGGGGGTAGAGGGGGGAGGAGGGTTACCTGACCACAATGAGGTGGTGGCCGGAGCGGAGACGACGGAGGGCGGAGACGGCAAGCTTGGGGGAGGCGGGGATAGACGGCGGGGAGGTCGCATGCCTCCTCTCCTGGTGGACGTGGGGCCTCCTCTCCTGGTGGACGTGGGGCGGCTCCGAGGCTCCAAGTCTCCGGCGGCCCG